>JAEQBH010003647.1:0-653204 GCA_016808115.1 Tetrastigma voinierianum
AAAATGTAAAACTCTCTTTACATAATTATTTTCCGTAAGCTTATTTGCTTTTGCTTGCTTTAAAAAGTTTTCAAACTTTTTCTTTGCTAGCTTGCTTTTGTACTTGCTTGCTTTATTTTGCTTTTCAAAGCTTGAAAACTTTATTTCTGTTTGCTTGTAGTTTATAAAACTTCTCATAATTTTTCACATTGCTTATCATGCTTGAAAAGTTTCTAAAACCTTTCACAAATCCTTGCTTTAAAAAAGTTTCTCAAAACTTTTTCATAAAACTGAGCCCAGGCTCAACCGTATACTTTGAAATAAAAATCCCACTCCGAGCCGGGCTCAACCGATCGCTTTGAAATCTAAATCCAGGAGCCTAGGCTCAACCGTCATTTTAAAACTCTCCT
Organism: Tetrastigma voinierianum; assembly: GCA_016808115.1. Classification (NCBI taxonomy): domain Eukaryota; kingdom Viridiplantae; phylum Streptophyta; class Magnoliopsida; order Vitales; family Vitaceae; genus Tetrastigma; species Tetrastigma voinierianum. The sequence goes on from JAEQBH010003647.1 coordinate 390, forward strand.
CTAAGTCTGGCGACGTGAACCAATGGTTGATTTTTCAAAACCTGTATATCATGTTCATAAATCATCAACCATCGAGGCCTATTTTTGCTTATCATACCCTAGTGAAGACGGACCCTGCGGCTCAACCGTGCCTGGAAGGACCTTTGTCCGCATCACCTTTTCCCAAGGAATATGGTGGAATTGACCTCGTGTCGCCATCACTATACTTAGTTAGAGCCTTGTAACCTTATATACTCCCGCACGCGTCACTAGCCTTAAATGCATGATGGATGTCCTAAGTTTCAATCACCGTGCAAAACTACAATACATGTATGAAATCCCAACACCACTGCACGCATTTTAATACCTCTCGAATTCTGGGCTTGTTTGCTTATAACTAGGAAGGACTTGTTTTCGCAAATTTTCTTTTGCCAGTTTGTTTTAGCTTTTTTGAAAATGGTTTTACAATTTAAAACCATTTGCTCGCTTGCTTCGCTTGTTGTTTGAAAAAATGGTTTAATTATTCAAACCATTTGCTTACTTGCTTATTTGCTTGCTTGCTTGAAAATGGTTTACAATTCAAAAACCATTGACTTACTTGCTTGCTTGCTTGAAAATGGTTTAACTATTCAAAACCATTTGCCTATTTGCTTAATTATGGTTTTACAATTAAACCAATGTTTTCTTTTCAAAATGGTTTAACTCAAACCATTTGCTTGCTTTGTAATCATTGCTTGCTTCTTGGAAAAAATGGTTTGCATTCAAAACCATGAAATACCGCGTAAAGCAATGTAATAATAATAATAATAATAATACACTAGTATTTGGAAAAATGAGTTTAGGAAAACTCACCTCTTGCTTGCTTAACTTGAGCACGCCCACACTTATCCCGCCTTTACTTTTAACCTACAACTCAAACGATCACATGCACATATTAATCGTATAACTTAACGTACTTCCTAGAATTAGTCACACTCTTTATACTCTTTTAAAGCTAAGGTGCTAAGGGTTCTATTCCAACTGGAATCACCCAATTCGGAGCACCGAAACTCAAGTTACGTCCGAAACAACCCGGACTACTCTATGTCCAAAGCTGAAATCAGAATTTTTCTTGCACATGGCCCCACTTTGAGTGAATTTTTAGGCCACTTAGGATTAGAATTTGACAATACCTATTTCTTTAGGTTTGTTTTTCCTTGAAGTATATTTTAATTGGCCACTTGAATAACTCAAATCGGATAAGAAATGAGCAAGTTATGGCCAAAATACGAAAACTGGTCGAAACTGGGAAAGCAGAACATGGTGTACCTAAGATAACCCTAATGTGTACCAAGAGACTTTGCCAGGTGTACCGCACACTACTGTTCATGTACCGGTACATCTTCTCTAAAATTTTGCCCAGATTTTGTTGTTTTTCCACCCTTGATGCCCATTCACTCCATACAACTTCTATAATTCATAATACCTCAAAAAACCAAACTTGAATTCATCTAAAAACAATTCCACAACACTTAAATCGGGTGCTTTGAACCTCAAACACAAACCTTAGGTGAAAAATCCAAGAACACTACCTAAGGTCCACCAACTCTTTATAAAACCACATAATTTTGATGATTCCATGTTTCTTTTACATCAATTGGGGTTTTACACTCATAACCCCAACAATTCAAAGGTTATGTGCTCTCAGACAACACTGGTCCAAAGGAGAATCTATAATCTCCATACCAAAACCTTAGGATTCAAATCAAAAACCCAAAATAAGGATTTACACCTTGATCTTCTTCTCCTTCCTTCTTCTTCCTTCTTCCTCCTCTTGGCTCTCTCCTTCTCTCTCTTCTCCAAACTCGTGAACTCCTAACTCTTTGGAGACCAAAATGACATTTTGGCTTTATTTTTCCCATTTTTATATTTTAGCATTTCCTTTAATTGCAATAGCTCCTCAACACTTTAATTTTAATTGTAACTTTTACTATTTACTATGGCTCATCTCTACTTCCATATCCTTTTGCTAATGACAATTTTACCCTTATCCTCATACAAAAATCCCTGCCTATAATTTATCATTTCCTACTTTAGTTCCAAAATACTATAATGTGATAATTTGGTACTCTTATACACCCCTACGCATCAATGACAGCCATTTCCTGATCGGGTGCTTAATCACAATGTTCTTACAACATGTCATGCAATGGTCATGTTAAAACCCGGCTATTCACTTCAACACAACCCAGCAAACTGCATACTTGGTGCAAAACATAGATTTCAACAAGTTATGTTCACCCACTGTCATCCACAAGAATATGGTTGGAATCTTGACTCAATGGGCTTTCCATAGAGTCTAAGAACACCCGAAACGGAGTTTGGAAGAAGAAGTTATAGCCGGTCCTAAGTCGAGATCCATTGAATAACCACTCAGTCATTCAAATTCCCAAATTACTAACAATCCTGGAAAAACATAAATTTCAGTAGGTTATGTTCACCCATTGTCCTCCACAGGCATATGGCTAGAAGCTTGACTCAATGAGCCTTCCATAGAGTACAAGAACACCTGAAACGGAGTTCGGACGAAGAAGTTATGGCAATCCGAAGTTGGAGGCTTTACATGAACCCAGTCGGTTGATCCTAACCGCTAGACGACTAACCCTACCAAGACACTGACCTTAGCCGGTGAGCTTCCGGGCTGGTCCTAGCCGCTAGCCGGCCAACCTTAACTCCAGAGCCGGCTGACGAGCCGCAGAGCCGCTGACCTCATCTCGGCAGCCAATCGACCCCAGCCGCTAGCGGCCGACCAGCCGCTAGCCGATCGACGAGCCGATGTACCGACTAGCCTTAGCCGCAGCGCCTGGCTGACTCCAGCCTACCAGCCCTTCCACTTAGATTGTTCAGGGTAAACGGACCATAACTTAGGCTATAGAGGTCCGATGTGGGAAATTCAAAAGCCTAACATCAAGTTCACTGATGCACTGCCAAATTCCCTTTATTTCCCACCCAAAAACAAGTCCTAAAGTCCCAGCTTAATGTAAGGATCAAAATAGGGTGATCTCCCTTGGTTCAAAATGCAACCAAACATTCTCGGGCAAGACACCACCACATAGCCCTAGGGTAAAATAACCAAAATAGAAGACCTACCTCCTGAGTCTTTCGCCCAAACCCCATTCCGATCTCTACTTTGAAACTCTCAAGGGCGAGAAGCACTTTTCTTCTTGCTCCGCCGAGAACCGCCAGTCCGATCGCCGAGAAACCTAAAGAGAATGTGGAGCTTCTCTCTCTAAGCTTTCTTCTTCTCTCCCTTTTCTCTTTCTCTCTTTTTCTCTTTCTACCAAATTGTTTGGTCTAAAGTCAAGTGGGATGTCCTCTTTTTCCACGTGTCACTCTCCTATTGGCTCATTGAATTACCTTTGTCACCTTATCCATCTATCTTGGATTTCTCTCCAATCATGTGTTGCCACATGTCTCTTATGGGTCCCACTTGAGCTCTTTGTTTGAATTATTCTCCACTTGACACGTGGCACACTGTGAGCCACTCAACACGTGCCAAGTGTCCTGCACTACCCCTGCCTCAAAATCGTGATATTCGACCGCCTCTCAATTCACGAATTAACGTGGTAGCTAGATTTCGCGAGACGATTTCAACGGTGAAGTCTGTTTCATCATCTGAGATCTAGAAATTTTCAGATTTTCTCACTAAAATTACCGTTTTACCCTTTCTCAAAAAATTGAATTTTCTCGGGTTTTACAATTGCCGCAGATTGGCTGGGCAAAAATGGTGTTTCTTGTTTCGAAGATGAATTTTTTAATAGAAAGTCAACATTTTGTCATTTTATATTCGTAATTTTTAGAAACCCAAGAATAACTAATAAAGCCATAAAAAGATTAAAAAGAAATGTGTTCGAATGTCAAATCTATTTAGCTTTCAAGAAAAGCCAAAACAAACTAAGACCATAATCATTTTTCATTGAGGCGAAAAATCCAAAGGATTTTACATGTATGCACTGTGGAGAATCAACATAGAAAACGACAGAGAATGAATGCAAAATTGGAAGATAGTCTAGGGGTCGCTAAAAGTCGTTTGAATCACTACACTGGTGAAGTCGATGTGACCGAAGTGAGACACGACCATAAGATGTGTTGTCAGAATTGACTGCATGGCGAGTTGATGAGACCGAAAGAGAGGGCCTTCAAGTAGACTGTTGAAAAAGTCTAACGGAAAACTCGCCGGAAAAAACATCCGATAAAGAAGGTTCAACGGAGAAGGTCCGCGGGAGAAGGTCCGACGAGGAAGGTCAGTTGAAGAAGGTCCGCGGGAGAAGGTCCGTCGGAGAAGGTTCATGGAAGAAAGGCTATCAGAGAAGGTCCGTCGAAGAAGGTTCACGAGAGAAGGATCGTCGGAGAAGGTTCGTTGGAGAAGGTCCGTAGGAGAAGGTCCGACGTAGGCGTTCACCTCCGAAAAAGGTCCGGCCAGGTGGTGAGAAAGAGGGTCCCGATAGACTCCTAAAAGTGGTCGAAAAAGTGGCTTTTATACCATGTGAAGAGAAAAATATCTCTTTGATTTTTATTAATTAACAAAGTGAAGGAACATACATATTTATACTCTTAAGTGCTAGAACAAATAAAGAAAACAAAATTAGAGTTTAATTAGGAGACTAAAGAGAAAAGGAAAGAAGGAAAAGATTCCTAACATATTAGGAAACTAATCCTTAACAACAATTTAAAGCTAAATAGTTTGTTTCTTGTTAGTATGGTAGGATCAGATTTGGGAGGATACTCAGGGGCCATGAACCTTGTGTGCAAGTTCTCACCCTTTACACTGGGCAAGCTCAAAAGGTGCAAGGGTTTTTGAAGTGTGGAAGGATTGAGGAGGCAAGGAGCTGGAACCACTCGTGAAGGCCCTTCAATGATTAGGAAATGGAGATGGTGGAGGAGTTCATTGCATCAGTCCAAAATAGAAAGATCAACCCCTTAGAAGAGGATAAGCCGATTTAAGAAGAAAAATGGCATATAGTTCTCTTAAGTCCAATTTCAACCGTTGAATGGGGAGTGCAATTTCCTTCGAAGAGGATGGTTTGGAATCAGTGTGTGCCAACAAAATAAGCTTTTTTTGCTAGGGAAGTCTAATGGGGCAAAGTGATGACCTGATCAAGTCAAAAGAAGTGCTTTCAATTGCTGCACGGTCCTTCTCAGGGCGAGGATGAAGAGAGTGTTGATCATCTCCTGATTCACTGTTCTAAGGTTTGTGGCTTGTGGACCTTGGTGTTGGCAGCCATGGGTATCTCTTGGTGCCCCCTTTTTTGGTTAAAGATTTTCTGGTAGGCTGGAGGAAAATCTCAGTGAGAAAGGAGAGGAAGATCCGTCAGTCGCCCTCTTGATTTTTCTCGGGCCGCGGAAGGAACAGGGATTAGGTGGTCTTGAAAATGAGATTTTCTCGCTTCAAAGGCCGAAAAGTTCTTTCAGATCTTTGTTTCACTCTTTGGGATAGATTGTATGTAATTCGGTTCTCCGTTTGTTTGTAATTGGGTTTTTCGGCTGGTTTTAGTTTCGGGGTCAGGAGTTTGTTTCGGGTGCCTTTAATTTCCTTTATTTTTCAGATACCGAAGGCTCCCTTTGTATACTCCCTGTATATGCATTGGGCTATCTTTTGGCTACCTCTTTTTGGTTTTCAAAATATTTTTTGTTTGCTAATCAAAAAAAAAAAAAAAAAAAGAATCTGTTAAATCTCATATTCCCAAAGGAAAGTCATACTACCACAGTCCCCTGCGGAGAAAGGAGAGGAAGATCCGGCTGGTCGCCCACTCGCTTTTTCCGGGTCAGGTAAGAAAGAAATAAGATGGTCTTGAAAATGAGATTTTCTGCTCAAAGACTCCAAAATGTCTTTGTATTTTCATTTCACTCTTCGGGGCTAGATTGTATGTAATTCCCGGTTTCTCTCTTTTGTTTGTAATCGGGTTTTGGGTTGGTTTTAATTTCGGGAATCAGAGTTTTTTGGTGCTTTTAGCCCTTCCTTTTTTGTACAAGCCTGAAAGGCTCCTCAGACACTCCTTGTATACACGCATTTGGTCGCCGCTCCTCGATTCAATATATTTTTCGGGTTGTTTATCAAAAAAAAAAATAATAATAAGAATCATAACCATTCCCAAAGGAAAGTCATACTACCACGCCCCGATGTCACACTTCACTTCACATAAGTAAAATAAACCTACACACGTCTCGATAAAGCGCATCACAAAGCCTCACTAAATCCTTCTGCATAAGTTCAAAGTTGCAATATTGGTTATCGACCAAGTAAGTTCTAAAGTGCATCTATTCGCATCTCAAATCAATATCAAATGATACACACACGGTATTGGTTATTGACTCGTAGGGTTCTAAAGTGCATCGGGCCTCCGCTTGCAGAGCACATTATGATCCATTGCCCAATGATTCAGTTTGGGTCGCCTCATCATTGCCACAAGAGTTGATTTGGCTCGCCTGCTTGGTTAAGGATTTACTCCTTTGTCGGGAGTGTATTTCGTTAGAAGCAAGTCAAAATTTGTGGAAGGCGACCCTCCAGACTTCTTTTGACAATTTGGAATAAGAGAAACGAATTGTGTTTGGAAGATAAGCCTACTTTCTCCCACAACAGTCAAACTCTCTTCTTTATTAGATCTTAACATCCCTGCAAGTGTGTTTAATTTTTGATATGGATATTTCTAATGTAAGAATCTTTTTTGTGTATTCTAGTTCCCGGGTTTTTTAAGAGGGCGGTAAGTGTTTTTCTACCCTCGCTATTTTTTGTATAGGCCTTCTTGGCTCTTTGTATACCCCATATATGTTGCTACCTTGGCTCTTTTCGCTATAATATTTTCCTTCTCTTCGCCCATCGAAAAGTGAATACAAAGATTTACAAAATAAGATCCTAAGTTTAATTATATTTAATATCATTTAAGTAATCATTAAAGTATGTTTCGACCACTTTAATATTGAATATTCTTTCATTTAATAACTTAATGCTAAATTTACTTTATGATAAAATTCCATTTTTTTCATAATTGATTATAAAATTATTTAAATTGATTAAAATCATTTGACTTCAGTTCATACAAGCCATTGTTAATTTTTTGTACATTATCTTTAAAAAAATTAAATTTATGCTCCTTACACTAGCGTATTAAAAAAATTATACTATTCTATATTAAATTAAATTGTTATAAACAATATCCACCTTCCCTCATTTTATTGTCCAATCCATTCCATTACGCATTATCTAATACTCAAATGCTCATTGTGTAAGTCGTAATGATCCAAAAACCATTACTTCCTCAATTATTTCACTTCTTTCAAACCCTTTCGTTATTCTTCAAAATTGAATAGAAGAAAACCACCTTACTAGCTCCAAAGAAACCCCAAAATCCATCTCTAAATCAAACATCTTCCTTTTCTCCTCGAGTTCCAAACTCATTCCTCTCAATTGTCCCCGCTTATTTTACCAGCAAATGTTGGTGATATCTAGCTTCTGGATAAAGTATTCACCAAAAATCAGCATCAGAGAATAAGAGAGGTAGCGCTTTTCATCTTTGAATTGTGAGTTGTCTTACATTCGTCTTCATTTTTTGCTCGACACAACAGCCCAAATTTGAGTCAAACTCAGATATCAGTATCAAAACAGCCTTCGTTGAGTCATACTGTTTCTTAGTCAATATTTTGAACCCTTGGTTCCAGGACTTCACCCTAATATCATCATACTTCATCACTTTTAAAAAAGACACATTCCTCATATGGTTCCCTTAAACTCCTCAACTAAGCTAAATTTTCCAAAGATCAACTTCCCCAATTATGGATCCATGAAGGCCACTCATTGCTACACCAACATGTAAAATTCTATATAAGTGTGAACACAAAATCATGGAACAAGTCATTCATAGGCAAATAACTACAGAAATATAAATTTTATAAATGAGTCAATTTGCTTAATTTTCCATCAAGAGGAAACTTTGGAACATTCAGTGAACCAAACTATTAAAAGAACATATATGAATATGAAGAGAACATCAACCCCTTATATTTTTGGGAAACAATATTAAGAATCTAAGATTAAATAAAAATATTAGGCATGCAACAAGGTAATTATCTAGTATGTAGTAAAACAAGAAAGGCGCATATGCGAAGTGCACTAAGAAGTAAGAGGGAAAAAATTGCAAAATGATAAAGAAAAGAGGCACTCTACCTTGTTTAGATAGTTCATTTGGGTAATTACACAAGTAATTACAACTATAGTGAAGGCCCATGACTGAGGATATATTAGCTGATTCATTCCTGATAATGTTAACTTCAAAGCAATTCCAAGTGCTTTAACACTCATGACCTGGAATAGTATTCCATCAAGACAAAAACACTTAAGTAAAATCAGAGCACAATAAGAGTTATAAACCACCAATGATACATACCGATAAGGAACCTACAAGAGAGCAACCCAATGTACACCATTATATGGGCTCCACTATATTGAGGGGATGAAGTGGATTATAAAATACAAACACAGTTGTTATCACCAAAGCAGCATAAAACAGAAAAAGCCACACATAACAAGGAAAATAAAGTAAGTCATCATGCCCAATCGTATACAAAAGTAGGTAAATAAATGAAAAATATGTGACATAGGCTCATATTATCTGCTCAGAGCGATCCCAAACTTCTAGCACTGATTGAATCTCACGCTCTTGAGGAGCATGAAGAACGATTGTTGTAGAGCCCACTACACAAAGAACACAACCAAGAATCCCAAAAAATGTGTAGCTTCTCCGTCAAAATAATATGAGCAAGTACAGCACTGCATGACAATATAGAAGTCAGTACTGAACTCAAGAATCAAAATTAACAATATAGTGCAACTTGCTCTCATGCCTGATAATAATGCTGAGTGCACCAAGATGAGTGACCAGAATAGCTGGCGCAAACGCATAAGCAGCAAAATTGGCAATTTCCCCAACAATCACTGTTGCAATCACCCATTAGCATTGCACTTTTCATAAAAAGCACATATCAAGAAACTCATATAGCCGCACAACTAGTTAATTTTAGAGAAGTAGCGAAACAAAAATTAAGGAAAAGAAGAAGAGTGAATTAGAAGTGGTATTACATTTGTTTTTTCTTTTTCTTTTGAAAGATAAACTGAGAGAAGTATATTGAACCAAAAAAGAGCTTGACAACCCAGAAGCATACAGGAAGTATGTAGTCCAATAATCGCAAGGAGAGGCAAAACAAAACCTACCACCCCAAAACACTAGTCCCTTAGAGAATACACAAAAGAATTCTAGCCAAAGACCACTCCATGTTAGGGATTAACCCCGCCCAAGAAATTAAAGCACTGACAAAGGATAGCTTCATTCTATTTGGGGAAAAAACTACATCCTCAAAAACAACTGTATTTCTCTCTTTCCAAACAACCCAGATTAAACTAAGCGGTGCCGCCATCCACAAATTTTTGGCTTTCTTGCTGATTGGAAAGTAGGACCATCCTGACAACACCTTTTTTATCAAAAAGGGGCAAACCCATTGAAATCCAGGAATAGACAACAAGGCTGCCCACATTCCCCATACCGCAGGACAATGAATAAGAAGGTGATCCAAATCTTCCTCAGCATTCTTTTTTTTTTTTATCTGTAAAAAGCAGTATATAGATGAAAAACGAGCACAAGGCTCCCAAAGAGTACACAAGAGGAGTACAAAAAAAAAAAAAAAGGAAACACCAACTCACTCTCACCTATACCCCATCCAAGTCAAAAACCCCATCAAAGAATTTAAGTTATCAACACTATACAATTTAGCCCACGACCACAAGGTAAACAAAAAGATAAATTTCATCCTGTGAGCAGAAGGGGCCTCATTCTCAAAAGCCACCCTAGTCCTTTCCATCCACAGCGTCCAGAATATAAAAAGAGGGGCCACCAACCAAACTCTCTTCCATTTTTTGCCGATACTAGCGCTTTGCCAAGCAAGGAGAAGTTGTCGAATCGTTCGGGGGAACACCCAATTAGAATCAGTAATGGCCAAAAGAAGATCTCATAACATCTTGGCTCTCGAACAATGGATAAGTAAGTGGTCTATTGTTTCCTCATTCTCTTCACATAAAAAACACTGCTTACTAAGGGGATCCTCCTCTTTAGCATCTACAATAAAGGGCATTTGATAACCCCTTTTTTTTTAATTGCTCCATAGTTAAGACTTTACCCCACCAAACTTCCCAAGCCAAAAAACACACTTTTGGAGGTACGCAACTGTTCCAAGTTAATCTCTTCAATCGCTCCAAAGAGGCTTCGTTGGCTTTTATTGAGAAGATTCCATGTATATCCCCCTTCCAAAGCAATCTATCTCTTTCCAACTGATTAGATTTATGAAATTTTCCCAATCATTGAAAGATCTCATAAATCTTGGATTCCAAGTTCCTTCCCTTCTTGTGGTATCCCAAACCTTCACCACCATTGGTCTTTTTTATCCAACTAAAGCATACAGGGAGGGGAACATCACTCTCAGGGGTCTTTCCCCACACCACGAGTCAACCCGGAATTTAACTCTGCTACCATCACCAATAACAAAATAGAAGTCATGTTTCAAATTTATGGTCAGACACGATATCCTTCCAAAGGCCCACTTCGAAACTACCCCTTGGCTCTTTTGTGAACCAATCCCCCTCTTCACTTTGATATTTTAGAGTAATAACCTTTTTCCACATAGAGTTGTCCTCGACTACAAACCTCCAAGCCCATTTTCCCAGCAAGGCCTTATTCAACGTATCTAAGCTACAAATGCCCAATCCACCTTTCTCCTTACTAAGGCACACTGCATCCCAACTCACCAAGTGGATTCTCCTCTCCAAGTTTCCACCAACTTATAAAAAGTCCCTCTGAATTTTCTCCAATCTAGACTTGACTCCCTTAGGCAAATGGAAAAGGAACATAATGTAAATAGGCAAGCTCGACAGTGTGCTTCGTATAAGAGTAAGTCTTCCTCTTTTTGATATGAACTGTCTCTTCCAATTGGCAAGCTTTTTTCTAAATCTCTCTTCCATAGTGGCATCATATTTGTTATCAAATTTGGAATTTCAAAATAATTTGAGCATTATTGGTAGCATTGGCCAATGGTTTAGATATTGACGCGACTAATTTCTCTAGCCAATGTTTAATTTGTCTCGCAAAGATAAGCTTTTTGCGGGTAAAGTTGTTTTTTTAACTAGTTGGTAACATTGGTTTTGAATTTCGAGGGCCATTTCTATAATGTTTAAATAAAGAATCATATGAATACATTACTAGATAACAAGACAATAGATGTGGCTCCATTTTATTCGTTATCACAATTAAAAAGTGAATTGACAACTTATTATAAAAGTTAGCGCCTATGACTCGCGGATTAGTAATAAAGATGTGGCTCTAATTTACTTGTTTCCATAAATTCTTTTATGTTTTATTTTTAAAAGAAATTTATGAAACAAGCAGAATTAGAGCCTATGTGTTCATCTGGCCTTACATAATGATTCTAATGTTCCACCTACTCTATGTGTTTAAATTGCAATCAAACAAGACTCATATCAATTCAAAAAATTGTGACCATTGAGACATTGAGTGCATAATCATTGTAGACCTGTGTTGTTTTACAAGAGAAATCCAGTCGAAGGCATTCGACCGAGTTCTTAGAAGAGAGCATAATCCCCAAAATGTTTCTCAAGAATGTCCCATCCATTAAAAGCGTGATAATGATCATAAAATAGAAATAAGAGTCTCTGCTTCATCTCCGCAAGAAGAATAAGGAATTGTATTTGAGACCTATCTCAAGTGGCAAGATATTTGTGTAGGGATGTGTAAGGTTCCAATTTCAAGTTCCCATATGAACAAAAAGGAGACAACCCCCACCCAAAAAGGGCAAAAAACAAAAAGAATACCAAAAAAAATTATCAAAGGTTTTTTTGACAAATAAGCAACATAAATTCATTGAGAAAAAGAAGGACAAAGTGAGGAAAACATCCCACCAAGTATGGGTATACAAAGGAGCCTCACGCTTGAACAAAAAAGAGCTTAGAACAAAAACTTACCAGCCCAAGCATCAACATTATAGTGTACAGAAGAGTAGACTAATTAGAGTGTGATCCATATTAGAGATAACAGCAGCCCAAGAACTTAAGTCCTAAGAAAAAGAGATTTCAGCCTAACCAAAGAAAACTACATGTCTTCATAAACAATAATGTTCCTTTTTTTCCAAATGGCCCAAAGGAGATAACGAGCAACCATCCTCCAGAATTTTTTTGTCCTCTTTTCATGTAGAGAGGTTGATCCAGGAAAAAAAATTATCAAAGTTAGATCGAACAACCCAACCATTATTAGCTCACCATTTTTTTTATCAATAAAAAGCAAATATTACATAGATAGCAAAAGAAACCAAATGTACACGGATCGTGAACAAAAGGGAACCAAAACAAAACAAAACAAAAACAAGCCCAAACAACCATTATTAGCCGACCATATTTACAAGCTATTACTTAGCTCACTTATTATCCAAATTTCTACATGTGTTTGCAAGTTCAAACATCATAAAATAAAAATCTTCTAAAGGTCCAAGCTAATAAAATAAATCCTTAAATGAATCAAATTCATAGAACTTTTGAACAAAAGAACCTTATTGAACTCATCACTTGTTATCATGCCCACCCACCAAAGTGGCCTATATAAGCAAAGTTTTAAAAGGCGAAGCGTAAGGCGAGGCTTTTATTCATGAGGCGAGGCGTGAAGCCCTGAGGCTTTGAGGCGAAGCTTTTTTGAGCCTCTCACAGTATATAATTAATTAATATTTTGAAATATATAAAATAAAAATAGCATAAATAAAAACATGAAAACAATTATTTAGAATTATTAAAAAAAAGCGTACTAGTTCACTACTTTCACAAAAAACCATAACAAAGTCATAAAATAAAAAATAGATTCAACTATACTAATAGTTTCAAACTTTAACAAAAAGCCATAACCATGTCATGAAATAAGAACTAGAGTAAATTGTTTCAATTTAAATCCTCCTCTCCAAGGGCATCATCATCCTCATCCAATGTATCAAAAGTAGGAAAATGTCCACTATCATGTATCCCCATTTCATGTAAATATTCATCTTCATCAATTGGTGTCAAATTGAACTCCTTCTCTTTGCCTTTGCCTCCACTTGTACCTAGTATAAATTATTAATTAGGTGTAAATATTATAAGTTTATTATTAAATTTAATTAAATTTATGACTTACCTTGAGTACTTACTGTGCTTCATTATGTTTTTGTAGGAATGTGAAGAAATCATGTGATCCGATGATGTTTGGAAGTCTATTGGGAGTCGGATGACACAACTCTAATAAAGATCAAAGGAATAACTCATCATCCCGAAGCCAACAAAGATCAAGGGGGGAGGAGGGATCTTCTTTCTCCGCAATCCAATTTATCATCCGAATCAATCTCCTCTACCAAAACTGATCAACATTTTGTTTTGTAGACTTCGTTCTCTCAATCTAGTGTCAGACTCATACACTAGAGTATTCAACCTTTGATGTTCAAGCTCATTTCTTTTTTGTATGTATCTACAAATAATAAAATAAAGAAATTTATGTGTTAAAATGAAATAAAGTTCTCTAACATTGAAATAGGAAATATATGTATAAAAATTTACAAAAATAAAATATTACCGATTCAAATGTGTCTAATTTCTTTCACATCCCTGAGTACTACAAGCAAGGCTAAGGACTCTAATAGCGAACTTTTTGCAACTCGGTGCTGAACCTCCCAAAACGTATCCACCAACTTGGTAGGACTTCTTAATGTTCGAGAATCAATTGCACATTTAATTCCCAAATTCACCCATTGCTTAGTCAAATGAGTCCAACTAATGTCGCCTTTAAACGTTTCTGATAATCCAACATCCTATCCATGCATTCAAATAATCCCTTCCTCACCTCATCAACATTAGAGAACTATCCTCATACCGCACTGAGGATTAAGATAGTAACTCGCGCATGTAGTTGGCCGACATTTAAAGCTTACTGGGAAATTCATCTCGCATCAATTTTTCCAAATCGAGCCATTTTCTCCACGCCCCACAATTAAATGCAATCTTCCTTAGCGTAATCCATCACCATAAATATAACCCATGGCTAGTCTTTCCTCTCAATCAACCTTCTCATGACACTAACTAATGGAACAAAGGGTCTTTATGCAAAAGCAACACGAGGCTGTACCTGATCAAACAACATCAGACGAACTTTCACACCTTCTCTACCTTTTAGCCCATTTGCTTGAACACCATTTTTCGGTTATAACATCATATAAGAAATTGGCTACTTATAAAGGCTTTAAGAGTAAGAAATGAAGCAGTAAACCGTAATTACGGGACTAAGAAGTTCATGATTTTTTGTAAATGTTCTCATCAAGCTAAGAACCCAAGTATGCCCATATATTAACTTCACTACTTGCCTAGCTCGAGCAAGTGTAGTATCATGAACAGTTACCTTCCAACATTCCCCAACATCAAATCAATACAATGTGCAAAGACAAGGAGTCCACCACAATCTTCTCCTTTTTTCCATAAGCCTCATTCCAGCTCACATAATTGTGAGGCATTATCAATGATGGTTTTAATAACATTCTCCTCCCCAATTTCTTCAACCATCGCCATCAAGATATTTGGAACATCAATTTCATTTTTTATCAGAATAAGCATCAATTGATTTCATAAACCAAGTGCCAGTAGGACTATTCACCAAAAAATTGATAAGACACCTACTCTTTCCATCTGTCCAACCATCTGACATAATTGAACATCCATATTGTTTCCAAGCTCTTTTGTGATCTTCTATAATGATACTTAGGTCATTCACCTCTTCTCTAAGAATCCATGTCCTCAATTCGTGCATAGATGGAGGCTTTCTAAACCTGCTTCAAAATTTGCAACAAAGATCCATCATAGGAATCCAATAAGGATCATTCACAATGTTGAATGGGAGACCTTTTGAATACATAAACCTACCAATTTTTCTACACACTTCCTTCCTTTCTTCTTGCTTCCACCTTGAATTCAAAGTACTTTGATGAGGTTGTGAAGTGGTAAATTTATCCATAGGTCCCCTAGGAATAGGTTCCCCACTCCCACTCCCTAAGGCACCAATTGTTTTGGACAAGGCACTCTCATGCATTGAAGTTGGACCCATACCAATTTCTTGGAGAAATTCATTTCTTTTCATTTTTTGATCCTTAAAATTGGCCAATGCATCTTTGCATTCCAATCTAACATCTTCACTAACTTTGGGGCATGGTTTCATACCACATGAGTTCCTGGCCAAGGATGCGTGAGTCTATTCCACCCTCCCACAAGATCTTTGATTGCAAAATTTACATCTCAAATATTGCTCCCCGAAACTTCAATAACATATTTCCACACAAAATCTTTCTGAATTTTTTGAATTGAGGAACTCATTCTAAAAAAACACTAATAATAATATTCACATTTCTATATAATATAATCGACTAAATATAATAACAAGACATAATTGAAAGGAATTTAAAATGAAATTAATTTTATCGGGTTTAAATTTAAAAACCAATATTTTTTAAGAGGAATTTAAAATGAAATTCAGAATTTAATTGGTTTAAATCTTAAAAGCCAATATATTTTAAGAGGAAATTAAGAATGAAATTCGTAATTTAATCGTTTAAATTTAAAAGACTATTTTTAAAGAGCAAATTAAAATGAAATTCACTTAATTGGTTTAATTTTAAAAACCAATATTTTTTAGAGAAAATTAAGAATGAAATTGTTTAAATTTTAAAAACCAATATGTTTCTTAAAAAAATTTAAAAAAGAAATTTAGAATTTAATTGGCTTAATTGTTCAAAATGAGTTTCAAGAGTGGCTCTTTGATTTAAAAAAAAAAATTTGATGATGAAAATAGAGTAAAAATGAGCTCCATAAAAATAGATTTAATTGAAAAAAAAAATGAGCTAGTGGAGCAGGGGGCAGTGGGCAAGGGGCAGTGGGCAGGGGGCTGGGGGCAAGGGCAAGTCCAAGCTTCTCCCCTTTGAATTAATTAAAAAAAAAAAAAAGCAAAAGGAAGCAGCCGCGTGGGAGAGTTGAAGCAAAAGCGGAGCAAGGGCGGCGGTGGAGAGATGGGAAAGGGAAAGAAAGGGCTCTGGAGAGATGGAGAGATAGAAGAGAGGGAGAGCGCAAAACAAGCTCGCTGGTGATAGAAGGGCCTTATAAGTGGATGGAGAGATGAAGAGAGGGAGAGATTGAAGATAGATGGGATGAAGAGATACCCTCGGAGTCCGGATGAAGCCGAGATGATCGAGCGCCGCCGCCGAGGTAGGGCTTATTCTTCCGCCTTTCTCCCCAAAACAAGCCAAGGCTTTTTTCCGTCACTAGGGTTTTTTTATTTTCCTTTTTTGAAGACCACATAAGCTCCCCAAGCATACACATCCCTCTTCAAGGCGTGAAAGGCGTGATCAAAGCGCGCCTAACACGCTGACCGAAAACACGCCCATGCTTTGGCTTTTTACAAACGCCTCAAGGCGTTTCAAGGTCGCCCGAGGCGCGCATCAAGGCGCCTAGAAAACGCCTTGAAAACCCCTACATAAGTAAGAATAACCTCCAACCCTAGAAAACAATAACATTATTTACCTGTCAATAAGATATGCTTTTATTTTTTCTTATAGGTAAAAAGAACACGTTAAAAGCGCTCAAAAAAAGCTTAATAACCAAAGTTCATGGGCAATAAGACGTGTTATTTATGTTTTGATAGGCAATAAGACATGTTATTTATGATGTTAACATGATATTGTTACAAAGGCTAGAGGATTATAAAAGAATGCAAGCAATACATCAAATGGCATGCTAAGCTATTATGAGTGTTATACACATGCATATGGGATAGAAAGATATAAAGCACATTTAAATGAAGGTCACCATCACCTTCTGGCTTTATATATACCTGCTTCAACAATACACTCTCACAAGAAGACTAGAAGAAATATATAGAAATATGACCCTCGTAACCGATTATCTTGAACCCTGAGACTCAGGAAGTTACCACACTTCCATTCCAAAGACAAAATCTACTCCCTTCATATGTTTTTCCTATCCTCACTGACCAAATTCAGATTAAATATATTATTTACTTAATTTTGAAAACAAAAATAAATAAATAAAATAGATACCAAAAGAACAACAATCCAGAATTTTAGCTATATAGAACACTCAAAAGAGCCCATCTCTAATTTAAGATATGGAGGTCCTCCATAGTTATTTCTAGAAGCTTCCCACATACAAACACATGAGACAAAATCTAAGTGATAAACCAATACTAAAATCGCCAATTCAGAGAATCAACACTGGGCTCAACTCCACCTATCTATCCAACAAAAAACATATTCCCCCGGACTAACCGAAATTTCAACATCAAAACATATTCATTTCAAACCGAGCTTTTTGAAACAAAAAACGCAAATCCCCAAACAACCGGAGCAAAAAAATAAAAAAATTAAAAGGCATTGAATCTGAAAATTAGTCCAAAACTATTTAGGTTGGGTAGATGATTGCAATGTCATTTTCAAGAAAAGCACCAATGCTACCTCAAAATTTTCCTAATGCAAAAAAAAAATATTTCCCAGATCCATTGGATACAAAGATATTCCTCCACAGATCAAAAGAAATAAATTAAACTCAGTGACTGATAGTTCAATCCAACATCTTCTGAACTAGTATATGCATACCCAAAATTGTACAAATAAAAAAAAATACCCATTGAATGCCAATAAATGTCCCCCAAGCACACCTCAAAAAGTCCCACTAAATTGAACATTTCAGCAAAACATCCATATTATGTTGGATATAGTGAATGAAATTAATGACATTCATTGAATAATTAATTTCGTATTCCTAAGGGTTTCGGAAGCCAAGAGGCTCGCATTCCAAAGGTCATGTCTCTCCTTTATATAAAGGTTGTCAAGGCATTTCCAAATAGTGAGGGTGTCTCAAAAGGTCATCGAAGTCTCGAAGCTCTTCTCCTTTCGTCCTTTTGTCAGTGATGTAGAGCAAACATCATCGGGCCTCCACGGATGGCTGCAAAGTGCTTTTGTCGACCATTCGACACCCGTTTTATCCTGGGAGACAAACGCCTTGGGAATCTCAAAGCACCAACGGAGAAGGCGAATTTGTCTTAAGGAAATTGTGAATTTCACAAGACTCAGTTGTTTCTCCAACTTGGTTATATTCTCCTCCGTTCTTATTGATTTAATTTATTTCGTGTTTCAATAACCATTATTTTCATAAAGATTATGTGTATGTTAGTTTGGAATGTCCAAACAATTGGTTTATGCTCCCGTGCTCTTACAACAAGGAGAGACGTTTTCTTATAACAATTTAATTTCATTCATTGAATATCAACCATTTCATATAACTCGAAATTCAAGTAGAATTCGAGTTTATAAAAGACGACAAATGCTGAAGAGAGGCGAATGGCTACGCCACTTCCTCGAGGACATTCCAAGGTGGCTAAAGCCGTCCAATATAAACATTGTGACAAATTAATCTGCTATCAGAGAGCACAAAACAAGACAGATAATGGTAAGTCTAGACATATCCGTCAGACACAAATACTCATTAAACAACAATCCTCAATCAAGTTATCTCTATAGATTATGTAAAATCTAAGGATAACATTGAGGATCCGCTAACCAAAGGGTTAAACAGAGAGTTGGTTGAAAAGTCATCGAAGGGAATGGGACTAAAGCCCGTAAAAGAATAAGTCGATGCAATGGATGTACTCCAACCTAGTCAGATCGATCCCAAGACCTAGGTTCAAAGGACAACAAAATTGTAAAGACTTTGATACAATCATCGTGGGGATATTATCGTGTCCATTCCTATGATGAATGTTGATGCTCATAAGAAGGTTGCTTATGCTTTAATGATCTCTAAGCATTGGCGAAGGGTAACATGAGCTACTCTTAATTTGGCTAAAGAGATCACCTATGTAAGTGAGTGAAGTGGGGTCAGCTTCAAAGGGAATTGAATAGGCACAATTCCTATTAAACCTTTCGCAGAACCGTGCGCATGTCCATGGCCAAATGGACATAAAAGGAGAACTGAATCTGTTTCGAAGATTCCCCGTGGTGAGATATGTCATCGCCTACACAAATATGCATTAGTTCAAGGACACGTGTCTACCGGCTTAGCTAGTAGAGTAAGTATTATTTTCACAAGGGAAGGTTCAGGGTAACACCTACCTCTCCTATACAAGTTTCAACCATTGCTTCTATCACCATGTCTGTCTTGCCTTTAGTCATCAATTTCGTTCATGTGGGGAATTGTTGGATATAGTGAATGAAATTAATGACATTCATTGAATAATTAATTTCAGAATTCTAAGGGTTTTGGAAGCCAAGAGGTTTGGCATTCCAAAAGGTCAGTCTCTCCTTTATATAAAGGTTGTCGGGGTATTTCAGATAGTGAGGGTGTCTCAAAAAGGTCATCGAAGTTCCGCTCCCTTTCGTCCTTTGTCTGATAGAGCAAACACATCATTAGAACTGGCTGGGAGGGCTGCAGGGAAGTGCTTTTGTCGACCATTCGACACCCGTTTTATCCTGCGAGACAAACGCCTTGGGAATCTCAAAGCACAACGGAGAAGGCGAATTTGTCTTAAGGAAATTGTGAATTTCACAAGACTCGCTTGTTTCTCCAACTTGGCTATATTCTCCTCCGTTTTATCGATTTAATTTATTTTGGTGTTTAATAACCATTATTTTGCAAAGATTATGAGTATGTTGCTTGAATGTCCAAACAATCGTTTATGCGTTCCTGTGTTTCTACAACAAGGAGACGTTCTTATAAATATACATTCATAACTTCAAAAACAAGAATTAAATTCACAATGTACCTCTAAACATGAAAAATACCACCAAAATCGAAACCCACGCTAAGCCCCAAAATTCTAACAAGCGAAAAAGAAAATAATGAGAAAATGGCCTCTGTTCAACAATGCCACGGTCAAACCCATCAAATTTGTTAAAAAACAAGCACATTAATTACGTAAACGGCAAGATCTAAAGATCAGTTCGCCCGCCCGACAGGCAAATGCTACAATGCCACCTCATAATCCTACTAATAAAAAAAAATTAAGAAAAAGGAACTTACATCAAAACGCCAGGATTTCAACCCAATTTTTCAAAATTAATCAAATATGGATTCACACATACAAAAATGTCAAAAAAAGGGCATCAAGAAAACCCATCAAATTTTCAAAAACACAAAGAAAATACACACCAAAACATATGAGCAAAATCCCACCAAAACCAAGCACCGCATACCGCCTGACATTCCGTGTCTCAGCCTTCTTCAAGCCCTTCTTTTGACAATGAAGCCAAGACCAATGAAAATGCTAGAAGCCACCACAAGGAGAACCAAACCCTTGATGTTGTCGCGATACATGCCCTCAGAGTAAGCCTCTATCCTCCCACCGCCATGGCTAAAAACCCAACCCGACTCAATCTCAACCCGAAACCCTGCTCTTCAATCGCCATGGAAAGCAAAGCGTATTTACGAGACCACGCGCTTTCGAGAATTCAACTCGCACTTTGACTCGGGTTAATCAAATGATCCGAGAGAAACGTAAAAGCCGAAGATCCGTCTACAAGACAAAGCCGGGAAATTGAAACAAAGGGGAAGGTTCGGATCCCAAGAAAACGTGAGAAAATGAAAATGAAAATGAAATGGAAGAATTCTCCTTTTCATTTTTACTCAATAATGACTCTTCTCCTAATTAAAAGGATTGATGACTCATACCCTACGAATCTCCCTTTCCTCTTTAAAACAATATTAATTATTATTATTAAAATATTAATGTTTAAAATTTTTTGAAGAGATATTAATTTTTATTATGTTGAAAGAATAAAGAATTAGTAATATTTGACCTTTTATTATAAGTTTGAATTAATAATAATATCATTTATTTTAAAATTAAAATAAAATATATATAAAAATATTAATATCAATATTATATACCACTTACTAATATGTTTTTTAGAAAGAATTTGTATGCATTACACTTATCATGTAGCTCAAGCGTAAGCGTTTAACGTTTAAATAAATGATAAAATAAAAAGGAAAAGGGCTTGATTAAAGTCCTAAGTAAAAATAATTTTATAATATATTAAAACTCTTAATTCTGTAAAAATAATAATTCGTATTTTTGCATAGCATTGATAAAATATATTTACTCAATTTATTTTAATCAACTAAAAACATGTTATTTATTTCTATCTTATGGTATGATCATTTTTAATAAGATTTATCACCCAGTTACATTTGTTTACATTTGTTAGTGTGGAAGTGAAAATCTTAAGATTAAAATACTCTATTATATATATTTTATCAAAATAATTTCAGTTTAATATTTTTTTTACTTATAAAAAATATCATTAATTAATATAAAACATGGTAGAATTCGGATAAATTATCTATGAAAACATAAAATACAGCATCTAAGTTAATAATATAATGAATCGACTCAATGTCTATATATTTAATAATTGAATTTACACATTTGATATTACTATTATGACTATAATACTTATGACTCAAGTTCTGTAGCATATTAACGATTATTGATTTGATTTATAGTCTCTCATCATATATATTTTGCTCGTTGATCAGCAATACAAATAAAGCGTCACACCACTGCGATAAAAACCAAATTATAGTATTAGGGATGGCACTAACCACCCTCCATTATCAAGAGCGGCGACAACTACATGCATATGAAGGCGATAACAATCATACGATTAGATCACAAAAAAACATAAAAACCTATATTTATGTGAAATAACCATTTTATTGAGAAAAAAAGTGTAGATGGATGATTTCAAACAAATAATGATAAAAAATCATCCCTCGATGCTTTAAAATGAGAGGCTATAAAGAGAATTTGGGTTGAAAGGAACTAAAAGTTGATAATTTGGGTTAAGTAATATTTTTCTTCAATCTTGATGTAGGAGTTGATTTATTAAATTAATACTTTTGCAATTGCCATAGTAATGTTTTTCTTCGATTGCAGCTTTTAGTTTGGAGTGGCATTTTGTTTGTTTGTTTGTTTGTTTGTTTTGCTTTTTGCTCAACAAATTGTTTTCAACATTGCTCTTAGTTTTTTAATTTTTTGATGACTTATTACCGAATTTTTGAAATTTTGTTAAATATGAAAAACCAAAATTTTTGGTTTTTTTTCTTAATGCCTGTTTTAAATGTTTTTTTCTATTAAAAAATTATATATTCAAATATGAGAAAATTATATAATTTATATCTAATCAACTCTTATTATTCGTTTCATGTTGATTAAATAAAAACATATGTATCTAAAATTTTATTGTCTTAAAATTTAGATAAAAATTAAAAGATTGATTTTTTAGAAAAAACAACCGGACTAATTACTTAATCCCATTAAACACTATTCATAACAAAAGTTATATTTAGCATTTGTTAAATAACTAGAATTTTGTGGCAACTCGAATTATGATCTGACCTGAAAATGAATTTTTTTATGAGATATGTGGTCGTGACATAGGGTGAGGGTCGTGCGATAGGCAACACCCCCCGCGATATGGACCTAACTTGATTGGAGCAACTCGGTTTGATATAAGGTTTATAATATTATGTGGGTATTTAAGGTTTGAAATGATATACTTGAAAGCTGTAATCAATAAAAAATGGTCTTTTTATCGGTAGACATAAGTCATATTGGTTGAACCATTATGTGTTTTCGTTATATTTTATGTTTATCTTATTTTGATTCGTTTTTTATTTTGCAACAATATTAAGTAAAAAAATAAGGGTCCAGCTTTTCAGCCATTTAATCAAAATATTTTGACATTTTTTTTGTGGAATCTATTCCAAAAAATAATAAAAATTCAAATCTAACACTAAAAAAACTGACTTACATAAGCTCGAGCTGTAGCTCTTCCCAAAAAACAAGGCCACCTTACTGTTTGATCAAAATCATCACGTGTACAACAGTAGAAAATGTACTAAATTTCTGGGTTTGCAATAAATAACACCAAAGAAAAAAAATGACGTAAAAATTGGTAAAAAAAAAAAGCAAATTAATGACTATTACTACTACTACATATCAAAGTTTGCCATATTTTTATGAGATTGTCTTTTAGAAGTGGTTCTCCTCATAAATGCAAACTTCCGTATCAAAACAGAGCATCCTCACTCCTCAGTACTAGTCACATAGTATCATAGTACCACAGTCATCTTTTATTCACATGAGATCTTAGTTTTGTTTTGATTTTTTTTGTTTTTATGTTGTCTTATTTCAATGGAGAAGATGCGATTCTTCAAATCAACACATTTTCAAGATTCGAAATGAGCACAATTATTCCTTATACACTTCCTTCTTCCTTCTTATGATTCTCTAGCTTTTAATTCAGCTGGTAGCTAGTTAGAATAAGATCCACCTTCCTTATGCTCCTGGCCATACATGGCTTTCAGACATGTGAGAGAGACTATTTTAACATTCATCGCGCCAATAAGTGAGGCACTTAATGATTTTATTTTTGACAAGGGGAAGCCAATAATGATACGCCAACATCCATCTTGCATCGTAGAGCTCTGGTGGCGATCCTCTCCAACAGGTCTTCTGCATCATAAACAGCATCTTTGGCATGATCCATTTCAATTTATTTGAAAAATTAAGATCAAATTAAAGACTTGAAACCAAGTTCATGTCTCTGATTTAAAAAATATTTCATAAAGATGGAAAATTAATTTGATAAATTGTCCAATAAACCTTACGTATGACTTCAATAAACATTAAATCTAACATATACATATGATAATATCCGTTTACCGTCGCACTCTAACTATTTGCCAAAGAACCAAGTATCAAATATTATTTAAATAAGGGACTTCCACCTTAGTTTCAAGTTTTTGTCATAATTTTTCAAATAAATTGAAATAAGACTCATAACATGTTTTCTCCCCATGGAGTATTCATTGCTACATAAAGAAATGAATAAAGCAAACTAACGTGGATTAACTTTTGCTGGAAATTATAGCAAAGCCCAAAGGTTAGGTGTGCCATCGCTCTAAGGGATTTTGACATAAATATAGTAATTTCACATATATTCCTTAAAATACCAATATTTCATAAATATTTTTAAATTTATAGTAAATTTTTTGAAAAGAATATTGTATAGGATAATTCCTTGTCATGACCAAGACCGAAATGTTATAGGGGGATTGGGACATTCCCAATTGGAATATGTTAGCAAAGGGTAAACAAATATTAGCAAAACCTTATTTGGTTCTAGTCTCCACTTGTTCAAAAATGTTGTTGTTAGTGTTAAATTATATTATATTCTTATTATTTGTATGATACTTTTTCTATTTTGGTAGGTTTCTTATTCTTAGCACTTTAGAGTTTGTTTCCTATTAGGATTCTTCTAATAAATTTATATAAAGACTTTTGTTATGTAATTTTTATAAGGATTATTCATTCCAATAAGAATTTCATTTTTTTCTTGTTATCAATTGGGTTTTCTAATTTTAACAGTTAGAGTATGTCTCGAATTTCTAATTAGTATTTATTATTTTTTTGTAAAGAATATTGTATAGGATAATTCCTAGTTGTTATATTATTGTAATATTACGTTTCCTTATACAATAATGAAAGTTGTTAAGAATATCCCTATAAATATTCTACGTCGTGAGGGGAAAAAGTTATGAGAGAGAAATAGGTTTATAAAGGTTATTCAATGTGGGGTAGTGATAAGAGTTTCGAGAGAATGAGAGTTTTGCAGGTATTTTCAGACAGGAGCATTCGTGAGTTTTGTGATTTTGTGATTTTTAGTCATAGCAATACTTTAATGCTCCTGTAACGCTCAGTTACTACTTAAATTGTAACACTCAGATAGCATTTATTTTTTTTTACTATAAACTTGTTCATTCATATACTGTTAAACATTTAACTTGAAATATATTCTGTAGCAGTAGATTACAAAATATATCCAAACTCCATAAATGGGAGTGTCAACATATACAAACTTTACATTGTTTACAAAAAAAAAAAAAAAACAAATACATATACAAAATAGATCATAAAGGTCTTCAGTGGGCACCTAGTATTGTGTTGACCTTAGTTGCTGATGTAGAATGTCCAAGCATCTAGTTCCTTCTTCTATACCTACACCTGACGAACACCCGCTAAGCTTATAGCCATAGAATAATACTGTGGGACAACCCTAATATGAATCATCACACTTAGACACATGCATATACATATTTCATACATATCATCATTTACATGCTTATACAGATCTCATACTTATCATATCATGTTTCATTTCTTATCATTTTTCATATACATTTCGGGGATCATTTACACTTTTCTTCTTATTCTTGTTGTCATCGATATTTATCATCACATAGCAAAATAAGAGGCTTCTCATATCATATCATTTATCATATTCATGCCATTTCCAGATATACTATTATTCATTGCTATGTCATGCCTCAGACATACCTTAAGCCGATACTAAAATTGGCACTCAAGGCTTATTACTATCAGAGCAACGACCCTTATAAGGTCCAAGGCATCAGAATGCACCAATCGATCGTGATGCTGCACTTTATCCCTAATAGCATGCCAATCTATCTATCTACTGTGCTCCTAAGTGCATAATCGAATTTTATTTCATTTTCGCATATTATCTCACATCCTCGAATACTCATTGCTATCCCAGTCATAGCGATATTTACCATCATTTACTCTTATCTTTGCATTTTCGTATGTATTCGTGATACTATCAAATATTTAAGTAAATGTAGCTCCCTTACAAGTTTTCTGGGTCCAATGAGGTCCAATTTTGAAGACACATATTTCAAGAAGATTTGTTCTCCTAGAAGTTTAATTTACCCAAAATTTTGAATTACTCAATTTGGATGAGTGAAACTCAACATATGGCCAAAACAACCAGGACCACTCTAATGTCAAACAAAACCAAAAATGTAACCAAATCTATGTCATGCAACCTAGCTCCCTTGACGAATTTATGAGTGCAACTTGATGTCTAAATCACTCAGATACACCTATTTCAAGGAGATTTATTTCTCCTAGAAGTTCTTAGCTTCACTGTTCTTGAATCACTCAATTTAGATGGAGAAACTTCAACGTATGACCAAACTATGACGCCCTCAAACCCGGGGTCCGTTGACTACCCATCAACCCGCTGAACACTGTGAATGTCGGTGACCCGACATTTCCTCAAGATTTAAAATCTGCAGTCTCCTTGTACGGAGCTCTACCCAAATACAAAACTCACATATACTGTCCCAAATGGGCCAATATAACAAATTTAGCGACAAAACTACCACTGGGCTCATAAACCAATGTAAAATATCCAACTATCCAACCATAGTTCAAGAGTTCAAATTTTTTCTTATACGTATATATTAAAATTAAAACAATTCTAATACATGTAATACGCCATAACCCAAAGCCACAATCCTATTAAACTCTCGTTTCTAGGACGAGCCGTCCCTCGCACGCCTCACTATACTCCTCGGTGAAATATCCCTCGACAGGGTGAGCTAATGCTTAGTAGTGGAATCACCCTAAGTGGGCTACTCTCCACCTAAGTGCAGAGCAATGTACCAAAATAAACACACATTTAAGCAAATTCATGAGATCCCACTTGAATGCCTTAACTAACCATCTCGCATCCGAGTCCTCACTCGACTCCCACACTCGCTTCTCAAGCCATGTATGAGAAAACGATTTTTCAAACAATTCTTGTTGTTTTCGAACTATACTACCGTTTACTTCCAGAAAATATAGGGATTCACCCTCCGGTGCGAATGTGTTGAGAACCTTCCGAAAGTCACTACGGTCTCATCCGAAATGATCTCATTGACCGTCTCCCCAACCTCCCATTCTCCTGAATTCATCCCTGTGAAATTCCTTTCAAAAAACATTTTCGTTTTTTCTTTCAATTTTTCATGTCAGCACTCACCTATTTTCTAGTTACCCCTGCATATGTGAGACGCATTATTCCATTTCAATCATTTTCAACCAATATATCAATACGCATATATTATTCAATTTATAATCACGCAATGCATCTTCACTAATATTAACCAACTCCAATTCAAGCCACTGGAAGCACCGCTTGTCTACTTCCAATGTCTCACACTCACTATATTCCATATAATAGATATCGAAGTTAACACATCAAAGCTTATAAGTGCTAACATATTAAAATCATCTCAACACCTACAAACACAATTATACTTTATATAATTATGCTATTATATTAACATATTAAATTCATGTGGATAATCTATCTATTCACACAACTCAAGTCATTCATTTCAACAATTCAAGCACACAACACATGGATCGATTTTTTGTCCAATTCACACAACCCGGGACTGATTTTACCATCCCGGAATTCCAGCAAAGGCTGTCCACGGGCAGCCCACTTGTCCAACCTCGGTTTCACTTTTTGGAACCGAATTTCTTACCCATTTCCGGTCTTATACTCACCAAAATAGAATTTAATGCATAAATTCCAACATAACAGCCCACATCAGTTTCTGGGCTTCACGGATTGTCCCAAATGTCAAAAAAAATTTCCACCATTCGGTCCCATGTTTTGGGACCGATCAAACGGCCCATTCCCGGCATTTTCCATATCAAGCATACATTTTAATGCATAATTGTCACACAAACAGCCCACACTTCTCTGACAGTCACGCCAATAAAAAATCTCAAAGAAATTTGAACACCCGTCCTGCCAGGACCGATAAACGGCCTCTCACGCCCCAAATCAACCGAAACATCGAAACACTTAAATTTTAATAGAAACTCAAGAGGAACCCCTACCTCTCGAGCTTTGTCTAAAACTCACAAATCCGGCACTCCACGCAGAAAGCCGCCTTGTAACATCTTTTCTTTTGTCCCGAAGACCGCCGAAACCTGGCCGATTCACCGTATTTTTAGAGAGAAGTTTCTCTCTCTAAAGGAAAAACTCAAAAAAAAATGGCTACTGGAGGAAAATTCTCGTTCAATCACGTTTTTTGGTCTTTAAAATGGGAGAGATGACACTGTTGACTAATTTGGCATTTAGTGACTTAAAAACTTTTCTAAAAATGACGTTTATGTCCCTCTTTTCCCAAGCACATTCGCCTATCTCTACTCATCCATTTTCATCATTTCTACCTACCACTTACGCACACGACATTGTTATATGTGACTTTCGTCAGATCGAAAAATCGACGTACAGACTAAATGCGACATGCTCGAAAAACGTAAATTCCGATCGTCTCTAATTCACGAAATTTTACGTGCTAGTTAGATTTCGCGAGACGATTCCAATGGTGAAATCCGTTTCATCATCCAAGATCTAGAGAATAAATTACGGATTTTTAACCGAAATTATTATTTTGTAATCGAAATTACGATTTTGCCCTCTTTTTCCTTAAATTGGAATTTCTGGCCCATAAAACAACCAGACCACTCTCTAATGTCAAACATAACCAAAACAGAACCAGCTATGTCATGCAACCTAGCTCCCCTTTGAAGAATTTCTGGGTACAATGGAATCTAAATTTGCATACACTTATTTCAAGGATATTTGTTCTCCTAGAAGTCTAATTTACCCAAAATTTTGAATCACTCAATTTGAATGAGTGAAACTCAACTTATGGCCAAAAAAACCAGGACTACTCTAATGTCAAATGTATCCGCTTATAGTCATGCAACCTAGCTCTCCTTGACGACTTCTAGTGCAATGGGGTCCAAATTTGCATACATCTATTTCAAAGAGATTTTTTCTCCTAGAAGTCTAGTTTACCCATAATTTTGAATCACTCAATTTGGATGAGTGAAACTCAACTTATGACCAAAACAACCAAGACCACTCTAATGTCAAAACATAACTAAATAACCAAATGCATGTCATGCAACCTAGCTTCCTTTCGACAAATTTCGCCAGAATGATAATTCAAATTTGCATACATCTATTTCAAGGTGATATTTGTTCTAGAAGTATAATTTACTCAAAATTGAATTAATTCTGATGAGTTGAAACTAAATCATACAAAACAACCAGGACTACTCTAATGTCAAACAGAACCAGCTATGTTATGCAACCTAGCTCCCCTTTGACGAATTTTTGGGTGTAATGGGGTCTAAATTTGCATACACTTGTTTGATGAGATTTATTCTCCTATAAGTCTAGTTTATCATAATTTGAATCACTAAATGAGTGAAACTCAACTTACGCATCAAAACAACCAGACCACTCTAATGTCAAACATAACTAAAATAGAACCAAATGGTGTCGCGCAACCTAGCTCTCTTTGATGAATTTCTCTTCGTACGTCCAAATTGCATACACCCATTTCAAGTAGATTGTTCTGTAGTCTAGTTTACTCTAATTTTGAATCACTCAATTTGGATGGAGCGATGGCCAAAACAAAACATGAGTTTAAAAAACGCATAAACATCTCCCCTAAAACCCAACATTTTCTCTATACAAATTTTCCTTCATCGAGGATCATAACCAAAACCAAACAACCATATAACAACTTAGAGAACTCTAAAACTGAACTAAAACCAATCAACTTATTGTTGAAGGTAGGAGAATTCCTAACCAAATCGAATAGGAAAAACCCTAACCTAAACACAATTCCTAACACATTTTAAAAACACATAGTTTCTAAGTAAGATACTTCACACACATATCTATACTTTAAAAAAAACTTCCCTCTTTCTCTCCTTCCTTTCTTTCTTCCCTTCTTCTTCTTTCTCTTCTTCTCTTCTTCTCTTCTTTCTCATCTTCTTTTCTCTCACGTAAATGCCTTAATTCTTAAGCCAAAATGGGATATGTTTAAGACCATGCTCGTCTTATCCATTTTTGAGTCCAATTTTTTCCATTTTGCTAATTGGTCCTTCCTCTTCTATTATTTGCAATCAACTTCTATTCCATATTCCTACTTAGCATATGAATCTTTTCTATCTTATTACATTTAAGTCTTGGATTGATAAATTACTAATTTACCCTTGACACTTAGATTAATTCCGGGTTTTGCTTATTTTATTTTTTTAGCATTATTATTATGTGAAAATATATTTATTTTTATATCCCAAACATGTTATAAAACCAGCCAGTGGTATAATTTGTGGGTACATGTACTCTAATCTTGTTCTATGTGTTTTCAAGAATAGTGGAATGATTCTCTCATCTGTTGATGTATGCATAATTAGCATAACCACGTTAAAACCCTTGTACACCTTTATGTTGATTTTTTTATCTTTATGTTCTTAAATTCATATTCACGTGTATCAAAGCTTCCACTTTGTTAACTATAAAACCCAGAAAAATACAATTTTTCTGAAAAATGGCAAAACGGTAATTGTCGCAATAGTACAGTTGAAAACCTTGAATTTTTGTAGATCTCATGACTTAAACAAATTTCACTGGCGGAATTGTCTCAAAATCTAGTTACCCGGGCCATATTTCGCCGAATTCCTGTGACAATGAATTTTTATGCGTTTCGAGGTATCAGGTCGGCTCAGGACAAGGAGTGACCGGTGCCACACAAAGATGACCATGTAGGGCCGCCACATGGAGCCGAGGTGCACATGGCATGGAAGCCATGTGGTGTGGCAAATTGCCACTTAATGCATATGTCCATGTCACATATGGCACATGATCAATAAAAAGGAAAATATCCATGACTCACATTAAAACATGTGTCAAATGGAGAGAAAAAAGTCAAAACAAAAAGGGGAGGTCCAAGGGGTGACCCATGTGGTTTACGTGTCACATCCCAGAGAAAGGAAATCTAAGTTTCGAGCAAAGATAAATAAGAGAAAGAATGATAAGTGACATATAAGAAAGGAAGGTGGGAGGAAATTTCCCACTTGAATCAAGTTGGAACAATTCGGTGGGGGAGAAGGAAAAATGAGGGAAAGAAAAAGAAGAGAAAAAGAAAGAAAAGAAAAGAAAGAAGAAGAAAAGAGAAGTGAGAAACCCCACATTCTCTCTAAGATTTACGGAGATTGGGTCGTCAGTTTTCGTCGGAGCAAGAGGTAAAGTTCATCTACGCGACGAGAGCTTCGTGTAGGTACAAGAATTCGGGGTTTTCGCCAAACTCCAAGAGGCAAGGGTTTCTCTCTTACCTTGGTTACTTTTGGTCTAAAAGCCTTTTAATGGCATGAGTTTTCTTTAAGCCGTGAGTGGTCAGAGATTTTTTCAAATCAAAATTTTGGGATTGAACACCGAAATTCTTTGGGACTGCTACAGCTTTGGGACCGAAACTTTGACAGGTAAGCCGTTTTTATGTGTTATTACAAAAATGAATAACATATTACAGTGAAAATCATGTTAATATATGCTTATATGATATCACGGAGATACTTGATGAATGTGAATTATATGTAGAAAATATATATTCATGATTTCTTAAATGTTGCATGTAGTATTCCATCATGTATAACATGAATGTCATTCCGCATTTCGTATGCACAGGGACAAATAAGGTGAAATGGGTGTGAGCATAGACATGGTTTTGGGAATAAATTATATCAGAGGGTCGCTCAACAAAATTTTATCTGAGTATGTCCACTAAATTATATCTGAGGCTATCTCAACAAATTTTATCTGAGTATGTCGAATAAATTATATCGAGGTTATCCAATAAATTTTGATATTGAGATTTGGATTAATGAGCTTTCAAAACAAAAATTTTTTTGCTTTGAAAACAAATTTCTTTTTCATACATGGCAAATGCATTTGTGAGGGAGTTGGCAAGAACTTGAGGCACGAGGCATGACATGTAGACATTTGAGTAGAAATGCATACTTACTTGAATGTGCGTGTTTTGCCATTACATGCGCATCTCAGCGAAAGAGTCTTCAGAGGAGAATTCATCCACCGTATCGCCACCCCGTTGTGGGAAAACATTTTCAGGTATTGGATGTACATTAGGAGATGAAACACATCCAAGACCTTAGTTGTGAAAAAAAAAGGCTAGATTATGGCTTATTCATGTATTATGTAAAATTATGGATATTTATCCAGCTTCAGCACTTGGGCGTAAAAAACCCAAGCCAGATATGTAAGAAGAAAATACTTATAATTAAACTCATTTTGTATGATTAATACAGTTTGAGCAAGATTTTCCAGGTTTCATGTTGCCTTTGTAATAAAAAGAGTTGTTGTATATCGAATTTAGGTTATTTAGAAAAAAAAAGAAAAAAGAAAAAAGAGTCGAGGTGCAAAAAGTGCCCGAGAGGCTACTACCCGCTGGGCAAACGGTCACATGTAGTTTTCTATCGCTACGCAGTTTAGCTCGTGTCGCAAGATGAATTCTCCTACGTTGTGTAGTTGGGCCGGGTCGCGACAAGGTTTTTCTTAGTAATACGTAGTTTGGTTATTCTTATGTTTTTTCTCGTCAGGACAAGGGCCCCTGGCGCCATGACAAAGGTTTTGTTTTCCATCGTGACAATGCTGTAATATAGCCTCACGCAACCGAGACGGCCGAGGCAAGAGGTCAGGGTTGCTACAGAAGCTTGGTCAAGGCTAAGAGATTTCGTGGTCGAGCATGTAGATTTGCGTGTCGCGAACAAGATTTCATTTGAAAGGCGTCACGACAAAGAGTATTCTAAGTGTCGCTACAGGCAAGACCAAAGGGCCTTGTTTGTATCGTGACAGAGTTGGTCAAGGTCATGAGTTTTTTGTCGCGACAAAGTATTTTTGTGTTGCGATAGAGTCACGTTGTTATTTATCACACATAATGTTTTCCATGTCGCGACAGTGTGGCCAATGGGTGAGGTTTCAGGTTGCGACGGAGCAATTCTGTTGTCATGTATTATACCGCCAGCTGGAAGATTTTCTCTGGCCACTGAGAGTGATTTTACGTCAAGGACAGAATTGGCTAAGGAAAATTATGTCGCGATGTAGCAAGTCTACGCTATATGTAAAGAATAGTAGGGAGAATTTCGTCAAGGAGCAGAAGATTTTGGTCGCCACAGAGCTGGCCATGATCGAAAGCCTTGCTGCACACGATAGTGGTTTGGCATGTGCGGTCAGCTCGCATGATGCTGGTAACACTAAGGCTGTATTCCTGGTTGGCGCACTGGTCACAAGACGACAAAGACGCCCATCGCCTACGAAAAAGCCGGTAAAGCGAGTACGACAAGCATGCACGCACAACTGGGATGAGCGCACGATAGAAGCGAGTGACAGTGGCTAAGCGCTACGGCGACAATGCTCTAGGTGCTGCACGATAAGCCCAAGGCACAAGCATCGATAAGGGATCGCGCCATTAATAGTAATTACGTGATGCGGATTTCTCCGCGCGACAAACTTGTACCGAAGCCAAAAAAAAAAAAAAAAAAGACCCCTGTGATTTCTGCAGAATACATTAATAGTTGTTTACCTGGGGTTGATCATCCCTTGATACACTTCATGTCCTTTTGTTACAAAGAAACCTAAGAAAAGCTAATCAAACAAGCATAGATATCAGGTAGTCTAGCTCTCAAGTGAAATTAATTGTTGGATTAATTTATTAATTATGCATTAAGTATAATCATATTACATTTTTAATTATGTAATTGTGCATGTTAATTATGAGATGATTTAATTTTTACTAGCTATGTGTTCATGGTTCTATCTTCTCCTTTGCTTTAATAAACCTGACATTGCACTGAAGCCCACTGTTCTCAGGTTTATATATATAAATAAATAAAACCCTATAATTTTTAAGGGTTTTGTAGAACACGCTTGGGGAGAAGGAAAAAAGTCATCAACCCTAGCTTTTCTTTAATCTCATCCTTTGCAGATTTAGGAAACAAATGACAATCAATAATCTGGATCCATGTCATATATGTTTTCTACACACCACAAATTAATATATATATATATGCTTCTTTGAACAATTAGAGTTTTTACTTTGTAATGTATTTATTGGATATTATTGATTGTTGATAAATTGTTGTCTAATAAATAAGATTGCTTTTGCAAATGATCTAAAGAAGAATTTGATATCAAACAATTTTTTTTTTTTTGATAAGCACTGATTATCAAACATTTGTTTTGTAACCCCGGAATCGGGCCCCACAAAAAGATTGCATTTATCAAGTACCAAAATTAATCTAACCCAAATTTTATTCAACAAATGAATCGAAGAATTGAATAATATTGATTAAACTAAATGGAAACACTAGACAATCGAATATATGAAAATCAATTTACTAAACTCTAGACTCCGATTTCTACCAAAATCAATCCAATTAATCACCTTAGTTTAATTATCAATGTTTATTCCCTATGTTTATGGTGGACTTCAAATGTAATTAGGCTTTCATCAACATATTCCAATAGACAAGCTAACAACATTTCTGTGATAACTATGAATTTATGGAACTCGTTAAACATAAAAAATCATAAAACCACATCTAATCTCATAAATATCTCTATTATATGAAACTCAATCATCACTTCTCAGTCTCAAATCAAATCACAAATCATGTAAATAGTGACCAATTACTTACAAACATTAAGAGAAGTATGAAATATTCAACATAGATATGAATTAAAACATCAATCAATTGAAAATAGATAGAATTCAAACATTCATGATTTGGCTACACCGTAGCACTAGAAAGAAAATCTTAAACATTCTAAAATTGAATAAAAACATAGATGTAAAGAGACTCATAATGAGAGAAAGATAAAAACTAAGGATGTGAGTAGAAATCTTCTTCTCAAGCTTGTTTCTCTCTCTAAAACAGAGCAATGGGGTGTCTAGTCACTCAAAAGCCCTTTTGAACCCTAAAAGTATCTATTTATAGTCTTCCCTTCAGAGATGTGGGCTTCAAAAGGGCCAAAATTGGAAAATTCTAGGTTTTAAAGCCCGTGGTTGCCGCCTGAAAGCCACAACTAATGGTCCACTTGGGGTTTTCAGGCTCAATCCTCCTCTTTGCTCCACTTTGTGTCGCAGTCTCCAAGATTGTTCTAGCTTATCAAAATAAAAATGAAAATGCATCAAAAACACTCATAAAAAGACTTTGAAAACTACAAAATATCAAGTATAGAATATCAATAAAATGAGTATGAAATTCACTTATCAAATAATTTCAAAACTTAATATTTTGCTAGTCCTCGAGCAAAAAAAAAGAAACAAAAAATAAGAGTGAATAATATTGAAGATATAAAATGAAATTGAAATGAGTGAGTATTGACTTGATTTAAATTGCTAGATAGCCTCAAAGATCTCACATACTCCGATAGTGTGGAGAAAACTTAAGGTGGTGTGATTGAGTGGAATTTCAACCCCATAGTTGATTTTGTCTTAACTAAGAACCTGTGTGTGTGTGTGTGTGTTAAGTCTTGCCTTTCTAACCATTCAGAGCCCGGATGAATTTATGCGAACAGTTATTTATGATGGATCTCTATATAATGGATGTTTGAAGCTCCATATGCTTATTTTTCATATCACTCTCCACTAATATAGACCGAACACAACTCTTAGGATCATTAGGTCTTTTGTAAGCTTGTAATGTATGACCATGGTTAAGGATAGGATATACGATAAATTTATAGCTAAAGTTCACCCATAGTCACACATTCTTTCTAACTTTCATTGAGCTTCCTCCAATACTTCTCATCACCTCAAAACTTATTGATTTATATCTTCGACATTGTTCACCATAACTCCTTTCTTTATTCACTATATAAACATATAAGGTTATGGCGGAGTAGTAATGTTTGATTCCCTTAAGCTTTCCCCCTAACCTTAACGAGCTTTCAACCAATAGCTCCCAAACCAGTTGGCTTTAGGGTATTAGGTGTTAAAACACCCCTTCGGACCTAATTACTCAAGTTAGGGAGGCTACAAAACCAAACTTACTCAACCTTTTTTTTCTTTTTTTTTCTTTTTTCCATATCATACTCCACCCTTCCACTCCACTCCCATAGTCTGCAATAATTCTACCTGATCACATACTATGGGTAAACAAGGTTATCAAGTGAGGGAATTATTCAATGGTAAGGAGATATCATGGCTAACAAAGAAATAGGCCAATTAGGCTCAACATGGGTGACTATGATAAAGTTATGCACACGGTGGCTTAAAAGTCTCAAACGATCCAAAAAATGGCCTAAATCATTTCCCAATTGTTGTGTTGTTTAGGATTTCCAAGTGATAATCAAACAAGTTCTAGAGCTCTTTGAGATCTTGAAGTTTATTTGTTCGCATAAATTTTCTCTAAGCAAACAAGAATGACTAAACTAGAACTCAGGCTCAAAATATATATCAAGAGTTTCTAACAAGACATAGCCAACAATAGGATCAAACATAAATTTAAAATAACACCTTCCATTTTCCACATACTTATAGGCGCTCAACTGCTTTTCATCATCTACTTCACAACAACCACCAACACTCACTTTTTTTTTTGGTTTTTGTTTTTTTGTTTTGTTTTGCTTGTTTTTTTTTTTTTTTTTAAATAATACTTTGAATCTAACAACTAAGATTAACAAAAGAAACTTAAAAACCAAAGGAAAAACTAAAACAAAACAAACCAAAGAGAAAACTAAAACAAACAACCAAAAACTGATACCTCCCAAACTTAAAAACAAACATTGTCCTCTAGCAAGATAACCACAAAAAAGACATCACTAAGGATGATCAAACATAAATTTAAAATAACACCTTCCATTTTCTACAAACTATAGGCAGTCCAATAAGTTTTCATCATCGGCCTTAGACAACAAATCTCACCAAAACTCACTTTTTTTTTTTTTTTTTTGTTTTTTGAAATAATACTTTGAATCTTACAACTAAGATTAACAAAAGAAACTTAAAAACCAAAGGAAAAACTAAAACAAAACAAACCAAAGAGAAAACTAAAACAAACAACCAAAAACTAATACCCCAAACTTTAATAACAATGGTCTTCAAGCAAGATAAGCACAAAAAGGACTTCACTAAGGATGATCAAACATAAATTTAAAATAACACCTTCCGCAGTTCAATAGGTTTTCATCATCGGCCTTAGACAACAAATCTCACTAAAACTCACTATTTTTTTGGTTTTTTGTTTTTTGTTTTGTTTTGTTTTTGTTTTTGTTTTTGTTTTGTTTTGTTTTTTTTTTTTTTTTTAAATAATACTTTGAATCTTACAACTAAAATTAACAAAAGCAACTTAAAAACCAAAGGAAAAACTAAAACAAAACAAACCAAAGAGAAAACTAAAACAAACAACAAAAAACTGACACCCCCCAAACTTAAAAACGAACATTGTACTCTAGCAAGATAAGCACAAAAAAGACTTCCCTAAGGATGATCATCATTCTCCTCCCAATGCATCTCTTTAGAGTTATGTTTCAGATGACGAACAATTGGTTCCCATGACTGAGCCAGGTTTCGCCCTTCTCTTTGCTCCATTTTGTGTCATTGCTCTCTAAGATTATTCTAGCTATCAAAATCAATATAAAATCCATCAAAACACTCATAAAAAAAAACTTTGAAAATTACAAAACATAAAGTATAGAATATGAATAAAATGAGTATGAAATTCACTTATTAATCACATAACAGGATTTGAGAAAAGGGCACCGAATAAAAAGATGGGTAATATATATTGGAAACATGAGAATTTCAATATCTTAATTTGTTGCAGGTCTCTGGTTAGTGGTTCCAAAGAATCTTATTAAAATGTACAAATTGGTACCTTTAGAATATGACATTTGAATGGGTTACATAAAATAAACAGAGAATGTTGCACAACCAAATCCTCACCAACATGACTAGCTAGCAAATGAGAATTATGTAGTGAATAGAAATTATTTTCGTGG
Organism: Tetrastigma voinierianum; assembly: GCA_016808115.1. NCBI lineage: Eukaryota > Viridiplantae > Streptophyta > Magnoliopsida > Vitales > Vitaceae > Tetrastigma > Tetrastigma voinierianum. Next base: position 38,277 of record JAEQBH010003647.1, read on the forward strand.
TCAACAATTACTCCGATTAACACGTCAGAGCACAACCTTCTTTAGAAAGCACATCGTTGGATCAATATTTGTGGAATGTGAGCCATAATCCCACTCTTCCTTTGTGAATCCCGCACCAGCCGTTTCCTAAAGAACGGACAAAAATTCTCATGGTTAGAAAGAGAGGGATGCCAAGTCTCTTTTGTCAAGTATCTGAAAGCTTAGGCGCTGAAGATATGTAGCTTATCGAGGTAAGTTTTGAAGACTCCGATTCTCATTATGACAGGAGAGCATTGCACCTCGTGAGATGAATAATTTCCGCAAGAGAAGTAAGTTGTTTGGGCCTCCACCGTCTGATTCAGCTTGGGAAAATCTTCGACACAAGAGAGGTGGAGGGCAAACAGGTTCTCTGACGGAAATAATTTCCACGTCCTCGCATCCACCTCCGATTTGAGTCTCGTGAGAGAAACCCGCGTCTTAAAAAATCTAAGTCCGTCAGGGGCGCGAGTTTGCCGTAATCGCAAACTTCAAGTTCAATGAGGTTCGAGTTAAACCATCTATCCAAGAGACAACAGGACAATCTCAGATTCTTCAAACTCCGCATGAAGCGTGGATCCCCTCGACCGTGGGAGTGGGTCGACTGCTAGCTTCGAAAGCATTGCAAGATCTCTGTAGCAAGCCGAAGCCGAGTGTGCAATCAATACTTTCAAGATTATGACACCCTTCGATTCGCAAGGACCGCGGAAGCGGTGGTTCCGCGGATCGTGGATCAAGCCGCGACTGCGGAGCTTCGGTGCACAGAAGATCTTTACAGCATGCCGAGTCGAACGGCACTAATCATTTCAAGATCATCGCACCCTTCGATTCGCAAAGACCGAAGGGAAGTGGGTTCCCTTTCTGAAATCGAGATGGATAGGGATTTAAAATCGTTAGACCATCCATGGAAAAATGAATCAATATGGGGAAGTGGTCTAATGAGAAGGATAATGGCACCCTAGTGTCTGCGGTTTGACTACTATGGATTGTTAATTGTTCAAGAGATAGGAAACGGAAACTGAACAACAAAGGTAGGAGAAACCGCAGGTTGGTACACCTTCGCACGCCTGGGCTGATTTCGGGCGCGTATTTGGTAAAGGAGCTCTTGCAAGTATCCGAAAAACTACAATTCCATATTTGCAAATTTTCAGGTGAGGGAAGTGGGGCTAGCAGGAGTTCATTCTCTAATAGAGACTCTACACGGTTCCGATCGAGAGACTGGGGTTCACATGGTATTTGATCCCACCGAGACATATTACAAATTTCAATATCCGGGTTCAAGATCAAAGGCCGACTCAACCCAAAATTCCATACTCTTCATCTTCAATTCACTGATGTTTGAACATTGAAATAACAAGCCTCACCCAACTGACCACACCCATGAATTTCAAGTGTCTTCAATGAAGAAAACTCAAAAACATTTACAACTGCAAGTTTGGGATAGTCTCTGATACAAAGCTTCTGGAGATAAGGGAATGGATCACTATCTGTGTTTTCCAACAGCCCATCTCTTCATTGCGTATCATTAGAGTTTGTAGCGATGGGAACTTCAAATCAGAATACCCATAAAACTCTCTACCCACCATCTCTAGATTTTCCATTCCTGAGATCCGTAAGTGCTTAAGACGTGGTAGCCTCCCCAATGATGGCAATCTCTGCAAATTTCTACAACCATCCAGTTCTAGGAACAGAAGATTTAAGAACCCAAAATCCCTTTCCCAAACCTGAAGGTTTAGACAGGGACTGTTGATTATGTCCAACTCCTTTAAATTTGAAATAGCATGAGCCTGCAATTTTTCGAGTATTTTATCCACTTTATCACCTTCTCCAACACAACTGGTCCATATCAAGCTTAGTTCACCTAGGTGCGTCTTATCCCTCATACTTGCTTCCAATGCATCGTCAACATTTACCACATTCTCCAACCGTGAAATTCTGCCTCCCCTAATCTCCTCCGAAAGCTCTTCTAATTCACTGATTCTACCCCATGTTCCCGGGGCCTAAGATAAAATCATCGCCTTGTGCTCGTTAGCTTACCAATATGACTCGCATTTCACATCCACCGACATCAAAGATAACGAAATTAATCAATTTATCCATCCCGTAGGAAATCTCACGAGACTCCGATTCTCGATAAGAATAACGCTTGTAAATCGCACAAATCACACATCAGACGTGCAATATTTCAATCATGGAAAGAGAGGTCCAAGTATCGCAAATGTTTTAATCGTCATCGATCAGCAAATCAATGTTTTCAGAATATTGCAAATGACAAAGATCAGAATACTCCATTCGGGGTAACATGTGCAAACCGACTTTTATTTATTCGATACCCACACATGGTATTTCAACTCCAAGAGTGTATGAAGACCTTTTCCTTCGTAAGGGCTTCAAACTCTAAACGGAGCCTTCGCCTCGAGTAAGTATTTTCTAAAGTACAATGAATGACGAGTGGTGTTAGGAGATGTTCGAACCTCAAGGAGTGTCATCCAATCGAACACAAGACTCTCCGGACATAAGTTTAGCTAAGTCATGTATGAGATCATGCATGACAAAAGTGAGTCACAAGTAACAGACTTTGAAAATGATTTCGATAGAAGTTGGTGAAAATGCGACCACCTACCTCTTTCTATTCTTTCCATGCCTCACTGGTCGTGAGAAATCCTTTCCGCCATCCATAAGAAATTAGTTTCTCCTTATCGAATTCACGGGCCTCGGGAACATGGAGCAATACAAAACATCGCTGTTGCAACTGAGATCCTCCGATAGCTCAATATCAATGATGGAAGAACATCCGTGTTCAAATACCATATTTCACTATCCAAAATTTTTACCCATCTGACGCTTTCATTTTAGAATACAAGAGCCTCCCGAGCGCATTTATACCAAAGGCAATCCTCGCACTTCGGGCACAATATCTCCGCCGATTGACTCAGACGTGATACCGGGCTTGAGTCTCCATTTACAAATGCAAGTCTTGAACAAATTCCAACTATCTTCTACTTCGACAAAACTCGTCAATGATGAACATAAACTCGAACGGCGGCTGCGTGCAACATTTAGATCGCGAGTAGTCACAAGAACCTTGTTTCCTTTGGGAGCGCAGTCGTAAACAGCATCCCATTCCTTGCAACCGTCGACCAAACATCATCCGTAACGAGTAGAAATTTCGCTACTGAGGCTTTCTTCAAGCCATACTGAGCGATCTAGGTTGTCGCCACTGCCGTACATCCGATTCCCTCAAGTATTGATTTTGTCATCTTGAGAACATGAAAGTCCTCCGAGACACAAACCCATGCTTTCAAGTCAAAGTGCTTACTCGCATATCTTCCAAGCCAAAGTGTTTACTCGCTTTATCTTTAAAGTCAAAGTGACTAATTTCTATGTGATCTTCCCAAGCCAAAGAGTCTATTCAATCTCATCATTATAAACGAAATGAGCTACAGGGTCTTTTCCGCACCGCCCATGCCACTATGGAGATTACATCTATCATGTTGCCATCAGCATTAATGTAAAGTACCGCATTCACAATCGTATCTTTACTCCTCATCCACATACCGTACACTACCAAGGATTCATCCATCAAAGAAGTGGCTCCGCTCTCTCTTACTAACCGTTCCTCATTATTACCTCTTCTTTCGCTCATTTTTTTCTCTCATTCGAAATCTTTTTAAGATCGCCGATCATCCCCTTCACCCTTTTCCTCATGCCGCTAGCAAGAGTCTTGAACCAAGAGGCGAACTGGGAATTCAATACACTTTACAGCCGTGACCTTCGATCCGGGAGCGTAGAACTTCAAGTGGCGATCTCATCCAACCAGTCCTCCGCCCCATACACAAAGATCCTTCACCTCGTCTAGCCACCTCTCGATACCGGTTCCCAAATCCCGCTTCACCTCAAGATCATTGATCACTCTACGCACATTTCAATTCATCTCTGCAACGTGTCCTCCGAGTTCATCACTAAGCCCCGTGTTCCGGATTTAAGCTCCAAGCCCCGGAGAAGCCAAATCCACAAAGAACTGAGAAAGTGAGGTAAGAGCTCCTCCAACCACTCCTAGCCATGTCTCTGGCTTTCTCCTCTCGAAGGAAGTGAAAGAACCGAGGGAAAATGCAAGCAGAAGAACAGAATGAAGAATGGAGTACGCAGAGAAGCTTTCGCACCAACAAATCACCACGCGATAAAGAAAAGTAAAAGCCGTAGTTAAAGAAATTAAAGTAGAAAATAAACGTTGAGCAGAGATATTTTTAAAACCAATTTTAATAACCAATAACTACAAACCATTTATTCACATCATTTACTTTTCAACTCAAATCACAATCCGTAACACGCATTTAAATAGTATCTCACATATAATATTTTTTCAATCATTTCATTCATTCAACACCAATAGAGTATACACGTGTTGTTATCAACAACCACTCAAATCATTCATTTCTGGTTCAAAATAGTCCAATAAACTCACAATCTCATAAGCAACCATCTTTACCTCACATAAATTATGTCAACAACAACTAATTTTCTTATGTAAATCTTACACCACTATCTAAATTGATCTATGAAATCATTTACTCCATTTTTATCCTCGTTTCATAATAAATTATATAGTGTATTACAAAACATATTCAATAAATTTCAATAATCCACACCAATATCTTCTTTCCAAAATGCATCTTTCGAATATCATGTAAATTCTCCTAAATCTTCCATATTTCATCAATGCACTAATTTTATTAACCTTCAAGTACTAAAATTTCAATACACTACACATTCATTTTTCATTTCCTTCCTTTTTAAATTCAAATAATAAAATTAACAATGAAAGATTAAATCCTTAAAAATTTCTCTAATTGAATCTTATTATTATTTCTAATCAATTGAATGATTCCTCCGACACTTAGAAGACTTACATTGTCATTCTATATAAACATCACAAATAAATCTCACAAACAACCCTTTCCGCTTACATTATGAATAAAATTAAAAATATAAATTTACCAACAAGCCAACAACAATAACTAGAGGTTCAAATAACATAAGGAATCATCCAGTAACCATCATAAAGCATATACAATCTCTCCATTAAGATTCATAATTATTATTTTAGGAAATTGATAAATAAAAGTTTTAGGTTAAACCACCCTACCTCATATTTGCAAAATCTAATCGTTAATGGTTCGATCGGACACCGTAGAGACATTCTTCAAATCAAATAGAATAAGGCCTCAAATTTTGCTATTGATTGAAAATCGTTTCACCATAAAATCGAAAGCCCTAACTTTATGGGGATTTTTCCCCATTTTTTTTCTCCTTCACTCTTTCTACCACTCCCACGTGACTCTCCCTTTACATTTTCTCTCTTCATCCTTGCTTCCTTTATGTGCTTACTCACATATGGTACCCCTGGCTTGTTTTATATTATTTTTTATTTTATTTATTTCCTTTACCATCAATTAAATAATATAGCTTAATCTAAATGCAATTCATTCACCTCAATTTTCTTTTTTGTAACAATATTTCATAAAAATCATTTATTTATTTTCCAATAATAATAATACACATATTATTCCAAACAATATAATGAGATATTAATAACTTTCATTTTCTTTTTCTATCATATTCATTTTTTTTGGGACGTAGAATAAATAATTCAAAGTCCTACATTGACCATGAGAAGTTCTTATAATTTTTGTAAATCCTAAGTCAACACGTGTCCTTAATTCAACTTTTTGACTTTTCAACCACCCTTAATTGGCAATGTTTCCTTCACTTTGAAAATCCCACCTAACATAAAATTCAAGGTTAATACAATAACATTACTAAAGTGATATGATTAACTTATAAATTGTTTTTTTAAAGTTAAGATCTTCAACTCATGACTCTTAAAATGTGGACTTGTATCTCATGTGTTGTTATAAATAACAGAACTAAAAAGCATAAACATAAAAGTGTGACTTGAGACCTTAAACCTTAAACCTTAAAAGTCGAGATATGTTTTTTTATTTTTGAAAACCATTTTAGAAAACGGTTTAGAGTCGCTACTTATTTTGTTATTTTTTAAAGGGAAAACAAAATAAGAAATAAAACTTTAATGTGACTCCTTATTTAAAAAAAGACGTGTCTGCGAAAAACCAAGTCCGAATTCGGAGGTCATGTTACCTACCAGAAGGTACTAGAGCGTAGTCGTAACACTCACTCTAAGCCCGTAAAAAACTGACTTTACTAAACAAGCCAGGAACTCGCGATAATCAATCAATTAATACGTATATCAATAAATCATGTCGAAAGTAAATAAAGAGCAAAATTAAAGAGAAGATATGTATACTTCATGCAAATCGTGGAGCGCTAATAATAAAAATCATGTTAATTGACACAATATAGAATATTCAATATCCAATTAAAAATTTGATTATAGATCGAAGTTAAATTATTAGTTTAAAGAATACATTTAGATGTTTGGTCCCATCTGCCTCATTTATATGTTACACAAATTAACTCCACAAGATCCCATTTTATAGGAATTATAGAATTAGTCACGTGTTTGAAATTTTTGAAAACTGATTTGAAATTGAAAATTTGAAAATTAGAAGTTTGAAATTTTGGAAATTGAGAATTTTTAAATGAATTTGAAGTTTGAGATTTTTGAATTGAGATTTTGGAAATTGAATTTTAGGATTAAGAACTTGAATTTTATAAATTTGAGATTTTGAATTTAGAAATTGGAAGATTTGAATTTTTAAATTATGACACTTTAAATTTTGAAATTGGGAAATTGTAAATTTGAAATTGGAAATTATGAGACTTCGAATTTTGAAATTATGACATTCAAATTTTGAAATTGAGAATTTTTTAAATTTAAAATTAGAAATTGAGGGACTTGGATTTTAAATTGGAAACTTGAAAAATTAAAATAAAGAAATTGAATTTTGGAATTAGGTACTTGAATTTTGAAATTAGAAATTGGTAGTTTTAAAATTGGAAACTTGAAAATGATATTCAAATTGGGACAAGTGAATTTGGAAATAAAGCACTTGATTTTGAGATTTGAAATTTGAAAATTGAAATTAGAAATCGAGGACTTAAGTTTTTGAAGTTAGGAATTTGCAATTTTAAAATTGAAAACTTGAAAAATTGAAATTGAAAATTGGGGAATTAAATTTTAAAATTGAAAATTGAATTTTAGAAAATGAGAAAAATGAGAATTTGAAGTTTGAAAATTGGACATTGAAATTTTAAAAAATAAATGAGAAATGAAAATTTAAGACTCGAATTTTCAAGACTAGCTTTTAAAATTTAATTTTAAAACGAGAAATCGTAAATCAATGCTTAAGTAAGTGAGAGTTTGACTACAAAGAGTAGGTCGAATGTAGCCCAAAGGGCTCGTCAACGACCAACAGTAATGCCCAAAGAGATGACATACTTTTCGACTAAGTCCTAATTTTGGCCCAGAAATGATTTAATGAGTTGGGCTTAGATGAATGATCTAATGTACGGCTCTAAGTAGTTCGTTGAAATATATCGACGTGTCTAAGAAGCTGTACTCCACTCCACGGTTCTAACAAGTTTCGCCAATTAATTAGTTAGGTCCCTATGGGTTTGGTATAATGGGTTGACTATTAACCTTTGATTATATAATAGATTAAGCAAATGAGTTTAGAAATCCATGAGGGTGCAGGTCAAAATAGAAATAAGAGTTAAACAACTATACAAGCTAAATAAAAAAATAATGAAATAAAAATCTTAAACATGGAAATCAAAGCAAATTATGAAAGTTAAATATGCACAAGTGATGAGCGAATGTGGGAATATTTATTATATGTACAAATGATTGTTTGGGGTGCATGCTCATCAACTCAACTTTCTCTAAGTGTCCAAATTCTGCTCTGCTCAAACTTCAAACATCTATAATATTATTTCAATGGCAATTCAAAGACTAGAAATGAAACTTCATTCGAGTATTCATAATCTCGCAGTCTAAAGAGAATCTCCACCGAAACCCATCGCTAACTTTATAAAAGAATTTTGACTCAATCTTTGATAGAAAAAGAACATCTTCTTCCCGAAAGAACAACAATCATCACAGACCAATCACGAAATGCAGGATCCCCAAACCATATATAAGAAAAACCCATGAAAAATAAAAATTCAACACGGACATGGCGTGAAAGGACAAAGACAATAGAAATAAATAAAATCAAACCATACATATCTGGAAGCTGCAACCGTCAAAACTCTCTTCTCTCTCTTCTTTCGTTTCCTCTGTTCCGTTCTTCTCCTCTTCGGGTCTCCCTCCTATCTTTTCCTTTGCTCTTCCTCCCTTTTTCCAGAAAACTCTTGAGCCCCCTCCCTAAGAAAACCCGTGAGCCCCCTTTCTTTCACCCCTTCTCCCCTTTTTCTTCTTCCCATCTTCCTTTTTGCTTTTCCTCTTTTGTTTTTTTCTACCCGGGTGGGGTCTACATAGTGGCTACCAACTAATTATTTATCATATGAGAGTTACTCTCATTATTTACCAAATAATTACATAAATTATGCATTTCATTCATCCATTCCTCATGCATAAAATGCATTTATTAAACCACATAGTAATATAGTTACAAAAGTTATATCACTATATTCATAAAAAAAAAATTTCTTACTCTTATTTATAATTTGTGTTAAAAATATGTCTCCAAATCCTTATTAGTATATATTCATTTTTGTAGCGATATTATATAATATATCTCTGGGATTTATTTATTATATTAGGAAAGATTCCTTATAGAATAAAAAATAGTAATTAGGAATATTACTATAAATATTATAGCCGTTAAAAAAATCACATCATGAAAAGAGAAGTGCTTGTAAAGAAACTTTCCCACACTTTTTTTTTTTTTGATCAGTAAAATCAAGTATTATAAAAGGAAAATTCAGAAAGACACGTGACGCGATTAACCAGCAAAAGCCTAAACAAGTAAACAAACCTACCTACACCCCAAACTAAGCGAGGAAATCTAAAACAGATTTTGAATTCAGGCGCTACATGTGTTAAATTCTGCTCCATAAATTAGAGATAAAATAATTTTAATCCTCCTGCCGTAGAGCCTCGCTGAACGCCCATCCCGTTTCTAAGACGCCGTGAGCTCCAAAACGTACACGGCAGCACCGCCGTCCATATTTTTTTCCGCTTCTTTCCCGCTCCGCGAGACCTCCGCCAAGCTGGTGCGGTATGAAGGGACCGACCGCGAACACCCAACTAATCCCCACCATTGACAGAAACAAGTCCCACAACATTTTTGCACTTTCCCACACTTTCCTCCATGGCAAATGTCTTCTTCAAAAATTTTCCTTATTTTCATGATTTTTCTTTTCCCATTAATTCCTTAACTTGCCACTTGGCTCAATGTGAGTCATTTACACGACTATATCACATGGCTTATGCCATACGCCACCCGATACTAAAACGCGACAGAGCCCGACCGTCTCGAATCCGACGAATTCGACAGTGGTAACTAGATTTCACGGCATTTAATTCAACGACGTTCGCTTGGCTATCCAAAATCAAGAAAATTTCCTGCCCCAATCAAATTACCATTTTATCCCTTGCTCATAAAAAATCAATTTTTTCCTCGCTTACGCTCTACCTTATAATATTTGTTATACCTAGTATAATGAAAGATTCTCTCGCCTACCTTTATAATATTTGATATGATAATTAAAAGATCTTCCCTTACATGATATGCAAAGACGTGGCTTCAATCCACGTTAAAACCTCACGCATCTTAACGTCCAAATTATTATAGTCTCCAACAAATTTGCGTGCGTGGCGCACCTAATCACAGAGACAAGATAAGAAAGACCTGGATTTACGGTAGCGCCTTGATTAGCACGTATGAATGCCCAGGAGTAGGGTCTATTCATAGACCCAAAATCCTAACCTTTTATACCTTAAAAGGTTACTTGTTTGACAAGCAACCAATTCCTGTCTCATGGGGTTTCTTCCCTATCAAATAAAAAAACTTTTGTTTTATTAGGATTCTTATATCTTAAGTAATTAATTAATGTATTTTATCACTAATTAGATAGTCTAGAAATCAAATGATCCATTATTAATTTTGGCTATTAATCAATGACTCATTATTTATAAAACATAAATCTAACATTCTCCTTGGTCAAAAACAAATCTGGGACCGTGATCTTATCCAACGATAATGACGGTTTCCCACAATTCAACTCAGCTGAAGATATGTCTGCGCTTGAAGACAAAGCTGGACGGTGGAAACTGGTAGGGAAGATCTCTTGGATCCAAAGAAAATCAGAGAAAATGAAAATGAAAGAATTTTCCTTTTCTTTTTTTTTTTTACTTCAATAATGACTCTTCTCCGACTAAAAGGTACGTGTGATGACTGCTACCCTACGGCTTCATGTCGTTTTTCTTAAAACAATAATAATAATTATTATTATTATTATTAAAAATATTACACTTTTTAATTTTTTTTAAGAGATATTAATATTCAATTTTATTTGTATAGGAGCAATCCATGTAATATGATTCGACTAATCGAAGATATCAAATTGGCGATAATCAATATATTAAAGAATCAAGCTCATAGATATTTCAAATGCCATTTTATATCGATTTATTACGTTATTAACTTCTATATTATTTTTTGGCTATATATATTTTCATATCTCTTTTGGAGCATGCCAATCTATCAGAGTTTCTAATCAATAATATTATTCATTTCAAAAATAAAAATAAAAATATTAATATTATTGTCATATACCACTTAGTAGCATCATTTTTTTAGAAATTTTGTATCATTACTTATTATACTTAAATAAATAATAAAGCTAACGTTTAAATAAACAATTCAAGATAAGCATGAAGAGGTCTTTAATTCTAAGCCTCCCAATAAAATAAATTTTTACTACAATATAACTAAAAGTGCTTTTCCTCTTTTGTTTTTTTCTACCCTATAGTGGGGTGGGGTCTACATAGTGGCTGCCAACTAATTATTTATCATATGAGAGTTACGCTCATTATTTACCAAATAATTACATAAATTATGCATTTCATTCATTCATTACTCATGCATAAAATGTTTTTATAAACCACATAATTATATAGTTACAAAAGTTATAACACTATATTCATAAAAAAAAATTCTTACTTTATTTATAATTTAATAGTTAGAATATGTTTCTAATTCCTTATTAGTATAAATTCCTTTCTATAAAGAATATTATATAATATATCTCTTAGGTTTATTTATTATATTACATTATTCAATAAGAAAAGATTCCTTACAAAATAAGAAGAGTAATTAGGAATATTATGGGTCATGAAAGAAAAAATCACATCACGAAAAGTTAGACAAATAGAAAGATATGTGACTCAAAACCCGGTTCAGAACCAGATACTGCCGTGATTGTTCTAATATATTTTACAAAAATATTTCTCAAGGCCACAACCCTACTCTTCTTGTACTCACTCGCCTCGGCGAAATACGCTCTTCTAAAGGTACTGAAAGGTCATTCTGACGACGCGAGCAAAACCCAGCAGAAAAATTATCCTACAAGAAATTTACTCCTCACCTAAATGCATACGCACTGGGCCAAAGACATAAAAACATTCAATCATATTCCACATAAATAATAATCCTTATATGAAATATTTTCATGTCACGCATAGATGAGACTTCATTTCCATAACCCAAGCCCCTAAATGACTTCACACATTTAACGCTGGGCGTTAAAACATTTATTTCCAAACAAAAGATATTTTTATTTTATATAATCCAACCATTTGGATACCGAAATACCGCTGACCAGTGCCTCAGACAGCCTCCAACAAAGGACGCCTCCAACCCCGGATGCCTCCGACCTGGGACAATCTCGCAACCCGACAATCTTCGATCCCGATAATTCCTCCGACTCGATACGCCTCCGATACCAACTTTATTTTAAAGCTATATTGGGCCGATAACCGCTTATTTTAAAAGCTATGGATGCCCAATAACCTCAAAACCATGCGACCATTCGTGACGAAATTCATGTTATTGCTCCACCATCAACACCAAACAAGGTGTCGACTACCCTTTCACGCCGCCACGATGTGACATCGAACACAAAACACAAAGGTTAATTTACCATGGTTGAACACCAAACACAAGCATCGACCAAACCACGTGACTTCACACCCAACTCGACGCGGATGTTCCTGCATATGAATGCAAATATGCCATTTCACTACTACGTTACACGATAATAAGAGCTACATTTATAAATTTGATAATTATATTTCCTACATATAATTTTCTTTACTTATTGACAACTTCCATGTTAATTACATCACGAGCACATATTAAACATGAATTTTTATACACAACAACATATTATTTATTTTTCCAATAATAACACACAAATAAATGCAAAATCTGTGAACCCATATAAAACATGACACCTCTAAGATCTTCTACCCGCTCATCACCGAAATTACTTCATGTATACCAAAACATACCACAAAACCCGAAGACATCAGCCTCGAGATCAAAACTAAACCAACCTAGTCCGAGATTTCATCCCAAAACCATTCCCAAAAAATTCCAATATCTGCACTCCAAAATCTTATCAAAATTAGCCTAAATCGCCCGAAATTTAGCCCGAATCGTTCGAACAAATTCCTAAATTCCTAAAATTTGGGGACTGGAATTTACTACCACGTATCGCCTAAAGAAAAACCCTAAGCCATTAAACGACCTTGCGCTGGGGAATAACCCAAGAAGAAAATTTCACTTTAAGAGTTTGACAAACCCAAAATTTTTACACCATACATGCTCTCTGGATGCGAACCCGGGTCCTTACTTTTTACTTTGATAAAAACCTACGATCCAATTTTTATAAATCTTAAAGAAAAACGAAACATATTTTTTTCTTTTCTCTCTCTACTCATTCTCTCTCCCCCTTTTTTTTTCTTTCTTTCTTTGTTTTTTTTTTAATCTTATCCACCGTTTGATCTATCCATTTCTTTTTTTCCTTTTCATTTTCTTTTTTTTTCTTTATTTCTCCTTAATTATCTTTTCTTTCATTTTCTCTTTTTCCATAATTCTTACATTCGACACATAACTTAATACAGATTTCACACAAGACATCACACGACTTGCTATGTCACTTTGGCGATGCCATGCGACATCCATATTATCATACTACGCTATTACTCGACACCTGGGTGATTTAAACGCGAATTTCGACTACTTCGAAATTCGACGAAGTTCGACGGGATAATTAGATTTCATGGTGACGAATCTCAATCGCGTTCGTTTCGCTAATCCGGCATCTGGCAAATCTCCGATTTTAACTGAAATTACCGTTTTACCATTTTTTAAAAAAAATTAAAATTTTTGGGCAATTCAACTCAGAAAAAGCTGAAGATCTGTCGGCACTTGAAGACAAAGCTGGACGGTGAAAACAGGTGGGGAAGATTTCTTGGATCCCAAGAAAATCTGGGAAAATGAAAATGAAAATGGAAGAATTTTCCTTTTTCATTTTTTACTTCAATAATGACTCTCCTCCGACTAAATGGTGTGATGACTGCTACCCTGCGGCTTCGATGACTGCTATTATTATTATTATTATTATTATTATTATTATTATTATTAATAAGAAATATTAATGTTTAAAATTTTTTTTGAAGAGATATTAATATTCAATTTTATTTGTGTTGTGCTTATTCATGCAAGAATAAAGATTGACGCTTGGAAGATATCAAATTATAATGATAAGATGTCAGTTAACAAAATCATAAATATTTTACCAATTATATTATCAAATTTATGTGACTTTATATCAATTTATTATACTATATGCTCATATCTTATATCAGTTGCTAATTATTTCTATCTTGTAGCATGCCTATTTATTCTAAGCTAATCAATAATATTATTAATTTCAAAAATAAAAATAAAAAATATTAATATTAATACCATACACTTACTAGTATCGTTTTTTTTTTAGAAAATTGTGATAATTATTCATCACGCTTAATTCGCCGATAAAACGTCCAACATTTAAATACGCAAGAACATGTTCTATAGCCTCGAATTCTAAGTCCTAGTAAAAACGATTTACTATAATATAATTAAAAGTATTTAACTAAAAAATAATAATAATTCCTATTGTTTTATAGCATTGATCAAACATGTTACTCAATTTATTTTTTAATCAACTAGAGAACATGTTATTTATTTCTATCTTATGGTACGATATTTTTAATAAGATTTATCACTTGCCCGGTTGGTACATTTGTCGTGTAGTGAAAATCTTAGGTCAAAATAATTCATTATATATTTTATCAATTTTGTGATCCACCCACATAAAACCTCTATTCCGTTCTTCTCCTCTTCGGGTCTCCCTCCTATCTTTTCCTTTGCTCTTCCTCCCTTTTTCCAGAAAACTCTTGAGCCGCCCTCCCTAAGAAAACCCATGAGCCCCCCTTTCTTTCTCCCCTTTTCCCCTTTTTCTTCTTCCTACCTCCTTTTGCTTTTCCTCTTTTGTTTTTTTCTACTCCTATAGGGGTGGCCCAGATAGTGTAGCTGCCAACTAATTATTTATCATATGAGAGTTACGCCTATTATTTACTAAATACTATATAAATTATGCATTTATTCATCCATCCTCATGCATAAAATGCATTTATTAAACCACATAGTAATATAGTTACAAAAGTTATATCACTATTCATAAAAAAATTCCACCTTATTTATAATTTGTGTTAAAATATGTCTCCAATTCTTACATTAAGATATATTCTATTTTAGAAAGGATATTATATGTAATATATATCTCTTAGAATTATTTATTATATTACCTTGTTCCATAAGAAAAGATTTCTTATAGAATAAGAAGAGTAATTAAAAATATTACTATAAATATTATGGGTCATGAGAAAAATCACATAACGAAAGAGAGATGGGCTTGTAAAGTATATGTAAGGTATATAGAGATGTGAGGAATAGGACAATCTAATGGAACGAGGTAAGGATTTAAATGATTCAGTAAGAATACATCGAATATACAACGAAGAAAATGAGATGTTTCCGTAAAACCAATCAGACGTTGTTCTACCTTATAATATTTATAGTAACTGGGTATAATGAAAAGATCTTCAGAGTACATTCTTATACATTCGCTTATACTATAATTAAAATATCTCTCTCATTTATGGATGCATACGATTACGAATCATGTTAAAACCTCATGCATCTTTGTGAGTTATTTATCTTTTTGTTCTTAAATTCATATTATTTATATTATGTTATCTGAATTTAGTGTTTTATTTATTTTCTATATTATTGAGAATGAAAAAAAACTGTAAACTTGTTATCTTTGGTTTTTTTTTCCCTTATTTTTATAACAGAAAACACTTTTAAAAAACATGCCTATAACATCAAAGTTAAAGCAGACACATGCCTGTGGCTTGAAGCAGTACACCTTTAAATTATGTGAATTTACATGAAGCTCCAAGTATAATATGGATTATTTTTGTCGGTAATTATAACACTGGAAAGTCAGGTGTCCCACCCCTTAAGGGATTTTGACAAAAAAATATAAATATATAATCTTACAAATTATTTTTGAAGGTAAGATAATTTCATAACTGTTTGATTGTAAATGGTAAACCTTTCAGTACTCCAAAAAAATTTATAGTTTTTATATCTTTTAAAAAGTAATTTATTGAAAATGAAAGTGGTAAGTTTAATTAGATTCCTTTGCTGGAATCATCAGCTAATGTGTAACATTACAAGGCAAGCGGATATTGACAGCTTTGGCTTTATTTGAAAATTGATAGCTCATATATTATATGACAAAAGATAAACTGAAGCATAGAAAACAGGAAATTAGAGCATCACAACTTCAAATGGCTCGATGTGTACAGTGTTTAAGACTATTATCAATGGGCATTTAGGATAAACTATTGTCATTATTTTTATGATTTACTAACCTCTTACATGTTTCATCTTAGGGATTTGGCTAACCCTTAGAGCCAAGCTATTATAGTCATAATAGATTTGTGTGGGTGCGCCTAATAGCCAGAGATCATATGAGAGTACCAATTTATGTGTGTAAAGGCCTATGAAAAATGTGTGAAGGTCCTAGGAAGAAGGGTCTATTCATAAACTCAAAATCATAACCTTATACCTTATAGGGTTACTTGTTTGACAAACAACCAATTCTTGTCTCATGGGATTTCTTCCCTATCAAATAACAAAACTCTTGTCTTATTACGTTTCTTATCTCTTAAGTAATTAATTAATATGTTTTATCACTAATTAGCTAGTTCCAATCCAACTAAGCCACCCATTATTATTAATTTTGGCTATTAATCAACTGTTCAAATTATTTATAAAACATTTATCTAATAATCTTCCACTTCCTAAAAACAAATCTGGAACTGTAATCTTATCCAACGATTACCACGGTTTGCCGCAAACTTTGACTCCGCGAATAATCAAATGATCTTAGAAACAGAAAAAGATGAAGATCCGTCGGCGCTTGAAGACAAAGCTGGACGGTGGAAACAGCTGGGGAAGGTTTCTTGGATCCCAAGAAAATCAGAGAAAATGAAAATGAAAATGAAAATGGAAGAATTTTCCTTTTACTTTTTTTACTTCGATAATGACTCTTCTCCGACGATGACGGCTACCCTACGGCTTCTTCAACTTCGCTTTTCTGAAAACACACACACAATAATTATTATTATTATTATTATTATTATTATTATTATTATTATTATTATTATTAAGAAATATTAATATTTAATATTTTTTTGAAGAGATATTAATATTCAATTTTATTTGTGTCGTGAGCATTACTACGTAACATGATTCGACTAACTGGAAAATGACTAAATCATTCGCATACTAATATATCAGTTAACCGAACTCGTAGATATTTTAGTCACTTTATTATGTTATCGACTTATATATTAAATGACACTTGAATTTTGGAATTTGAATTCATAATTTTGAAGTGGAGCCTTAAAATTTTGAAATTTGAATTTGAACTTGAATTTTAAAATTGAAAATTTGAATTTTAAATAGAAATTTGGAATTTGAATTTTAAATTAGACACTTGAATTTTAAAAATTGAAAAAATTAAAATTTAGAACTTGAATTTTTTAAATTTAGGATTTTAATAAATTAAGGTGGGTGATAGTTCATGTGTTAAAAAAAAATAAATTGAATTATTAAAAAAAACGCCAAACAACCAATTTAATTAAATAAACAAAAGAAACAATATACTTAAAATAATAAGACTATAAATTAAGCATTTCATTAAATATAATAATAATAAATTAAATATATATACAAAACAATTAATTAAAAATAACTATATAAAATAAGAATTTCTAAATAAAAGAAAGTCAAGAAAACTTTACGATAGACGGTATGGCTCTCATGTCAGTCACCTCCCAAGTCGAGACCGTCTCTAAAGCCGAGATCACTTCCCAAAATTGGGACCTCAAAGCCCAACTTATTAAAAATTTTAAACTATGAGAGTTTTGAGCTTCTCCTTTTAAAGAGATGGCTCATCATCCCTTAAAACCAAAAACTCATAGACAGGGTTTCCTTTTCTAATTAGAAGTGGTGTAGTAAAAACTTTCTCGAAAAAAAATAATAATAATAATAATTATAAAAATTCGTTGATGCTCTCCTTTCTTTTTGGTGAGGCTCATGGTTCCCTCCATTTTCTTCCTTCAAAACCAAGGGGAAGAGGCCCTTTTACAAGGAAAGGAGACCTCTCTCCCTTGTCCTTCAATGTGGGATTGCCTCCACGAGGAAGAAATCTAAAGCCTCCAAATTTGGGGTCTGCAAACATGCACTCTTTGATAGAGTTCGCAGTGTAATGAAGCGAACAATGAAGTAAAACAAAGGTGTGAAAGAGTGAGTAGTGAGATAAACTCTATCCAAGAAAAAGAAGACCCGAAAGTGTCTAAGATGGGCGAAAGCCTTGAAACGAGAAAGGCCTGCAACATGCAGGGCAAATGACAAAAAAAACAAAATAACCTATAGTCCGCCCATGATATAGATCCAAGCTCCATCGAAGGTCCTCTCAAATGTAGACATACCGAAATCTAAAGCAGAGAAATGAATAGCCCATGGGTGCTATAATGGTCATGTGCCTTTGTATAGCAATGAACACCCTTCATGCTATCATAAAAACGTGAACGCTCAACAGATAGTGAAACCAATAAGGAATAAACTTTGAGGCAAATGGTATGTTAATGAAAACCTATAATGAAAATTGAGATGTGACTCGAATGAACTCACAGGCTAAGCGAGTGGAAAGTAAGACAACCGAAAGAAGCCATGTGATCAAAGTGGGCAATGCTAGCGATCGTGACCACTGATAGTGATATTTTTAATGAAGGTGAACTATGAGGGTCCGAACTATGATGACGGCCTCTGAATCTCTGAATCAAAACTAAGAAATACGAAGGCGAGGCTTGAATGCCTTCATTCAAGATGTAGAAGGTAGAGGTGAAGTCTGAACACTAAATTGATGAGAAATGGCTCTGAACACCAAACTGAAAAAGACGGCTCTAAACACCAAACTAATGAAGACGACTCTAAACTCCAAACTAAAGAAAACTGATTTCACGAACGCCAGTCGCAAAAGCAGTTCATATGAAACCTTCAAAAATAGCTTTGAATACTGGCCCGAAGAAAATAGCTTTGAAAGCCGATTAACATTCACAGCCAAACTAAAGAGAACGACTCTGAACACCAAACTGAAGAAAACGACTCTAAAAGCCAAATTGAAGGAAAGGGCTCAAACGGCTGAAGAAAACAAGCTATGAGCATGAGCTAAAAGAGAATGGCTCTTAATCTTCAAACTAAAGAAATGACTTTGAGCGTTAAATTTGAAGAACATGGCTCTGAATGCCAAACTAAAAAAGATGTCTCTGAATGCCAAATTGAGTATGGCTCGAGCATGGAAATTGAGAGAAGCGGCTACGAACACCAAATTGAAGACAACAGCTCTGAACACCAAACTAAAAAACAAAACTCTAAACGTCAAACTGAAAAAACGATTATGAATGCCAAAATGGAGAAAAGGCACAGGCATAAAGCGCAGCAGTTCGAGCATGAAACTAAAGAGAAAATGGCTCTGAACCCCAAACTGAATAAAATGGCTCTGAATGCCAAACTAAAAAAAAAATGACTGTAAACTCCAAATTAAAAACAACGGATCTGAACGCCAAACAGAAGAAAACGACTCTAATGCTAGAAATTGCTGAAGCCGACTACGAACTCCAAGTGGAAGGAAATGACTACGAACTTCAAATTGGAAAACGGCTAATAAGTTGAAGTAAATGGCTCTGAGCGTAAACTAAGGGAATGATTTTAAGACCAAATTGAAGAAAATGGCTTTAAACGCCAAACTAAAGTAAATGGCTTTGAACACCAAACTAAAGGAAACAAATTTGAAAACTGGCCAGAAGAATATATACGAAAGCCAAAGCGAAAGAAAATGGATATGAGCCTTAAACTAAAGGAAGCTGCGAATGTCAAACTGAAGGAAATGGCTCTGAACGCCAAATTGAAGAAAACAAAAGCTACGAGCACAAACTAAAGAAAACAAACGGCTACAGGCATGGCCAGAAGAAAACCGCGGCTCTAAATGCCGTGAGAAGAAAATGACTATAGATACAGGTGAAGAAAATGGTTCGCGATAGCGAAGAAAAAGGCTACGAATGTCAAACGAAGAAAATGGCTATAGACACAAAATGAAAGAATAGTTTTGAGCGCCAAAATGAAGCTTGACATTGAGCATGGCGAAAAAGGCTGAATCTTGATATAGTAAATGGCTTTGAACCTTGTGGAAAATGGCTCGACGCTAAAGCGAAGAAAAGCGACTTTAGAATGCCAAACAAATGAAAAATGGCTCTGAATGCCAGCGGTAAGCGATACGAATGCCAAACTAATAAGCAGCTCGAGCATGGCAGAAGAAAGCGGCTACGACTCGGAATTGAAGTAAAGGCTTTAGCCAAGCGAAGAAGCGGCTCTAAAAGCCAAATTGAAGGAAACGGCTCTAAACGCCAAATTGAAGACAACAACTTTAAATGCAAAACTGAAAACAACAGCTTTAAATGTCAAATTAAAAAAAAACAGCTCTAAATGCCAAACTAAATAAAACGACTCTAAACGCAAACTGAAGAAAATGGATTTGAATGCCAAGAAACGAGATCTAAACTCAAGCGAGAAAATGGCTCGAATGCAGAAATTGAAGGAAACAACCTTAAACATGGCCCGAAAATGACCTAAGCGTCAAACATAAGAAAATGGCTATATTCATGGCTTGAAGAAAATAGCTACGAGAAAAACATCACATCCTTCGCATGGCTTCCAATGAAGATCATCCACAATAAAACCATCTACATATCTCCAAAGACTATATAACTTCAGCAAGTAGGAAAGTAAACTCAGGGTGGCATGCGCTTCCGACATCCGCAGCGAGCTCATCCTCTCAATTATAACTAACCATACCATCCAACCTACTTGAGACGATCTTCGATTACTAGGGTGGTATGCCCCAGGATGGCATCCGACATAAGCATGATGAGACCCATGATATCAAAGCATGAATCACCATCTCAATGAGGGCGGCCTACACCAAACCAGCCAAACTCAGGATAGTTTGCAGCAACTGAGGATATGCTTGTGTAGCATCGATAGAAACATGATGAAACTACGTAATATCAAGCATGACTCACCATCTCAACGTGGGTGAGGTCCCTCTTAGAGACCAACAAACTCTAGATGGTCTAAATAACTTTAAGGGTATGCCCCAGTACAACGATGAATGCTCATAAATCCAAAAACAAGTAACATCAGATCATCCATCGAGAGAAAATAATGCTAACCTGAGGTCATCCGGAACCCTTGACTAAGAAACAAACCCCGGCTTAGTGAGGTGTCTTCGGAAAAAACAGCACGATGATGTCGGATATCAACCAAGTCAGCAGTGCTTATCAGAGGTAGATGCTGTCAAAGAGAGCGTTTGGTTCATGGCCTCGGGGAGGTCTTACGACCACGAGCGGTAATGGAGGCTGGGGTGATAAGAGTAAAAATGAAGGAAACTAAAGCTCAGATACCCGATGATCAAACTACATTGCCCTACATGTGTGGAATGCCACATGCATAAGAAGTCGCATGATCCATGGAAACTAAGACATCCAATAGAAGCGCCGGTAAGAGGACATGTGGTGAGATAGGTAAGAGGACAAGGATGTAGAGTGAAACATTAGACTCAAAATCAATAAACATATAAGGGTGATAAATGTGAAAATGAGAGGTATGAAGTCAAGAAGATAAATAAATATGACACTGACTCGGAGCTCCTAGGAGAGGATTAGTCATCTCACATACCATTAACAAAATCTCAAAGTAAGCATGATATAGGATCTCGGGAAACGCCCATGAACTCTCATAAGTAATACATACCTCAAGAGAGAAACTTAATGATCATATAAATCCATATACATACTCAAGGAATGCTGATAGTGATACCTAATATATACATGCACATTTATTTTTTTTATTTAAATTTTTATTTTTATTTTTATTTTTTTTGTGCATAGATTGAATAAAACAATGAAAAACAAACCAATATGGCAATAAACGAACATATCTCAAAGAGTGAAGGTACAATAAAACAACTCCAATGAAATGACATAAGCCTCTCATACTAAAGGTCTTTGAATAAATGTCGATAGAATGAGTGAAGGGACGACACAACAAACCCCTATGCAGTAAGATTAATAGATCCACCAGTAAATTGGGAAAGAATGAGATAGAACAAGTCGGATAGAGAAAGTAATGAAAACATAGAAACTATGACATGGAGAAGATACAATGAAGTGAATGTGGTAAGGCGATGTAAAGAATATGTCAGTGTGTCCATAACTTATAAGATCCTTAAACTAAGGCATCCACACACTAGAGGGCCCCTATCTCAGGTATGAAAAGGTGAGCAAGGCTATGAGAGAAAGATAGGCCAAAATGCGTGCGTGAGGCTTAATGGACTGGCAACAGTAAAAGAATGTGAGTAACAAGTGATAAAGCATATGGCTAACCGAAATGATGGCCACCCATCCTACGACCATGGTCTCAAACATAAAACTTTTTCAGTTGATCTACATTGGTTGGCTCTAAGAATTAGTTTCCATCTAAGTCCATCAACCATGCAGCTCCCTCTAAGGTCAACTCTCTAATAATGTAAGGTCCACTCTAGGTGGGTTTGAGCTTCCCTATGGTGCTTTACTCGATCCTTTAATAACTATCAAAACAAAATTGCCTAGCGGTAGTAGTGCAGCATGTGGTACGGCATAAATGATAAATAATAAAGGAGAGGAGTTTAACATATCTCCACAAGATCGTATCGGAGGGTATAATCTGAGCAAGCCAGCGTTCCTATCTGTGTGGCGCCCCAAACCGAAGTCCGTTGACTACCCGTTAACTTGCATGAATACAAGTGGAGGTCGGGTTACCGAAGCGCCACTTTAGAAAATCGGGCGAGTCTCAGCATGCGGGGCTCTGCCGAATTACAATTCTTGTATAAAGCACGCATATCACATCTGAACAATCCAATATATGCGATATAATCCCAGCATGAGTAAAGAATGCCTCATGAACAAGCCAATACTCATAAAAACATACCAACTATTCTCAATTATCTCAATAATTCCATAGTTGATTTACACTTTTATACAAGCATATATTAGCATCTACAAGACTAATGCATGTTATGTCCACAAACCATCAAAATCATGAGCCAGCTTCTTCAAAATGGATTGTCTTCGAGCGCTCCATATACGAAAAAATAAAAGTCTACGGCGAATGAGCTAAAGCTTCAGTAGAGAACCGCCACAAGTGAAACACTCACCACCTAAGTGCGTGCTATGCTCCAAAGTAAACACACACTCAAGTAAATACATGATCTACTTGAATGTACATGTCATCCATGGTCTGAGTCACACCTACTCACTCACACTTGCCTAAGCCATGTATGAAAATAATCATTTCAAAACAAAACTTTTTATTCTTGAAAATATACTAAAATATTCGGTAAAAATATGAGACTACCCTCAGTGAATTGGTTGAGTGAGCTTTAGAAGCGATCCTTAGTCCTCATCGAAATGATCTGTTGGCCCATCTCCCAACCCAATTCTCGAATATCATCTGCTGAAATTCCTTTAATATATCTAGTTTTTACAAAATACCTTGTCATGCGCTCACCTAATTCTAGGCTACCCGGTCTGCATGAAATGCGTTATGCCATTTTCAAAATCATTTACACAATATGTCAATATGCATATTTTCAATCAACTACAATTACACACATGTAATTCCAACACATCAAGCATCACCCATATTCCATATAATTGAGCAAATCACAATCTTTATTCCCAATGGCCTATACATACACAATTATATTCCATATAATTGTGACCTCATGTTAATCCTCATTAAGCATTAACCTATTGATTTCTACACCGCACCAAATCAAGTCACTCATTTCATACAATTTCATCACAAAACACTTGGACGAATTCTTATCCATTTCACACAAACGGAATTTGTTTTACGATCCCAAAGCGAAAGTAAGTGGGCTGTCACGGGCGTACACTTCACCGGTTCCTCTTGGTGGAGCAGGTTTCCGTCCCAATTCGGTCTCTGTCCTTGGCGTAATTTATTCAATAAATTATCACAAAACACCCCAATTCAGTCCCCAAAACAGTTTCTGGACTGTCACGGACAGCCCAAGAATCTCCAAAATTCCTGGTCGGTCCCATGTTTTGGGACCGATCCTCGACTTTGCGTTAAAACTCTTTTTCCATACAAATACATGATTTAAAGTCAAAAAATTCTGTTAAGACACCCAAACAGCCCCTAATTTCAGGGCAGTCTCGGATGGTGGGAAAAATCCCCAGAAATTATAACAATTCGGTCCTGTTTTGGGACCGATCAAAGCAACCTCACGGCCTCGAGCCAACTTGGCTGTAAAAACGCCCAAAAATGGGAATAAAGCGCCGTAGGAAAATCCTACCTCTTGGAGTTTGAAGAAACTCCCGATCCAAGAGTCCACGCGTAGCCTGTCAGCGTAGAACATTTTAAACTGCTTGCTCCCGAAGTGTGTGATTATCGGATCGCGGGATCTTAGAGAGAAGCACCCTCTCTCTCTAAAACCCTCTCATTTTTGGAGCTCACTGCATCCAAGAGTAATTTACGTTTTGCTTTGGCCAAATGTGGGGAGATGAAGGACTATTAGCTATTTGTCTTCTGATCACTTAAAATCAATTTCTATAATACCCATTATGCCCTGCGATTTGATATTAGCTATCTACGGCCGTCCATTTCATCATTCTCTACTCCTTACACTTATGGTACATGGTACATGTTATATCAACTTTACGTCATCGAAAACCCGATTCTGGCTTTTCGAAGCGCGATGCCTCGAAAAGCGTGCCGACTCAGCATCTCTCCGGCAAGTGCGAGAATTTTCTGCGTGCTAACTTAGATTTAGCTAAAAGCGATTCAACGGTTCAATCCGTTTGTTATCCCCGAATCTAGAAAATTAATGCAGTTTTTAACCGTAATTAAAATTTTGTAATCAAAATTACGTTTTTGCCCTTATTCCAGAAATTGGAATTTCTCGGGTCTTACACTATCTCTCTCATATGTAGATGATGCAAAACCAAAACTCAATCCTCTGAGATCGATCGATACACCATGGTCGATTGTCTCATGATCATCATAAGCAAACAAAACTCTCATAAGTGATACTATGATTATATAGTCGGCTTTGATATCTCTCATCCAAATTATAGACCATCAAACATCAATATCATGAATCTATGCTATGGACGAATAAGGTGCATCGACATCATCGTAGTAACTCCATCAAAGATCCTCATCTCCTCAAAGCGTTACTCAGTCTATCCGCTACGTGCGTGTATCATCAGCTAGTTGAAACAAGCCTTTGTAGGCTGGTAGTGAAGCCACCTCTATCTGACTGTGAAGAACCAATGACTCATGAAAAACTGTCAATTGAATAGGCGGTGGGGGTGTCACAAAATCATATTGAGTCATCGAGATTTGGTTATGCGGGACCTCGCTTATCTATCCTCTGCTAACTCATTTATGGCCCTCTTTGAATCGAGAAATTGTTGAGGCAAACTGATCAACTATAACCAACTACAAATCCATAACCATATGATTTGTCTTGGGAATTAGTCTTCCCCCAACCTTAGTCCACGAAGGTGGTCTCAAATTGTATAATAGAATAAGCCCTAAAAATGTAGCAGAACTAGCAAAGATACTACCCAAGTTGAGCAAAATCAATAAGTGAATGCTGAATAAAAATCGAAATAGATAAGCCAACATTATGTAGAAAGTTGTTCCATTGAAACACAAACTACGTTAATCTCTGTATACCCTTAAAAGGAAACCAAAATGGAGAAATCTGGATCCATATCATGACTAAACCGGCCTTGAAGGCTCACAGATGCACCCACGTGTAAGATGAGAGTCCTAATCAATAGGATCTATACTCAACCTAAAAGGTCAATGGTGGCTCTAAAAAGACAAGGGTGGGTGGGTCTTTTAAAGGGGTCCCTAACAGGAGCGATCATACCCTCTAATGGTATGCAACCTCCTACACGTCTCTGAAGAGACGGGGTGCTTCCATGCAAGGTGGTCATCATCTCCACACGTGCACTTCCTTGACATCCTAGGGGGCGGCCTATGGTGAAGGCTTTCACTACTCTTAGCACTTAGGGATAAACTAAGTGTAAAGTGAACATGTAGATTGCATCAGAAAGCCTAAATGACATCTAAAACAGAATAGGCACACTGATCACACAAGTATCCTAAAATCTAGCTAAGGCTATATAAGTCTTCAAAAGATCGGAGCTCATAGCATCGATATGTCGACTACCTCAAAATACTCCTAAACATGGATATAACCCATCACTAGACCTTCTCTAGTCACTATAGCTTGGTTGAAGAAAGAAAGCAAACAGAAACGACAACTCTCCTGACCAAGCACATAACTAGGAAATATAGATCGATCGAGACCGGGGATTTAGAACAAGGAATCTGAGAGATTGTCCACATAGACATGTAACATCCTCTGTAAGTCAAGCAAGGGTGGGTAGTCATACAACAATCGATCATGCAAGCACAGATAGATCGTCAAATCTGCGCGATCTAGCGAAATATAAGATGAACTTTGGTAGTATATAACAAACCATGAGGAAACCGTGACATAACAATATGAACGAGAAGAATCAACCCGATCTGAAGTCAACTTGACCAATACTAATGATACAACAATCAAACATATGAAAGATACAATCAACTAGTCAAAACCCTTCATGTGCTACCGACATTCAAGTACACAAAAATCACAAAAAAGGTATCTATCAATCAACCAATCAAACACTACATTTTCCCCAATTTATATTCAAGCTTGACCCTCACCATCGCCAGCGAAGTCGCCATTTTATGAACCCGCATTTTTGGCAATTATGTGTTTCCCAATAAAAAGATGAGACTCATTTCGTATTTCGAAAAACCATTTTTAGAAAATGGTTTGGAGCCGCCACTTGTTTTTGTTTTATTTTAAAAGGGAAAACAAAATAAGAAAGAAAAACCCTAAATGTGACTCTTGTCGAGAAAGGCATGTACGGAAAAAGCGAGTCTAGGTTCGAGGTCGGGTTACTTATTAGGAAGATACGATGGAAGCATAAGCGCCTTCTAAGCTAAAGTGGTCTCACACTAAATAAACTAAGGAAAATATGATTTTTGACTAATCAACTAATGAATACCAAAGATAAGCAATAACAATACAAAAGTATGCAAGACATATATAAATAAATAATAAAGCAAAGTCAGATGAGGAAAATGTACCTAAGCGGCATATCGGCGCTATCGATTAAGAAGCAATGTTAGTGCAATAATAAAATACTAAAATATTCAAAATTAATTAGAAACTAGTTATAAATCGGATGTCAAATTATTTGCTAAAATGATACATGGAGTGTTGGGTCCCACCTTAGCCCATTTATCTGTTACACAAATTAGCTCCACAAGATTCCATTTTATTGGAATTGTAGAATTGATCATGTGTTTGGAATGTTTGAAAACCGGTTTGAAATTGAATGTTTGAAAATTGAGAATTTTGAAATGAAATTGAAGTTTAAGAATTTTGAATTGGGATTTTGAAATTAAGAACTTCAGTTTTATAAATTTGAGATTTGGGGTTGTAATTTGGGAATTTATAAATTTGGGAGGTGGAGATTAGTATTTGGAATTTTAAAATTAGGACACTTGAATTTTGAAATTGGAAACTTGAAAAATTGAAATTAAAAATAGAGGGACTTGAATTTTGAAATCAAAGCACTTGATTTTTGAAATTATAAACTTGAAAGATTGAAATTAGAAATTGAGGGACTTAAATTTTGAAATTAGGACACTTGAATTTCAAAATTAGGAATTCGCAAATTTGAAATTGGAAACTTAAAATTTTGAAATTTGAGATTTTGAGAACTTGAATTTTAAAATTTAAAATTTGAATTTTAGAAAATGATAAATTTGGAATTTGAATTTTGAAATTTGGACATTTGAATTTTAAAAATTGAAAAATAAAAATTTAGAACTTGAATTTTTGAAATTTTGGGATTTTAATATATTAAGGGTGGGCGATGGTTCATGTGTCAAGGAAAATAATTGAATTATTAAAAACATTGAATAAACCAATTTAATTAAATAAACAAAAAGTAACAACACACTTAAAGAAAATAAAATAATAAGAGTATAAAATTAAAACAACTAATTAAATATATATATACAAGAAAATTAATTAAAATAATTATACGGTTAAGAATTTAAATAAAAAGAAGTCAAGAAAACTTACTCGGTAGACTGGCAGCCTCCTGGTCGAGTCACCCCTGCCGAGATCGTCTTAAATGATCACTCCCAAATTTGGGACCTCAAAGCCCAACTTATTAAAAATTTTAAACTATGAGAGATTTGAGCCTCTCATTTTAAGGAGATTGTAAAACCCGTGAAAATTTAAATTTAAATTTTTGAGAAAAAAGGCAAACGATAGACTCATTTCTGAAAAACCTTGAGGAAAAGTCAGGAGATTTTCTAGATCTTTACGATAAAAATAGATTTCACCGTTGGAATCGCTCTCGCAATCTAGCACCATTGAATATCTGAATTCGAGACAATAAGCACTCTTAATGTATTTCAGGCAACGAGTGTCGAGCTGGCCACATGCATGAAATATGGGGCACACATGGAAAGCCAGTGGGTGACATGGCTAATTCATGGGTGACACATGACAAGCCATGTGTCACAATGCATGGCAAGGCCTATGCATGTAGGACACATGGCAAGCCATGTGTCAACATGCATGGCACATTTGAAGGCTATATATATGGATGTCCAGTTCAGTTCCAGTTCATGGAGGGCAACAAGAAGAAAATGGAGGAAGGGAAAAGAGAAAGGAAGGAAAGGAAAAGAGAAAATGGAGGAAAAAAGAGAAAAGGAAAGCAAGAAAATGGAGGAAAAGAAAGAAAGAGAGGGAAAGGAAAGAGAAGTGCGAAGGAGTGTCGGATGTGCTGAGTAGCACCCGAATAGCAAAAAGGACCTTTAATCGTACTACGAGAGGTAGGCTTCTCCTTACTATTATTTTACATCAGGCTATGTAATATCTCAACGGTCGCGTAATGGTCAACTGCCACTTTCATTTGAAGCGCTAATTTAATATGTGTGTGGCTCGTTGTTGGCTGGGTGATGATCAAAGACGCTGCAAGACTGGTTTATGGGGTTTCTGACCTTCAGACCAAACATCAGGTTTGCATGGCAAAATCCTTGAGCAGTAATGGCAAACGAGAATGTGCCCAAATTTCCGCACACCTTTGTGAATCGCTGCCAACTTCAGACGATTATAACCTTTTTCGTCCGAATCAATCCATGCCTGGATTCGCTAAAGCCTGCTGAGTCTAGAATTTAATAAGATAAATTGCTCAGCCAAACCATGGTCAATATGGACATTGATAATTATCCGTTCCGCTTTCAAAACTTCTATTTTCGTAATCTGGCTCGTATAAGGAAACGTTTCAATGAGTATGTACTTGAAAGGTGGAATTGTGTGTCAGGATGTTTTATGTGGTATCGATATGGTCGGACTTTCTCGACTAAGTCCATATTATTTCCGAGCTAAGCATGGCCGGATTTATGGCCGGGAATGACTAATGTAAAGACATAAATAGAATAAATATGCCGAATGTGTGAAATTATGTGATATATGATAAAAATGGAAACAATTATATATATATGACACTGATCCATGACACTTGATATGTAGTGTAATAGATATGTTGTATGACATGTACATGTAGGCATGAAATGGCATGCAATGACATTTACATTGCAATTATGCATGCGATATCACGCCATACCTGGGTGAGTGCATGGTCAGGGGCTGACACTGTGGTTCGTGTTTGACAAGATGATAAATCGATGACCTGTTTGGTGTTCAATGTATGTCGAGGACATGGTTGGATCGATAATGTATTTGGTGTCTGATGGTATTCTGCAAATGGGACAACGTCTAAATCTTATGGCTCACGGGCATAACAACAGGGCTAATAATAAGAATAAATTTCAAAAGCCTAAGAGCAAGATTAAAGTAGATCCCCCAAGGTGAAAGACCCAAATTTATTCTTGGCTAAACATATGTATCCGATGATGAAAGTTCCCTAAAGTATCGGAAGGCGTGCGAAGCCTGCGGGGAGACCCCGAAAATTCGTTACCCAAATAAACATGCGGGATTTGATAAATTAAATTGAATATTGGAGGGTTGTCCAATGAGTTAAGTCATTGAGTGAAACATCGATGACTGGTTTTCACACTTGGCATATGCAGGTGTGAGGGAGTTAGTGAGGACTTAGGATTTGAGTCATGAGGGGCATATCGTATTCATACATGGCACATTCAAGCAGTTATCGTAGCAGGTAATTAATGCATGTAATTCTATGTATTGCCATTGTATTACGTAATTGTGTGGGGAGTAATCTTAGTAGGAGATATCTACTGCGCCATTATCCTGCTTTTTACCACCAAAGTACACGAAGACGACGCTCCTTCGAAAGGTATACAAAGAAGGCCTGTCAGGCCTGAGAAGTATTTTTGTAAAATATATTAGAACAATCTAGTTTAATATATGTTGGCATGTAAAGCGTAAAAGAGTCAGACATCAAACTCTTAAATATTATAAGAATTTGTATATTTGTAAGAAAATATACATGAAGGCAAACTCACAATATTCCATGGTTGATGAAGTGTCAACCAACTTTGATTTTTGAGGTCATAGCATGGAATTGAGTATACGGACTCCTGCTTCCTTTGGGGCTACAGCATGACCTACCATCCCCTAAAACTAAAAATCCAGACAAGTTTGGGTCTCTAATTAGAGGCCCATTGTCCCAAAACTTTTTTAAAAAAAAAAATAATAAAAATTAAGCTATTAGTGGCTTTCCACTCTTCGTGGAGCCCACGATTTCCCTTTTCTTCTCCAAAACCAAGAGGAAAACCCATTTTATAGGAAATGGAGACCCTCTTTTCTATTTCCAATGGTGATTGTTCCCATAAAGGAAGAAATCCTAAGCCTCCAAAATTTGGGTCTATAGATGTCAATTTATTGTGTCTAATCAATAATATCTCATGATCCCGACCCTGATTAACCTCTAGAACCCGAGGGACTCCCGTGACTCCAATGGATATAAACTTTCCTTAAAACAAATAACTAAAATCCATGATTAACCCTTTACAATCCTAACATATCTTTTAGAAAATAATGCAGTCATGATAATTTTTTTTTCTTTTCTTTTCTTTTGTTTTTCAAACACTTGGATTTTTTTTTAAAATTCAGCTTAGTTTCCTGCTTTTCTGACTCTTCCCAAATTTACATAAACCTGCGAAAAACATTTAAAAACACTCTTTAATCTTTCCATCCTCAACTTCCTAACTTCCTTTAGACTCATTCACAAACCAAATCAAACACAATATATACATATATACATTTATTTATTTCTAATCATCAAAACATGAAACTTCTTCAAATCTATGCATTTATTTTATCAAAAGATCGGGCTGAGCTTCTGACTTAGTTTGACCATTACGCACTCGTCCATCGAGGATCAAAGCCCAATGTAGTTCCTTTTCAACTTTATGGGCATATACATATATCCATAACAAACATCTCAATATATGCTGGGATGGAAAATTATAGTAGTGCAATGAAATCACAGCGCTGCCCTCATGGTCCTCGACTCCATCAAGACCGGACGCTCACTTGTGCACCTATCTGGGTCCCGAAAATGTTTTTGAAACATAGGGAAAAGAATGAGCTAGCTGTTTCCAAAGGAGTGTACATTTCACCAAAATAACCTTTTCAAGATATATCAAAGCTTAATAATTGTTTATGCAACTAAAATCAGCTTTATACCCTTAAAGATTTAGCGCCTCTAAACTTTCTTTCTTTCTTTATAATAAATACTTATGATTTAAAATCAATTTATGCCTTAAACATTTATGCCTCAAACTTTCTTTATTTCCTTCTTCTTTCTTTCCGATAACCCAGTGGAATAAACACACGAACAGCTCGGCACTCACCAAGTATGATACTACATTCCAATTCATAACTACCTACACCGCTGGAGAAACTCACGCTTGTATAGGGTTCCACCATAGCACTTTATAACGCTGTAGCGATATTTACTCTGCACCTATTTCCCTCCCTCAGCTAAGAACTCCATAACTTTACCCCAACCTATACATTTAAAGTACTCTCGGCCGATATCACCATATAACAACATATAGGGGGCTTTAGGTAACCATCAGTAAAACATTTCTTCAAAATACATTTATAAATCCATTTAAACTCCTTACTTTATCATTAAAACACAAATGTATTCTTTACATACTTTTTAAACTCTATAATACTTTAATATATGCATATATATTTCAGTATACATATAAATATATATTGATGCAAGATAAACATTTCATTAAACTTTCAGTTTAACATTAAATCATTCACTTGTAAACTGTCTTTCAAAGATTATTTTCATCACACTCACCATCCCGCTTTGTTTTCCCGCAGCCCTGCCCCGTCCGGGAGCAAATTTTCACCTTTTCCATTTAAAATCACAACACACATTAATCAAGATCGTATTTAATCCAACCATGTTCACTCATTCCTATATTCTTATTCTAGAATCTATTTTACGTAGGGAATTGGAACAATCCAATCGATCATCCAAACTGTTATGGCATTGCCAACTATCATTCCACTCAGATTTTTCAGTATTAAAGTTTGTGGCTACTCATTCCTTTCCGAGGTCTTGACTTCATATTATTTGTTAGAATAATTATGTCCTATACCATTTAGTTATGTGCTATGGTCTTATTCTAATTAATCACCCAATCTGAGTAATCGAAACTCACTACGCCCAAATAACCTACACTCCATGCTCCAAAAACTTGAACTAGAATTTGGCTTTACAATGGTCCTACTTTGAGTGAATATTTAGGCCACTAGATCAGAATCTTCATATACTTTCTTTAAGTTTTGTTCTCCTTCAAGTCTATTTCATATAGACACTTAAATCCCAATCGATCAAAATTGAGCAAGTTATGGCCAAAATACCAAAACTGGTCAAAAACAGAAAACAGGACATTTCTGTACTGAGATCAAGGCCCAAAATCGACCAAAATGTGTTTCTCTTCCATTTTTCTTTCACTTAAACACTTAACCGAAGCGTATTATACCCATTTCAACATAACACACACAATTCACTATCAAACCCTAACCCTTACTCACTGATTATTAAACCCTAACCCAAAACCACGGCTTTCTCTAATCGATATTAAATTCAGCAAGACCACATTAAAACCTTAACAATACCATCAATTTAACATCCATACCAGAATTTAAGACATTAAATACGGAAAACATCAAACCCTAACTTTCCACCATGAAAACTTACTTGCTTTCTCAGCTTACCATCTCCTCGATTACCACTTCAAGATCACTGAAAGTTCGAATGAGTAAAAAATCACATCTCATACCTTCGCTTCTTCACTTTTTCTTCGCTTCTCCTTTCTCTCCCTTTCTTTTCTCTTTCTTCCCTTTCTCTCCTACGGGTTCTCCTCCTTGAGCCAATCTCTAATCCCTTAAATTTGTAGATTTCGTTTCACACTTGACAAAATTGCCCTTCCCACTCACTGGTAATTTTTGAAACCAAAAATTCTTCATTTGGCCCATCTAATTAATCATAAATCCATTAACCTATTATTTTATTCATAACCCTACCATTAAGAAAGCGCTTAATCGCTTCCTCACAAGAAAATATATCCTTATACAGATTTTATCTCGCCACTCCATCGCTTATACCGACAACGTCAAAATATTCTATTTCACTGCCTAAACTTCAAATCACCACGAAATATTTTAATTAAATCCTTCATCGATTCTAGGCTCAAATCGAAATCGGATTTAAAATCATTAAACTGAATCCGGATAATAAAGATATTGTCATCCCACTACGCTCTATCACCCCTGAAACTATCCAAACTGAATTCGCTTTCAATTTTATTTCGCCTGCGTAGTCTTTGCGATAAGATTCTTGACATTTTCATATTGCGCCCAATTTCCGTACCAACGCAGCCCGAATTTTCAAACAAATCACTATTCACTTAAATCTCCAATTCTCTTCTAAATATCAATTCAAAGTCATAGAACTGAAATTTCATAAATTCTCAGAAACCTCCCATTCGGATATAATAAGAAAAACTCATTATTCCTCAGTATATCTTAAAATTTTCGAAATTCCACTCATGTCTAAATGACGTCCGAGCATTCTAAATTCTAATCTACCCTCGTTTCTATCATTGGACCTCTAATCAGTTTTAAAACTACTATTATAACATTCAATCAGGTTGGGGTTTTACAATATCATTCATTTATTAGTATCATTGTTTTTTTTTTAGAAAATAAAAATATTAATATTAATGTCATACACCACTTATTAGTATCATTGTTTTTTTTAGAAAATTTGTACGATTACTTATCATACTTAGATCAAGTGGTAAAGCGTTGAACGTTTAAATAGGAAATGACATAAGAAGGGGAAGGGTCTCAGATTTTGAGTCCGTAAAAATAATTTACCACAATAAAAAAAAAAATTTTGTATTGTTTCATAACATTGATCAAATATTTATTTTTTAATCAACTAAAGAACACGTTATTTATTTCTATCTTATGGTACGATATTTTTAATAAAATTTATCACTTGGTTCAGTTGGTACATTTGTCAGTGTGAAGGGAAAATTTAAGGTCAAAATAATATTCATTATATATTTGATCAAATTTGTGATCCACCGACATAGACCTTCCAACTCAATTTTTTGCAAATAATTTCGGAAAAGACTTTTGACATAATGAAAATTAAATTTTGTTTCTTTATGTTTCTATTTATAATTATGGTAAAAAAGAAAAAGGGTGTTTTATATATTTTTTATATAAAAAATATCATTAATTAATATAAAACATGGTAGAATTCGGATAAATTATCCCGACAACTTGTTAATTTGGGTTTATTGTAAGAGAAAATTAATTTAATTGATTCAAACTAGTAATAAATCGATAAAAACATAAAATCAAAATAGTTAAAACATAACATCAAAGTTAATAACATAATGAATCGACCTGTACCTCTATATATCTGGAGTAGTTGAGTTCATACATTTGGTATCACTATTGTGACTATAAATACTTATGACTCCAATATAGAAGCATATCGACGATCATTTGTTTGATTTATTATCTCTCATCGTATATATTTTACTCATTTGAATTGTTAAAACACAAATAAACGTCACACTACAAGTACGAAAACCAAATTATAGTACTGAGATGACGCAACCATCTGTCGCACCAAGACGACAACAACCACATGCGCACGAAGGTGATGGCAATCATACTCGCACAAAGGTGACGACTAGATTACGAAAAAACAAATAAACCTAGATTTATGTGAAATAATCACTATATTGAGAGAAAAAAAATCTATAGATGGATGATTTCAGACCAAGAATGACCAAAAATCACCCTTCATTATTTTAAAATGAGAGGCTATACAGAAAAAAAAAAAAAAAAAAAGTTGAGAGAAAATGAGGCTAGGGTATAAGAGGAACTAAAAGTTGATAATTTGGGTTAAGTATTGTTTTTTTTTCAATCTTGAAGGGTTAATTTATTAAATTAATACTTTTATAAATTATACATAGTAATGTTTTTCTTCATGACCACCTTTTTCTGGATTTAGGTGGCGTTTGTTTGTTTTTTTTGCTTTTTGCTCAAAACAAAATTGCTTTCAACATTAAGCCTCTTAGTTTTTTAACTTTTTGATGACTTATTACTTAATTTCTGAAATTTTTTTGTTGAATATAAAAAACCAAAATATTTGGTTTTTTTGGCTTTTTTCTTAATGCTTGTTTTAAATGTTTTTCTCTATTAAAAAACTATATATTCAAATATGAGAAAATGATAGACTTTATGATATAATCGAAACTCTTATTATTCGTTTCATGTTGATTAAATAAAAGCATATATATTTCAAATTTTTAATTTAAAATTTTATTGTGTCAAGTTTAGATAAAAATTAAAAGATTGATTTTTTTAGGAAAAAAAAAAGACTAATTACTTAATTATATTAAGCACTATTCAGAACAAAAGTTCTATTAGCATTTGTTAGAATTTTGTGGTGATTCACTACGACTGACTTTAAAAGAATTTTATAAGATATGTGGTCGTGACGGAGGGTGAGGGCCATACGAGGGGCAACAACACCCCCCACAATATGGACTTGGCCCGATTGGAGTGACTTGGTTTGATATAAGGTTTATATATATATATACATATATAAATTTGTAAATCCAACATTTCTTATGTTTTTATTTGAAAAATAACTCATTTTGGACAAAAATATGATTTATATGTATTTACATTATATTTTAAAAATATATTATTTTTACAAGAAAACAACAATATATTTTTGTCAAAATAGGGTGAAAATTTAATAGAGAATTAAGATTTAAAATTTTACCTTCTTGAAGGTCTTTTAATTAAAAAAAAACCTTTAAAATAAAGAGAAATTAAATTATAGGGACAAATCCTAAAAATATTTACAAGAATAACCTATTGAAGAAACCTTGAAAATTGAAACCATTTGCCTTTCAAACAAAAATACCCTTTAAAATGTAAAAATAAATCCTCATATCATAACTAAATCTCGTATTGTCCATATCATATATTTTTATTCTCTTTTTTGCATTTAAATAAATTGGTTAATCTTGTAAATAAGTTTATTTTTAGGGTAAAGCTATCAATTTGAAAATAATTGGACATTCATTATTAGGAATTAGGTATCCATGATTCAAAGTATTCCTATAAAAAATAATTGTGATTTTTATCTATATTTAATAATATATTATTACACAGTTAATGCAATACCATAACGAAATTTGGTATCACATTAACTAGTTATGATAGTATATTCATTAATTACAAGGTTGTTAAAACCGGACTGCCCGACCGTCCAACCGTAAAATCGGGGATCGAGCTTAGAACCGGTCCATCAATCTGAAAATCTGAGAGCAAAAACTGGGACAAAATCGCTACCCGCCAGACCGTGAACCCTACGACGGCCGTTAACTTGCCTACTTTTTTTCCTCCTTTGATCATGCCGCTGCTTTCCAAAAACTACATAGTTTTTAACTTTTTATTTTATTGATTTTTTTTTTAATATTATTAATCAGAATAATCCAGTTCCTATGCTTACTGAGACTTTCAATATTGTTCGCACCCAAGATAATTTTTTAAAATTTGTGTGTTATTTTATTTTGTTATATGTATTTATTTATTTTAAGTTAAATGAGTTATTTTTAAAAAAAATTTATAACAATGATTTAGGAGTGGATATATTCGGAGCTAGTGATATTCGCAGCGGATGTCTGGCACTACTTTAGTGCTTCGAGATGGAGACGGAGACGCTCTAATCTAATGTAACTTGCAATCGGTCTAATTTTATTATTATAATAAGTATTTAACTGGACATGTGATGAGATTTATCTCTTTAACGGTATCGATTTATCTCTTAATTTTATTACCTAATTTAAAATTAAGTTTTATATATGTTAAAAAAATATATTTTTTTTATTTTATATATAGACCGGGTCTATCCCTCCAGCTTGAACTCCTGGTTCTACCCGGCTGAACCTCCTCGACCCTTTGACTATCTTCCTGTCAATACTGGCCGGCCCTCAAAACTCTCGTTAATTATGATTAACAAAACTTAATTATTTTTGCTGAGTAGTCTAAATCATGAATACCCAATTTTTTATGATGAATATTTAATTATTTTTAAATTGATTGCCTTATTACCGACTTTTTTTTTTTTTTTATCCCTTTTAAACTGTTACCCGTTAAAGAAACAAGTGTAAATTGGCCTGAGTGAGCCCAATGTGGGCTTCCTGCGCAGTAGGAGACAAAAAACAAAAAACAAAATGAGGTGAGCTGCCTACTTGTTCATTGCGGCGGCAGCGCCCGTTCAGGAATAATATCTAAATTTGCAACAGCTTCTCTCTCTCTAAAATTCTCTCCCAAATTCCGAAGAGAGAACTGTGAAATCGACTCGGTGTTGAACGAACGCTCATCATGATGTCCATGTTTATTCAGCAATGCCCTTTCACCTTCTCTTCCTCTTCTCCTTCCATCCTTACTCAGACTTCTGTGAAATCGACGGTATTCTGCTGCTGACACTCTGAATCTTCTAAAGGTATAGTTTATTTACTTTCTGCTCTGTTTGGTAGCTGCGAAAGTTATAGAATCTTTAAGTTTTTGAAGTTGATCGTTTCGGTTAGAGAAATATTCTGAAGGAACTTTGTGGGAAATTAAAAGAAAATGCCAGGCTTTGAATAATTTGAATATTTGGTTTGGGAGGAGGTGGGTGTTTGGTTCCAAGGAGAAATGAACGGAAGAGCTTGATGGCATCGAGTAGTTGACCAAGCAATTAAAAAAATTTCGTGCATTCTTTGTGAATTGGCTAGGTATATAAGCATCAAGGAAACAAATTGTGTAAGACTGATTTTGTATATTGGGTAAGTTTGTCTCCACTGCCTAGCTGTTTTGGGGTACTGTTGTGTACATCAGCTTTTAGGCATCTCCAATGCAAGCCGTTCTATCATCATCTATAAACAAAAGATCCCTCAATTCTCTCTGCGACAAAATGAAAGCCTTACTCCTGATTTCCATGTTTGAATTGGTTAAGGGTCTATTTGGATATATACTGGGAATGAAATTACTCAATTGAGTTTGTTACTTATCAGCACAATGGAGCTGTTAAATTTCCACCAGAATTGAAACCTTGACAAGCATGCACATGTTCCATTTTGATATTTCAAATTAATTTGCAGGACTGTCAACTTTCGGTCACAGGTGAACCTCGACAATATGTTGCAGCTTATATTCTTAGCAGGTGTTTGTGCCTATCCCTTTCTTGTATCAGATAGTGGCCTAACTCATCCACTTATATCTTGTAATGCTGTTTGATGGAAATGTAAAACCATGAAAGGACATTTTGGTATCAAAATATTTGGGTGTAACTAAAAACAGCCATGCATATCTGGCAATAAATTGAAAGACTCTTTGAGGGTGGAAATGTGATGTGGAAGCCGCTTGGAACCCTAGATTTGTTAGACAGTACAATGATTGGGAAATTGAAACAATTTAGAACTTCTTACGTTAATCACCAACAGAAAAGTAACCCCGACAGGGAAAGATAAAGTTTTTTTGGAAGGTGGATAAAAATGGCGTATATACAGCTAAATCCAACTTCATGAGCGTGGAAGGTGGGAGGGTCAGCTTAGTGCCTACAAAGTTGTTATGGAACAACCGTGTACCTCCAAAAGTTGGCTTTTTTGCTAGTTGAAATCCTTTTTTTTAGTCAAGTATGATGAAAGTAAGAAGGTTCCAAATTCTTTGTCAAAGGAAGGTGCTAACCATGGAGCAACTTAAAAAGATGGGGTTAATTTCAGGGTGCTAGCAGATGCCCTCTTTGTTGTAAAGCTGAGGAGAATCTAGACCACCTTTTGGTTCACTGCCCTGCAATTTGAGTTTCTGGGCAGCTTTCATCTCCATTCATGGAATGTACTGTGTTTGCCCTTACTCTGTAAAGGACCTGTTCTTAGGTTGGTCTTCTTTTTCTGTTGGAAAGAATGCAAAAAAGCTGTGGATGACTGCCCCTGAGCTATTTGGAAGGAAAGAAATAAGATTGTCTTTGAAGATGCTCTTTTTTGACCTAACAGATGGAAGCTTTTTTTGTCAAGCTCTCTAATCTCTTGGAAAGGGCTAATATCTAATGGGGATCATTCAATTGTAAGAATTCTTTTGTGTTTTCTCGAAGGTTTATCTTTTTGGGTTGGTAAGTTTTTTTATGGCCCTTTCTTTTTTGTATTTGTTATGATCAATGGCACAATAAAGAAATATGAAAATAAAGAAAAACACAAGATTTACATGGAAACTCTTGCGGGAAAAAACTACGGGCAGAGGAGAAAACTTCACTATCAATTTGAGAGAGAATTACAAAGTGCGGCTCATAGGGAATAAACTCTAATGTGTTTATATAACTAACGGCCCAGCCCCTCTCCTACCACAATAGATCTCTATTTTTTTTTCAACTTTTTATTTTCATAAAAGTCATAAATTATAAATTCTTCGTGCTCCGACATAAGCCTAAAAACAATCTATAATACAAAACAACGGTATCTGCCTTTGCTTCTTCAGATACTCCTCTAGATATCTTGGGTTCGTTTCTTTGGCCCTAGGGCTGGCAAAATTTGACATAACATGTGAACACGATAATTTAACCTAACATGGTTTTAAGTGGTTTTGCTGAAAGACTATAATCGTTGGTTGGTCATATTCGCTGACCTACCTAACATTTACTGTACCTAGTCATATTCATGTTGACATGCTTAACACGAATTTGATACGTTTAATTATTATATTAATTAATTAACCTATTTAA
This sequence comes from Tetrastigma voinierianum, assembly GCA_016808115.1. Taxonomy (NCBI): domain Eukaryota; kingdom Viridiplantae; phylum Streptophyta; class Magnoliopsida; order Vitales; family Vitaceae; genus Tetrastigma; species Tetrastigma voinierianum. The sequence continues at coordinate 78,496 of JAEQBH010003647.1, forward strand.
TAGGTTATTTGTGTTAAATATAAATTATTAATTATAATTCATATTATTTTAAATAATAAAATTAATAAACATGTTAAATTTAATAAGTTATTTGTGTTAAACATAGATGATTAATTATAATTCTTATTATTTTAAATAATCAAATTAAATTGGTCATATTCGTAGATCCGCCTGGGCATTTAATAATAAATGGTTGTTTTGCTAGCGAATGTTAACACGTTTATTATCTGCTTCGGCTCGGCCGACAAACGCTGACACGATCCGTATATTAACACGACACAAACATGACCCATGGACACGAATTACCACCCCTATTTTGCCGTACTATTTTATTAATAGATTGCTTCTTTGCCTATAAAAAAAAATGTGCTTCAAATTCAACTGACTTCTTTGTTAACATTCCTGCTAATGTTTTTCCATGGTAGTCGGCCCTTATCTGGGGAAGCTATATTGTGTCTTTTATTGGTTTAATTTTATCGACAATGTTCAATGTTCAAGACTATACCTAGCTATCGACAATATTCATTCTTCTCCAACTTTCCAAGGTGCTACATGAACAGTCATTTTTTTAAGGGTTACATGAACAGTCAATTTGATGGTGTTTTGATGTTGCATTTGAAATTGAACAGTGCTAATGCATGCATCTTACTATAGTTTGATCTGGATTTTTACAATAAGTGGATGTATTCGAGGAATTTATGATAATTTTGATAGAAAATTGCCTATAAAAAATGTTTTTGATAAAAAATTAGGTAAATATAGATTGATGTGCGTTGGTCAACCCAAACACAAGACAAATAATAATAAAAAAAGTGTAACCTATTTAATAATTAGGTCAAGTTAGGTCTATCTTGCATTCTTAACCTGATATGTTTATGACTTAATTGAACTATTTATTCAAAATAAAATTTTAAATGAACCAAATCTGGATTAATTATGTTGCAGTCATAATCAGGTTAATCAACATAATGATTAAATAAGTCAAAATTGGGATAAATTCTGACCCAAAAAATCTTGTTGGCTAAACATATTAGATAAGTCACCATGACTTTAACCCAAACACAATTATATTTAACTGAAATCCTCAAAAAATATGTAGGATTTGCCGATCATATCAAACTTTGTCACCATTGAATTTAATAGTTAAGACTTCATTAACAAAAATCCAAAGGGAGGTGAAAGAGTAACATTACAAAAGTGTTTAGTTGTCGTAAATAATTTATTTTTAATTACCTTTCAAACTGGTTTGGTATAATCATTGAGAAGGACATTTACAATATTTGACATGTAAAAAAAAAAGAAAAAAAAAACAATAAGAATAATTTCATAGTTTGGACATAAAAGAACAGCAAAAAAAGCATTGTGCAGCTGAAGGAAAACAAAATATTTAACCTATCAATATCAATCAAAATATTCAACATTACTCAGATTGTATTCCTCCCATTGTGGTCCAAATTTTGGTGAGACTGGCAATACACTGTAGAATCTTGATGTTGCCTTTGTTTTGTATCAAGTAGAAGAATTGCAACCTCCTGGTGCTGATTATATATGCTATATTGTATCTGGAAGTCTTTCTAATTACATTTTTGCTTTTACTTTCCGGAATGCTTGAAGTGTATTAACGGCATTAACATCAGAAGGTTTTCATTTGAACTACTTTTTTCAGGGGAATGATGATCTTATCATTGTTCATGATGCACTTGACTACGGAGAATGCCGCTTATCCCTTGCAGTATGTCATTTATATCTTTGTATAAATCAAGTGTGGCAAATTTGATAGGTAAATGGAAAAATCTGATTTTGTTAATGTTGATACTTATATTTTGTCATTCCTTTTCCAGGTTCCCAAATATGGGATATTTGATCGACCATGTCTTCATCGTCTTCCGTCATTACATAGAGAACATCATTCCACATTGTTGACTTCGTTCATCTCCTTCTTCAATGGATTTACATCAAGATCCTTCCACTTGCTACTTCCCATTTATGAAGCTAAAAACCTAAGGAACTTAATACAAAGATATAAAGGGAAGAACCTCAATTTTGCCATTAGACAAAGAGTAGATAACTGAAAAAATGTCACTTTTGAAACTTAACCACAACATTTTATTTTTTATATCCCTACTAATTGTGGTCACTTTGTCATAGCTCTATCTTGAAAAATGAGGGTTCCAACAACCACCTTCCCCTTCTTGTTCTTATGCTTCAGCTACCTAGGCAATCTTTGGTAGTTGCTATAGGGAACAACTTGGAAAAGACTCTCCCGTTGGTGAATTATCACACCACCGACCCTTCCAAAATTTCGCCCTCTACTCTTTCTAAAGACATGTACTATTGCTAACAATCTCCCACCCATTTTGGATTGTTTTCCATAACCCAACCCATAACCTTCCTTCACTCTTAAGCACCATCCCCCACCTATGTCCCAATACCTCCGTGCATTCATTTGCTTCCATCAGGAATCCCTCTCTATTGAGAAGGATTTGTTGAGAATGGAAAACTTCAATACATAAAAGCCTCAACTCTGATCAAGTTGTGGACTGATTCACCAAATGTGACTTATTGTTATGCAAATTTCAAAAGAAAATTCATTTGAATCTCAAAATGTGATCAGAGAACCTCCCCATAAAGCTAGATGGATATTCTCGTATGTCCTTAACCTCTGCTCAAGCCTTTATGAAGGGAAATGGAACCTCATCTCGAGTAATCGCCAGAAGGTTTATGGGATTCTGGAAAATGGTGCAACTCCTTTTGAAAAGTTTCAACTTTGAAACTTTGCACTGAAAGTTTAAAGTGGTAACCTTCATAAGCAATACAACTATAGTTAGCTTTTTGATGCAAAGGAAGAACTACTACAGCAATGGGTCTCCTCTCTCTACGCTTCTATCACATTAAAACTTCATTCATTCTTTGAAAATTCCATCAATTCGAGAGAGCAAAGTAAGGGAAAGCAAAAAGGTTATATGGGTTGGTTCTTTGTGATCCAGTTTCAAACTTTCAGAAAATCAATGGCTGAAGGTATGTAAGATCCTATTTTTCGCGTTTCACTGTCAGTTATTAGAAACATGTTTAGATGTCAGATATGCACCTTCATTTGGTATCGTATATTGATCAATTCTCTCGCCTCGATATTTATTCTCCGTAAAATAATAATAATACACAATTTGTAGCATTTAATCTCATTTTTCCGCACTTAGATCTTTGGTTTTGGTTTTTTTTTTAATTTTTAGAATTCATTAAATCAGCCTTATATTTGATTCAATGTGTTTTTAGATTCCATTACAACAAATCAACAAGTAGGAAAAAAAAAAAAATTCATGTTTCTGCCCTCATGAGGTCCTATAAAGAAGACAACCTTCCTTTAAAATAAAATAAAATAACACATAAACTACACAAGGAGTTTTCTCCCGTTTCGGGTTCCCAAAGAAAAGTTGCTTTACTAAAATTGGGTACGCCTATTTATAACTTTCAGAAATTGGGCCTGATTCCAAGGCTCCAGGTGGATTTCCCTAAAATAAATTGCCCAGCACATTGTTTTAGGTTGCGACTTCAAATACTTGTCGCAACGTAAAATCCTGGTTTGGTTTGTCAAGTCTCTGCTAGAATCTCGTGGAAACTGGCTGCAACCTTCTTTCACTCTTGTTGCTCTTATAATGCCTTAACTACGAATTTCATTGCTCCTGACTCAGCGACATGGTTTCTTCAACTATTTTTACTGAGTGGGTCACATAATCTTGGTTTCTGACTGATGTTTAGTTATATCAATGTTGAGACCTCCTCGCCGTGGACCTCCCTTTTCTTGTTTCAGATGGTGTCACGACCAATCTCGATATCGCGACCTCACTCTCTTTGCCTTTATCAGACAAGGTCGACCATTAGATGCCACCAATTTACTGCTTTCATCCTCTCGCTCTTAGCCATAAATTTCTTTCATGTTGCGACATCCATTAGTTATCTTGAGCTTTCAAGCAAGTCGTGACTCAAAACCGCGGCCCATGGTTTCTCTCTTTGTCGCGACGTGGAGACAGTCGCGACAAAGTATTTTCTTTAATCATCAGAGCCCTTGTCAGCGAATTTTAGAAGTATGTCGCCATCCCTTCTTCCTATCCAAATACAACTCTTTCTCGCCCCAATAGTTCCCTTCAATTTTTCTATTTCGGCCGCGACTCCACCGGTCACTGCTTTTGGAATATATGTCGACCTCAAGTTGATGTCACATCGCCTCGCTGCCGCTTATGTTGATCTTTGTTATGACCATGTTTTTCTGACCCTTCAATAAATTCTTTGTCACGACTTCAGTTCCATATCTCGACCTTGATGTCTTGTTTTCTACTGCATTCTATGTCACGACCTCAAAAGCATGTCGCGACTTACTTCATGGTCACTGATCGATCCTTCGCCACAACTCCCTTCTCATGCTGCGACTTAAAATCGCTTTGTCTTTCTTCTGTTTCGTCGCATACGGGATTTAGGTCATGACCTAATCGTAGATGAGAGCACCAATTTATATATGTAAAGACCTTATGAAGAATGTTTGAAGGTCCTAAGGAACCAAATCTGGAACCGTGATATTATCCAACGATAATCACGGTTTCCCGCATTTCAACTCAGACTTTGACTCCGCGAATAATCAAATGATCTTAGAAACAGAAAAAGATGAAGATCCGTCTGCGCTTGAAGACAAAGTTGGACGGTGGAAACAGCTTGTTCATTGGACCAAAAGACATATACAAATTTATGACACTATTACCAAAGGACTATTGTCTAATCCCCAGCAATTGTGCCATGAAACTTACATTATATTTCAAGTATACTGATATAAAATGGTTTCCTTAAGATTAGATACATTTCTTTTCTTTTATGTTGATCCATGATTCTGCAAGTGCACAGGTCGAACAAGTAATAAAGTGGATTTTAGTCCAGATATCAATCCCACAGAGATCTTAAGAAATTTCAATCAACTACCCTGACTACTAAAGCTCCATACTATTTGGACTATGATAGACAATTGGAATTAGCTTTGAAAGCCTTAAAATAATGAAAACTTAAAAAGAATTGGAATTAATAAATAAATGAATTGAATAACAAAGAATAAAATCAAATTTAGATTGAACAGCTTATCTCGCAAAGGGCATACTAAAATAAAGCTATTAGAAACATCAATTCCTTTTAGATTAATCAGACTTGCTTTCATGAACCACGATTAAAACTAGTCCAAGGAGTATGAGAGCACAATGATCTCCACACTTCACTATTCATCATCTAACCTTGACTGCTTTTCAAGACGCTGGGTTAGATAACTATTCTTAACTGGGGCCGCCTTTGTTCTAGGTATTTTTCTTTTTCAATACTTCATACTCATTAACCTCGGATCAGAACCCGAGCCCTAAATGATAAGCCATTGCAATGTGATTTACACTATAATCGGTTTCTCTTCCTCAAAATTAGAACAACTCATTCTTCCTTGATTTTCGATCCTTGCTAACACCTGGATTGAATTCACCATTCGACCGTATGAATCCTTCAGATGTTTAAATTGATAAATCGCTCAACCTTACTTCGCCCCAAGTGAAAAGAGGATTTATCAATTTAATCACATAGAAAGCACATTATCACCACGAAGAAGTTCGTGATACCGTCCTCGAATTGCTCATCACTCAAGAATGCCTCTCCTGTCACCAGAGGGCCTCCCGAAATCGAGCTTGAGACAACTCACAGGGTAGGCTTACATTGATATTAGGATCAATTCCACAAAATAAGCAAAACCAAAGAAGTAGATTTACAAACCAAGTTCAAAGATCACGAATAAAATTCTGCAGAAAGATAATTTCCTGACGATAGATTCATTTCCAATGGAAGTCGGGTTCTAAATCACTGACATAATCTTCATACTAATACTTACGATCAAGAAACCATCAGAATAGGAAACTGTAGTTCAAATCCATAAAATTTGTCTAGAATTCAAACAACCGCATGGCAATTTGAAGAAATATAAATCCGCATTCAGCTAAAACTTTAACAGCTAACGTTCAGATCCAAATTAAACGAAAATATAAACTAATCTGAAAAGTAAAACAAAGAAAGAAAAGAAAATTAAAATACAGGAGCCTTCTGCAACCCAGATCTCTCTTCGTCACTAAGAAGCTGCCTTCAAAGAGCGCCGCAGATTTATAGGTTCAAGTCGGGCCCTAATTTCGATGCACCTCTTTTTGGACTTTGAAGCACCGCCCACTATTGTTGATGTCGCAACATCAATTCCTTGTCACGACTCTCGTTGTCTTCGCCAGCGCCGCAGAGGCTTTGTTTGGTCGCGGATTTATCGTCATTATCTCGAGCCGCTTGTCGCGACAACCAAATGATGGCGCCACCTTCGCACTGTGGTCTCGATGTCGCGATTAAATCAATGACGCCGCGACCTTAGTTCTTCATTAATGGATGCCGCGATATTCAATGATGCTGTACCGCTTAGCTTCCGTGTCGGATCGCTTTGATGATGTCGCAACTCTAGCCTTCACAACTCCATGCTGCGACCGCCGAATCTCACGACCGCTTTAGTACCGATGATGTCACACCTCTTGTTGTCGACCTTCTGGTCTGTGCAGCGGATGTCGCGACCCTTCACCCTTTGTAACTGATGTCGCGACAACTGGCTGATGTCGCGACCTCAGTGCTAGTTCACTGATGTCGCGACCTGTGATTGTTGTCGCGACCTTTCTTTCCTTGCTTCTGTTGTTGCAACCGTTTAAGGATTGTCGCGACCTCTCGCTATAACTGATGTCACGCATAACCGACCGATGTCAATGATAATTTTTAATGTCACGATAGCCTTCGATGTAAAGGTTTGACGCCACGACTCTCTTCCGTGATGCCACGACATAAATGTTCAGTCAATTATTTATCTTATGTCGCGAATTTTGACTGATGTCATGACCTCATTGTCCACTGTAACGGATTTGATTCTCACACGAATTTCAAAGGGCGTCGCGACTTCGCGTTCTTCTTCCTATCTATTCATTGTCTCCTGCCTGAGCTCGCCGCCTCAGCCTCTTTTGCCTTCCATTCTTCGCTGGGTAACTAGAAGCCTTGTGGTCACTTCACCTTGATATGAATTTTCATTGCTACCAAGGCTTCACGACATCAGATTCCTTGATCCTTGTGCGCCTTTTCTGCTGCAAACTCCTCTCACTAGCTTATATCACACACTCATCCACCTTCCATCCTTTTACCGCAAAATTCCTCTTCTCTTGAATCTAGTCAGATAACACTTGGTTATTATTCCATATTTCTGAACATAAATCAGTCTTTTTTATATAAAAATTAATCAGAAAAATGGACTGAAAATAGATGACTTTTAAGCTCATCAAACTCCCCCAAACTTAAAATTTTGCTTGTCCCCAAGCAAAGAAAAGAAAGATTTGTTTATCCTTAAACAAAAGGACATTTTTCTGTATTGTTCTGCAGTTCCAACCAATTTAATTGAAATACAAGAATTGCATTATTTTCTGTATATCTAGCTTTAAGTCCAGATGAAGTTTAGTCTTTACTAAATCAGGTGTACAAAACTAAATTGTTGAGTTTGTTTTATAAATAGTAAAGTCAATTGATCTTGCTGAAGAGTAAGTTGGTCTCCTTCCTCATTTCTTAGTGAGTCAGTTAATCCTATGAGGTTCTTCACACATCCTTCAATATTTCCTAAAATTCATATGTCATGGTTCATACTGATCTCCACTAATGCAGGGGTAAATTCCAACCTTCAAGACACTACCAAAGCCCTTTCAGTTTGTAATTGCCAGCCTGGGTAATGGGTAGGATAGATGGAATTTTGTGCCAAGATTACCCAAACTCTTTCTTTCTTTTCTACTTAACTACTCGCTTTCCTTTTCCTTTGCAACTCCTTTAGTCGATTCCAACTTCATCTGGGGCATCTTTTGATTTCTTCTATGAACTTTGCTTGTTCCAATTTCTCTTTGTACTTCCCATTGTTGAACTTTTATCTTGGGCCAATCTTCGCAGGGTGACACTGCTCTGTCCGTTTAGGCTTAACACCTTAGCTAACTTCAAGCCAGAGTCTCATACCCATTTGGCATTAGCACTAGGTGCTGAAACACCCCAAGAACTTAATTGTTCATGAGAGAGTTAGGCCACAAGACAAAACTTTTTCCCTTTGGGTTTTCTTTCCGCTGCTTCCTCCGCTTAGATCTGTCTTTCTTTCACCCTTTTCGTATTTCTCTTTAGTTCTCCAAAAATATACTCCCAAACTTTATTTCTTCCTCCTTTGCTTTGGTAATCAGAGGTTCTTTACTGGAGGATTAGTTATAAAGGATGGCTTGGGATTTCCAATTGCTTGTTTTGAAGATAGGGACCTATTTTGGGGCCTCAAATTCAGAGCTAGGTGTGGCGTGTACATATACATAATGGTGGCTAGATTGGCCTGCTTCACACATGGCCCGCCATCTCTGTTAGTCAGATACTAGGATTTCGCCTTGATCAATAATCAAACAAGTTCTAGAATTTTCAAAGGAACCGTGAATAACCTTAAAGATGTCCTTGACTCCAGCCTCATTTGCCGAGAGTTACATTATTCATGTCCAATGCTCCTTTGGCTGGAACTGCTTATACTTCAAACCCAAAATATGTTTTCGCCTCCTTCATTTCAGATAACTTTCCTTTAATTCCTGACTTATCAACTAAATTCAAATCAATTATGCAATTTGTGTTTCAATTCAATTATGTGCCAATTAGCCCTTATTCTTCAATTAGTTGTGTTTCAGTCTATATTCTAACCAATTAGCTCATATTATGATATGTCATAATTTTCATTCCTGAGCTAATCCTACTGTTATTCTTCTAACGATTAAAACAAAAAGTAAACACACAATTTGACTTCAAACACCACTAAACAAATTTCTGCCTTATCTATGAGGATTATGCAAAAGTTGAGAATCAACAGTCAGAATGAAGAAGAGATGGATGAGTCAATTGAAGGTTTTTTTCCCTTTGATGAAGGTAAAGATGTCTCGAGGATCCAGACTTTATGTGAGCTGTGTGTCTGGGCTTAACTAGAATTTCATTTATGGTCTCCTTCTGGGCTTCTTGCACTTTTTCTTCCATTTATTCTTCAAGAATCAACATTGGTGAGATCTAACTTTATTCAAATCATTCCTAGCTTTCACCAAGTGTGTTCTATTGTATGCTCCCATTTCATCATTACTTCTAAAATTCTGATACATCATTTACACTCAACCTGGTGTTTTCCTAAACTTAATTTTTCTTTCTTATAGCATCATCATTATCCAGTGACTTTACTTTATCCTGATTCATCTTCTTTCTCTGAACTCCCTTACAATTATTATAAATGAATCTGAAACCCTGATATGTTCCTTTATTCTCAGCTTTTGGTCTCATCCCTTTCTTTGATGTTCTCAGAGCCAGAGTCTCACTATGGCTTGATTTATCAGAGAATGATCTGAGCACCTAAGCCAAGTCGTGAGATCCTGCCTCTTCCTCCATTTCCTTAAATTTTCTTCTTGATGCCTCAGACTTTTAAGCTGCCTTTCTCAAGAACCCTTCCCATTTCTCAAGCTTCTTTCTCTCTAAACTCCGTCTTTACATTTCCTCTTTCGTCACTCTCTTCCTCAATGTTGATTCTTCTTTTCAATCAGCTTCACATCTTCTGAATTTCATGAATTGCCCATTTTCTCTTTCTTTCCTATACTTTAAGTATAGAAATGAGACCTCATTATTCTTGCTATCTTCAGCTCTATCTGTGTTTTCTTCCTCGGTTCTCTCGACCCTCCTGCTTCTACTGGATGAGCCAAAGGCTGGGTGGGTAAACTGAGAGGACTTTTTCTATCCTGTCATGGTCCTTGGGTAAAATAGAGGTTCTTTCTAGCTTCGTGTTTTCTGATTTTTGTCTTCTTTCTTGTCTAAATCTTGGTGAGGTCTTTTTTAGATTTCTATTTCAGAATCTCTGTTTGTAATATTAATTCCCCTTTTTCAATTTTTGCCTTTGTTCAATTCCTTAGCTGTGTTTAGTTGAAGTATTAGCACTTTTCTTCTTTTCGCTTAATTTCTTCTTAATACTCCAAATTTTTTCATACATAACTGTGATGGTCGCGCGAGGGATCAGCCCATTTTATTTCCCCCTCATGATATTTCATTATGGAGTTCTCTTAATGATAGCTCCAAAGATTCAAATTTTATAGCCCTTTAGTATGGCATAGAATGACTCGTCCTCGTTCTCACTATGCATGCTTAGTAGGCATTTAACATAAGCCGTGAAATAGAACCATACTTTCGCTTTCTCATGTGACCCCTTGTTTATAATCTTTTCTCTCCCTCTCCCTCGTCCCCATTTCACTCGCTCGCGCCTCCCGGCTATCTTTCACTGCTAGTGGCTTTCTTCGCTATCTTCAGACTTTGATCCATGCTTTTGACCCTCCATTCCGTACATTGCATTTATAGTTTCAGCTCCATATGGAACCCAGACCCCTCTGACAAAAACAGAGTTCTCCTTTCTCCTAAGAATTTCTCCCACTCTCTTTGCTCTATCAACTCTTCAATCCAGAGACGAGATGGAATCGAACTCCTTTCTCCTATAACCTTCCTGCATAGTGTTTCTTCCATACGGAGTGTTTTCCGAAATGAAGTCATCCTCTCCTCTTCATACCTCCTTTCCTTTCTCCCTCACGCTTTGCAACCGTTGAACTTCAGCTCGCTCGCATCCACTGCTTCCACTCAAGGTTTACCTGTGATGAACCTCCTTCGGTCGAGCATGCCCTCCATGATTTCACTCGCATTCCTGGATGAGGGGTCAGAGGTCTCAATGGCATTAGAGAACCAGCGGCCTGAGGGAAGAAGTTCTGATCTAGGTTTGTGAGGATTTGAAAATCAAAGAATACGCTGGCAGTGAAAAGTCAATTTGCTTCAAGGAAAAATGATATCATGGAGCTTCTCAACAAACTTGTAATTCAATTATGATCAGGCTATTTATTATTTCATTTATTCGCGCCACGACTTCCACCTTTTTAGCCGTTATTTCAGGCCGCCATTAAAGCTAGTGGCAAATTAAAAGTTGCCCAACCGCAACTTTTCTTTTAATGTCGCGACATAATATTGTTTGTCGCATGAATTATCCGTGGGAGGATGTTAATCCAAGGTCATGGCATCGCTATCTCATGACATTACTTAAGTTGTCGCGACCTCACCACTCTTTCGCTGACTTTGCTCTTGTCGCGACTCCAACTCGCTCTCGCCGCGAATTTCATTTCTTGCTTGCGGACATACCTTTTGGTCACGACCTCATTCTTGCTCTTCCTCCAGTACTGACTGAGTCACGACATCAACTTCCTCGTCGCGACTTCGCCATGATGTAAGTTTTGTTTATTTAGTTTCAAGAATTTATTTTCAAATTTAATGAACAGACAAATCTTTTCACTATCAATAATTCGCAAATTCTCAAAGAGAGATCTAATTAAATCATTCGCATGACAACAATTCAAACATGTATTTTATTAAATTTAATGTAATCTTATGTAGGGAGAAACACACTTTTTTTCAAGTCGTGCCTTCCCTTGAATTATCGGAGTTGCACCGAGTTTGTTCCTTCGCTGCCTATATTTCTCGCATAAGCACCCGCAACATTTCCAAAGGATGAATTAAACAAAAATTAACTTCAGTACGTTAACTAATCATTATAAGAACTAAAGAAAACAAAACTAAGGTGAATCTAGCAAAAATCAAAGCTCAAAATCGTAAACTAAATTTATGGTCGCCTCCCATCACCGGGGTCGCTTTGAGTCCTTGTCGATTTGCTGTTCCGATTGATTCTCTCTCTTAATGAACCAGCTGGAGCTCTTCCTTTCTTTCCTCCCTGCTTTGATAATGCTTCAGTCTTTGTCCATTGACTTTAAATTCTTCCCCAGCATCAGTCTTTAATGTTACTATTCCAAATGTAGTGCTTGACACTACTGTGTATGGTCTACTCCATTTCGATTTTAACTTCCCTGGAAATAACTTCAATCTGGAGTTAAAAAGAAGAACCTGTTCTCCTGCTCTGAACTCTTTTCTCAGAATCCTCTGATCATGCCATTTCTTTGTTTTGTCCTTGTATATTCTAGTGCTGTCGTAGTTTCATTTCTCTTTCATTCTTTCCACTGATTCGCTTGGAGCAATTCTCTTCCTCATAGCTTTAAAATCAAAGTTCACTTCTTGATGGCCCACATAGCTTTGTATTCCAGCCTAGAGGTAGATGACATGGTTTTCCCAAAGACAATCCTGTACGGGGACATTCCAATGGGAGTTTTGAATGCACCCAGAAGCCCAAAGTGCATCATCAAGTTTGAAGACCAATCCTTCCCGCTTGAACTTACGCTCTTCTGTGATTCTTTTAATCTCCTTACAAATTCGCCTCGTCCATTGGTCCGGGATGATGCTAGACTCCTTATATGCTTGATCCCATACCGCCATGAGTTTTGCAAATATTTTGTTTGCAATGGCTTCCCCCATCACTACGATAGTTCTCGGGGGGTGTTCCAAATCGCTCGTACATTCTTTTGTAAGAAACTCACAACTGTATTAGCATCATTCCTTGGACAAGTCACTGCTTCTACCCATTTGGAAACATAATCCACTACCAGCAGTATATACAGATTTCCAAATGATGGTGGGAATGGTCCCATAAAATCTATTCCCCATACATAAAAAATTTGCACCACCATTATACCTTTTAGGGGCTTTCATTTCTACTGCTGATATTTCCAATCTTTTGGCATCTATCACACAATTTGACCCATTCAAGACAATCTCCAAGATAGTGGGCTATTAATAAAACTGTGACGGGAGTATCTCAAGTGAAATGCTCTTTCTTCGTAAAATGCCCCCATTGTAGAAATCAATCGCATCACACATTATTCGAATCCTCGATCCCATTCTCGTGCAAATGCATGATAGGTGCTTGAACCAATCCGACCTTGATTTCAAAGGCACTCTATAGGAATCATCAAAATTAAACTTTGTGTCCTCTCCAAGAATCGCATGTTGGTCTAGCTTATCTTGAGAAGTTCTTGATGAATCTCCTATAAAATCCCAAGATGCCCCTTGCTAAGAAACTCCTTATCCCCTTTTAATTGCTAGGGAGGTGCAAAGTGGTTTTGATAATGGAAATCTTGATTGGTCCACTTCTAGCCCTCGTAGCGTAAATTTTATGACCAAGAACAATAATACCTTCGTTACCATGAAATGGCATTTTCCCACTTAGCTAGCCGCTTTGTCCTTGCATCTTTGAAGCTCATTTCCAGTCGGTTAAGACATTGTTCAAAACTGACCTGATGCACCGTGAAGTCATCCATAAAAATTTCCATGACTTCCTCAACCAAACTGAGAACATCGACATCATACACCGAAAGTAGCGAGATTGCACGCCCCAAATGGCATCCTTCTGAAGGCAAAGGTACCATAGGGGCATGTGAATGTTGTCTTTTCTTGGTCCTCAGGTGCAATTGCAATCTGGTTATAGCCTGAATACCCGTCCAAGAAACAAAAATGAGGGTGTCCTGCTAATATGTCCAACATCTAATCAATGAAGGGTAAAGGGAAATGATCTTTCCTGGTTGCTGTGTTCAGCTTCCTGTAATCAATGCATACTCTCCATCCTTCTATCGTTTGAATTAATTATTCTTTCATTGCGGATCACAAGAATCCATCCTTCTTTGGAACCATGGATTGGCTAACTCAAGGACTGCTCTAAAATTGCATAGATAAAAACCAAAGATTTAACCATTTAAGACCTCTTTTCCCGACTACTTTCATGACTGGATTCACCATGTTCAAATACTGCCTCAGATTTTCTTCCAAGAGGTATTTTGTGCATGCATATTGATGGACTGATACCTTTTAACTCTTCAATAGACCAAGCTATAGACCTCTTTTATGATCTCCTTAAAATTTCCAAAGAATCCTCTGTTTCTTCAAAGATCACTAAGTTCAGCGTAAATTGTTACCGGTTTATTTCGCGCCTGTGTAAGCATACTTTAAATGACTTAGCAAGCAACTCCTTTTAAAACTAGCCCTTCTTCACTGGTTTTTGGATGAAATTCCTTTCTTCATTTTTGTCTCCTCCTTTTTCATCATCCCATTTTGTCTAAGACTCATCACTTTTTCTCAATAGAATGTAAACCGATGTGCGTAAAATCGAATCAAAACCTTTAAGATACTGAAATTCATCTCTTTTCATCGAACAAGGTCAGCATTACAATCATAGTAAAATCAGAGTTGTTGACATATACATCTTCTATTGACTTGCAGCTTCCCTTTCTATGTCTAAATTCCCCAAACTGTTAAATTGAAGTCGCCGCCTCTTCTCCAACTCGAGAGGAGAATTCCTTCTAAGATATCGATGATGTTCAAATGCAAGGAACGGCCTTCCCGAAGAAGAAAGGGACTTGTGAATCTTCCTCCATATCCAAAGATGATTATTTCAATCGGAAAATAAATTTTCCCAATTCTCATCAAGACATCTTCTTATGATTCCTTCAGTTTTGCCGTAGTTCATTTGCCATTTGAGGTACAAGAGTGGGAGTGTTCTAAACTTAACTTCTCGGGCAATGCATTAGGGCATTAAATTAACATCGGCACTGAGTCACAAAGAGCTTTCTGAAACCCAAACTCTCCAATGGTGTAGGGAATGGTGAAACTCCCTGGATCCTTCATCTTTTCTGGTAAGCCTCTCTTGATCACAAAGACCGCAGTTGCGCTGTCTTCACAATTCTTCTTCAGCCAATCTTCCTCTGCTCAAGATGTCTTTCCGCAATTTTGCATAAAGTGGCATCTGAGTCACTACTTCTATGAAAGGCATACTGATCTCAAGCTTCTGAAAGGTTTTCAAGAACCTTGCAAACTGTTCCTCTATCTTTGATTTCTGCAGTCTCTGTGGAAATGGGACTGCATGCAGATTGTTCTGGGTTTTCTTCTTGCTTCTTTTCTCAAGTACTGCTCTTTTTTCTTTTCCTTTTCCTCCAAGTGTTTTCAAAGATTGTCTCGTGCCTTCATCTCCCTTGTTGCTTTCATCTTTTTTTGTCTTTTCCTCCAAGTTTTTCCCACTTCTGAGCTGCACAGCCATACAGTCTTTCGGATTCTTCTTCGTGTCACTAGGAAAGGCATCTTCATCCGGTTTGCGTGGTTAGGGCCGCTTGCCCTATTTCCAGGTCTCCGTGTTCTTGAGAGTAAGCATTAGCGGTCTTCAAAAATTCTGAGAATTGGTATTTGAGGTTTCCCAATTTCAGAACTTTTACCATGGAGGGCTTTAACAACTTCTTGTTGTCTCCTTATGAATTGCAAAGATTTGATCTTCAAATGGTTAAGCTCTCCTCTGACTCGGGTACTCGTTTCTATTTTCACCTCCTTTGCGTCAGTAGAATCCTCGGGTGGTTGGTCGATATCCCCGTTGAGGATTCTCGTCTATGCCTTTGGGCCTTGTGAGGCCCCCTCCACCATATGAAAAAAATTTTCATGGTCTGCCGGATGATAGTAGGCCGGTGTGTTAGATTTTGTTTAGTGATAACTTCTCGCTCCCCAAGTACTTAACCTCCTCGCATCATAAAGTGCTCTCGTTGGTACATCAAGACTTCCTCTCAATAAGTTCTCTCTCTCGACTCCTCCTATTTCATGAGCGCAGGTGCATCTTCCTCTTGCTTGTCCATTCTATGCATGATGGCATCTAACTTTGCCTCCATGGTCACATCTTGCTCTGTACCTCCATGACCTCTCTCTTCCTCCGCTAATTACTTGAAAACTCTCGATGGAGCTCTTCATATTGCATTTAGCCGTGTCCTCAATCGATCTCTTTGCCTCTTCAAGACTTTGATGCTTGAATGCTCCACAGCATGAAGCATCAATAATGCCCTTAGATGTATCATTCAAAGCATGATACACTATGTCCATCTGGGTCTTTAGATCTATTCCATGCATTGGGCACCTTTTCAGCAACCTTTTGAATCTCTCCCATGCTACATAAAGGCTCTCATCTTCCCCCTGTTGGAACATAATTATTTCCCTCTCCTTCTCCGGGAGGTGAGCGACGTGGAAGAATCTACCCAAGAGGCTTCTACAAGCTCCCCAAGTATCACCGTATCCATATGGTAGAGATTCATACCATGTGGTTGCTGTATCTCTTAGAGAAAATGGGAATAAATGCAATTTTATGACCTCCTGGTCTCACCCCATTCAACTTCATCGGTGGTACTCACGATCCCGGAAATCTTCCTGTGTGCCTACGGTCTTCAGGATGACCAAAAGAACTCAAGGTTGCCGAAACCATTGTAATTGCGTCGCTTCGGGGCCCAAAGTTATTTGCATCAACCGGTAGGTCGTCTGATTATGCAGTATTCATCCCGACACAGGGTCTCCAAAAGTCCTCCATTGTATCGTTGATCGGAGCCTCGTCAGCCGTTTCGTCCTTCACCTGTCTTGCTTTCATCTACCATAGCTGAGTTTTCTGCCCTTTTCGTTTTTCTCAAGCTTCTGAGTGTTCTTTCTAATTCGCATTCGCCGGAATCGATCACCGTTTTGTTTCCTATGCATTAAAGTTTTTCCCGAATCAAAACATACTTATATTAATAGGATTAGTCAAGCCAAACAGTTATTTTCATGGTTTGTTAAAGGTTAGTGGCTAAAAATAACCACTGCTTGAAAAACTATTTTTTGTTCTTTTTTTTTTTTTTAAATGTCCAAATTAGTATTTCCTTCTTTCGTCTGAATATTGATCTACTAAATTCTTTCGATCCCCGACAACAATGCCAAAACTGCTCACTGGACCAAAGAGCCATATACAAATTTATGACACCATACCAAAGCGACTATTGTCTAATCCCCAAAGAATTGTGCCAAGGAAACTTGTTGATTATATTTCCTTGCAAGTATACTGATATAAAATGGTTTCCTTAAGATTAGATACATTTCTTTTCTTTATGCTGATCCATGATTCTCGCACAAGTGCAATGTGCCTAACAAGTAATAAAGTGGATTTAGTCCAGATATTATCGATCCTAATGCAGATCTCAAGAAATTTCAATCAACCACCCCTCGACTACTTCAAAGCTCTATACTATTTGGACTATGATAGACAATTTGGAATTAGCTTTGGAAAGCCTTAAAATAATGAAAAACTTAAAAGAATTGAATTAATAACAAATGAATTGAATATCGAAAGAATAAAATAACAAATTTAGATTGAACAGCTTATCTCGTAAAGGGTATACTCGAAAATAAAGCTATTTTGAAACATCACCCCTTTTTAGATTGCACTGCATTCTTGTTTCATGAACCACATTTAAAAACTAGTCCATGAGGCAGAAAACAATGATCTCTCCACACTTCACTATTCATCTAACCTTGACTGCTTCTTTCGAAGACAAGCAAGGGGTTAGATAACTACCTTAACTGGGCCGCCGTTTCCGGGTATTTTTCTTTTCTAATACTTCATACCAACCCTGGATCAGAAACCCGAGCCCTCCTAAATGATAGTCATTGCACGATTTACACTATATTGGTTTCTTCCTCAAAATTAGAACAAATTTCATTCTTTCCCTTGATTAGATCCTTGCTAACACGGGATTGAATTCACCATTCGACCGAGGCGAATCCTTCGCATACAAATTGATAACCTGCTCAACTCCATTCTCTCGTCCAAGGAAAAGAGGATTTATCAATTTAATCACACATAGCAATATTAGGATCACCACAGCAGGTTCGCATACCGTCCCTCGAATTGCTCATCACTCGAATGCCTTCCTCGTGCTCACCCGCAGGCCTCCCGAAATCGAGCTTGAGACAATCCATTTATGGGTGCGACACCGATATTGGGATCAATTCCACAAAAATAAGCAAAACCAAAGAAGTAGATTTACAAACTGAAGTTCAAAGATCAATGAATAAAATTTCAAGTAGAAAGATAATTTCTGAACATATAGTCATTTCAATGGAAGCCGGGCCTCAAATCACCTGACATTAACGATACATTGGTTTTTTGTCGATCAAGAAACCACTGTAAATAGGAAACTGGTAGTTCGGTGGGTCCAAAATTTGTCCTGGAATTCAAACAAACTTACAGTAATTTGAAGAAATATAACCGCATTCAGCTAAAATTCTTAATGTGCCTAACGCTCGCATCCAAATTAAAACGAAAATATAAACTAATCTAAAGTAAAAACAAAGAAAGAAAAGAAAATTAAAACAATAGAGCCTTCAACAACCCATTCTTTCGCGCCGCCATGAAGCTGGGCGTTCCTTCCGCAGCGTACACAAGTAAAGATTACAGCCCTGGCTGGGCCCCACTTCGATGCGTAACTCTTTGGACTTTAGTTAATCGGCCCAGCCATATTGTTGGATGTCGCCGGTCAATTCCTTGTCGCGGACCTTCGTTGTCTTCGCCATGTCGGGAGGCTTTGTTTGGTCGCGGACTTTGTCGTCATTATTCTTAGAGTCATGGCGCCAGCGAAGCAATGATGTCGCTACCTTCGTTACTCAGGAAATTATGTCGCGATGCGCCCGAATGACGTCGCGACCTTAGTTCTTCACAATGGATGCCGCGACATCTTAATGATGTCGCGACCTGCTTTTCTAGCTTCTGGTGTCACGACTGTTTGATGATGTCGCGACCTCCAGCCTTCACAACTGATGTCTCGACCGCTGAATCTTGTCGGGACCTGCTTTCTTTAGCTGATGATGTCGCGACCTCTCTTGTTGTCGCGACCTTCCGGGTCTCGTAGCGCCAGATGTCGCGAACCTCTTCACCCTTGTAATCGGCGTCGCGACAATCGTCGATGTCGCGACCTTCGCGTTGTTCACCGATGTCACGACTGCGATTTCCGCGTCGCGAATCTTCTTTCCTTGCTTCTGTTGTTGCAACCGTTTAAGGATTGTCGCGACCTCTTCCAAATGCCACGACATAAATGTTCAGTCAATTATTTATCTTATGTCGCGACTTTTGACTGATGTCACGACCTCATTGTCCACTGTAACGGATTTGATTCTATTGCGACTTCAAAGGGATGTCGCGACTACAATTCTTCTTCCTTATCTATTCATTGTCGCCTGTCTTGGAGTTTCTGTCGCGCCCAGCTCTTTTTGCCTTCCATTACTCTTCTGTTGCGACTGGAGTTTTGTGGTCACGACCTTGATATGAATTTTCATTGCTATCAAGGCTTCACGACACGATTCCTCGGGACTCTTGTGTGCCTTTTCCATTTGAACTCCTTCACCCGCTTATATCACATTGAATACCATCCACTTTCCGCTTCCTTTTTACAACAAAAATTCCTCTTTCTCTTGAATTCCCTACTGCATAACAATTTGGTTAGTTATTCCATATTTCTTAACATAAATCAGTCTTTTTTATATAAAAATTAATCAGAAAAATGGACTGAAAATAGATGACTTTTAAGCTCATCACAGCTCGGGGAGGTTTCTTAGATCCCAAGAAAATCAGAGAAAATGAAAATGGAAGAATTTTCCTTTTTCTTTTTTTACTTCAATAATGACTCTTCTCCGACTACTAAAAGGCGCGTGTGATGACTGCTACCTTATGCTTCATCTTGCTTTCCTCTTTAAAACAATAATAATAATAATTATTATTATTATTATTATTATTAAAATATTAATATTTAATATTTTTTTGAAGAGATAGTAATATAAATTTCATTTGTGTCAGGAGCTGTGAAGCCCTAAATCCCGGGGATTTTTTTTTTTTTTTTTTTGAACAGTGTCCATAAATAGTGCAAGAGCACTGTAGTTCCAACAGTTGCACAACACATTACAGTGTGCCACAAGATAGCACTGCCTTGTCGTGAGCGCAGGACATGCTTGTCGTGCGAGCAATCGTGCGCGCAGTCGCGCATCCTCTACGCACTTGGTCGCGATACCGCCCAGCCAGCTTGACCCTATCGTGACACCAACGAGCCAACCCTGCCACGATAGAGAAAACTCTGTCGTGACATACTTCAACCTCACACTGAAGCGCCGCTGTCGCGACACCAAAAGCCCCAGCTGCCCAACGCCTTGTCGCAACACTAAAAACCCCTGTCGCGACACAAGGTGAGCAAACTCTGTAGCGACAGAGAATTCTCTGTCTCGATAGAGAACCCAAGGAGGTATGTTGCGACAGGCCTCCCTTGGAACGTCCGCATGCACATGAGCGCAGGTTCTTGGTCGTGCACACAGGCGCGCCTGTCGTGCACGCCGCACCCTTCTTATCGCGACACTACTACAGTGTCGCGACACAAATATGGAAATGGGCAGTAGCCCACCCCATTTGATCCCCTGCACCTTTTTTTTTTTTTCGACATACTTTAAAATCAACATAAATTATCCTTCTTACTACAAAGGCCACTGGGACCTCGAAAACTTGCCAAAATGTAATTATCATACAAAAACGAGTTTAATTACAACTCTTTGTTCTTTAATTACAATAAAAAAACCAGGGTTTACCCAAAATTTATACAATACAAAAATAAGGCCTAATATGGCCTTTACTCCGCCACTAAGGACTCGGATGAGCTTCGTCGCCCGATGCACCTCCTGTACCTGAAAATTATTTTCCCATGACGGGATGAGCAATGCCTAATAGTTGAATTTTCCTACATGGGTTACTCCCCACATATGTGCTCATGCAATGGCAACCACACACACATTCAAGTAAAATTATGCACATTCCTACTCGAATGTCTACATGCCATGCCCCATGCCTCGAGTCCTCGCCGAGGCCATGTATGGAAAAACTATTTTCATAACTAAGATATTTGTTTTTATGGGCAACCCTCCGATATAAATTAATCGACATACTCCGAGAAATATTTTTGTGAACAACCCTCCGATATATTATAGTGGACATACTCCGATAAATAATTATTGGTCAACCCTTCGATATAAATCTCTCCAAAAACCATGTCATGCACTTACACCTAGTATTCTACGGTGTCCCTGTGCATATGAAATGTGATATGCCATTTCATGCTAATTCATGTTAATATATCATACATGCATATACTAACATAATTCACATAACCAACTTGTTATTCATCTTAGCAATAACACCAAAAACAACACATATGGGCCAATCAACAGTCTGATAATTCGTCTTGTAACTGCCCAAAACAAACATAGGAGCTCAACTCTGGACCACTCGAAGACGTTTATGTCCGGGGCTAGGATCTGTCCAAACCGCCCGTAAACTCTAGTACTGGGCCACCAACTTTGGGATTGAAATGTATGGCCATTCCGACCCCAAATACCCCAACCATTAGAATGACTCTTAAACAAGGATTAAACTAAGTAGGAGAAAAACCCCTACCTCTTGGAGTTTGTCGAAACTTCTTGTTTCCGGTCTCTACTTGCAGCTCTTGTCACGAGGATGAACTTTCCCTCTTGCTCCGCCTGAAACCGTCGGTTCGATTACCAGGAAATTTAGAGAGAAGGTAGAGCTTCTCTCTCTAAACTCTCTTTTTCTTTTCCTCTCTCTTTTTCTCTCTCTCCCCATCCTACCAGTAAGTCCAAGATGGGTCAAGTGGGAGTGTACCCTTTTCCACGTGTCATCACCTTAATGGCTCCTTAGATTACCCTTATCACCTTATCCAAACTTTTGGATTTTCTTCCTCTTAACTTATGACACATGGCTACCACTTGGACATTGGTTTGACTAGCTATCCTTCTGACATGTGGCTCTATGTGAGCCACCCCACATGTGCCAAGTCTCCCACGTGACTTTCAGTGCCTCGAAAAAAGTGAAATTTCGACTGTCTCGGAATTCGACGAAATTCGAAAAAGTAGCTAGATTTCGTGAGACGATTCCAACGGTGAGGTCCGTTTCATCATCTGAAGTCTAGAAAATTTTCGGATTTTCGGTCGAAATTACCGTTTTACCATTTTTTAGAAAAATTGAATTTTCTCTGGTTTTACATTCTTCCTCCCTTAAAAGAATTTCGTCCCGAAATTCCACACACATTCATATCAACTCACATTCATATGTAATGTGCACTATCTCACGCACGTGAAACTGGCCACTTAATTACGGTATTTAATAAACCATGTACCTTCATCCCTGAACAAGAAGGGATAGGTGGCCTGCATCGTGTCCTCGCACTCCCACGTTGCCTCCTCCACTCCTCGATGTTGCCACAACACTTTCACTAGCCGCACGGTCTTGCGTCGCAAAACCTGATCCCAGCTATCCATGATACGCACTGGTCCCTCCTCGAAGGTCCCATCTGCGTCAACCATAATCTCTCCCCAATCCACTTTCGCGAGCCGGATCCGAGTATACTTCCGGAGCATGGAGACGTGGAACACCTCATGGACACCTGACATGCTAGGCTGTAAAGCCAATCGGTACGCCACTATGCCTACTCTCTCGAGTATCTCGAACGGTCTAATGTACATCAGCGACAGCTTCCCTCGCTTGACGAACCTGACTACTCATCTCTTAGGCATCACCTTCAAGAAGACGTGATTGCCAACCTCGAACTCTAGGGGTCGACATCGCCTGTCGATGTAGCTCTTCTGCCGGCTCTGAGCCGTGAGAAGACGCTACCGTATCAAACTCACTTTCTCCGAGGTGTCTCTAATCAGGTTCGGACCAGTAATGGAGCTCTCTCCTACCTCGGTCCAGCAAATCGGTGATCGGCATGGCCTCAGATGCAACGCCTCGTAGGGTGCCATCTGTGTACTTGCCTGATAACTGTTGTTGTAAGCGAATTCCACTAAGGTCAAGTGCTCCTCCCAGCTACCTTTATGATCCAGGACGCATTCCTCGCATGTCCTCTAAAAATCAGATACCCTCTCCGATCGACCATCCGTCTACGCATGAAAATGCGTTGCTCATAGTCAATTGTGTTCCCATGGCCTTCTGGAAGCTCTTCTAAAAGTGTGCCATAAATTTGGGATCTCTATCTGACACTATGAACACTGGTACTCCATGTAGCCGGACAATCTCTTGTATATACAACCGACAAAACTCCTCCAGAGTGAAGGTCATCCACACGGCTAGAAAATGTGCCGACTTCGTGAGCCGGTCCACTATCACCCATACCACGTCATGCCTCCACGGTGTCTGTGGAAAGTGGGTCACAAAATCCATCATGACCTGCTCCCACTTCCACTCAACCACCTCTAATGGCCGGAGAGTCCCGGCTTGCTTCGGTGCTCACTTAACTCCGGCTAGCACTCCGTGAGGCATCGTCAAACGAAGTCCCCGACGTGTCTCTTTATCCCACTCCAGTAGTACTAGCGATGAAGATCACGATACATCTTCGTGCCACTTGGATGCACAGCAAATCGAGAGCAGTGAAACTTCCTGAGGATCTCCTCTCTCATATCTACCAACTAGGGAACCACTACCCATCCCCTATACCGAAGACTACCATATGCGTTGCTGGTCCAACCCTCGTCAGTCGTACCAGACTGTACCTAGTCCCTGATGGACACTATCTCTGAGTCCTGTCCTTGGGACTCAATCACTCTAATCAATAGGGATGGGGTGGCTACCAGACTCCCCAACGTACCCTGAGCGATTGTACCTAGTCGCTCATTGTATTGTAGCCCAAACTACCCCACTGTCTTGAGCATCTGCCACTCCCGGGAAGCCATACTAGCTAATACTCCTCATGACTTCCGGATGAAGGCACATTCATCACATTTGCCTTTACCAGATGTGTAATGCAAAGTGAAGTTGTAGTCCTCTAGGAACTCCATCCACCTGCGTTGCCTCATATTGAGGTTACGCTCCGTGAAGATATACTTCAAACTTTTGTTGTCTAAGTACACCTCGAACTACTCGCCATATAAGTAGCGGCGCCTAAACCTCT
This sequence comes from Tetrastigma voinierianum, assembly GCA_016808115.1. Classification (NCBI taxonomy): domain Eukaryota; kingdom Viridiplantae; phylum Streptophyta; class Magnoliopsida; order Vitales; family Vitaceae; genus Tetrastigma; species Tetrastigma voinierianum. Next base: position 102,348 of record JAEQBH010003647.1, read on the forward strand.
GGCTACGTAAGACTTTGGCCACTAACTCCATGTCCTCGTGTGGGCACTCTCGCTATGATTTTCAACCGTGGAACATAAGCTGGCCACCCTCCTGCATCGCATCAAAACTCATCCTACCCTGCTCTTCTCGAAGGCCAATACATCAGGTACCTCTGTCCCTCTTCGACTATCGACAGAGCTGAAGTAAGCCTTCTCTTCAACTCCTAGAATGCCTTCTCGCATAGGTCATTCCACTCGAACTTGACCTCCTTTCGGGTCAGTCTCATCATAGGTGTCGCTAGTTGGGAGAAATTCTCGATGAACCTCATGTAGTATCCTGCCAATTCCAAGAAACTACGTATCTCAAAGACCGACTTCGGTCTCTCCCAACTCATCACAGCCTCTACCTTCTCGGGGTCCACTGACACCCCTGAGGCTAACACTAGGTGCCACAAGAATCTGACCTCGCAAGCCAAAGTCGCACCCCATCGAACTTTGGGGTACAACCGAGGTCTCTCAACAAAAAGTGCACAACCTCAAATGATCCTCATGCTCCCTCTCAGACTGAGTAGATCAAAATGTCATCCACGAACACCACGACAAACTGATCCAGATAGGGTTGGAATACCCTATGCATGAGATCCATGAATTCTACTGGAGCATTCATTAATCCGAAAGGCATCACCGTGAACTCAAAGTGCCCATATCACAGCCCCGAACGCCGCCTTAGGATATTCGCTCCTAACCCCGCCCGATGGTAACCAGTGCGTAGGTCTATCTTGGAGTAGACTCGCGCTCCTTTTAGCTGATCAAACAAGTCATTAATCCTTGGTAATGGGTACTGATTCTTGATCGTAACCCTGTTCAACTACTTGTAATCGATTCATAGTCGAAGGGTCTTGTATTTCTTCTTTGCAAACAAAATCGGAGTGCCCCATGGTGAAGTTCTCGATCTAATAAAACCCTTGTCCAACAATTCCTACAGTTAGACCTTGAGTTCCTGCAACTCAACTGATGCCATCCTATACGGAGTCATAGAGATGGGCGACGTGCCAGGGTGTAACTCAATATAGAAGTCTACATCCCTCGGTGGAGGTAATCCCGGTAGCTCATCTGAAAAAAAACATCCTCATATTCTCACACTATCCAAGGTAGATCCAAGTTCTATCTCGCCTCGTCCTCCAAGGTAAGGCTAGTCAGCCAACCCATTAAATGTCCGTGCCACCTAGAGTCGTACACGGTCTGGGGCAAGACATAATGTTTTTCCCCCTGAAACGTAGCATGAGTACCATCCCGTGTGTAGGTGGAAACCCTCCTACGCTCACAATCAATGACGACCCGATATGCCGTCAACTAGTCCATCCCAAGGATGACGTCGAACTCTGACATGTCCATGACCCTCAGGTCCACTGTGAGTATAATCTCGAAGATCTCTAGCTCGCAACCTCGCCTATATCGTATCCAAGTCAATTTAACCTTATGGAGAACTCGCAGTTACGGCTCCTAAGGTCTCAACTTCTAGACCTAACTCTCTCACAACTGATGCAACGATGAATGAATGCGATGCACCATAATCAATAATACCCGGCTCTTACGCGCGAGATAAAGAAAACGTAATTGTATGCACTAACTGACCCGCTGTAGGGTCAGCCTCGTGGTGTGATGGCGTGAGAAAAGCCCCGAATCCCCGGGATGTCCTCCGGCCCATAGGCCCCGTCCTCCCCGCTCCCGCCCCATACTCTAGCCCCTCCGTCTCGCCCAATCTGAGCGCCAAAGACCCTTAGACAGCATCGATTCCTCTGACCCGCATTGGGGTATGAAGGAATAAATTGTGTCCGCGCTTGTCCCACGGATGATTAGGACTGCCTTGTCCCGAAACCCTAGGATCCTTACCTTTGGGGGCAATCCCGCCTCATATGTCCAGCCGGGGCAGCCGGAAACATGTCACCGCCCACTCAGCGACCGAAGCCTTAGCCTAACTCGTTCGATAGCCACAACCCCGTCCTTGAAACACTCGAACAACATAAGTCTTCTGCCTCTTTCTTAAACTAGAAGAAGGCTAATCCTCCCTCTTTCCACTAGTACCCGTATCCCGGATACTCCGAGCATCCTTCATTCCCCAGTGTTGGGAAATGCCTTAACCATAGAGTTCATATCCCGTAGAAGTATTCTACTATCTGCCCTCCGGATGGACAACTTCTTAGCCCATTCTCAAATTTCTCACCTTGGCCATGTCCTGCGGGCCACGTAATCATCGCCAGAAATCCGCCATTCACCGACCAGCCACATACTTCATCATTGTCATCATTCCCCGCCTCAGCTCTAGGAACTCCTAGGCCTTTGCATGTTTAGTAGTGGCTAGAAAATACTTGCCTATGAAGAGCTCATGGAACTCTGCCCAAGTCATTACCTCTATATCTCTAGAGGTCTTAACCCAGTCCCACCATACTTGGGGACTCACCCTCTAGCTGGAATGCAGCTAGCCTGATCTTGGTCACATCGGAGGTAATCTCCATGGCCTCCTGAATATTCTCGACTATTCGAATCCAATGGTCTACCACCACGTATTTCCCTATGAATGTCGAGACAGATGTGACTTGAACCTCCGGAGGTTACTCCTGACCTTCCCCGACCCCCCCACCGCACTACTAACCCCGTGCAAAAATGGAAAAGCACCGCCTCATAGCTTCCGTAAAGGCTTCGCCGCCTCGCGCCCAAAACAGTGGTGCTCGACTAGCACACCGTGAGACGACCTCGACGCCTTCATCCTCGTCCCGGTTCCCGCCTGGCCACCACACATGTCAATGGCAACAGAGTTATTAAATTTCTATCCCAGTCTAACTAGTAGTGCACATGCCAACCACTAATATACTTAGTCATCATGAACTAACCCATTCATCCCTTTTTCCTTAGTGGTAATAACCGCCAACCACTAATACAATTCATTCAATTTCTAAATTTCCATGTTCCTTCTATTTTTCCGAACCCCTAAGGTTATGTTCTCTAACCCTAGTATTCCATATACAATTTCATCATGCATACATTTCCTACAATTTAATCACACATCACAATTCAAGTCATCAAAATGCACAATGGATGCATGATCTAAACCCGTTCCCCATCGAGTCCTAGGTATTCGTGTACCTAAGCTATCATACCATGCTGTGAAGCTGGTATCAAGACCATACTTATGGGGTACACACACCCGAGTTCCCTGGGTAATCCTTTACTTAAGCCTTAATACCAAGCTGTGACGCCTTAAATCTCGGGGTTTTTTTTTTTTTTTTTGAACAGTGTCCATAAACAGTGCAAGAGCATTGTAGTTCCAATAGTTCCATAGCACAGTCTAGTGTGCCATAAGACAGCACTGCCCTGTCGTGCGCATAGGACGTGCGCGCCATGCTTGTTGCGCTGTCTCGTGATTATCGTGCGCTGGGCCGGAGTATATGCACTCGCCGCGACACCCCGCCAAACCATCCCACTCGGGCCGTGACACCAAAAGACTATGTCGTGACACCAATGAGCTAACCTTATCGCGACAGAGAAAACTCACACAACAGGGTCACCACACCAAGCTACCGTTTGTTGCGACACAAAAGTCATGTCACGACACGAGGTCAACCCATGACGCAGCATCACTGTCGTGACACTAAAGCTGTGTCGTGACACCAAAAGCCCCAACTGCCCAACACCCTATCGCGACACTAAAAACCCCTATCGCGACACAGCAGAGCCAACTCTGGTCGCGATTGCAGAACCCATGAGGTCCTCCGTCGCGACGCCTCCCCGGCAGACGCCCACGGCGCTGCGGCGCAGTCCTCGATCGTGCGCACGTATTAATAGAACGCTTCTCAAAATAATTTCTAATTTTTGTAATAATTTTTATTATATATTCCGGGTATGATTTGAGCAAAACTTGGGTATTTCCGGGAAAACTGATAAATTGATATATGACAGATGTCAAATGTAAATGATTATGTGATAAATACCGAATGTAATTGTTGATTGATCAAACTCGAAAATTAACCCAAGTGAAAATGGAAAATTTGGAATTTGTAAAATAAAGACCTAAGGGTCTAATGAAAAAGGACTTAAATGCCAAAAGAATTAAATGAGAAAGGAAGTGCTAAAATGAGAAAAATGAGAAATGAAATAATGAGAAAAGCCAAACAAGGCGATAGGAAATGAGGACTCAAGTATCATTTCAATTGTTATATGTCTAAGTGTGATTATCGAGATTTAAGTGCAAATAAATGAAATGTGGGCTATATAGTAATTGGGAGAACTTTAACCCAAAAAATGGGTTTTGGTGAGCCAAATACAGCCTTGAGGAAAGAGGTTGAAAGACCAAATTTTGGTCTAGGAAGCTCATTATGAGTAAAAACGACCTGGGGAGAGAGATTGAGAGGAGAAAAGGAATAGAAAAGCTAGGCAAAGGTGAGAAGATCAAGATTGTCAGGTGATTTCTTCCATTGGCTTCTAAATGATCAAGCATCTTGGGTGAAGAAGATTCAAAAGGATTAAAGGTATGAACAAAAACCCTAGCTTCCTTCGTTTGTGATTTTGGTTTTGGGGAAAAGTCCCAACTTGTGTTAGATTGAAAGGCTGATCTAAACCATTGCAAGGCTCAGTATCCATGGTGTTTAAGAAGACACAATGGGTTTGAGTTAATGAAAGTCATGAAGATGAAAAATTGTTTCAAGTGATCTCACACAATAATAAAACAAAAAACACACCTATGGTATGTATGGGAACAGGAGCCCACAATCAATAAACAAAAAATTGTGGTTCCAACTGTAGAGGAGTCAAAAACCTAAAATCAACAGGTGTACATCAAACCATGTTCATAAAGAACCCTATTTTTTGCATACTTTGCACTATTAAGTCCCGTGTTCATACATTGATTGTTAAGGAACCCTAATAAAGAATTAATGGGGGTTCAAATAAGAATGAAACTAAGTGAAAAACGCACCGTACCTAACCCAAAACTGTTAATGAAAATTAATTGTCATTCACTAAAAATGTATAATAATTGTTTATCAACTAAGAGTGGCGTAATTGTTATTGACTAGGGACGGGTGAGGATCACCTAACCTAGGATCGAGATCGAAGGGAAGGAAACGAGAGCCGACAACTTCGATTAGTTCTTCGGACCTCTATTCCGATTCAAGTATTGTTAGTTCTTTGTTCACCTTAATTATATTCGAATTTCAAGTGCTTTGATAGTTTACCAAATAAATCTGAAATGATTGTATGGAGTATGCATATCTCTGAAATGTTATTAAGAAAGGGCATATGGATTTGAAAATGTGATATTTGGTAAATGTCTCGATACCACTGCATGAGTGATTAATTGAATTGTAAACGAATTGATCAATTCTTGACGTCTTGAATTGAATTGATACACCGAACGACCAACATGGGGGCATGCACTAATCGGTATCCGCCATGAAGGCAAACCGAAATTGTTCAATGTCCTACATGGCGGGATGCATCAATAGGCATCCGTCATGATGGTGTATGGCATTGTTACAATGTCCCACTTGGCGGGATGCACCAATCGGCATCCGTCATGATGGCGTATGGCATTTTTAAATGACCACATGGCGGGGTGCACCAATTGGCATCTATCATGATGGGAGATCGAAATTGTTAAATGTGTAAGCACATTATCGAATGATAAAAAAGGACGAGATTCACCGAACGAAATCCGTCATGAATGTGAATTGTATAGACAAAGTGAAATAATAAACTTTGATGAGTGAAAATGAGATTTGTAAACTAAATACGTCCTTAAGAGTATATGTTTGAATCTCATGATTTGAGTTAATGATTTGTTGCATGTGAAAATGCATATTTTGATATAATCAATTATTCGTAAAGTGAAAGCATGTGAAAATGAATAAGTTATGAGTATTGTTTTATAATATGCAGTGGAAGAGGTAAAGTATAGTTTGATATAAATGACATGATTTTATGATAAATGCATGTCGTGTTAAACTAAAAATTTGGAATAGAACTGTATAGAACCACTAAGCATGAAAATGCTTAGCGTGTAGTTTTTATCTATGTGCAGGTTTCGAGTAAATAGGAAAGAAGGCAAGATCAAGAAGCGCATAGTCATAAAGAAAGTTGTGGCGTATAAGTATATACCCCGTCATATGCATACCATTCTTTTTGAATGTGTGACATTTTGTGAACAAAAGATCTAATATCTGAACTATTGTTTTGTATATCATTTTCGTAAAGGCATGATACGCCATTTTGTAAACGTATTGTATAAAAGTAAATGTTTATGAGCCTACTTATTTAAAACGGCTTCATGATACTGAAAACTCTAAAATGAAATGACATAAATAAAATGTTTTGATACAAATGAAACGGCTCAGTGAACAGGTCTGCCCGAATAGTTATCTCGGGTCGGGCCAGAGATTCGGGCCGCGACACTTTAAAAAAAAAACAAATAAATAAAAAGTAAATAAAAAGAATTAAACGAGCATCCCGGAACCGGTTCGGATCCACCAATTAGGTCGGACCAGAAAAGGGTGTTACAGGCGCGCTTGTCGTGCACACCTCACCCTTCCTGTCGCGACACTACTACACTGTCGCGACACAAATCTGGAAATGGGCAGGCCCACCCCATTTGATCCCCTGCACCTTTTTTTTTTTCTACATACTCTAAAATCAACATAAATTATCCTTATTACTACAAAGGCCACTGGGACCTAGAAAACATGCAAAAATGTAATTATCATACAAAAATGAGTTTAATTACAACTCTTTGTTCTTTAATTACAATTACAAAAACAAGGTTTTCACCCAAAATTTATACAATATAAAACAAGGCTTTAATCTGCCTTTACTTCTCAGGGCTAGTAATTAAGGCTTCGGATGAGCTTCGTCGCCCAATGCACCTCCTGTACCTGAAAATTATTTTCCCACAACTGGCGAGCAATGCCCGCAGTTGAATTCCACACGTTACTCCCCACTTAAGTGCTCATGCAATGGCAACCACACACACATTCAAGTAAAATTATGCACATTCCTATTCGAATGTCTACATGCCATACCCCATGCCTCGAGTCCTCATCGACTCCCTCACACATGCATTTTCCATGTATGGAAAAACTATTTTCAAAACAAAGATATTTGTTTTTGTGTGCAACCCTCTGATATAAATTAATGGACATACTCCGATAAATATTTTTGTGGACAACCCTCTAATTTATTGTAGTGGACATACTCCAATAAATAATTGTTGGTCAACCCTCCGATATAAATCTCTCCAAAAACCATGTCATGCACTTACACCTAGCATTCTACGATGTCCCCGTGCATATGAAATGCGATATGCCATTTCATGCCAATTCATGTTAATATATCATACATGCATATACTAACATAATTCACACAACCAACATTTATTCATCTTGTAATAACACCAAGCAGCATACATGGGCAATCAAGCGGTAGTGGTCGTCTGGGCCCATCCAGAAACAGCTCTGAGCTCATTGCGAGACCACCCAAGCCGGTCCATAAATCCAGTCAAGACTATCCGAAACCGGTCCCAAACTCCGGCCTGGGGTCCCAATCATGGGGCGAAATGTAAGAGCCATTATTGTCTCAAACCATTAGAATTGCTCTTAAACAAGGATTAAACCAAGTAGGATAAAAACCCCTACCTCTTGGAGTTTGTCGAAACTCCTCGTTTCCGATCTCTACTTGCAGCTATTGTTGCAAGGATGAATTTTCTCTCTTGCTCCACCTGAAACCTCTAGTCCGATTGCCGAGAAATTTAGAGAGAAGGTAGAGCTTCTCTCTCTAAGCTCTCACTTTCTTTTCCTCTCTCTCCTGTCCAGATGGAGTCAGATGGTCGAGTGGGTGTACCCTTTGTACGTGTCATCGCGCCATTGGCTCCTTAGATACAACATCACCTTATCCAAACTTTTGGATTTTCCTCCTCTTAACTTGTGACACATGGCCACCACTTGGACATTGGTTTGACTAGCTATCCTTCTTACATGTGGCTTTATGTGAGCCACCCCACACGTGCCAAGTCTCTCGCATGACTTTCGGTGCCTCGAAAAACGTGAAATTTCGATTGTCTCGAAAGTCAACGAAATTCAAAAAAAGTAGCTAGATTTCGTGAGATGATTCCAACGGTGAAGTCCGTTTCGTCATCCGAGATCTAGAAAAATTTAGGATTTTCAATCGAAATTACTGTTTTACCCTTTTTCAGAAAAATTGAATTTTCTCGGGTTTTACTAGAGCAATTCACATGCATCGCGGATTTGATCAGTTTATCAAATTATGATAATCAACATATTGAAGAACCGAAGTCGTAGATATTTTAGTAACTTTATATCGATTTATTATGTTATTAACCTATATATTATTTCATTTGATATTATTTTTAGTTATTTGTATCTTGGATATATCAATTTATTATAAGTTTGAATCAATAATATCATTCATTTCAACAATAAAAATAAAAATAAAAATATTAATATTAATGTCATACACCACTTACTAGTATTGTTTTTTTTTTAGAAAATTTGTACCATTACTTATCATGCTTAACTCAAGTGGTAAATGGTTCAACATTTAAATAGATAAGAAGAGCATAAAGCGGGAGGGGTCTCGGATTCTGAGTCATAATAAAAACAATTTACTATAATATAATAAAAAGTATTTAGCTATAAAAAATAAATAATAATTCGTATTGTTTCATAACATTGATCAAATATGTTACTCAATTTATTTTTTAATCAAATAAAGAACAAGTTATTTATTTCTATCTTATGGTAAGATATTTTTAATAAGATTTATCACTTTGGGTTGGTACATTTGTCAGTGTGAAGTGAAAATCTTAGGTCAAAATAATATTCATTATACATTTTATCAAATTTGTGATCCATAGACATAGACCTTCAACTCGATTTTTTAAATAATTTCGAAGCGACTTTTGATTTAATAATGAAAATTAAATTTTGTTTCTTTATGTTTCTATTATAGTATAGTAAAAAAAAAAAGAAGGTGTTTTATTTTTATTTTTATATAAAATATCACTAATTAATATTAGAATTCGGACAAATTATCCTAGACAACTTGTTAATTTGGGTTTATTGGTAGAGAAAAATAATTTAATTGATTCAAACTAACAATAAAATTATAGAAACATAAAATCAAAATCGATAAAACATAGCATCCAAGATAATAATATAATGAATCGACTAAAAGCCTATACATTTGATAGTTGAGTCTATACATTTGATATTACTATTATGATTATAATACTTATGACTCAAGTTCTACAACATATCAACGATTATTGATTTGATTTATAGTCTTTCATCGTATATATTTTGCTCGTCTGAATCACTCAAACACAAATAAACATCACACCACAATGACGAAAACCAAATTTTCATACTGAGACAACGCAACTACCTGTCGTACTAAGACGACAACAACCACATGCGTATGAAGGCGATGACAATCATACATGCACAAAGGTGACGACTAGATCAAGAAAAAACAAATGAATCTATATTTATGTGAAATAACCATTTTATTGAGAACAAAAATGTGTAGACGGGTGATTTCAGATTGAATGACCAAAAATCACCCATCATTGCTTTAAAATGAGGGGCTATAAAGAAAAAAAGTTTAGAGAAAATGAGGCTAGGGTTGAAAGGAACTAAAAGTTGATAATTTGGGTTAAGTAATGTTTTTCTTCAATCTTGATGTAGTGTTGATTTATTAAATTAATACTTTTATAAATTATACATAGTAATGTTTTTCTTCATGACCCAACTTTTTCTAGATTTAGGTGGCGCTTTTTTTTTTTTTTTTTGCTTTTTACTGAAAGAAAATTTGCTTTCAACATTAAGCCTCTTAGTTTCCATTTTGTTGACATTACTAAATTTTGAAATTTTGTTGGATAATAAAAACCAAAATATTTAGTTTTTAGTTTTTCTTAATCAAATGTTTTTCTATTAAAACTATATATATAAATACGAGAAAATATTGTACTTTATAGTCAATCGAAACTCTTTTTATTCGTTTCATGTTGATTAAATAAACTTATATGTATTTTAAAATTTTATTGTCTCAAAATTTAAATAAAAATTCAAAATTGATATTAAATAATCAAACTATTTACTTAATCCCACATTAAGCCCTATTAAGAACAATATATTTAGCATTTGTTATATAACCATAATATTGTAACCTTGAATTATGACTGACTAAAGAATTTTTATGAGATGTGAGTCGTGAAGAGAGGTGAGGGCCGTGTAAGGGGACAACACCCCACGATATGGATTTGATGTTGAGGCATTGAATTTGATATAAGGTTTATACAGATATATTATGTAGGTATTTAAGATTTTGAATGATGTACTTAAAAACATATTCAGCGAAAAAATAGGATATAGGTCACATTGTTTGAACTACATAAATATACGTGTTTTCGTTATATTTTATGTTTATTTTATTTTTAATCGCTGCTTATTTTGCAACAGTATTAAGTTAAAAAACAAGGCCTCCTTACTGTTTGAAAAACCAGAGATCCAAATTCCACTGCAAGGCACCCATCAGTGATCTAAATCATCACGTGTACAACAGTAGAAAATGTGCTGAATTTCTGGGTTTGCAATAAATAACACCAAAGAAAAAACAAAATGACGTAAAATTTGGTCAAAAAACAAACAAATTAATGACTACTACTACATATCAAAGTTTGTCATATTTTTACTAGTCACATAGTAAAAAGGAGTTTTGTACGGAAATACTCTATTTAAAAAAAATAAAATAAAATTGTTATTTGCATCAATATTTCCCAAGTAGGAGCTTAATGCGGCAGCAGGAGCCTTCGACATTGGATCCATCTTGAGGCCGGCAACCGGAATGGCGACATTGGAGATTTAAGCTTAATTGTAAAGTCGTTGACAACGCGGCATTTGAATTCTCAATTGTCGTTCCTAGCAATGACATTTAGATAATACAAATGTCGTCGTTCTACTTGTGACTTATTTAACTAATTCAAATATGATGAACGACATTTGGTTGAATTAAGTTCGCGCTTTTCTTTCTCCCCCTCTCGTTAGGACACCATCTCGTAATAGAGAAACAGAGCTTCTTTCATTTCTTGAGTACCCAATTCCCATGGCCACCCAAAGCAGAGCTCAAGCCGTCACATCCTCCCGCCATCCTCAAAAACGGCCGAGCCTGCGTCCTGCTCTTCTGGCTGAGAAGAGAGTAATGAGCTTGCTTTTCAATCTGGGGTTGCTGAGAAGATCGTGATTAGACCTAGCTTTGTAAAGAAGAAGCTGAAGGTAGAGTCTTTGGTCATGTTCCAGGGCTTTTCTAGAGATACATGAGTGTAGAAAGAGGGCGCATGCCTTGGCGTCCGGTGCGGTAGCGGAGATTTTGACGGCGATGATTCGATTAGATGAAGAGCTTCATCTAGTTTACCGGATTTCGAAAGGGATTTGAGAGTTGAATTGTAGAATTAGTGAGGATAGGAAGTAGGGGAGAAGGAAAGGCGGTCGGTTCGGAGGCGGCGGAGGAAGAAAGAGTAGGGGAAGGAAAAGCCCAGCAATGTAGCAAATGTACGTGGTTATTGCTAACATTTATTTGAATAGTTAAAATGCCGCCGTTGTGAACGATGGCATTTGTATTAATTCAAATGCCGCCGTTGTGGATGACGGCTGGTGAAGTAATTGCGCCTCTTGCCGTTAATCAACGACATTTGTGCTTAAATTCAAATGCCGCCGTCCCGGTTCGCTTTTCTGCATAAGCTCAAATGGCCCAGCGTTCCCATTGCGGCGATACTTTGAAGGCTCCTTGTTTCAGCTGTGAGCTGTGTCCACAAATAAGTGACTAAACCCTGCTTCTCAATCAGCTTCGCCGATAGTATCATAGTACTATAGTCATCTTTTATTCACAAGGGATCTCAGTTTTGTTTTTTATTTTTTTATGTTGTCTTGTTTCCGGGAGAAGATGGGATTCTTCAAATCCATACATTTCCAAATTAGTTTTACATGTTTACCATCGATGGTTTGATTCCTTTCTCATTACATGTAGCATAATATTTTATGGGCTCTTATGAGTAGATCTCCCTGCAGTTGGATTTTCAAGATTTGGAATGAGCACAATTATTCCTTATATACTCCCTTTCTCAGTAAACATGGAATGAAATCAGATCTTCTAAATCTCTTGCTTAATTTGTGGTCGGTAGCTAGCTATGTAAAACCCCAACCTGATTGAATGTTATAATAGTAGTTTTTGAACTGATTAGAGGTCCAATGATAGAAACGAGGGTAGATTAGAATTTAAGAAATTCTCGGACACGTGTTGGACATGATGTGAAATTTTCGAAAATTGTAACCGAATGCCTAAGGAATAATGATTTTCTTATTATATCCGGAATGGAGGGGTTGCAAAGGAATTTGTAAGAAATTTCAGTTCCTATGACTTTGAGGCGATATTTAGAAGAATAGGAGATTTAAGTGAATATTGATTTCGGTGGAATTCGAACTGTGTGAGAATTTTTCGGAAGTGGGCGAAAATGCAGTATCGAGAATATATCATAAAGACCATGGCCCGGAAATAAAGTGAAGCGGAGTCCGTTTGGATAGTTTCGAGGTGATCGACGTGGTCGGGTAATAATATTATTGTCCAGGATTCTGGAATTTTAATGCTTTTAAATGGAATTTCGGTGATTTGAACTGAAATTCAACTGTGAAGGTAGTTAGAATATTTTATGTTCAAATTTAAATATAGAGCGACCATAGAATATTTTGACATATGTCCCGATATAAAGCAGTAAGGCGAAACGGAGATAAAATGCGCTTATAATGGAGATATTTAATTGTACTAGCCAATCAAAATCTTTCTTAATGGCTAAGTTAGGATTTAAATAATGGGTAAATGACAGTCTCATAAAAATGGACCTATGAGAGGCTTGGATTAAAGGGTAATTCACTTTACAATAACCAATTGAATTCTTTGACTTAAAGGGTAATTTTTGGAAAGTTAGATTTAAAAGCAAAATTGAGTTAAGTCTCAAATAGAGGAGATCACGTGTAGGAAGGAGAAAGGAGAAAGAGAGAAAGAAAGGGGGAGAAAGGAGAAGAGAGGAAGAAGGAGAAATCCAAGTTGGGAGGTGAGTTTTCTTTGTTTTCCAAGCTTTCAAGTGATCTTCAAGTGGTAATCAAGGAGAGGAGCAAAGAAACTCAAGAAACCAAGTAAGTTTTTCATGGTGGGAAAGTTAGGGTTTGATGTTTTCCATGTTTAATGTCTTAAATTCTGGGTATGGATGTTAAATTGATGGTATTTGGGTTTAATGGTGCTAATTTAATATCAATTGAGAAAGAAAGCCATGGTTTAGGTTAGGGTTTGACAAATCAAGTGAGTAAGAGGTTAGGAGTTTGATAGTGAATTGTGTGTGTTATGTTGAAATGGAATATAATCATCAGATTTAAGTGTTTACAAGTGAAAGAAAAAAAATGGAAGAAAAACACATTTTGGTAAAATTTTGGGCAGCAGTCTCGGTACAGGAAATGTCCTGTTTTCTGTTTTGACCAGTTTTGGTATTTTGGCCATAACTTGCTCAATTTTGATCCGATTTGAGTGATTTAAGTGGCTACGTAAAATAGACTTGAAGGAGGTAAAACAGAAGCAGGTATTTCCAAATTCTGATCCCTAAAGTGGCCTAAAGATTTACTCAAAAATGAGACCATGTGCAAGCCAAATTCTGGTTCAGTTTTTGAACATAGATTAGCCGGTTGTTTGGACGTAAAGTGAGTTTCGGTGCTCCGAATTTGGGTGATTCAATTGGAATAAATTATAGCTTAATAAATGAGTATAAGGACATAGTGTCAAAATATGAAGTCAAAACCTCGAAAAAAATGAGTAATACAAACTGTCACTAAAAAAATCGGTAAAATGACTAGTTGGCGTGAAAATGCCATAACTTTAGTTTGGATGATCCGATTGGATTGATTCCAATTCCTAAGTAAAATAGATTCCTAGAGGAATAAGAATATAGGAATGAGTGTTTATGGTGGATTAAATGGAAATTATGGTTAATGTGAAATTTGTGATTTTCTTGGAAAGGTGAAAAGGACGCTATCGGACCCGGAGCGGGAGACTCAACGGGAAGCAAGCGGGATTGAGCGGTGGGCTGTGAGTGTAAAAATGATGTTTTGCAAATTGAGTTTTAAAGTGAATGATTTTGATGTTAAAACAAGAAAAGTTTAATGTAAATGTTTATATTGCCTAAATGAAAAGTTTTTGATGCAAATGAAAAATTTAATGTACATGTTTATCTTGCATCAATATATATATATATATTTATATTAAATTATATATGTATGCATATGTTAAGGCATTATGAAAGTTTCAAAATGTGTAAAGAATGCATATGTATAATTGCATATATATATATATGAGTTTTCATGATAAAGTAAAGGATTTAAATGGATTTATAAATGTATTTTGATAAATGTTTTTGCCGATGGTTACCTAACCATAATTTATTATGGTAATATCGGCGGTACCTTAGCGTCTCAGGATTTAGAAGGGTAAAGTTATAGTTCATGAGGGAGGAGAATTAGGTGTCTAGAGTAATATCCTTACACGTGATAAGGTGCTATAGTGGAACCTAGCACAAGCGTGAGTTTCTCGCGACATAGTGGTTATGGCTTGGAATATGTTTGTCCCTCACCGTCCGGTACCGGAAGCTATTCGGTGTGTTTATTTTCCACACAGGTTCCATCAGAAGGAAAGAAAGAAAGAAATAAAGTTTAAGGTATAAATGTTTCAAAGTATAAATGGATTTTAATTGTATAAGTATGTGTTAGAAGGAAAGAAATAAAGTTTAAGGTATAAATGTTTCAAAGCATAAATGGATTTTAAATGTATAAGTATTTATTGAAAGAAAGTTTAAGGCATAAATGTTTCAAATAAATTGATTTTAATGGTAAGTATTTATTGAAAAGTTTAAGGCATAAATGTTTAAGGTATAAATGGATTTTCGATTGGATAAGTATGTATTATTTTAGTATATACTGAAAATGTTATTTTAATGAAAATGTACACTCACTTTGGGCTCCTTTGGCTCAATTTCTTTTCCATGTGTTTTCAAAACATTTCGGGACTCGAGGCAGTCGCCGATAGAGGGACCCTCTTGTACGTGAGTCGAGCCAGTGATGAAGACGACATTTGTGATTTCATTTGTATATATAATTTTGCATATTGTTTATATTTGAATATTTTGTTATGTATATATATGTATATGTATAAAGTTGAAAGGAACTCACGTGGGCTTTGATCCTCAGTGGATGATACGTAAATCGGTCGGCTTAAGTCGGCTCAAGCCCAATCTTTGATAAAAATGTGCATGGAATTTAAGAGGTTTGAATGTTTTGATGATTTGAAATGTAAACAAATGTATATGTATGTATATTGTGTTGATTGGGTTGTGGGCGAGAAGTCCCCAATATGGAGTATAAAATTGAAGTTTATAAGTGTTTTTAAATGCTTTTATCAGGTTTTGTAAATTTGGGAAAGTCCGACAAACCGAGGAAACTCTGGCCAATTTTTTAAAAGTCAAGTGTTGAAAAAAAACAAAAGAAAAAAAAAAAAATTTATCACTTAGGCTTAGCATTATTTTCACAAAGATATGTTAAGATTGTAAAGGGGTTCGCTCCATAGTTTTTATTTGACGGTTTTAAGGAAAGTTTCTATATCCATTGGGTGTAGGAATCCCCCTCGGGTTCATGAGGTTAATCCGGGTCGGGATCCTTCAAGCTAAGGTAAGATCCACCTTTTCTTATGCTTGGTCATACATGACTTTGGACATGTGAGAGAGACGATTTGCTGCAACATCTATTGTGTCAACAGGTGAGAAATTTTATGATTTTATTTTTGACAAGGGGAAGCCAATAATGATACGCCAACATCCATCTTGCATCGTAGAGCTCGGTGGCGATCTTCTCCAACAAGTCTCTGCGTCATAAACCGCATCTTTGGCATGATCCATTTCAATTTATTTGAAAAATTATGATCAAATTAAAGACTTGAAACTAAGTTCATGTCTCTCATTTAAAAAATATTTCATAAAGATGGCAAAATAATTTGATAAATTGTCCAATAAACCTTGGTACAACTTCAATAAACCTTAAATCTAACACATGCATATGATAATATCAAAGGTTTACCAAGGTTGTACCTAAGGTTTGTTGGACTGTTTATCAAATATTATTTAAATAAGGGACTTCCCTTGGCTTCAAGTTTGTTTTGTCATAATTTTTCAAATAAAATGAAATAAGACTCATAACATGTTTTCCCATGGAGTATTCATTGCTACATAAAGAAATGAATAAACCAAACTAATTTTTCTAGAAATTATAGCTAAGCCCAAAGGTTAGGTGTGCCATCACTGTAAGGGATTTTGACATAAATATAGTAATTTCATATATATTCCTTAAAATACCAATATTTTAGAAATATTTTTAAATTTATAGTAAATTTTTTGGAAAGAATATTGTATATGATAATTCCTTGTCATGACTGAGACTGAAATGTTCTAGGGGAATTGGGACATTCCCGATTGGAATATGTTAGCAAAGGGTAAACAAATGTTAGCGAAACCGTTTTTGGTTCTAGTCTCCAATTGTTCAAAAATGTTGTTGTTAGTATTAAATTATATTATATTCTTATTATTTGTATGATACTTTTTCTATTTTGGCAGGTTTCTTATTCTTAGCACTTTAGAGTTTGTTTCTTATTAGGATTCTTCTCGTTTCGTATTTCGAAAAACCATTTTTAGAAAATGGTTTGGAGTCACCACTTATTTTTGTTTTATTTTAAAAGGGAAAACAAAATAAGAAAGAAAAACCCTAAATGTGACTCTTTATAAGAAAATATGGAGTGCAGGAAAAATGGAGTCAAAGGTTTAGAGGTGTGGCTTCCAATTACTCGTGAAGATCTGATAGGCGTAGCACCCTTCTAAGCCCCTAAAGTCGAGTCTTTATTAAACAAACTAAGGAAAATATGGCTTTTGACTAATCAACTAATGAATACCGAAGATAAGCAATAACAATACAAAAGCATGCAAGACATATATAAATAAGTAATAAAGCAATGTCAGATGAGGAAAATGTACCTGAGCGGCATATCCAAAGCTTTATCGATTGGAAACAATGTTAGTGCAATAATAAGAAATACAAATCTTCAAATCAATTAAATTATTTATAGTAGGATGTCAAATTGTTGTTAAAATGATACACATGGAGTGGTGGAGGCCCCACCAAGCCCATTTGCTCTATTCACACAAGTGGGTTCCACAAAGATTCCATTTTATCAGAATTGTAGAATTGATCATATGTTTGGAATGTTTAAAAACCGGTTTGAAATTTAAATTTTGAAAATTGAAAGTTTGAAAATTGAGAATTTTGAAATGAAATTGAAGTTTGAGAATTTTGAATTAGGATTTTGAAATTTAGAACTTGAGTTTTATAAATTTGAGACTTGGAAACTTGTAATTTGGAATTTATAAAATTGAAATTGGAAATTGGGCGACTTGAATTTTAAAATTGGGACACTTGAATTTTGAAATTGGAAACTTGAAAAATTGAAATTAATAATTGAGGGACTTGAATTTTGAAATCATGGCATGATTTTGAGTATAAACTTGAAAGATTGAAATTATAAATTGAGGATTTAAATTTTGAAATTATGACACTTGAATTTTGAAATTAGGAGTCGCAATTTGAAATTGAACCTTAAATTCACAAATTTGAGATTTTGAGGACTTAGTTTTAAAGTGAAATTTTGAATTTTAGAAAATAGGAAATTTAGACCTTGAATTTTAAAATTGAAAAAATGAAAATTTAGAACTTGAATTTTGAAATTTTGGGATTTTAATAAATTAAGGGTGGGTGATGGTTCATGTGTTAAGGAAAAATAAATTGAATTATTTTTAAAGAAAAAACATCAACAACCAATTTAATTAAATAAACAAAAAGTAACAACACACTTGCCAAGGAAAATAAAATAATAAGACTATAAATTAGGTGAAATATTAAAAAAAACCATCAACAACCAATTTATTAAACAAACAAAAGTAACCAATATATACAAGGAAAATAAAATAATACGACTATAAATTTAAATGACTAATTAAATATAACAATAAATTAAATATATATACAAGACAATTAATTAAAAAATAACTATATAAAGAAGAATTTCTAAAATGAAAGAAAGTAAAAAAAAAGCTTTTGGTGAGCAGACAACTCCTTGAGTTAGTCACCTCCCAATGAGGCAGTCTCTAAAAATTTGGGATCACTTCCCAAAGTGGGACCTGGCCCAACTTATTAAAAATTTTAAACTATAAGAGTTTGAGCCTCCTTTTAAGGAGATAGCCTGTATCATAAAACCAAAAACTTATAGACAAGTTTGGGCCTCTAGTCCCAAAACTTTTCTCCAAAAAAAAATTTTAATTTCAAAATTTTGGGATTGCCTCCCACAAAGGAAGAAATCCTAAGCCTCCAAAATTTGGGGTCTACAGATATGTCAATTTATTGCAAGTTTGAATTAATAATATCATTAATATCAAAAATAAAAATAAAAATATTAATATTAATGTCATACACCACTTACTAGTATCAATTTTTTTTTTTTTTTGAAAATTTGTACCATTACTTATCATACTTAGCTCAAGTGGTAAAGCATTGAATGTTTAAATAGACAATGACATAAGGAGGAGAGGGGTCTCGGATTTTGAGTCCGTGAAAATAATTAACCACAATGAAAAAAAATAATTCGTATTGTTTCATAACATTGATCAAATATTTATTTTTTAATCAACTAAAGAACATGTTACTTATTTCTATCTTGTAGTACGATATTGCAATAAAATTTATCACTTGGTTCGGTTGGTACATTTGTCGGTGTGAAGTGAAATTTTGCGATCAAAATAATATTATTATATATTTTATCAAATTTGTGATCCCGCAGGCATAGACCTTCCACTAATTTTTGCAAATAATTTCATAAAAGACTTTTGATTTAATGAAAATTAAATTTTGTTTCTTTATGTTTCTATTTATAATTATGGTAAAAAAAGGGAGGTGTTTTATATATTTTTATATAAAATATCATTGATTAATATAAAATGGTAGAATTCGGATCAAATTATCCCAGCAAGCTGAGGGTGTAATCAGGCAGTCGGTGAGTATTAGGCGAGGCTCGGCTCGGCTCGGTTTTAAGGAGTGAGCAGGCATTCACGAGCTGTTCTGAGTGTGGCCGCAGAGTTTGAAGGTGCTCGAACTGGCTCGTTTAATACGAGCTTGTTCACGGAGCGGTTCCGCGAGCACATTCCGCGAGCTTGGTTCCACGAGAAGCGCAGTTGCGAGCTTGCTCACGAGCCTATTCACGAGCCTGTTCACGAGCCTATTTACGAGCTGACGAGGTAAGTTTGAGGGTGCTCGGGCTCAGCTCGTTTAACTTACGAGCCTCAAAATGATGTTCGGGAATTAAAGAAAATGTTCATCTAAAATAGCGACACTCTGACTAAATTAAAAAAAAGATAAGACAATAAAAGTTCAATTAACTTGATTGAAGTTCAAGAGTTAAAATATTCATCATGTTCGTTTGTAGGAAAAATTTGTTGTGCATCAAGCCTTCTCCATGTTCACGAGCCTGTTCACAAGCTTGGTTCACGAGCTTGGTTCATGAGCCTGTTCACGAGCCTGGTTAACGAGCTTGCTCACGAGCCTATTCACGAGCCTGTTTACGAGCTTGGTTCACGAGCCTGGTTAACGAGCTTGCTCACGAGCCTATTCACTAGTGCGTTTACGGTGGCGGGTTGAGGGGTGCTCGGGCTCGACTCATTTAACTTACGAGCCTCAAAATGATGTTTCAGGCTTATTTCGTTTAACTTAATAAGTAGAAGTTGGCGAGCTTCTATATTTGAACGCCAAACGGCTGCGCTAATGCTTCGGCTCGTTATAGCCCTACCAACAACTTGTTAATTTGGGTTTATTGTAAGAGAAATTTAATTTCATTGATTCAAACTAGTAATAGATCGATAAAAACATAAAATCAAAACCGCTAAAACACAACATCCAAGTTAATAACATAATGAATGGGCTCAAAGCATAAACATTTGATAGTTAGTCTACAAATTTCTTATTACTATTGTGGCTATAATACCCTTGACTCAGGTTAAAGCATATGACAAACATTGATTTGATTTATTGTCTCTCATTGTATATATTTTACTCATCTAAATCGCTAAAACACAAATAAACATCACACTACATGTATAAAAACCAAATTGTAGTATTGAGATGACACAACCACCCGTCGTACCAAGACGACAACAACCATATGCACACGAAGGCGATGATAATCATATGCCCATGAAGGTGATGACTAGATTGCGAAAAAACAAATAAACTTAGATTTATGTGAAATAATTACTTTATTGAGAGAAAAAAAATGCGTAGGCGGGTGATTTCAGATCAAGAATGACCAAAAATCACCCCTCATTGCTTTAAAATGAGAGGCTGTACAGAAAAAAAAAAAAAAAAAAGTTGAGAGAAAATGAGGCTAGGGTTAAGAGGAACTAAAAGTTGATAATTTGGGTTAAGTAATGTTTTTCTTCAATCTTGATGTAGGGTTGATTTATTAAATTAATACTTTTATAAATTATTCATAGTAATGTTTTTCTTCATGACCCAACTTTTTCTAGATTTAGGTGGGGTTTGTTTTTTTATTTTTTACTTTGCTCATGCAAAGTGCTTTGCATTAAGCCTCTTAGTTTTAACTTTTTGATGACTTATTACTTAATTTCTTTTTTGATGACTTATTACTTAATTTACGAGAGTACATTGAATATAAAAAACCAAAATATTTGGTTTTTTGGCTTTTTTCTTAATGCTTGTTTTTAATGTTTTTTCTATTAAAAAAACTAAATATTCAAATATGAGAAAATCATATACTTTATGATCTAATCAAAACTCTTATTATTTGTTTCATGTTGATTAAATAAAAGCATATATATTTCAAAATTTTAATTTAAAATTTTATTGTCTCAAATTTAGATAAATATTAAAAGCAATGGTTTAGCTGGAAAAAAACTCGAGCTTATATAAGCTTGAGCTTTTCAACCATTGGATCGGAATATTCTGACATATTTTTTATGGATCCCACTCCAAAAAGTGATAAGAATCTAATCTAGATCAAAACTGGGGTTTACATAGCTGAAACACTTTGTAACTCTTCCCGACAAACAAGGCCACCATCTTTGTTTGAAAACTAGAGATCCAAATTCCTTTGCAAGGCACCCATCGTTGATCTAAATCATCAACGTACAACGATAGAAAATGTACTAAATTTACGGGTTTGCAATATAAATAACACCAAGAAAAAGAAATGATATAAAATTGGTAAAGAAACAAACAAATTAATTACTACTCCTACATATCAAAGTTTGTCATATTTTTATGAGCTTGCCTTTTAGAAGTGGTTCTCCTCATAAATGCAGAGTTCCATTCAGAACAGAGCATCCTCACTCCTCAGTACTAGTCACATAGTATCATAGTACCACAGTCATCTTTTATTCACAGGGGATCTCAGTTTCGTTTTTTTCGTTTTTTTCGTTTTTATGTTGTCTTGTTCGCGGGGAGAAGATGGGATTTCTTCAGAATCACACATTTCAAAGTCGTTTCACATGTTTATTATCACTTGTGATTCCTTTCCTTATGCATATAGCATAATATCTTCTGACTTTTATAGGTAAGATGCACTTTCTGATTGGGATTTCAAGATTTTAAATGAGCACAATTATTCCATATATATTTCCTTCCTTTTTATGAATCTCATACTTAATTTGCAATTGGTAGCTAGTTGAGTAAGATCCACCTTTCAGCATGCTCGGTCATACATGGCTTTGGACACATGAGAGGAAGATTTCTTTGCAACATCTGCGTCAACGGGTGAGCATTTTATGATTTTATTTTTGGCAGAAGCCGATAATCTGCATCAACATCCATCTTGCATCTAGATCTTCAATGATGATCTTCTCCAACAAGTCTTCTTACATCATAAACAACATCTTTGACATGATCCATTTCAATTTATGATCAAATTAAAGACTTGAAACCAAGTTCATGTCTCTCATTTAAAAAATATTTCATAAAGATGGCAAAATAATTTGATAAATTGTCCAATAAACTTTAGGTACGACTTTAATAAACCTTAAATCTAACATATGCATATGATAGTATCCAAGGTTTACCAATTAAATACCTAAGATTGTGTACATTTATCATTATTATTATTTAAATAAGGGAACTTCACCTTGGTTTCAAGTTTTTGGTCATAATTTTCAAATAAATTGAAACCAGACTCATAACATGTTTTCCCATAGGAGTATTCATTGCTACATAAGAAATGAATAAAGCAAACTACGTGGATTAACTTTTGGAAGTACAGCAAAGCGAGGTTGGGTGTACCCATCTAAAGTTTTGACATAAATATAGTAATTTCACATATATTCCTTAAGAATACCAATATTTCAGAAATATTTTTAAATTTATAGTAAATTTTTTGAAAAGAATATTGTATAGGATAATTCCTTGTCATGATCGAGACCGAAATGTTCTAGGGGGATTGGGACATTCCCGATTGGAATATGTGTCACACCTCCACCCCATACTATCGGCAGGTGTGCCGGCCACTCCAGAGAACTCCCCAACCGTTACCTCTAACGACTAGAAAATCTTGTGAAGCAAAACCGTATTGCTTGCTTCAATCTCGTAAAAAAAAATTTCTTTTCTAAACTTGTGATTTTATAAAATTTCGCGACATAACGGTATTATATAGGACATGTCCCAAAACACAGCCTTACAATTTTACTATATCAATCATAGCCGACAACAACCTCCACATTTTCATAACCACATTATGTACATACATATATTCCTTTATACAAGTTGGTATTTCCATACAAAATTCTATTTATACGGCACTTATCTCGATGTCGGGGGGGGTCCTATTGTGCTCCGGCGTTTAGCGTACACATTACCTAGAAAATAGTTTTAAAACAAAAAATAATAGGCTAAGCAGGCTCGGTGAGTGTATGCTTTTAGAAAATGTTTTGTTTTTTGAGGAAAACATCTAAAAACGTAAAACTAGTTTACATGATATTTTCGAATATTTCTTTCTTTGCTTTGCTTTACTTTAAAAGTTTAAGAAAGTTTTATTGCTTGCTTACTTGAAAATTTATAAAACCTTTCAAAAATCTCTTCCTTTGCTTGCTTTATCTTACTTTAAAGTTTCTAAACTTTCTCAAATCTCTTGCTTTAAAAGTTGCTCATTTGCTATAAACCTTTGCTTCAAAAGTTTCTCAAAACTTTTTATAAATACGAGAGCTTGGGCTCAACCGCATGCTTTGAAATAAAGCGAACTGGGCTCAACCATTTTGTTTTAAAATAAAAGCGGGAACTGGACTCGGCCAGTTTAGCCCCAAAACAAACAGAGCCTAGAAGTGCCGTTATTGCCAATGGTTGATTTTAAAAGCTGTGTAACGCACTTATAAATCATCAACCAGGCCTTTCTAATATTTGTACCCTAGTTAGATTTGGCAAGTCGAGCGACGGATCCCGAAGAGTGCAGGCGGAGCCCTGCCAAGACCAAAAGAGGAATATCAGGCGAATAAGACGGGCTTGAATTCATAAGACTGCTATTTATTGACCCGGCCCGACCACATATCGGAGCTAATGGGGCGTGGGCGACTGACCCTATGTGAAAAAAAAATGTGAAATTATTTTATTCAATAAATTACTTTCCTTCTCTATTATTTGTTTCATTTCAGGTGTACAAGGATTTCTCTCTTGCAAATAATGCCCCATTGCCTTGTATTTCTATTTTTTTTGCTCCATATGTCCATATGATATGTTTGCCCCATTATTAATCTTAATCAATGAAACAAAACTATACGAGTTTACGTATAGATTCTTCTGTAAAAAATGGAGCCATCTCAAATAAAAATAAATATAAAAGATGAAACACGAGATAGCACAACGTTGTACAACCACCATTAAAGATGTCTGGCTGCTCACCTTGCGGCTTACGCCCACACATCGATAACAATTTCTTATACTGACTAATTTCTAGATCGGTATTCAATAATTTCCATATAGCATATACATTGGATAGGCTATGAACTAGAGTGAATTTTAGATTGCGAAAAAAAAGGCCATGTGATCAAGTAATATTACGGAAGAAAGCGGCTGCCGGCCGCTACCCTCCCCACCAATTGTGCTCGGCGCCAGCCTTTCTCTCAAAGCTGCGGCTTCATTTTAGGCTCTCTCTGGCAGTTCCGGCCCTTTTGTTATTAGTTATATCTTGATTGACTGAAAAATAAAAATATTTTAAATGCCAGGACACAATCATGTAAATGCCCTAAAATTGAATTCAGCCCGAAAACCCTGATGTGGAAAAAGAAAAATCAAGCAACTTGTAGTCTAGCGGGCAAGTAAACCGTACCTTTACAGCATTTGAAAGTGTAGAAGAAATTTGTAAAAAGACACGTTAATCATCAATTAGAAAAGTTCAACCTAAAAATACGAAACTAATCAACAAAAATACAGCAAAGTTCATGACCATAGTAAAGCCAAAAATTCAGCACCAACCCTTGAAAAACATGCAACTCAGGTGGAATGATAAAGGTATCGCTGAAGAAAGAATCCATTTCTCATCAGTTTGTGATTATAACTCATCCCAAAACAGTATTTGCATATTAATAAGTACTGGCTCCAAATAAAAGTCAATGTACCGACAATTCATCATTCGAGGCATTATAGAATAATGCGCAACAAATCAATTCAAGCATTATACAGGTAAGATCAGTACCTCATAAGCATTTTGCAATTTTAACAAAGGAGCTTTACGGATTCGGATCTGGAGTTTTTATACAGGTGACGACATGAAGAAGAAAATGTGAATGGAATGCAAATTAAAGAGATAAAAATAAATCTGAGAATCAAACCTACTATTTCAAGGATAGCTTGTAGTGGCTTTCTTGATTTCGAGAAAAATTGGCGCTTTGAGAAACAACGGAAGCGAGCAAGATAATTGATTAATTCGAACTCAAATTTCAGGTTTGTCGAAGCGCTGCAGCGACTCGACTAAGCTGGGATAGCAGCCCCAAACTTATCGAAACTGGATGAGATGGCGTCTCTAAAAATGGCAACCTGACTGCAAATCTGACAGGTTAAAATCAGGGCTGTTTCATTAATATACCAACCTGCTGGGTATTGGCTTTTTGGCAGCAACAGCATGATGACAGATAAAGAAAATGGGTGACTTTTTGGCTTTAATAGCGACATATGGATGGTTGCGAAATAAGAGCTTGGCGCATCTATTCGGTACGCCCACCAATAAATTATTTCTATAAATGGAACAAATCTAGCATTCACCAGTGATTATGTCAAGAAAAGCACAAACATGACAACATAAATTTTTAAGTCTTCGGAAAATCAACAAGGATAGTTTTCATGTTCTATGAGGAAAATCAATTATCTAGAAGGCCTGCATGGGGCAAGTGAAGCCAAAAAGACTTTCCTCTTTCCTTTGGGGTTTTACGGGAAGCTACTTCATCAACAACTACACAAGGGAAGGAAAGAGGTAAGTTTCATACCTGCGAGCCCTTATAAGAAGGATCTTTGCGGGATTTTCTTTCTTAAACAGAAACAATGCAAATATGAAAAATTATTTTACCTTCTAGAGAAGAAAAGGAAAAACAAAAACCTGTTAGTCAGAATAGAATTAATTTTTTAAAAAGAAATGAGCTTAACATGACACAAACAACAACAAATGGAAAATTGATTGGGCACATGAACTTTGGAATACAACCTGTTCAATGATATTTTTTGGAAATGAAGTTAAAAAAGCAAGAGAGTTATGCTAGTAATTTTTACTTTGCACAATGGAATATAAGAAGGAGCTCCACCAGTTCAGTAAACAAACCTAATGGTTAAGCTTTTTGTTATTTTCTCTCAGTTCTGGGCCTTCTACCTGTGTCACATACGTTCTATACTAAAATTCATGCACTCATAAAAGGGACAACAAGTTAACAACAGAAACCATTACTTGGACACAGTAAATGAGGCAAGAATAGCAGTATATAATTTATGACAAATAATAGAATTAACAGAAAGTAACCCAGATGCACATGCGTAATACGGGATGCTTAATACCAATTAATGAATAAACTTGGAAAAGATATCATTTAAAGCAAGCTAACGAGCATATGATGAAATCATCCATACAACAACTGAAAAAAAAGGTTTGAACTTCACATAGACACCTGGTTTGAAACCAAAAATCAAAATGAACCTTATCATTTTAATTCAAGTTCAATATGCTTGAAAACTTGAGAACCCGAAATGCTTACATTTAGATAGCTTTGTAACATCAATATTGATTATATCACCATCCTGCAAATGACAAATTGTATAAGTGATTTGGTAGCAAAAACTAATAATTTAACCATCTTGATTCAAGAAATATAAGTTCTTAAATAAAATAGACCTCAAGTGGGCGGGAATGCACGGTATTCCATGAAATGCATTCATTCAGCGATGTACGAGGCACTGCTGAAATCACTAACTTTGGGGTGAAAGATCTCAACACACCTAAAATCAGAACCTCCTAGGACATTCAGAATAATCCAAAACTTAACTGAAATGGGTAAAATGCGCTTGATGGAGCATACGAGAATTTTATGGAGTTGTTGTTTAAAGGTAAAAACACTTTGTAGCCACCTTTGCCTTTTCAACTCAAATCAATAACATGAATAACATACACAATTCAAAACCAAATAGAGATTACAAAAGCAATATATCCTATCAGAATAATCATTAAATTAAAATAAAGTATTCTCGGTGGAACAAGATCATCATCGACAACAATATTTGAATCTTCCTTAGATAATCGAATATCACCTCTCTACTTCTGCACATCGCAATTCATAAAACCAAAATGTTTATTTGTAAGTTGTAAGTAAGAAACAAAAAAACAAAACAAAAAAAAGTTCAAAAGTAAGCAATTTTACTTAGAAGGTCAATTCTTTAAAATCTTTGACCCAATTACGAGTACAAATAAGGGCTTGAGTTTTGGGAACAAACAATTTCTATACTTATGCAATATAAATACAATACTAAATGAAGATGCGGAAGCTCTTTGTTGTGATTGGAATGCTTAAAATGTCTATTCATAATTGCAAGTTCGAGAATCGATGTTTTATTTAACTAATATTCTAACGTGAGACCATTTCAACATCTTCCTTCATCCAGAAGTATATATCAAGTTGAAATTTGGACATCATTTGAAGTCATTTGACTCGTTTCCATAGCATTACTCCTAAAATAATACAAGCAACCAGCACATAAAACTAAATCATCACTATACTAGATATAAAAAATAACAAGAAAAATAATGAATAAAAATTACTAATAATCAAACTTACATTAAGTATAATCATCATTGATGATATTGAGCTTATTACCTTTTCAATGGAGGGCGTTGTTGTGAATAAGCACCCGGTCGTGATGATGACCTGGTTTGAAATAAACAATTGAGCTTGATGTCGCTCCATACTTTGTATATTAAGCAAATATTTCCCCTACAGGCTCCTTCACCTATTCACTTTCTGCTTGATGGTCATATGGATAAAAAGTCTCTTATATAGCTGGATTCAACTTAGAGCGAGGATCAGAACACATCCAGTGCAAGAGTGACGAATACTCGCCCAGTGCTTATCAATTACCTTCATCCTTCTTTGCCATATCTTTGAGTGCACCCACATCTTCACTATACAAGTTTTTCATTCAACTTCTTTCTATACTATAAACTTGTAGGAAATACAAATTGGAGGTGGGAGTAAGATGATCAGAGATATCAAGTTAATGTCTAGAATGGGCCAAGAAAGCACCGCAATCTTCTCGCTCTTTCCACTCTTCATTAGATGGACAAAGCGTATAACTTCTATCATTAAAAGTCAAACTGTGAAAGCACGGCCCGGTGCCAATAGCACTTTCAAGCATCATGCAAGTAGCATTCCATCTAGTTGACATCGACCCACCAAAACCCACCAATATCATCTAAATGCACTTCTTGACACATTTTATGAAATTGTTTAAACTCCCCTCGAAGCCTTCACATATTGCCTTTCTTATTTTATATAAAGCCCTCTTTAGCCACTTTCAAACCTTCTTGAACTAAATTCAATATATGTACACAACATCTAACATGAAAAAAATCACTAATCACATATGAAGCCATTTTGCAAATTAAGCCTCTCTTTCAAAATATTTTTGCATGCTATCATTAGAAGGCATTATCAAAGTCAAGGAAAATATTTTCCCATCTATTCCTGTCTTCGCCTCCAAGCCACTTTCGGATAATTCAATCCCTGTATGTGGACTCTCTAACTCACAAAATGCAAGCAATTTACTATTTAACTTCCACTTATCAACATAATGAGCTGTAACAGTCATATAACCTTGAGTAGTTACAGCAGTCCATACATCAGAAGTTAAACAAATTCTACCAGGAATATTAGCTAATATGCTCTTTAGCTTTGTTTTCCATCAAGAGACATTGACAATTAGCCTTAGTAGTGTTCCTACTAATATGTTTAATATTGGGATTCAAAACTCTATTCACTACCCAAACCCCTTCATACTCGGCATAATTAAATGAAGATCGCATTATGATACATCTAGAGAAGTGCATCTCGATTAAGCCTTATGATCAAGTTTCCGAGACCTCAACGTCCCGAATGGTCAACCAACATAGCACCACATCATTGTACTTAGAATCCAAATGACACTTTTGGACATGGCGTCTTAAATGGGTAGTTCCATTTGAGATTACAAGTATAAAGCCTCCCCTAGCCGCCACATTTACATTTCCATGTCTCTGCCCGATCTTTCCTTGGTGTTCCACCTCGGAGGTGATATTTAGGAACTTTCTTAGCAACAGCACTTTCCCAACATCACTGTGTTCTTTTACCACTGGCACCAACGGACTTAGTCCTATCATTAGTACCACAACCAGCGGAAACATTAGTAAGCGATGGCGCTCTTAGTTTCGAGTATTTTCAAACATTTGCAATTCATCATCGACATCCCCACAATTGAATTCAAAATCCATAGCACCCAATATAAAATTTATAAATTAATACAATTGACTTGCATAAAACCTAGGGCCATTTTCATGAACAAACGGATCAGGCTAACGGGAAAACTAGAGACCAAACATCGACGGACTAGCAACACCACAACTAAAATGGATTAAGGTTGATTCAAACTCATTTCGGATCAAATGGCAAGGATTCCCAACAATCATTTCATGATCAATAAAATATCCAATAATATCATCTATTTTGATGGTCTCACACACACACCCACATACGAGTGAGACTATAACAACTTAGCTAAACTCAGGGTTGACTTTAGTATTGTGTATTATAATTCCTAAACCTAGTAATGATTCTTTATCCGTATCTTTTCCTGTCAATTCGGGAATATGAATAAAGTCATAAACCCATCCTACCCACCTAAATTTCGTTTTCTTTTATTAGTCAAGTGGGTGAGTGAACATCTATGTTCATTAGCATTGGATTGTCACCTATTTTTGGGGACATGACACTGTTAAATCAACCACCCCTTCAAGTCTTGCTGCTAGTTGCTCTTGTTTTTTTAGTTGCCATACCCTTATTGTCGGAGGGGCACATCTAACAACGCATCCCATAAGTCGACTTCTTTTCAGGCTTGGAACTAAGAATATGAGATAAATCCATTTTCCATCACTTCAAAAGGGTTTGTGTCGTCACACCATAAATGGTTTTATTAAAAAAAGCTGGTTTTATTATCAAAAAGCTGGTTTTATTAAAAAAACTGGTTTTTATTACAAAAAAATGGTTTTATTACGAACGGATTGATGTCAAAAAATTGGTTTTATTACGAAGCGGTTTTATTATCAAAAAACTGGTTTTTGATACGAAAAGCTGGTTTTATTATCCATGGTTTTATTACGAAAAAGCTGGTTTTTATTAGGGGATTGATGCTCAAGCTTGGTTTTGATACGGCGGTTTCCTTTATTTTCATCATTTATTCCTAAGCGAAAATATATTATCTCTGGAACTTCAATGCATGAACGCTTCCAACAACAACGAGGCAACAGGCAACAAGCAACACAACAACACTTCAAAAAAAAACACCTTCAATTTTATTGCAGAAATCTTAAACCAAATATAACCTCTATTCTAGGGTTAGTCAATCGTCATGAAGTGGGAATGGCCGTCTGAGCGCTACCATTTCCGGCTATCGGAGAAAAGAAATAAAAGCATTATAAGATTAAGATTTATGTTTCATAAAAAGATCAAACAAGAAAAAAAATTTGAAGTAAAAAGTGATGATTTTTTACCTAGAAAAGCGAATCTTGAGGTCGGCAAATATAGAGGAAGAGGATCAACTTTGGATCGGAATCGGATAAAGGAGAAGCAGGAAAATGCTTGGAGGATCGTCGTGGGGAGGCGGGAGATTAGTTTCTTCCGGAGCCTGGAGGAAGGAGAAGAAGAGCTCGGCTGCTCGGGGAACTTTTGCAAAAAGCCAAAAACAAAAAATAAACTAGGGCTTGGAACTTGGAAGGATAAGTGATAACTGGATAAGTAAAGTAAAAAATTTGTTTTTTATTTAATTTTCAATAGGCCGGCCAAAAAAGCCAGGAGCTAACAGATCCGATTCTATTAGGCCCGCGGGTCAATCGGGCCGGGCCAAATTTGGCCCGGTTTTTTCGGGCCAACAAAGTAGAAGACCCGGCCGGCCCGAATTTCGGGTTGGTGGGCTATGTGGTAGGGCTCAAGTGCCGACTCTAACCTAGTGAACGCGGGGCACGGGCATCGGCGGGTGCCGATTGGAGGACTTGGGTCCACATCACCTGGGTGGGCCTTGGCCCACGTCACCTTTTCGATAAATATGGTGGAATTATTTTTGGGTCTCCATCACCACATAATTTAGTTAGAGCTCTTAACCTTATATCTTAGGTGCGTGCCGGGGTCTCCTTTTCAGTAAGTGCATGTTCTAAGTTTGCCGACTAGGCAATCTAAAATGCATGTATGAAGTCCTAACACCACCGCGCACGTACAGAACACCTCTGACCGGATGCTTGCTTAAGACTAGGGATTTTTGGTAAGGCCTATTTTACAAAATAGACTTTTGTTTGCTTGCTTGCTCTTTGAAATATGGTTTTATAGTTAAAAACCATTGCTTGCTAAACTCATTGCTTCAAAGTATGGTTAATGAATCAAACCATTACTTATTTTCTTTTCATATATGGTTTAAAATCAAAACCGTTTAACACTTGTTAAACTCATTGCTTGCCTTTCAAACATAGTTTACAATCAAAACCATTTAAATACCAGTGCAAAACAAATCATAATAATACACTAGTATTTGGAAAAATATGTTTAGAACACTATATGTTTTGTTTCCCAAACTTGAGCACAAATCCACTACTTTACTCCTTTGCTTTTAGCCTACATATAACGAATCTGACAGCATTATTAATCACCTACGTATAGCGTATAAACTTAGCATTACTTCACCTTGAGTACTTTAAGGTCACACAACATTCATATAAAGTCAAATTAACAATTTACCCTTGAGTATTAAAAAAAAAACCCTAACAAAAAAAACCACTCATTTTAGTAACCTTTTTCCAACAATACTCTATGGACTTTATTACCCAAAAATTATTCAAAAGGTCTTAAAAATTATGAAACTCTCCAGATCAGTCCTTTATATATCCAATGACATCTCTTTAAAATTTCAATGTAAAATTCCTTCTCATGTCAAACCACATAACACAGAATTTACAGCATGTTTTTGATTCCAAACTCACTCTGAATCACCTACTGTTATCCTTGATTTCTGGGATCTTAACTCCATAAATTGGAAATGGTTTCTTCACTCATTTGAAGCTATGATTCTAAGGTTTCTTCTCCAATTGGAATCACCCAATTGGGATCACCAAAACTCAAGTTATTATATTTTACATCTAGATGACTCAATTTGGCAGAACAGAATCTGCACATAGCTTTACTTTGACAAATTTTCTGGGCACTTTTGGATTACAATTTGCATGCACTTCCTTCAACTAACTTATTCCCCTAGAAGTCTATTTTACCCATAATTTTGAATCACTCAATTTGGATAAGTGAAACTCCACTTATGGCCAAAACACTACAACCATACCCAAAACAGAGCATAATCAGTGAGCTACACGAGCTCACCTTTCAGTCCGTATTTGGGAGCCTTAGAGCTACAATTTTCTCTTGGTTCCTTCTATAAATTTGTAGCCCTATCTCTTATGGTTCTTTACCAATTTGAATCAATTCATTTGGATGACTATAACTTAATATATAACCAAAACAAAAATAGGGGTTTTACCAAATTTTGACATAATTTCCTTTAAAAAACCCAACATTCTCCTTTTTACAACAATTCCTCAAAACCAACATGGAATTCATCCAAAACAACTTCACAACACTTGAATTGGTGATTTGGAACTTCATAAAACTTTCAAACCTAGGTAAAAATCCTATGAATTCAGCAAGGTCACAATTCCTACAAAACCATATAAATAAGAGGATTCCATGTTTTATTGTATACTAATTAAGAGTTTTACCACAGCAAGATTCAACAAAAATCTAGGATTTGGGTGATCTCTTCCAAAACCCTAGACAAGGAGGAACAATCTCCATGGAAAATTCATACTAAAAGTCCTAGACATCAAAATACACTTAATTCCAAGACAAACATACCTTGATCTTCTTCTTCCCTTCCTTCTTCTTCCTTTTCTTCCTCTTCCTTGCTCTTCTTTTCTCTCTTCTTTCCTCTCCTATGGGTTGCCCTAACTTTTTGAGAGACCAAATGAATTATTTTGTTTGTCTCCCCACATTTATAGTCTCATGTTTCACTTAATTATAAGTTAGTCCTCCATCTCTCAAGATTTGCACATCAACTTTTGACATTTCTATTATGGCCCATCTCTACTTATTTTATGGTTTTCATATCCTCTATGAAAATTACAATTTTATCCTTGTTCTAATACCATAATTCCGGGTTCCAAAATTTTATCAATTACACAAGTCATCTCCAAAATATCACAAGGTGACACTTAATGTTCGTGTACGCCCTTACAGTTGCATGAACTGTACACCTATCTCGGGACCGGGGGCGTTACAATATGTTAGCAAAAGGTAAACAATGTTAGCAAAACCTTATTTGGTTCTAGTCTCCACTTGTTCAAAAATGTTGTTGTTTGTGTTAAATTATATTATATTCTTATTATTTATATGATACTTTTTCTATTTTGGTAGGTTTCTTATTCTTAGCACTTTCAAGTTTGTTTTTCCTATTAGGATTCTTCTAATAAATTTATATAAGGACTTTTGTTATGTAATTTTTATAAGGATTATTCATTCC
Organism: Tetrastigma voinierianum; assembly: GCA_016808115.1. NCBI lineage: Eukaryota > Viridiplantae > Streptophyta > Magnoliopsida > Vitales > Vitaceae > Tetrastigma > Tetrastigma voinierianum. The sequence continues at coordinate 135,905 of JAEQBH010003647.1, forward strand.
AATAAGAATTTCAGTATTCTCTTGTTATCAATTGGGTTTTCTAATTTTAACAGTTATAGTATGTTTCAAATTTCTAATTAGTGTTTATTCTTTTTTTGTAAAGAATATTGTATAGGATAATTCCTAGTTGTTATATTATTGTAATGTCGTTTCCTTATACAATAATGAAAGTTTAAGAATATCCTATAATATTCTACGTAGTGAGGAAAAAGTTATGAGAGAGAAATAGGTTTTATAGATTTATTCGATGTGGGTAGTGATGTAAGGTTTGAGAGATGAGTTTTGTGAGGTATTTTCGATGTGAGTATTCGAGTTTTGATTTTGTGATTTTTTTCATAAATCGTAGCAATACTTTAATGCTCTGTAGCGTCGATTACTGCTAAATTAACCTCGGATAGCATTTTTTTTTTTTACTACTCACGCTTGTTCGTTCCTTATCTTGACCAAACATTTCAACGATATATTAACAGGATACAAAATATATTCAAGCTCCATAAAGTGTTCAACATATACAAACTTTACATTGTTTACAAAAAAAAAAAAAAAATACATATACAAAATAGATCATAAAGGTCTTCAGTGGGCACGTAGTATTGTGTTGACCTTGGTTGCTGATGCAGAATGTCCGGGCTTCTAGTTCCTTCTTCTGTACCTACACAAATCGACACTTTCGTGCTAAACATAGCTTAGTGGGGAATAATACTAAATGGACAACCTCTAATAAGAATCATCACACTTTAGACACATGCATTTACATATTTCATACAAATCATTTACACATGCTTATACATATCTCGTACTTATCATATCATGTTTCATTTTTTATCATTGTTCATATACATTTCGTATCATTTTACACTTTTCTTCTTGTTCTTGTCACGGTATATTTATCATCACATAGTAGTGTTATGCTTCTCATATCATATAATTTATCATATTCATGTCATTTGCATATTCTTGTCATTTGTTGTTATGTTTCATGCACATATGTAAAAGTGAATCCTTGAGGGAAATTAAAAAAGGGCAAGAAGGCTTATTATCATTATCTGGGAGTGTAATGACCTCTATAGGGCGAAAGGCTTAACTGTAATGACAATTAGTCAGTATGTTCTGAGACTTTATCCTTAATAGACAGCTGCTAATCTATCCCTCTACCAGAGGTTCATGAGACAATCAATTTTATTTTATTTCGATTACATATCTCGTATCCCAAGATAACTATTGTTATCAAGTAGTCATATACGATATTACATAGTCATTTACTCTTATCTTTGCATTTTCATGTATTTCCGTATACTAACAAATATTTCTTACAAACAGAGCTCCCTTTTAGACAAGTTTTCTGGGTCCAATGGGGTCTAATTTTGAAGACACGTATTACAAGAAGATTTGTTCTCCTAGAAGTCTAATTTACCCAGAATTTTTAATTACTCAATTTGGATGAGTGAAACTCAACATATGGCAACAGCGGACGCTCTAATGTAAGCGTATCAAAACAAAACCAGCTATGTCATGCAACCTAGCTCCCCTTTGACGAATTTCTGAGTGCAATGGAGTCTAAATTTGCATACACCTATTTCAAGGATATTTATTCTCCTAGAAGTCTAGTTTAACCATAATTTTGAATCACTCAATTTAGATGAGTGAAACTCAACTTATGACCAAAACAACCAGGACCACTCTAATGTCAAACATAACAAAAACAGAACCAGCTATGTCATGCAACCTAGCTCCCCTTTGACGAATTTCTGGGTGCAATGGAGTCTAAATTTGCATACACCTATTTCAAGGATATTTGTTCTCCTAGAAGTCTAATTTATCCAAAATTTTGAATCACTCAATTTGAATGAGTGAAACTGGCTTATAGTGAAAAAACCAAGACCCTCTAATGTAAAACAGGAACTAGCTATAATGTTAACCTAGCTCCTCTTTGTGACAATTTCGAGTGCAATAGAGGATTCCAAATTTGCATACACCTATTTAAAGGAGATTTTTCTCCTAAAGTCAGTTACCATAATTTTGAATCACTCAATTTGGATAGTGAAACTGACACCATAGCCATAAGCTAGGGACCACTTTAATGTCAAACAAAACCAAAACAGAACCAGCTATGTCATGCAACCTAGCTCCCCCCCTTTGACGAATTTCTGGGTGCAATGGGGTCCAAATTTGCATACACCTATTTCAAGGATATTTGTTCTCTTAGAAGTATAATTTACTCAAAATTTTGAATCACTCAATTTGGATGAGTGAAACTCAACTAATGGCCAAAACAACCAAGACCACTCTAATGTCAAATAGAACCAGCTATGTCATGCAACCTAGCTCCCTTTTGACGAATATATGGGTGCAGTGGGGTCCAAATTTGCATACACCTATTTTAAGGAGATTTGTTCTCCTATAAGTCTAGTTTACCCATAATTTTGAATCACTCAATTTGGATGAGTGAACCAAAACAACCAGGACCACTCTAATGTAAAACATAACTAAAATAGAACCAGTTATGTCATGCAACCTAGCTCCCCTTTGACGAATTTCTAGGTGCAATGAGGTCCAAATTTGCATAGACCCGTTTCAAGTAGATTTGTTCTCCTAGAAGTCTAGTTTACCCATAATTTTCAATCACTCAATTTGGATGGGTGATGGCCAAGTTATGGCCAAAACAAAAACATGAGTTTAAAAACAAATGGGCAACATCTCCCCTAAAACCCAACATTTTATCTATACAATTTTTCCTTCATTGAGGACCATAACCAAACCAAACAACTATATAACAACTTAGAGCAACCCCCAAAATTGAACTAAACCAATCAACTTCATTGTTGACGGTAGGAGAATTCCTAACCAACAAATAGGAAAACCCCCAACCTAAACACAATTCCTTATGCATTCTAAACACAATTTCTATAAGATAATTTCATACACATATTCCATACCTTAAAAACTTCTTCTTCTCTCCTTCCTTTCTTCCTTCTTCTTCTTCTCTTCTTCTCTTCTTCTCTTCTTCTCATCTTCTTTTCTCTCTACGTAAATGCCCTAATTCTAAGCCAAAATGGGATATGTTTAAGACCATGTTTGGTCTTATCCATTTTTTGAGTCCTATTTTCCATTTTTTGCTAATTGGTCCTTCTTCTTTCTATTATTTGCAATCAACTTATTTCATATTCCTACTTAGCATATAATCTTTTCATCTTATGACCTTTAAGTCCTGGATTGATAAATTACTAATTTACCCTTGACCCTAAGATTAATTAGGTTTTGCTTATTTTATTTGTTTAGCATTATTTTATTCTGGAAAAATATACATTTACTTTTATTATACCCTAAACATGTTATAAAGCGTCGAGGTATAATTTAGAATCATCTGACTCTAATCTTATTCTATGTGTTTTCAAGAATAGTGGAATGATTCTCTCATCTGTTGATGTATGCGTAATTAGCATAACCACATTAAAACCCTTATACACCTTTATGTTTATTTTTTTATCTTTATGTTCTTAAATTCATATTCACGTGTATCAAAGCTTCCACTTTGTTAACTGTAAAACCCAGGAAAAATACAATTTTTATGAAAAATGGCAAAACGGTAATTGCCGCAATAGTACAGGTTGAAAACCTTGAATTTTTCTAAATCTCGGATGACGAAACGAATTTCACCTTTGGAATTGTCTCGTGAAATCTAGTTATCTTGTCATATTTTGTCGAATTCCGAGACAGTCGAAATTTTGTGTTTTTTTGAGGTATCGGGTGACACAAGGAGTGGTGCCACGGCGCGACCATATGCTTTATGCAGAAAGCTTGTGAGGGGTGCACATAGCATGAGAGCCATGTGGTGTAGCAAATTGCCACTTAATGCATGTGTCCATGTGACATATGACACATGATCAGTAAAAAGGAAAATATCCATAACTCACATTAAGACATGTGTCAAATGGAGAGAAAAAAGTCAAAACAAAAAGGGGAGGTCTAAGGGGTGACACATAGAGGCCATGTGTCACACCCTTAGAGAAAGGAAATCTAAGTTTTGGATAAGATAAAGGAAGAGAGCAAATGAGGAAGGGACATATGGCAAAGGAAGGTGGGAGGAAATTTCCATGAATAGAGTTGAACAATTTCAGTGGGGAGAAGGAGAAGGCGGGGAAAGAAAAGAAGAGAAAAAGAAAGAAAAGAAAAGAAAGAAGAAGAAAAGAGAAGTGAGAAACTCAACATTCTCTCTAAGATTTACGGAGATTGGGCCGTCGGTTTTCGTCTAAGCAAGAGGTAAAGTTCATCTACGCGACGAGAGCTTCGCGTAGGTACAACAATTTAGGGTTTTCGCCAAACTCCGAGAGGTAAGGGTTTCTCTCTTACCTTGGTTACTTTTGGTCTAAGAGGCATTTAATGGCATGGGTTTTCTTTAGGCCGTGAGTGGTCGTATTATTCAGTCCCAAAATTTTGGGACTGAACACTGAAATTTTTGGAACTGTTTTCGGGCAGTCTGGGACTGAAATTTCGGATTGTGTGTGTTGTTTTTTATGTGTTATTGCTAAAAAATGAATAACATATTGGTTGTGTGAAAATCATGTTAATATATGCTTATATGATGTATTGAAGTGAGATACTTGATGGATGTGAATTATATGTAGAAAATATAGTTATTCATGATTTCTTAATGTTGCATGTAGTACTCATCATGCATGTAACATGAAATGACATTCCGCATTTCATATGCACGAGGACATCGTGTGAAATGGGTGTGAGTGTATGACATGGTTTTGGAATAAATTATATCAGAGGGTTGTCCAACAAAATTTTATCGGAGTATGTCCACTAAATTATATCGGAGGGTTGTCCAACAAATTTTATCGGAGTATGTCGAATAAATTATATCGAAGGGTTGTCCAATAAATTTTGATATCTGAGATTGACCAATGAGTTTTCAAAAACAAAAATAATTTGTTTTGAAAAGAGTTTTTCATACATGGCAAATGCATTTGTGAGGGAGTTGGCAAGAACTCGAGGCATGGGGCATGACATATAGACATTCGAGTATAAATGTGCATACTTTTACTTAAATGTGTGTGTGTTTTGCCATTACATGTGCACTTAGGTGGGGAGTAGCCATTGTAGGAGAATTTAGGGTGTAAAAAAGGTTTTCCAGGTTTCATGTTGCCTTTGTAATAAAAAGAGTTGTTGTATATCGAATTTAGGGTGTTTAGAAAAAAAAGAAAAAAAAAAAGAGTTGGAGGTGCAAAAAATGTCAAGAGAGGCTGTGCCACGTTGGCGAGTTAGTCGTGAAGATTTTCTCTATCGCTCTGAGCTTTTGGCTTTGTGTCACGACATGGTTTTCGAATTTGCGGAGTAGTTCTTTGGAGTCGCGACAAGGTTTTCTTAGTCGCGACAAGTTGTTTCATATGTTTTAATGCGACAAGGGCTGAAGCGTTGCGATAGTGTTTTGTTTTCTATCGCATGACAATGTTGCGATAGAGGTTCCCTTGTCGCCCGCGAGGCAATTGAGACAAAGGTCGGGTTGCTACGAGAGCTTGAGTGAGCTAGAGATTTAGGTAATAGCGATAGAGATTTGCGATTAATCGCGAGATTTCCGCGAAGTTGTGTCACGACAGGGTATTCTATGTTGCGACAGAGTGTGGCCAAGACCAAAGGGCCTTGTTTGTGTCGTGACAGAGTTGGTCAAGGCCATAAGTTTTTTTGTCGCGACAGAGTATTTCTGTGTTGCGATATTGTTGGCTAGGCCAGGAGTTTTCTATCGCAACAGAATTTTTTATGTCGCGACAGAGTATGGCCAAATGGAGAGGTTTGGTGTTGCGACAGAGCAATTCTATGTTGCGACATAGTTGGCTAGGCTGGGAAGATTTTCTGTAGCGGTGGAGGATTTTTAGGTCACGACAGAGTTGGCCAAGGCAAGGGAAAATTGTGTGGTGACAGAGCAAGTCTATGTCGTGATAGAGTTGGCCAGGGTAGGGAGAATTTCTGTTGCGATAGAGGATTTTTGGGTCGCGACAGAGCTGGCTATGACCGAAAGCCTTGCCGCACACGATAGGGTTGGGTGTGCACGACAGTGCAGCGCTTAGCGTTGTGTTAATGACATGGCGCTCTGCCGCGCAGCAAAGCGCTCCTATTGCCACGAAGCGGTGCGTCACGACCAAGCATGCACGGCGCAACTAGGATGAGCGCGCAATAAACAGCGGTGACAGGTCCTTCCGGGCGATGTGGCGACAATGCTCTGGCGCGCGCCGACAAACTGGGTCTTAGCCGGATGACAAGGGACTACGCTCGCGATAGTGGAATTATGTCGTGACAGGGATTTCTCTGGCATGACAAACTTGTACCGAAGCCAAAAAAAAAAAAAAGAAAAAGACCCCTAGGATTTTAGCATCACATTAATAGTTGTTTACCTGGGGTTGATCATCCCTTGATACACTTCATGTCCTTGTTACAGCAAAACCTAAGAAAAGCTTTTGAATCAAACAAGCATAGGATATTGTGTAGTCTAGTCTCCAAGTGAAATTAATTGTTGGATTAATTTATTAATTATGCATTAAGTATAATCATGTTACAATTTTAATTGTGTAATTGTGCATTATAATTATGAGATGATTTAATTTTTACTAGCTATGTGTTCATGGTTATATCTTCTCCTTTGTTTTAATAAACTCATTAGACAAAAGCCCAATTGCTCCCTTGTGCTCTATATATATAAATAAATAAAACCCTATAATTTTTAAGGGTTTTGTAGAACACGCTTGGGGAGAAGGAAAAAAGTCATCAACCCTAGCTTTTCTTTAATCTCATCCTTTGCAGATTTAGGAAACAAATGACAATCAATAATTCTTGATCCATGTCATATATGTTTTCTACACACAACAAATTAATATATATATATATATATATATGCTTCTTTGAACAATTAGAGTTTTTAGTTTGTAATGTATTTATTAGATATTATTGATTGTTGATAAATTATTTTTGGGTTCAATAAATAGTATTGTTTTTGCAAAATGATCTAGCAGTAATTTGTTATCAAACATTTTTCTTTTTTTCTTTTTTGATATCAAACATTTGTTTTGTAACCCTGGAATCGTCCCACAAAGATTGTATTTATCAAGTACCAAAATTAATCTAACCTAAATTTTATTTGAACAAATGAACTGAAGAATTGAATAATATTGATTAAACTATATGGAAACACTAGACAATCGAATAGATGAAAATCAATTTACGAAAACTCTGGACTCGATTTCATGTCGTCAATTTGAATCACCTAGTTTAATTATCAATGTTTATTCCCTATGTTTATGGTGGACTTCTCAAATGTAATTATTAGTCTTTCTAAAACATCAATAACATATTCCAATAGACAAGCTAACAACATCTCTGTGATAACTATGAATTTATGGAACTTGTTAAACATAAGAAATCATAAAACCACATCTAATCTCATAAATATCTCTATTCGATGGAACTCAATTATCACTTCTCAGTTTCAAATCAAATCACAAATCATGTAAATAGTGACCAATTACTTACAAGCATTAAGAGAAGAATGAAATATTCAACATAGATATGAAATAAAACATCAATCAATTGAAAATAGATAGAATTCAAACATTCATGATTTAGCTGCTTTGTAGCACTAGAAAGAAAATGCCAAAACATTCTAAGAGTGAATAAAGCATAGATGTAAAGAGACTCATAATGAGAGAAAGATAAAAAACTAAGGATATAGTAGAAATCTTCTCTTCTAAAGCTTGTTTCTCTCTCTAAAAACATAGCAATGGGCGTCCAGCCACCCAAAAGCCCTTTTTGAAACCCTAAAAGTATCTATTTATAGTCTTCTTTCGTATGGGCTTCAAAAGGGCCAAAATCGGAAAATTCTAGGCTTTAGGCTCGTGTCACTGCCCTGAGGCGCCACAACTACTGTCCACTTTGGGGTTTTGTGCTCTCAATCCTCCTTTTTTCTCCACTTTGTGTTGTAGCTCTCCAAGATTGTTCTAGTTATCAAAATAAAAATGAAATGCATCAAAACACTCATAAAAAAAGACTTTGAAAACTACAAAATATCAAGTATAGAATATCAATAAAATGAGTATGAAATTCACTTATCAAATACCCCAAAACTTAATATTTTGCTAGTCCTTGAGCAAAAAAAAAGAAACAAAAAATAAGAGTGAATAACATTGAAGATATAAAATGAAATTGAAATGAGTGAGTGTTGACTTGATTTAAATTGCTAGATAGCCTCAAATATCTCACATACTCCGATGGTATGGAAAACTTAAAATTAGACGATTGGTGGAATTTCAACCCCATAGTTGATTTTGTCTTAACTAAGAACCTCTGTGTGTGTGTTAAGTCTTGTCTTTCTAACCATTCAGAGCCCGGATGAATTTATGCGAACAGTTATTTATGATGGATCTCTATATAATGGATGTTTGAAGCTCCATATGCTTATTTTTCATATCACTCTCCACTAATATAAAATAAGACACAACTCTTAGGATCATTAGGTCTTTTGTAAGCTTGTAATGTATGACCATGGTTAAGGATAGGATATACGATAAATTTATGGCTAAAGTTCACCCATAGTCACACATTCTTTCTAACTTTCATTGAGCTTCCTCCAATACTTCTCATCACCTCAAAACTTATTGATTTATATCTTCGACATTGTTCACCATAACTCCTTTTATTCACTATATAAACATATAAGGTTATATGAGTAGTGCAATGTTTGATTCCCTTAAGCTTTCCCCTAACCTTAACGAGCTTTCAACCAATAGCTCCCAAACCAGTTGGCTTTAGGGTATTAGGTGTTAAAACACCCCTTCGGACCTAATTACTCAAGTTAGGGAGACTCTGAAAACCAAACTTATCCTTTTTTTTTCTTTTTTTTCTTTTTTTCTTTTTTTCCTTTTTTCCTTATCCTTACTCCACACCCTTCACTAATTCCATAGTTCAAATAGTTCTATCGATGATCACGCATACTATGGGTAAACAAGGTTATCAAGTGAGGAATTATTCAATGGTAAGGAGATACTGTGGCTAACGAATGAGCTAATTAGAACCAGCATGGTGAAGCTAAGGATAAAGTTACACATGGTGGCAAAAGTCTCAAACGATCCAAAAAATGGCCTAAATCCTTTCCCAATTGTTGTGTTGTTTAGGATTTCGCCTCGAGTGATAATCAAACAAGTTCTAGAGCTCTTTGAGATCTTGAAGTTTATTTGTTCGCATAAATTTTCTCTAAGCAAACAAGAATGACTAAAATAAGCTAGAACTTGTGCTCAAAATATCAAAGGTTTCTAGCAAAGAGACATAAACAATAGGATCAAACATAAATTTAAAAATAACACCTTCCATTTTCCACATACTATAGAGTTCAATCAGTTTCATCAGCCGACCTTGAACAACAAATCTCCTGCCACTCCTTTTTTTTTTTGTTTTTTGTTTTTTTTTTTTGTTTTGTTTGTTTTGTTTTGTTTGTTTTTAAATAATACTTTGAATCTAACAACTAAGATTAAAAAAAGAAACTTAAAAACCAAAGGAAAAACTAAAACAAAACAAACAAAAGAGAAAACTAAAACAAACAACCAAAAATCGATACCCCCAAAACTTAAAAACGAACATTGTCCTCTAGCAAGATAACCACAAAAAAGACATCACTAAGGATGATCAAACATAAATTTAAAATAACACCTTCCATTTTCCACAAACTATAGGCAATTCAATCAGTTTTCATCATCGGCTTTAGACAACGAATCTCACCAAAACTCACTCTTTTTTGTTTTTTTTTTTGTTTTGTTTTGTTTTTTGAAATAATGCTGAATCTTACAAGCCCAAGATTAACAAAAGCAACTTAAAAACCAAAGGAAAACTAAAACAAAACAAACCCAGTGAGAAAACTAAAACAAACGACAAGCGACACCCCAAACTTAAAAACAAACATTGTCACTCGGCAAGATAAGCCGCAAAAAAGGACTTCACTAAGGATGATCAAACATAAATTTAAAATAACACCTTCCACAGTACAATAGGTTTTCATCATCGGCCTTAGACAACAAATCTCACTAAAACTCACTATTTTTTTGGTTTTTTGTTTTTTGTTTTGTTTTGTTTTTGTTTCTTTTTTAAATAATACTTTGAATCTTACAACTAAGATTAACAAAAGCAACAAAACCAAGGCTTAAAACAAAACAAACCAAAGCTAAAGCAAGCTTGACAAAAGCGGCACGAAACTTAAAAACGAACATTGTCCTCTAGCAAGATAAGCACAAAAAAGACTTCCCTAAGGATGATCATCATTCTCCTCCCGATGCATCTCTTTAAAGTTATGTTTCAGATGACGAACAATTGGCTCCCACGACGGGGTTTTGTGCTCTCAATCCTTCTCTTTGCTCCATTTGTGTCATTGCTCTCGAAGATTATTCTAGCTATCAAAATCAATATAAATGCATCAAAACACTCATAAAAAAAAAAAACTTTGAAAATTACAAAACATAAAGTATAGAATATGAATAAAATGAGTACGAAATTCACTTATTAATCACATAACAGGATTTGAGAAAAGGGCACCGAATAAAAAGATGGGTAATATATATTGGAAACATGAGAATTTCAATATCTTAATTTGTTGCGAGGTCTACGGTTGATGGTTCCAAAAGTCTTATTAAAATGTACAAATGGGTACCTTTAGAATATGACATTTGAATGGAGTTACATAAAATAAGCGAAGTCTTTGTAAATCCTCATAACATGACTAGCTAGCAAATGAATTATGTAGGTGAATAAATTATTTTCGAGGTTGAGGCTTGATGCACGATTAAATAATCTTTGTAGCACAACCTTCTTTAGAAAAGCACGTCGTTGATGAATATTTGTGGAATGTGAGCCATATAATCCCACTCTTTTCCTTTGTGAACTTCGGCCGCCATTGTTCGACAACGGACAGCCCTTGATGGTTAAGAAAGAGAGGGATGCGGAGATCTCTCTTACATCCAAGTATAGACTCGGGCGGTTGATGATGTGTAGCTCTCTAAGAGAGAGGTAAGTTGTGGAAGGCCTGATTATCAAGGGCGGAGAGCATTGCACTCGAGATGAATAATCGTTGAAGAGATGTAGATGTTGAAGCCTCAGATCCCGGTGATCGAGATTTGGAAAATCTTCGATTACAAGAGAGGTAAGTGTGGAAGCGTGGGCGCTTCCGCAGGAAATGACTCCTCTTTTCGATTCCTCGATTTTGAGTTAGGTGAGAGAAACCGGTGTCTGCAAATCCTAAGCCCGCGGGGATGCGGCGCAAACTTGAGGATTCCGCGTAGGTTTGAGCAAACCATCTATCTGAAAACGGTCCTGGGCGATCGCAACCTCAGGCTCGCATGAGAGCGGGTTCCACTGTGAGTTTCGGCACATGACCGAGCATTGCAAGATCTCATAGCATCTTGGGAGCCAGAAGCGGGCAATTCAATCTTTCCAAGATTACAACACCGGTGGGTCATGAGACCGAAGGACGTGGGTGAGTTCCATTTTGTGAGTGTATCCCAACTCCACGAGATTGAAGCATTCAGATCTCATAGCATCATAGAAGTCGACCGGGCAATTCAATCTTCGAAGATGACCGCACCCTCAGGTCGCAAAGACCCAAAGGAAGTGGGTTCCCTTTCTGAAATCGAGATGGATAAGGATGCAAAATCGTTAGGACCATCCATGGAAAAATGAATCAATCTGGGGAAGTGGTCTAATGAGAAGGATAATGGCCCCCAAGTGCCTGCGGTTTGACTACCGTGGATTGTTAATTGTTCAAGAGATGGGTAACGGCAACCAAACAACGCACGTAGGGCTTCGTAGAGTTGTCACACTTCGATTTCTAGTGATTTCAGTGTTGGGTGAGGCTCTATGCGAGTATGCGGAAAACCTAAATTCTGGTCGCAAATTTTTGTGTGAGGAAGTAGGGCTTCGCGGGGTTCCTTCTCCTAATAGAGACTCTACATCGATATTCTGATTGTGAGACTTTGGGAGTTCACATGGTATTCGATGCTGAGACATTTACAAATTTCAATATCTAAAGTTGGAAGATCGGGTGCAAGGTCTTAATCGGAAACCTCCATAATTCTTCATCTCCAATTCCAAGGATGTTTTGGAACATTGAAATAAAGCCTCACTGGCAGGCCACATCCATCAATTTCAAGTGTCTTCAATGAAGAAAACTGGATACCTTACAGCTATAGTTTGGGCGGTCTACGATACAAAGCTTCTGGAGACAAGGGAATGGACCACAGCGGCTCAAGGCATCTCTTCTATATGTGTTTTCCCAACACGTCCATCTCTCCATATTGCAGAATATTAGAGTTTGTAGGGATGGGAAGAAGTGATTAGAATACCCTGCAAACTCGATTGCCCATAGATCTCTAGATTTTCCATTCACGAGATCGTGGGTGTAAGGCGTGGTAGCCTCCCGATGATGGCGATCTCGGCGTATTTCTCTGACCATCCGAGTTCTAGGGACCGAGAGATTTAAAGAGCCGAATCCCTTCCCCAATCCCCAAGTTTTAGGCCAGGGGACTATTGTTATGTTTAACCTTTTCATTTGAAATAGCATGAGCACACAATTTTTGAGTGGTTATCTTTATCAACTTCTCGGCCATGGCTTGGACCATATCAAGCTTAGTTCATCTAGGTGCTTCTTATCCTTCATACTTGCTTCCAATGCATCGTCATCATTTACCACATTCTCCATCAGTGAAATTTCAAGTCTTCCCCTAATCTCCGAAAGCTCTTTCAATTCACTGATTCTTACCCCATGTTCTTGGGGCCCTCTGATAAAATCACTTTCGACTTTTGTAATCTTGTTAGCTTACCAATATGACAGCATTTCTCTACATCCACGACATCAAGATAACAATTAATCAATTTATCCATCTGGCGGGAATCTTTGATTGATTCGATAGTATAAAGTTTGTAAATTGCACAAATCACACACCTTTGAATCAGGCAATCTTTCCAATCATGGTAAAAGAGAGGTCAGTATACGCAAATGTTTTAATTTGCCTATTGATCTGAGCAAATCAATGTGTAATTTGCAAAAGACAACACTGTGGCTCCTCCACTTAGGTATGTCGGTATAAGTGACTCACTTTATTTATTTGATACCCACATTTGTATTTCAACTCCATTAGTGTCTGAAGACCTTTTCTATGAGTAGGGGCTGATATATAAGCAGACCTTCACCTTGAAATTCGGTATTTTCAAAGTACAATGAATGGCTGAGTGGTCTTAGAATATTACGACCTCATGAGTATCATCAATCGAACACAAGACTTTCGGATATAAGTTTAGCTAAGTCATGTGAGATCATGCATGACAAAAAGTGAGAATCATGGATAAGACTTTTGAAAAAATGATTTCGATAGAAGTTGGTGAAATCACGACTCACCCACCTGCTATTCTTTCCATGCCTCATTAGTAGTAAAATCCTTCTGCCATCCATAGTAGAGTGGTTTCTCCTTGCCAGATTCATGGGCATGAGACATGGGCAATAAGCTTCAAAACATCGCAAGTTGCAGGGAGATCCTGATAGCTCAATATCAATGATGGAAGAACATCTGTGTTCAAATACCATATTTCACTATCCAAAATTTTTACCCATTCGGACGTTTCAGTTTTAGAATACAAGAGCCTCCCGAGCGCATTTATAGCCAAAGGCAATCCTCCGCATTTGGGTACAATATCTCTGCCGATTGACTCCAGATCAGGATATTGGCTTGAGTCTCCATTTACAAATACCGTCTTTGAAATAAATTCCAACTATCTGCTTCGGACAAACCTGTCAAATGACGAACATAAACCGAACTCATGGTTGTTGCAACATTTAGATCGCGAGTGGTCACAAGAACCTTGCTTCCTTTTGGGAGCGGAAGTCGTAACAGATCCCATTCCCTGCAACCTATCGACCAAACATCATCCAGAACAAGTAGAAATTTCTTGCCACGGAGGCTTTCTTTCAGTTTAAACTGGAGCGAATCTAGGTTGCTGCTTAGCAGTCAGAAAGTTTGCACATCGATTCGGTCAAGTATTGATTTTGATCCTGAGAACAAGAAGTCCTCCGAGACACAAACCCCATGCTTTCAAGATATTTATACTCGCTTTCTTATCTTTCAAGTCAAAATGCTTACTCCTTTCTTATCTTTAAAATCAAGTGACTCTCCCTGTCTGATCTTCCAAGCCAAAGTGTCTATTCAATCTCTCATCATTATAAACGAAGGCTGAGCCAGTGTGGTGCTCGCAGCCGCCCATGCCGACTATGGAGATTACATCTATCATGTCTTTACTCTCAGAAAGTAACAGATTCACTATCGTATCTTTACTCTCATCCATACCGTACACTACCAAGGATTCATCCATCAAAGAAGTGGTTTGTCTGAGTGACAGGTTCTCATTATAACCATCTGCTTCTATCAGGAGAAAATCTCTCTCTTTCGAAATACTTTCAAGATCAGCGATCTTCCGCTTCACCTTTTTTCTCATGCCTTTAGCAAGAGTCTTGAACCTAGAGTAGAACTCGGGGTTCAATACACTCTTACTGGAGCCAGCACCTTCGATCTGGGAGCGTAGAACTTCAGTGGCGATCTCATCCAACAGGTCCTCCGCTCCATACACTGCATCCTTCACCCTGTCCAGCCACCTCTCGATATCTGGTTCCCAAATTTGCTTCACCTCAGCATCATTGATCACTCTATGCACAATCACCAATTTATCTCGCAACGTGTACAGGAGTTCATCATCAAGCCCCAGGTTTCGGACGAAGTCGGAAGCCCCCGGAGAAGCCAAACGGTCAAAAAGAACTTGGAGAAAAGCGGAGAGAAAAGCTCCTCCAACCACCTCGGCGGCCATGTCTATTTCTCCCTCTGCGAAAGGAAGTGAAAGAACTGAGGGGAAAATGCAAGCAGGAAGAACAGAACAGGAATGGAGTATGGAGTAGAAGCTTTCTTTGCACCAACAAATCACTCACTGCGATAGCAAAAGTAAAAGCCAAAAAGTTAAAGAAATTAAAGTAGAAAATAAACGTTATTGATAGACGCTCGAAGGTACACGTATAAATGATCTCAACTTACGCCTGTCAACCAAAACTTTATTTTAAAACCAATTTTAATAACCAATAACTACAAACTGAATACTCTAGTTCTTTTTTTTAAATAAATGAATCTTACCCGTTTATAAGTATCAATATTTTAATTATTAATATGATCCCTTAATTGATAATTATCACATTCATGAGGATGTATAATATTTTACTATTACAAAATATATTTAAAAGTATAGAAAATTTCTATAAAGTCCATTTGATAAGATACATATCAAATTTAAATAAATAAATTAAGATGACAATCATTGTTATCAATTCTTTGGCTCTATGAGACTTTTTGGTATAATATTTGGTCTTTTTGTGTTTCCTCAAACTAAATATAACTAAGGCTCCACATTTAGTTAAATAAAAGAAACATAAAAACTTATATGATGGGGTGCACACATAACTAAACAATCACACGATTTACACATGTCAAACACATCATTAACATAATTCACACAATTAACACAAATGAAATATGATCAGATGCAAGTGAGAGTGATGCACAACCATTAATTACATTGTTGTTTTTAGGCTTTTACTGAAAGATATGCGTCTATACCCTAATACACTTCCCACTCGAGTCTTCAGGGTTAAAATTTTGGTCTTTCCTCCCTAGGATCTCTCACTTCTTAATTCGCCTCACTTGGGCCATTCATGTTTCTAAATTTCTTTCTTTTCCATCTTAAACCTTTTCGAGGTCTCATCGATTTCATATAACAATTCCTCTATAATTAACCATGGATGCAATTACGCTGACGATACAATTTATTCACATCATTGACTTTTTAAACTCAATCATAATCATGATAATGTAACACGCATTTAAATACAGTCTCACATCTAATATTTTTTTCAATCATTTCATTCATTCAACACTAATAGAGTATGTACGTGTTGTTATCAACAACCACTCAAATAATTCATTTATGGCTCAAAATACTCCAATAAACTCATAATCTCATAAGCAACCATCTTTACCTCACGTAAATTATGTTGACAACAAGTAATTTTCTTATGTAAATCTTACACCACTCCATCCAAATTGATCTATGAAATCATTTACCCATTTTTATCTGTTCATAATAAATTAAATATGTATTACAAACATATTCAATAAATTTAAACAATCCACACCAATATCTTCTTTCCAAAAATCATGTAAATTCTTCTAAATCTTCCATATTTCATCAATACTATAAATTTTATTAACCTTCAAGTACTCAAATTTCCCAATACACTACACATTCATTTTTTGTTTCTCCTTTTTAAATTCAAATAATAAAATTAACAATGAAGGATTAACTTAAAATTTTTCAATTAAATCATATTATTATTTCTAATCAATTGAACGATTCTCCGACACTTAGACAAAATTTTCATAATATTACCCTATATAAACATCACAAATAAATCTCTAAACAACCCTTTCACTTACATTATGAATAAAATAAAAAATATAAATTTATCAACAAACCTAACAACAATAACTAGAGGTTTAAATAACTAAAGGAATCATCCAACAACCATCATAAAACATATATTAACTTCCTACACAATATTCATAATTTATTATTTTAGAAAATTGATAAATAAAAGTTTTAAGGATAAACCACCCTACCTCATATTTGCAAAATCTAACCGTTAATGGTTTGATCGGACACCGTAGAGACATTCCTCAAATCAAATAGAATAAGGCCTCAAATTTTGATATTGATCGAAAATCGGTTCACCGTAAAATCGAAAGCCCTAACTTTATGAGGATTTTTCCCCATTTTTTTCTCCTTCACTCTTTCTGTCACTCCCTTGGTTTGTTTTTATATTATTTTTTATTTTATTTATTTTCCTTTTTACTATCAATTAAATAATATAATAACTCAAATCTTTGATAGAAAAGAACATGAGAGAAAAAAAAAAAAAAAACCAAACAATAATCATCAGAGACCAATCACGAAATGCAGAATCCCCAAACCAAATATATGAAAAACCCATGAAAAAAAAAAAAACAATCTCAACACGGACATGGCGTGAAAGAACAAAGGCAATAGAAATAAATAAAATCAAACCATACATACCTGGAAGCTACTGCCGTCAAAACTCTCTTCTCTCTCTTCTTCCGTTCTTCTCCTCTTCGGGTCTCCCTCCTCTCTTTTCCTTTGCTCTTCCTCCCTTTTTCCAGAAAACTCTTGAGCCCCCTTTCTTTCTCCCCTTTTCCCTTTTTCTTCTCCCCATCTTCCTTTTTGCTTTTCCTCCCACTCTCTGCCTTTTTTTTTTTGTTCCCCCCTACCCTATAGTGGCTGCCAACTAATTATTTATCATTATTTACCAAATAATTACATAAATTATCATTTCATTCTCCATTACTCATGCATAAAATGCATTTATTAAACCACATACTTATACAAGGAATGAGGAAACATGAGATGTTTCGAGAACTTAGTTGTATGTTGTTCTACCTTTATAATATTTGTTATATCTAGTATAATGATACGATTCTCTCTCATTCTACCTTTATAACATTTGCTATAGTATAATTAAAAGATTCTCTCATATGTGGATGTATGCATGGTTGATGAGTATAGTAAAGCACCAAATGCGTCTTTATGTGAGTTATTTATACTTTTGTTCTTGAATTACGTATTATCTACGTAAGCTTTCATTGATACAACAATTGGTATCACAAAAACTTTTATTATGTTATCTGAATTTAGTGTTTTATTTGTTTTCTATATTTTTGAGAATGAAAAAAAAACTGTACACTACATGTGTTATTTCTGTTTTTTTTTTCTTTTTTTTCATAACAGACTACACTTTTAAAAAACATACCAAACATGGAGTTTTGTACGGAATTAGTGCATTTGAAAAAAAAAGATAAAATTAGTTTGATTTGCAAACTATTAACCAAAATGATGCGTAATGCCGTCGACGGTAACAGCGGCATTTTGTGGAAATCAAATGACGTCGATCGGAACTACGGCATTTGAAATGTCATCAACTTTGAATCATTTTCCTTCTCTGCCTCTTCTTCTTTGCCGTACAAAACTCCCCATTTTAAGTGGAGATTTTTATTATAATTTGTTATATCCAATGTTAAATCAGTTTCAACTGCCCATATATTTTAAACCCACTTTTTTCTGTGAAATAAATAACTGACTTTTTAAATAAAATAATCAACATTATTATTATTATTTTTAAAATTTTTCTACAAGTTTGAAACTCCTGACTTATTATATCACTTTCATCACCATTTTTTGTTGAACAACCCCTTCAATATCTAGATTTTACAAAAATACCCAATAAAATATAATTTTATTTTTATAATTTAAAATATATATATATATATATATATATATATATATATATATATATATATATATATATATATATATATATAAGTATATAACGAATTGTATTAAAAATAAGAAATATCTTCCTTCATAATCTATTGTGACATGAGTGGGAAGGAACAAAGTTATTCTTTAATTCTTTTTCCTTTTTATGAAATTCTTTCACTTTTCTCATCACTTTCCTTTTCCTTTTACTTTGGTTTCAGGATTTTTACTTTTTTTCTGAAAAAGAAAAACTAAAGTTTGATTCCAGTTTTAACGAATTGTATTAAAAATAAGAAATATCTTCCTTCATAATCTACTGTGACATGAGTGGGAAGGAACAAAGTTATTCTTTCATTCTTTTTCCTTTTTATGAAATTCTTTCACTTTTTCTCATCACTTTCCTTTCCTTTTACTTTGGTTTCCAGGATTTTTACTTTTCTGAAAAAGAAAGAAAAACTAAGTTTGATTCCAGTATTTTTTTAAAACACTAAATTCAAATAACAAAGAACAATGTTAAAAAACGAGAAACGAACATACTTTAACAACCTAGATTAAATTGCACCTTCACAATATATATTAATTCTAATAAGACCCCATTTACAATTACTTTGAATAATAATAATAATTGAAGATATACACACAAAAATGCAACATTTGAATGATGATAGTACCAAGTTCCAACACCCCAACTCAAAGCATTTGGACAACCTTTTATTTGTAACAGATATCAGATCAAACCTTTTCTGAGAAAAAAAAAAAAAAAAAAACAATAATAATATTGCAGATTGTAGAAATAGAAAAAATTCAGTGTTTTTGATGAGATAGGACTACATATAATATATAGTCTTTACAACACAAAAAACAAAAAACAAAAAACTCATATCAAAATATATCAGTTTTTTCCACTCCAAATAATCAAATCACATATATTGACAGAGAACAAGAACACTACTACCATAAATGATAGGTTCTTGCCTATAAGAAATTACAAGAAAGAAATTAGATTGGAAGCAGCAACTTCTATGAGGGATGACTGGAAAACTCTATGTATGTCCTCCCATCTCCAAAATTATGGCCTAAATTCCTGCCTGCTCTTACATGTTTCCATTTCTCCCACCCTCATCGGATCATATCTTCACAAGATTGATTGCCTCTCACCTCGTTTCACAGAGCTCTAGCACCTAATTTCGTATGAGCCCGGCTTTGGTGATATAGCGCACCCACTCCCAACAATGTGTACCAGCTCTTCTCCCAGACCTGTAAAAGTTGGTTGTAAAGAATTGAAGCTGCTGCTGGTCCTAGGCGCTGGTAGGGAGTTCTGACTAGTTATAGTATGCATATGCATATATACCTTAACGAATCAAATGCAAACCAGATATTTGTAAACATAGGAACCTGCAGGAACATAGGTTCGGATTGAATCATTATCACATGTTGTAAGATGAAGAGACTATGGAGATTGATGAATGCCTAAACATATATGTTAATAATGATACTATGAATTCTAGATTTAGTGATAGTTAGGAGTTGAAGTACAAGTTTACCATATAAAGTCTACTATTAATGTCTGTTAAGTAGCTACTTAACAGAAATATGAAGAACAATCATATTAAAAAATTGAGATATAAAAATGACAAGGTGAAAAAAAAGAAACAATTAATGTCAATTCAGAAAGAGAATAATAGTTAAAGAGAACCAAATGCAAATTATTGTTTCAGATACGAATCACACTACACTTGAAGCCATGGGCGCTATAAACTTCTTGTTCCCAACCCCTTGAAATAGAAGGAAATCCTATGACTATGAGAATTTTCTATTTTCGTGGAGTGGTTAACATTTATTATCCACGTTTAGATCAATTACTAAAGAGTAGAATGAAAAATAAAAGTAATAAAAAAAAGCAGCACCCTCTGCTGCTTAGTACAATTACAAGAAGAAGAATACTCCTGAAAAAAAATCCGACCCACGAGGAACCATCATACAAAGATGGAACCCATATTTTTAACTGCTTTAAGTTTTATGACTCCTGAATTCTGACATTAACCTCATTGTAATGCATTTTATCCATCTGGATAAAACATTATCATATAAAGCCACTTTGATGCACAGAGAAATTTTTTTTTTCAGTACCTGGAATTCCATCTGAATTGGTGGCCTGGTCCAAGACTTCTTTTCTGCAATTGTAAAATCAATTCTACTTCTGCACTCATCGTTGGCTCAGTTTGTCCAGGAAACTTTCTTATCCTACAAATTTCAAAAATTGCAAACATAAATTAGCTACCAATCCCCTTTCTTAAATGTGACATTTAAAAAGAGACTGTTTTGGATAAATATGATATTTAAAAGAAGACAGGCAATATTAGAATGTACAAGGTAAAAAAAGAAATGGAATTAAGGTAATAAACATTTCACATAAATGGAATTGGGGGGTTTTAGGGTTTTAAGGTTGTAAGGTTTTAATGTCATATGGTTTTAGGGTTTCAAGGTTTTAGGGTTTTAGGTTTTTTGGGTTTTAGGGTTTCAGTGTTTTAGGGTTTAAGCGTTTTAGGTTTTTTGGGGTTTCAAGTTCTTTGTGTATATGTGTGTGATATGTGCAAATATGTGGTCATTATTTTGGACTGCAAACTAATTTAATCTTTTTTTTTGTTCAAATGCAATAGTTCCGTACAAAACTCCATGTTTTGATTCCCGTTTTTGTTTCTTTCCAAAAACATGAATGGATAAATAAACAAATAAAACTTTATTTAAAAAGAAAAAAAAGGCTGTATGATGAATAAAGAACAGAAAAGAAAAGCAGCATATCAACATCAAGCATTGTTGTCTATGGTGGTTCTGCAGTCGTTTTTAGCATAATGTTTTGGCTGAATTATCTAATTAAGTACCTACCGCTCTCTCTATACATTATTCTTATGAGTTGGAGCGTTAGATGAGGCCTTGATTGAGGACACATTTTTCTAATCTAATTTTTAAATACTAAATAAAAAATGTGCACATTGTCCCACATCTTGTTCTAAAGTTTTTAATTCTGATTTTAATGATTATTCAACATTTTTGGACCAACACCAAATGAACCAATAAAAATGTCGACAAGACACCATAAAAATGATTGGTTTAACTTAATTGTATTTCAGCAAGGTGTCCGTTGACAACGATCAACCTAAACTACTTGTGAATGTCGGGTAACCCGACACCACTCCACAATCGAGGCGAGTCTCTTTTACGAAAACACACGTGGTACAAAACCTATCCTGACAATTCTGATAATGCCATGAGTCCATCTGCGAGTAAAATAATGGCCACTTGAATTTGCATTAATACTCACAAAATACATCCTTTATATCACGTAGTTTAAAGTTAATAAATCACTCATAATTCAAACATATATTAAGATTTACAATTTTAATACATGTTATACAAAATGAAAATACGAAAGTCACAGTGTGACTTTCTTGAGCTTGCGACTCCCAGTATTTGTCGTCCTCTATCGCTCACTTATTACTGAAATAGTGATCTCTCGATGGGGTGGTGGCCCGGGTAGTGATAATTTCACATAAGTTACTCGCTTTAAGTGTCGTCATGGCAAGCTGTCGCGGTCAGTAAAACATGATCTGCTTCCGAATGTCTACATGCCCTAAACCCGTGTCTTGAGTCCTCCGCGAGCTCCACTGTTGCATTTTTAAAAGTAGAATCACGAGTAAAATTATAGTTTCAAAACAAAAGCTTTTGTTACCGAAAACTTACTCTGAGGATTCGGTAAAAATGTGGACGCTACCCTCCGAGAGCGAAATTCTTTGGATAACTCTTGAAACAATCGCTAGTCCTCATCAAAGTGATACGGTGGACAACTCTCCAAAGCAATTATTGATCTCGCCCGGAAATTCATTTCACAAACATTTTCACTTTTGTTTTCTTTCATGTCATTGCACTCACTCCTAATATTACAGGATCTTGTGTATGGATGCGTTATCTTAGGTCAAAATATTCATACCTAATATCTTGTTTCGTGTATATATTAGCAAAGTAATTAACTTTTTGCCAAAATCGTATTTATTTAAGTCGCATCAGTAACACCAAATAGTTCATGTGAGGACGAGCCGGATACCCTCTGGGATTCCAATTGGTCCAGCCTAGTAAGTCTCACTATCGCAATCTCTATGGACTATCAATGGAACCCCACTTTAAGAAGGAAAATAGCGCGTACAATAATATAATACGATATATATAAAAGATCCGCAATAGCTCAACTCCATAACCGACCTATATTCACTTGGGGTCATAACCACAAACACATAATAAGGACTCGTATGAGTTGATACTAAAATCGAGCATTCTAAGAGTGTTTGTGAATTTGGGAGTACAAATGAAATCGTAAGTCCGATAAATAAAGGCGAGATAGATAGGATGGGAATCTTGCATTTATCGTGACAAAATGTATGAATCTTTGGAAGCGAGGTAGGCCTCTACGAACTGCCTGGACCTAGGGAACAGATTTAAAACAATAAAACGTGAGATAATAAATCTCAGTGAGTGGCATAATTTATAAGGAAAATAATATTTTTATTTTCGAAGATTTCTTCTCTCAAGACTTCACGTCCACTCTTTTGCAAAGTTCCCCGTTTAAAAATCATTACTAGAAACTGAAGCTTATACGAAGTCAATGATATTAAATCCCGTCTTTGAATTTAGCAAAAATTATAACTTTGAATTTATTCACAACATAAAAATTGAGCATAAAGTGTATAAACCTCATGTTATACAAATAATCATGAAAACACAATAACCATAATTATTGAAATGGTTATAGCTTACTTAGAAACCCACAATGTACCGTACCATACCATATACCCATCATATACCATACCATATACTCATCATGCTCAAATTTAACCGAAATTATAACCTGAATTTATTCACAACATAAAATTTGAGCATAAAGTGTATAAACCTCATGTTGTACAAATAATCATGAAAACACAATAACCATAATTATTGAAATGGTTATAGCTTACTTAGAAACCCACAATGTATCGTACCATACCATATACCCATCATATACCATACCATATACTCATCATAAAGCCAGTACCATACTTATCATATCTGTACCATATACCCGTCATATCTTAGGTACCATATGCGCTCATCATATGCAGAGTACCATATACCCTTCACATAAGCGAGTAGGACTCTCCACCTCCGCGACCCCGACATAAATGGTTCTTACTTACACAGAAACCAACGATGTACCATACCATATACCCATCCTAAACCGTCGGGTAACCCCGACCTCACGGCCGTGGAAATAATATATAACCATTGGATGAAACCAACCTCACGTCACGGTGGCAAATCCAGTGTAATAAACCGTCCCGAGTAAGCTTGGAGCCTCACGACCATGATAATGTATAGGGTTGGATGAAACCCGGCCTCCAGCGTCAGAGTGGCGAATTAATAAGCCGAGTCGGAGTAAGCAGGCCTCACGGTCGATGGAAATAATGTATAGGATTGGATGAATCCAACCTCACGACCGTGGCAACTAATAAAGCGTCAAGTTAGCCAGGCCTCCGCGGTCGTGGAAATAATGTATAACCGTTGGATGAATCCAACCTCACGACACCGTGGCAAACTCATTTCACTATAATATGGATACTGAATCAATCCTCTGGTACTATATGGTACATCAACCTATAACAACCAACACGGTATTCTTACTCACATATACTTTTCCAACGATGCTGTATTATAATATAACAACCAACACAGTATCCTTACTCACATATACTTTTCCAACGATACTGTATTATGATATAACACCCAACACAGTATCCTTACTCACATATACTTTTCCAACGATATTGTATTATAATATAACAACCAACACAGTATCCTTACTCACATACACTTTTACGCGATGCGTATTTTAATCATTTCTGAGAGTCTCCAAAATCAACATTTCTTAAATCAGTAAATTTTCAAAGTGGTTTAAAACCTCAATCCATGTATCAAAATGTTTAAATACCACAAATTTATCCATGAACTCAGTAAAATTTATAAATATTTCAAATGTTGACAAAATCCACATAAAATAATAACTTGTTTATATAAGAACAAATACTTATATTTATGCATAACCAACCATTCGATCAAATAATGTATATAGCAAATAATTACAACCACAATTATATATCATAATAATAAAGCATTTAAGCGATATAAATAACATAGTTTATAAAGCGTTCAGTCTGCTCCATATAAAGATCAAATCTAAGGCGGCGTGATGTCATAATATAAATAAAACTTCCATAGGCTCGATAAATGAACAATAACATTAGGGATTTAGAGTATGAGAATAACTTTAGAACTATGGGAAATAAATCAAAATTGGACTCAGGCAGTCGATTCTGTGATGTGCCTATAGACTGATACCTAAAATTGGGGCTTTTCACGGAGCTAATTTCTAGAAATTGAAGCAGTCTGACAATTCATAAAAACATCCAATTTTCACTAAATCCAACTTCAATTTTTGTAAACTTGATCCAATTGTGCTCTATTTCGAGTCCAAACTTCTAGAGTAATTACGAAACAACCTAAAAATGGAAAAGCCTTAGAAACGGCGTGGGAATTTCAAACCACATATCAATTAAATCCATATTATCATTTATAATCAATTGAGTGTTCTAGATACTTGAGGAAAATTTTCATAATATTATCCAATACCCGACATCGCAAATAAATCTCACAAGCAACCTTTCTTCTTACATTATGAATAAAACCAAAATATAAATTTATACCAACAAACCTAACAGCAACTAAAGGTTCAAAATAGCAAGAGTCATCCAACAACCATTATAAAACATATATTAACTTCTTAAACAAGATTCATATATTACCTCAGATTCGCAAAATCTAACCGTTAATGGTTCGATCGGACACCGTAGAAACGTTCCTCACATCAAATAACATCAAATAGAATAAGCCCTCAGATTTTGATATTGATCGAAAATTGTTTCACAGTAAAAATCAGAGCCACCCCAGCTTCATGGGATTTTTCCCCATTTTTCTCATACCATACACTCTCTCTCACTCCCTCATGACTCCCCCTTAGCCACACATGGCACCCCTTGATTTGTTTTTATATTATTTTATTTATTTATTTTCCTTTTCACTACCAATTAAATAATATAATAACTCAATATGTTAATTGCCTCACTTCTCTCTTTTTTAACAATATTTCACATAACAAATCATTTTTTTTCCAATAATAATAATAATAATAATAATACACATACTTATCCCAAATAACATAATTTATACTATTAATATCTCATTTTCTTTTCCATCATATTCATTTTTTTTTTTTTTTGACATGGAATAAATAATTCAAAGTCCTCCATTGACCAAGAGAAGTCTTAAGAATTTTTGTAAATTCCAAGTCAACAAGTGTCCTTAATTTGATTTTTTGGACAACATTTCCTTGACTTTGAAAATCTCACTTGACATAAAATTCAAGATCAATACAATAACATTATTAAAGTGATATGATTAACTTGTAAGTTGGTTTTTAAAAGTTAAGATCTTCAATGTGGACATGTATCGTTATAAATAAAAGAACTAAAAGGCATAAACATAAAAGTGTCACTTTAGGCCTTAAACCTTAAACCTTTACAACCATATGAGAGTTACACTCATTATTTACCACTTTTATTAAAAAAAAACTGATAACGGTGGTTACCAACTAATTATTTATCATATGAGAGTTACGCTCATTATTTGTAAATAATTACCTAATTCCCTTCCATTTCTTCATGTTTCATTTACCTTAAATGCATATATTAAACCACATAATAATATAGTTACAAAAGTTATAACACTATATTCATAAAAAAAATTCTTACTCTTATTTATAATCGTATTTAGAATATGTCTCAATTCCTTATTAGTATAATTCCTTTTTGCAAAGAATATTTTATAATATATCTCTTATTATTTATTATATTACCTTGCTCAATAAGGAAAGATTCCTTATAGAATAAGAAGAGTAGTTAGGAATATTACTATAAATATTATGGGTCATGAGAGAAAAAATCACAAAAGAGAGATGGGCTTGTAAAGTATATACAGGGTATGTAGAGATGTGAGGAATAATGGGGACACCCAATGGAGCGAGTGATCTCACGATTCAGGGTACGAATACAAGGAAGGAGGAAACATGAGATGTTTCGAGAACTCAATTGTTTGTTGTTCTACCTTTATAATATTTGCTATACCTAGTATAATGAAAAGATTCTCTCTCATTCTACCTTTATAATATTTGTTATACTATAATTAAAATATTCTCTCTCATTTGTGGATATAGACATGGTTGACCGAATCATGTTAAACCCTCGTGCATCTTTGTGTGAGTTATTTATCTTTTTGTTCTTGAATTCATATTATATACATTAAAGCTTCCATTGACACAACAATTGGTATCACAAAAAATTGTTTTTATGTTCTCTGAATTTAGTGTTTTCTTTAATTAAAAAACTGGGAATTAGATGTGTTATTTCTATTTATTTATTTTTCCTTATTTTTTATAACAGAAAAAAGTTTTCAAAAACATGACCAAATATGGCATAGATGATCAGTATATTAAAACCAATATTATATGTTTCTTTCTGTATATTAAAAAAAACCTTGAGTCAAATTCTCTGAAGGAATAGATGATCAAGTATGCCATAGATGCTCTTTGCACCTTATCAATTATTCCCTGAACTGAACCTGCATTTTTTAGCTTTTTTCTCAAGAAATTCAAGAAAAAAAAACATGAAGAGAAAGAAAAGTTATTCAAGAAAAAAAAAACATGAAGAGATATTCAGAGGGATAGAAATTCAGAGGAAACAACATTAAGCCTAGAAACCCACAACTAAAAACATTAAACCCAGAACGAAAAACTTTATGAACCAGAACTAAGAAAAAAGGGAAAAAAAGTATTCAAAACATTAAACCTCCTTGGTGTGCTCATTCATGCAGCAAATTCCATATTATCCAAAAGAAGATGCCACCAGAAGAAAATGGCACCATATAAAAAGAAAAAAACATTCAGAAAAGAGAATTTAGAAGAAAGCCTAACAATAAAAATAAAAATTAAGTCAAAATTAAAGTCAAAAAAGCCAAAAAAATACATTTTTAAAAATATAATTTATGAGTGAATATTAGGTTTAAAGTCCTAAAAGTCAAAATTAAGTAGAATTAATATTTTTTATAATAAAAAACATTTTTCCTTAGTCAAGAGTAGGTTTAAATGGTATATGCTAATGATATGCTCTCTTTTTCTTTCTTTTTTTACAACTAAACACTTTAGGTACAATATAATAAGTTGTTTAAATGTTGAACGCTCTTTTTCTTTTGTTTCTCTCTTATCAAAATTAAGTACAAAATGATTAAAAAAATTTAACAATGTGAGTGTCATGAATGATTTTATTTATATTTGATTTTTTTTATAACCTAACAATTTGAATTCTTATGTAATAAATTATCATGTATTTGAGCTGAGCCCCAAAAACTCTTCTCCTTCTTTCAAGATTTTTATCAAATATGAAAAATATTTTCTTATTCTTTTCCCTTTCCTTAATATTTTCTGAAATCAATGTAAAAGTGGAGGTTATATTCTCGTTTGGAAAATGATACGTTATTATGTTAGGCATGTTTAGCTTAAAAATAAATGTTATTCGAAGAATAAAGAAATGGTATTTAAAGAAGACTATAACTACTTGTAACGTTAAGCTTTATTATTTTGTATAGAGACGGCCCCAAGATTCACTATCAAAGGTGAAGAGTGAAAAAGTTAAAATATTTTTTTTCTTTGCATATGAATTAAATATTTTCTGATTTTGTAACTTTCAAAACTTATACCAGTACACAATATGCCTATGGAATCTTATGATTTCTAATAACACCAATCCTAAAAACAAATTTTTCTTTACCTATAAAGGAAATAAAATTAAGGTGGTTTTACTTATCTTGAACAAAAATTTTTCAACAATACTAAATAGTACTTAATAATATTAAGTATTAAGTTGTTTGTTTTTAACATTAAATAGTGAGTGCTACTAGCTCTCCTCTTTGTTGGACAAGAATGGTGTTTCCTATTTCAAAAGATGACTTTTTTTAATAGAAAAAGTCAAATATTTTGTCATTTTATATTCAGAGTTTTTTTTAGAAATCCCAGTAATAAGTCATGAAAAAGTTAAAAAGCAAACAAGTTGAATGCTGAAATCTATTTAGCTTTCAATAAAAAGCCAAAAAACAAACGGCACCATAATCATTTTTCATTGAAGCTAGAAAAAATCCGAAGGGATTTCTTATGGGATGAGGAGCATTGGAGAATTGGAAGATAGTGTACCGTGATAGGAGAAATGGAATGTAAATTGGAAGATAGCGTACCGTGATAGCAGAAATGGAGGGCTTGGGGTCTGACGAAAACTTGCAACTCTTAACAGAGCTCTTCTATGCAAGTGGTGCTGGAGGTTTTCAATAGAGCATGACACTCTTTGGAAGGCCTTTATCACCTTAAATATGGGACTAAAGAGGGGGGCTGGTTTACAAAGGCCTGTAGGGGAAGTTATGGGGTGGGTCTTTGGAAGTAGATTAGTAAAGAGGCTTCACACCTATGAAGAGAAAAATATCTCTTTGATTTTCATTAATTAACAAAATGAGGGAACATACATATTTATACTCCAAGTGTTAGAGCAAAGAAATGAAACAAAATTAGAGTATAATTAGAAGACTAAAGAGAAAAGGAAAGGATTCCTAAATGGATTCGGAAACTGATATCTAACACTCCCCCTCAAATTGGAGCATATAGGTCAAATGGGTTACACATGTACTTAATCCTAATGCACAAAGCTTGTTAGACATGTACTTAATCCGATGAGTAGATCTAGGGTTGTTGGAAAAGTCGTCGAGAATTGACTACACGGTAAGTTGATGTGACCGGAGTGAGACAACCATAAGATGTGTTGCCGGAATTGACTGCATGGCAAGTTGATGAGACCGAAAGAGAGGGCCTGTAAGTAGACTATTGAAAAAGTCTATCGGAAAACTCGTTGGAAAAAACATCCAATAGAGAAGGTTCATCGGAGAAGGTCCACGAGAGAAGGTCCGACGAGGAAGGTCCGTCGAAGAAGGTCTGCGGGAAAAGGTCCGTCGAAGAAGGTCCATGGAAGAAAGGTTGTCGAAGAAGGTCAGTCAAAGAAGGTCCACGGGAGAAGGATCGTCGGAGAAGGTCCATCGAAGAAGGTTCATCGGAGAAGGTCCGCAGGAGAAGGTCCGATGTAGAAGGTTCACCGAAAAAGGTCCGACAGAGAAAGAGGGCCTGAAAGTAGACTTCCAGAAAAGTGGCCGGAAAAGTGACCAGAAAAGTGGCTTTGACACCATGTGAAGAGAAAAATATCTCTTTGATTTTTATTAATTAACAAAGTGAGGGAACATACATATTTATATTCCTAAGTGTTAGAGCAAATAAAGAAAACAAAATTAGAGTTTAATTAGGAGACTAAAGAGAAAAGGAAAGAAGGAAAAGATTCCTAAATGGATTAGGAAACTAATCCTTAACAACACTTAAAGCTAAATAGTTTGTTTCTTGTTAGTGATGGTAGTAGGATCAGATATGAACCTTTGTGTGTAAAGTTCCCTACCCTTTACACTTTGGCAAGCTCAAAACATGCAAGGGTTTTTGAAGTGTGGGAAGGATCGAGGGAGGCAGGGAGCTAGAATCCTCACTTCGTAAGGCCCTTTAATGATTAGGAAATGGAGATGGAGGAATTCATTGCATCAGTCCAAAATAGAAAGATCAACCCCTTAGAAGAGGATAAGCTGATTTGGAAGAAGACAAAAAATGGCATATGTTCTGTTAAGTCCAATTTTGAACTGTTGAATGGGGGGAGTACAGTTTCCTTCCCGAAGAGGATGGTTTGGAATCAGTGTGTGCCAACAAAAATAAGCTTTTTTACTAGGGAAGTCTAATGGGGCAAAGTGATGACCTTGGATCAAGTCAAAAGAAGAGGCTTTCATTTGGCAAACAGATGTCCTTCGTGTAGCGAAGATGAAGAGAGTGTGGATCATCTCCTGATTCACTGTTCTAAGGTTTGTGGCTTGTGAACCTTGATGTTGGCAGCCTTGGGTATCTCTTGGGTGCCACCTTTTTTGGTTCTGGTAGGCTGGAGGAAAATCTCAGTGAGAAAGGAGGAGAGGAAGATCTGGTTGGCTGCCCCTCTTTGATTTTTCTGGGCTGTGTGGAAGGGAAGAAATAAGATGGTCTTTGAAAATGAGATTTTCTCGTTTCAAAGGCTGAAAAGTTCTTTTGTATCTTCGTTTCACTCTTGGGCTAGATTGTATGTAATTCCTGGTTTCTCTCTTTGTTTGTAATTGGGTTTTTCGGTTGGTTTTAGTTTCTGGGGGGCTGGTGAGTTTGTTGGTGCCTTTAGCTCCTTTATTTTTTTGTACAGTCTGAAAGGCTCCCTTTGTATACTCCCTGTATACGCATTGGGCTGTCTTTCGGCTACCACTTTTTGGTTTTCAAAATATTTTTTGTTTGCTAATCAAAAAAAAAAAATGTTAAATCTCATATTCCCAAAGGAAAGTCATACTACCACAGTCCTCGGTGAGAAAGGAGAGGAAGATCTGGTTGGCTGCTCCTCTTTGCTTTTTCTGGGCTGTGTGGAAGGAAAGAAATAAGATGGTCTTTGAAAATGAGATTTTCTCGGTTCAAAGACTGAAAAGGTCTTTTGTATTTTCATTTCACTCTTGGGCTAGATCGTATCTAATTCCTGGTTTCTCTCTTTGTTTGTAATTGGGTTTTTGGGTTGGTTTTAGTTTATGGGGGACTGGTGAGTTTTTTTGTGCTTTTAGCTCCTTTACTTTTTTGTACAGTCTGAAAGGCTCCCTTTGTATACTCCTTGTATACGCATTGGGCTGCCTTTTGGCTCCCTCTTTTTGGTTCAATATATTTTTTGCTTGCTTATCAAAAAAAAAATAATAAGAATCTGTTAAATCTCACATTCCCCAAGGAAAGTCATACTACCACTGTCCTCAGATGTCACACTTCGCCCACACAAGTAAAATAAACCTACATTAATGCCTGACATAAAGCAAATCACAAAGCCTCACTAAATCCTTCCAGGCATAAGTTCAAAGTTGCAGTAATGGTTATTGACTTGGTAAGTTCTAAAGTGCATCGGTCTTGGTATCTCAAATCAATATCCGTATTACACACAGTATTGGTTATTGACTTGGTAGGTTCTAAAGTGCATCAGTCTCCGCTTAGAGCACATTATGATCCATTGCCCAATGATTTGGGGGTTTTGGGCTGCCCTCATTGCTGTCACAAGAGTTGATTAAGTTTGCCCCCGTTTGATTAACGATTTACTCTTTTGCTGAAGTGTATTTCCTATTAGGAAGCAAGTCAAAATTTGTGGAAGGCGGCCCCTCTGTATCTCTTTTGGACAATTTGGAATAAGAGAAACGGAATTGTGTTTGAAGATACTACTTTCTCCCATAGCAGGCTGAAACTCTCTTTTATTAGATCTTTAACATCCCGGGCAGGTTTAATTCTTGATATGGATATTTCTATTGTAAGAATCTTTTTGTGTATTCTCTAGTTCCTGGTTTTTTAAGGGGGCGGTAAGTGTTTTTCTACCCCTGCTATTTTTTGTATAGGCCTTCTTGGCTCCCCTTGTATACCCCATACATGCGTTTGGGTTGCCCTTTGGCTCTTTTTTGGCTATAATATTTTCCTTCTCTTTGCCCATCAAAAAAAAAAAAAAAGGAATACAAAGATTTACAAAATAAGATCCTAAGTTTAATTATATTTAATATCATTTAAACAATCATTAAAGTATGTTTGACCACTCTTTAATATTGAATATTCTTTCATTTAATAACTTAATGCTAAATTTACTTTATTATAAAATTCCCTTTTTTTCATAATTGATTATAAAATTATTTAAATTGATTAAAATCATTTGACTTCAGTTCATACAAGCCATTGTTAATTTTTTGTACATTATCTTTAAAAAAAATTAAATTTTATGCTCCTTACACAAGCGTATTAAAAAAATTATAATTATTCTATATTAAATTAAATTGTTATAAACAATAACCACCTTCCCCCTCATTTTATGGTCCAACTCCATTACGCATTATCTAATACTCAAATGCTCATTGTGTAAGTCGTGATGATCCAAAAACCATTACTTCCTCAATTATTCTCTACTCCTCTTTCAAACCCTTTAGTTTATTCTTCACAATTTGTATGAAGAAAACCACCTTACTAGCTCAAAGAAACCCCAAATCCATCTCTAAATCAAACATCTTCCTTTTTTTTTATCAGTGTTTCTAAATCAAACATCTTCCTTTTCTCCTCGAGTTCCAAACTCATTCCTCTCAATTGTCCCCGCTTATTTTACCAGCAAATGTTGGTGATATCTAGCTTCTGGATAAAGTATTCACCAAAAATCAGCATCAGAGAATAAGAGAGGTAGCACTTTTCATCTTTGAATTGTGAGTAGTCTTACATTCGTCTTCATTTTTTGCTCGACACAACAGCCCAAATTTGAGTCAAACTCAGATATCAGTATCAAACCAGGCTTGGTTGAGTCATACTGTTTCTTAGTCAATATTTTGAACCCTTGCTTCCAGGACTTCACCCTACTATCATCATACTTCATCACTTTTAAAAAAAGACACGTTCCTCATATGGTTCCAAAAACTGCCTGAAAGTCCAACTAAGCTAAATTCGCCAAAGATCAACTTCCCCAATTATGGATCCATGAAGGCCACTCATTGCTACACCAACATGTAAAATTCTATATAAGTGCCAGACACAAAATCATGGAACAAGTCATTCATAGGCAAATAACTACAGAAATATAAATTTTATAAATGAGTCAATTTGCTTAGTTTTCCATCAAGAGGAAACTTTGGAACATTCAGTGAACCAAACTATTAAAAGAACATATATGAATATGAAGAGAACATCAACCCCTTATATTTTTGGGAAACAATATTAAGAATCTAAGATTAAATAAAATATTAGGGCATGCAACAAGGTAATTATCTAGTATGTAGTAAAAATGAAGAAAGGGCAGCATATGAAGTGCACTAAGAAGTAAGAGGGAAAAAATTGCAAAATGATAAAGAAAAGAGGCACTCTACCTTGTTTAGATAGTTCATTTGGGTAATTACACAAGTAATTACAACTATAGTGAAGGCCCATGGCTGAGGATATATTAGCTGATTCATTCCTGATAATGTTAACTTCAAAGCAATTCCAAGTGCTTTAACACTCATGACCTGGAATAGTATTCCATCAAGACAAAAAACACTTTAGAAGTAAAATCAGAGCACAGTCAGTAAGTTATAAACCACCAAATGCCGATACATACCGATAAGGAACCTACAAGAGAGCAAACTCCAATGTACACCATTATATGGGTCTGACCATATTGAGGGATGAAGTGGATTATAAGTACAAACACAGCTGTTATCACCAAAGCAGCATATGAACAAGAAAAGCTACACATAACAAGGAAAATAAAGTAAGTCATCACAATAATCGTATACAAAAAGTAGGTAAATAAATGAAAAAATATGTGACATAGGCTCCATATTACCACAAGCTCTGTGTGAATCCCAAACTTCTAGCACTGATTGAATCTCACGTTCTTGAGGAGCATGAAGAACGATTGTTGTAGAGCCCACTACACAAAGAACACAACCAAGAATCCCAAAAAATGTGTAGCTTCTCCCTCAAAATAATATGAGCAAGTACAGCACTGCACGACAATATAGAAGTCAGTACTGAACTCAAGAATCAAAATTAACAATATAGTGCAACTTGCTCTCATGCCTGATAATAATGCTGAGTGCACCAAGATAAGTGACCAGAATAGCTAGCGCAAACACATAAGCAACAAAATTAATTTCCCCGGCAATCACTGTTGCAATTGCAATCACCATTAACATTGCACTTTCATAAAGCACATATCAAGAAACTCATATAGCCGCACAACTAGTTAATTTTAGATAAGTAACGAAACAAAAATTAAGGAAAAGAAGAAGAGTGAATCAGAAGTGGCATTACATTTGTTTTTTTCTTTTTTTTTTTGAAAGATAAACTGAGCAGTATATTGAACAAAAAAAGAGCTTGGGCAACCAAGACGCATACAGGAAGTATACAGGGGCGCCAAGACTGTATAGCAGGGAGAGGCAGAAACAAAACCTACCACCCCAAAAAACTAGTCCCTTAGAGAATATACAAAAGAATTCTAGCCAAAGACCACTCCATGTTAGGAATTAACCCCGTCCAAGAAATTAAAGCACTAACAAAGGATAGCTTCATTCTATTTGGGGAAAAAACTACATCCTTAAAAACAACTGTATTTCTCTCTTTCCAAACAGCCCAGATTAAACTAAGAGGCGCCGCCATCCACAAATTTTTGGCTTTCTTCCTGATTGGAAAGTAGGACCATCCTGACAACACCTCTTTTATCAAAAAGGGGCAAACCCATTGAAATCCAGGAATAGACAACAAGGCTGCTCACATTCCCCATACCGCAGGACAACGAATAAGAAGGTGATCCAAATCTTCCTCAGCATTTTTTTTTTTTTTATCGGTAAAAAGCAGTATATAGATGAAAAATGAGCACAAGGCTCCCAAAGAGTACACAAGAGGAGCACAAAAAAAAAAAAAAAGGGAAACACCAACTCACTCTCACCTATACCCCATCCAAATTCAAAACACCAAAAAATTTAAGTTATCAACAACATACAACTTAGCCCGACCACAAGGTAACAAAAGATGAATTTCATCACGTAATGACGAGGGCCTCATTCTCAAGCCACTATTCCTTTCCATCCAGTGTCAGGAATATACAAGAGGGCCGCCAATAAAACTCTCTTAGTTTTTGAGCACTAGCGCTTTGCCAAGCAAGGAGAAGTTGTCGAACCGTTCAAGGGAACACCCAATTAGAATCGGTAATGGCCAAAAGAAGATCCCATAACATCTTGGCTCTCGAAAAATGGATAAGCAAGTGGTCTATTGTTTCCTCATTCTCTTCACATAAAAAACACCTGTTTACTAGGGGGATCCCCCTCCTCTTTAGCATTCTTACACAAAGGGCATTTGATAACCCCTTTTTTCTAATTGCTCCATAGTTAAGACTTAAGACTTTACCCCACCAAACTTCCCAAGCAAAAAAACACACTTTTGGAGTATGCAACCGTTCCCAACACTCAGTAGTTCAGTAGCTTGAAGTTGGCTTTTATTGAGAAGATTCCATTTTTATATCCCCTTCCAAGCGTCTATCTCTTTCCAACTGATTAGATTTATGAAATTTTGAACTTCCTCCATTTCCCAATCATTGAAAGATCTCATAAATCTTGGATTCCAAGTCCCTTCCCCTCTTGTGGTATCCCAAACCTTCGCCACCATTGACCTTTTTTATCCAACTAAAGCATACAGGGAGGGGAACATCACTCTCAGGGGTCTTTCCCCACACCACGAGTCAACCCGGAATTTAACTCTGCTACCATCACCAATAACAAAACAGAAGTCCTGTTTCAAATTTATGATTTGCGTGCGATATCCTTCCAAGGCCACTTCAAAACCCCGCCAATGCTCTTTTTGTGAATCAATCCCCCTCTTCACTTTGATATTTTAGGTAATAACCTTTTTCCACATAGGGTTGTCCTCGACTCTGAGCCTCAGCTCGTTTGCCGGCCAAGGCCTTATTCAATGTATGTAAGCTACGAATGCCCAGTCCACCTTTCTCCTTACTAAGGCACACTGCATCCCAACTCACCAAGTGGATTCTCCTCTCCAAGTTTCCACCACCCTATAAGAAATCCCTCTGAATTTTCTCCAATCTAGACTTGACTCCTTGAGCAAATGGAAAAGGGACATAATGTAAATGGCCGAGCTATTGGTGTGCTTCATATAAGAGTAAGTCTTCCTCCTTTTGATATGAACTGTCTCTTCCAATTGGCAAGCTTTTTTCTAAATCTCTCTTCCACAGTGGCATTATATTTGTTATCAAATTTGGAATGTCAAAATAATTTGAGCATATTGGTAGCATTGGCCAATGCTTTAGATATTGACGAGACTAATTTCTCTAGCCAATGTTTAATTTGTCTCTGCAGTATAAGCTTTTGTGGGTAAAGTTGTTTTTTTTTAACAGCAAGTTGGTAACATTGGTTTTTAGCTGAGGGCCATTTCTATAATGTTTAAATAGCAATCATATGAATACATTACTAGATAACAAGACACAGATGTGGCCCATTTTATTCATTATCACAATTAAAAAAGTGAATTGACAACTTATTATAAAAGTTAGCAGCTGTGACTATGGATTAGTAATAAAGATGTAGGGCTCTAATTCTACTTGTTTCATAAATTTCTTTTTTATGTTTTATTTTTTAAAAAGAAATTTATGAAACAAGTAGAATTAGAGCCTATGTGTTCATCGGTCTTACATAATGATTCTAATGTTCCACCTTACCTATGTGTTTAAATTGCAATCTGAAACAAGACTCAGATTGAATTCAAAAATTGTGACCATTGAGTGCATAATCATTGTAGACTTGTGTTGTTTTACAAGAGAAATCCAGCTAATGCATTCTCCCCACAAAGGTTCTCAGAAGAACATAATCCCCTAAAATTGTACTGTGATCCCATCCGTTAAAAACCATAGATAATGATCATGGAATAGAAGAAGTAGAGTTCTGTTTCCTCTCAGTAAGAATAGATTGTATTTGAGACCTATCTCAGAGTGGCAAGATATTTGCATAGGGATGTGTAAGGTTCCAATTTCAAGTTCCCATAGGAACAAAAAGGAGACAACCCCCACCCAAAAAAAGGCAAAAAACAAAAAGAATACCAAAAAAAATTATCAAATTTTTTTTTTTTTTTTGATAAATAAGCAACAGAAATTCATTGAGAAGAAGAAGGACAAAGTGAGGAAAACATCCCACCAAGTATACAGGGGGTATACAAAGGGAGCCCCACAGCCTGAACAAAAATGGGCTTAGAACAAAAACTTACCAGCCCAAGCATCAACATTACAGTGTACAGAAGAGTAGACTAATTAGAGTGTGATCCATATTAGAGATAACACTAGCCCAAGAACTTAGAGTCCTAAGAAAAAAAGATTTCAGCCTAACCAAAGAAAATTGCACATCTTCAAAAACAATAATGTTCCTTTTTGTCCAAATGGCCCAAAGGAGACAACGAGCAACCATCCTCCAGAATTTTTTGTCCTCTTTTCGTGTAGAGGTTGATCCGACAAAAAATTATCAAAGTTAGATCATTCCTTAACCATTATTAGCTCTACCATATTCACAGGCTATTCACGAGAGCTCACCACTTATTATCCAGCTACATGTGCTTGCAAGTTCAGACATCATAAAATAAAATCTTCTAAGGTCAAGCTAATAAAATAAATCCTTAAATGAATCAAATTCATAGAACTTTTGAACAAAAGAACCTTATTGAACTCACTTGTTATCATGCCCACCCACCAAAGTGGCTCATATAAGTAAGAATAACCTCCAACCCCTGGAAAAACAATAACATTATTTACTGTCAATAAGATATGCTTTTTATTTTTTTCTTATAGGTAAAAAAGAACGCGTTAAAAAGCGCCAAAAAAAAAGCACACACCAAAGTAAATGGGCAATAAGACGTGTTATTTATGTTTTGATAGGCAATAAGACATGTTATTTATGATGTTAACATGATAATGTTACAAAGGGTAGAGGATTATAAAAGTATGCAAGCAATACATCAAATGGCACGCTAAGCTATTAAGAGTGTTATACACATGCATATGGGATAGAAAGATATAAAGCACATTTAAATGAAGGTCACCATCACCTTCTGGCTTTATATATACCTGCTTCAACAATACACTCACAGTAGCACTAGAAGAAATATATAGAAATATGACCCTCAGAACTGATTATCTTGAAACTGGAGACTTGTGGGGAAAAGTTACTTTCCGCACTTCCATTCCAAAGACAAAAATCTACCTCCCCTTTCATACGTTTTCCTATCACTCACTTTCGCATACAAATTCAGATTAAAATATATTATTTATACTTTAAAAACAAAAAAATAAATAAATAAAATAGGATACAAAAGAACAACAATCCAGAATTTGGGGTTAGTATAGACACTCAAAGAGCCCATCTCTTAATTTAAGACATAGAGGTCCTCCATAGTTATTTTGTAGAGTTTTCCACATACAAACACATGACAAAAATCTAAGTGAGAAACCAATACTAAAATCAGGTCAATTCAGGAGAATCAACACCAGTTCAACTCCACCTATCTATCCAACAAAAAACATATTCCCTGGACCAACTGAAAATTTCGACATCAAAACATATTCATTTCAAACTGACTTTTGAAACCAAGATGCAAATCCCCAAACAGCTGATAAAAAAATTAAAGGGCATTGAATCTGAAAATTAGTCCAACACTATTTAAGGTTGGGTAGATGATTGCAATGTCATTTTCAAGAAAAGCACCAATGCTACCTCAAAATTTTCCTAATGCAAAATAAAAATTTCCCAATCCATTGGATAGAAAGATATTCCTCCACAGATCAAAAGAAATAAATTAAACTCAGTGACTGATAGTTCAATCCAACATTTTCTGAACTAGTATATGCATACCCAAAATTGTACAAATAAAAAAAACCCCATTGAATGCTAATAAATGTCCCCCAAGCACACCTCAAAAAGTCCCACTAAAATTGAACATCTCAGCAAAACCTCCATATTACTCATCTCAGCAAAACCTCCATATTATTCATAACTTCATAAACCAGAATTAAATTCACAACAGCCTAAACATGAAAATGCCACCTCAAAATCGAAACCTACGCCAAGCCCCAAAATTCTAGCAAGCGAAAAAAACAAAAATAATGAGAAAATGGCCTCACGTTCAACAATGCCACGTCAAACCCATCAAATTTGTTAAAAAAACAAGCACAGTAAGTACAGAAAAGCAGAATCTAAATACTGTCTGCCTGCTCTGATTACAAATACCACAATGCCACCTCATAATCCTACTAATAAAATTAGAAAAGACATCAAACGCCACGATTTCAACTCAATTTTTCAAAATTAATCAAATATGAATTCACACATACAAAAATGTCAAAAAAAGGGCATCAAGAAAACCCATCAAATTTGCAAAAACACAGCAAAATACACACCAAAAACAGATGAGCAAAATCCCACCAAAACCAAGCACTGCATACCTGCTCTGATTCCAGAAGCCCCAGCCTTCTTCAAGCCCTTCTTCTTGACAATGAAGCTAGCACCAATGAAAATGCTAGAAGCCAGCGCGAGAACCAAACCCTTGATGTTGTCAGCATACATGCCCTTGTAGGAGTAAGCCTCATCCTCCCCAGCCTCTGCCATGGCTAAAAAACCCTAAACCCGACCTCAATCTCAACCCGAAACCCTAAGCTTCAACTGCCATGGAAAGCAAAGCAGATTTACGATAATCACGGTTTCCCGCAATTCAACTCAGACTTTGACTCCGCGAAGAATCAAATGATCTGAGGAACAGAAAAAGCTGAAGATCTGTCGGCGCTTGAAGACAAAGCTGGACGGTGGAAACAGGTGGGGAAGGTTTCTTGGATCCCAAGAAAATCAGAGAAAATGAAATGAAAATGAAAATGGAAGAATTTTCCTTTTTCATTTTTTACTTTTTCATTTAATATTCAATTTTATTTGTGTTGGGCGCTTCACGGGCAACGCGGATTTGACGATAGTATATTAGAAGAATAAAGAAGTCAATAAATATTTTACTCTCTTGTGAGTTTGATCAATAATATCATTCATTTTAAAAATAAAATTAAAAATATTAATATTAATGTCATATACCACTTACTAATACCGTTTTTTTTTTTAGAAAATTTATATCATTACTTATTATGCTTAGTTTAAATAATAAAATGTTCAATGTTTAAATAAACTATGACAGAAAAAGGAAAAGGATCTCGAATTCTTAATCCTAATAAAATAATTTATTATAATATAATTAAAAGTATTTACCTATAAAAAAATAATAATTCATATTTTTTCATAACATTGATGAAATATGTTACTCAATTTATTTTTTAATCAACTAAAAAACATGTTATTTATTTCTATCTTATGGTACGATATTTTTAATAAGATTTATCACTTGGTTCTGTTGGTACATTTGTTAGTGTGAAGTGAAAATCTTAGGTCAAAACAATATTCATTATATATTTTATCAAAATAATTTCGGTTTAATATTTGTTTATATAAAAAAAATATCATTAATTAATATAAAACATGGTAGAATTCTGATAAATTATCGATGCAAACATAAAATCAAAATCGTTAAATTCTGACATAACTCAAGTACATATATTTAATATTGAGTATAGGCATTTAGTATTAACATTATAGTATAATAACATGGCTGAAGTTACCATGACATGCTCAGCGATTATTGATTTGATTTATAGTATCGTCATATATATTTTCTTCGTTTGAATTGCGAAAGCGAATAAATGTCGCGCATGGCCAATGAACCAAGCGATCGTGCAGAGATGACCTGACCACCCTCGGTATTAAGGCGATAACAACCAGCATGCGTATGAAGCGATGTAATCAACATGACATAAAATCTTATTAGATCACGAAAAAGCAATATATACTTTATATTTGTGTGAAATAACCATTTTATTGAGAGAAAAAATGTGTGGATAGATGATTTTGTGATGCCAAAGCCAGGTGTCAGTTGTGCCGTCGACTGCGAAATCTACATCGTGTCGAGGCATACTGATGATAGCTCTTGGACATGTAAGCCGTCTAAATAATATTAATCAACTATATTCGATGGTTTGTACACATTTACCAAAAGACTTTATACATCATTTACAAAATGATTTACTCAAGGCCGCATTTGGCTTTCTTCTCAAAAATTATCCCTACGAGTGTCGTCTCCCGGATGATCTCACGTACTGAGGGTCCCACGACGGGAGTGAAGCGAAGCAGATAGAAAGTTTTCTGAGGGTTACTCACGCTACAAAATCGTATCTGATAAGCGTAAATAATATTGATCGCATTCCATCTGATTTATTCACTATTATATGAAATGTCTATGTCGTGCATGAGATACGACTACTCATGCTCACCACTGAGTCCACCCGACTCCTACCTTGGGTGTAAGTGTGGTAAAACTGTCCTGCTATAGCGAGCTAAACCATTGGGACACCCTCGATTTATTTATCAGCTTGATTTTGATTCTTTTCTTTTATTTTGTGGGCGGGATTTTCGGGTTCACAGCCGTAGAACAGCGCCGCGTCTTTTCAACATTTTCATGACATCGCGGGGTTAGAGTAATACAGCAGTAGAATAACACATGGATGCTACCCCGACTTCTTTCCATGGCTTGTGCGGTATCATGCGATCATTCATTTCTCGTGAATCTACTATCTTGGACTTTGTCATTTTTCAGAGTTCCGCGACCCATTCACTTAACATTGATATGAATAAACCTTACCACACCCACACAGACTGGCGATGTGGCCAGTGCATATGGGAAATGCATGATGTCAATGCATTTTCATAAGTATTCTGTGCATGAATGAGCCTTCATTAAGGAAACATTCCTGAAGCCGTGGATAATTATAATTTATACATTATAATCACCATCACCATGTCAACCCACATTAATACATTAAATAGCATGCATCAATATCTCGTTTACACACAACTGCGTATCATTCAAACAATGACAACACATGAAGTAGGTCGCAGCAGGACCATTCAACGGGGTACCTCGACTATATAAACATGAACCATTTTTGTTCCCGATCATATCGTCGCATCGAACAACCATGACACCTAGAAACTTTGGTTTCTAGTTGAACCCTTATCTCCCACAATCGGTATTGTGTGGCAAGATCATGAAATCCATGCGAATTAGTCCCAATTTCGGAACTAATTTCCATGGCCTCTCATGGCCTCAGCAGAAGCAACCTCTGAAATTTATAAAGCCTTTAGTGTTTAAAAATAGCAAAGTAGGAAAATATCCCTGCCTCTTGGAGTTTGTGAAACTCAACTTTTTGAGTAATCCCGCCGTAGATCGCGCTGCGTCTGTCAGCAATCCTCGAACTGGGCGTCGGCCTTGAAACCGGAAAAATCACTCCTTTTGCTCCTCCCTTCTCACTTTTCTTCCTTTTCTCTCTCTGATTCTTTCCTTTCTTTTCTTTTCTTTCCTTTCTTTTCTTTCCTTTTTTTTTGCTTTTCTTTTCCTTTTCTCTTTTCTCATCTCATTCCTTTCATTTCTCTTGTTTCTCTTCTCCTTTAATTTTTAAGCACTGGAGAATCAATCATTCAGTCGATGGAGAAATTATACTCAGATTCATAATAAGTGTGGGCTACCACTTTTTTCATACATTTTCTTTTATTTCATAATTTGTTTATGGCAGCCTCGTCGCTTACATGGCTCAATGTGAGCCATGGAATCCATTCCATACGTGGCTCGTTGTGGCCATTCTTTTGATGCGAAGTGTCATACTTTTGAGGTGTATGACATCTCGCAAAACTGTAGTATTATTAGGTAGACACCGCGCGCAGCGTGAAATTGGGCAGCTCAGGAATGCGGGGTCGGCGTGGTAGCAAAATTCGGGCGATTTCCAGCGGTCCGTTTCGTCATCCGAGATCTAGAAAAATTCCGGATTTTCAACCGAAATTAATATTTTACCCTTTATCCAAAATCTTGGATTTTCTGGGGTTTCACAGATTTCAAACAAAGAATGACCAAAAATCACCCCTCGATGCTGTAAAATGAGAGGTTATAAAGAGAATTTGGGTTGAAAAGAACTAAAAGTTGATAATTTGGGTTAAGTAATATTTTTCTTTAATCTTGATGTAGGGTTGATTTATTAAATTAATACTTTTATAAATTATACATAGTAATGTTTTTCTTTGTTACCCAACTTTTTCTAGATTTATGTAGCGTTTGTTTTTTTTTGTTTTTTTGCTTTTTGCTTAAAGCAAAATTGTTTTCAACATTAAGCCTCTTAGTTTTTAAATTTTTTGATGACTTATTACTGAATTTTTTAAATTTTTTGCTAAATATGAAAAACCAAAATATTTGGTTTTTTGGTTTTTTTCTTAATGCTTGTTTTAAATGTTTTTTCTATTAAAAAATTATATATTCAAATATTAGAAAATCATGTACTTTATGATTCAATCGAAACTCTTATTATTCGTTTCATGTTGATTAAATAAAAACATATGTATTTTAAATTTTTTATTTAAAATTTTATTGTCTTAAAATTTAGATAAAAATTAAAAGATTTATTTTTTAGAAAAACAATTGGACTAATTACTTAATCCCATTAAACACTATTCATAACAAAAGTTATATTTAGCATTTGTTAAATAACTATAATTTTGTGGCGACTCGAATTATGACCTGACCTGAAAAAGAATTTTTTATGAGATATGTGATCGTGACAACGGGTGAGGGCCATGTGGGAGGCAACACCCCCCGCGATATGGACCTAACTTGATTGGAGCAACTCGGTTTGATATAAGGTTTATATATATATATATATATATATATATATATATATATATATAATATATATATATATATATATATATATATATATATATATAATATCAATAGTATTAAAAGGTTTAAATAATGTACTTGAAAGCTGTAATCAATAAAAAATAGTATCCTTATCGGTAGACATAAGTCATATTGGTTGAACCATTATGTGTTTTCGTTATATTTTGTGTTTATTTTATTTTGATTCGTTATTTATTTTGCAACAATATTAAGTTAAAAAATTAGGGTTTGGTTGAAAAAAACTCGAACTTTTTAGCCATTGAATCAAAATATTATGACATTTTTTTTGAATCTATTCCAAAAAATAATAAAATTCAAATCTAACACTAAAAAAACTTTGACTTACATAAGCTCGAGCGGTAGCTCTTCCCAAAAAACAAGGCCACCTTACCGTTTGATCATAATCATCACATGTACAACAGTAGAAAATGTACTAAATTTCTGGGTTTGCAATAAATAACACCAAAGAAAAACAAAATAGCGTAAAAATTGGTAAAAAAAAAACGAATTAATGACTATTACTACTACTACATATCAAAGTTTTCCATATTTTTTATGAGATTGCCTTTTAAAGTGGTTCTCCTCATAAATGGAACTTAGTATCAAAAAACGAGGCATCCCTCACTCCTCGATTACTAATCCACCTTAGCATGGTAAATATTTGTAGCCTTGAGAACCTAAACGTAAAGAGAGCTAT
Organism: Tetrastigma voinierianum; assembly: GCA_016808115.1. Lineage (NCBI taxonomy): Eukaryota > Viridiplantae > Streptophyta > Magnoliopsida > Vitales > Vitaceae > Tetrastigma > Tetrastigma voinierianum. Next base: position 180,727 of record JAEQBH010003647.1, read on the forward strand.
TATTATAAATTATTAAGGGTAGTTGGTCTTTGAAGGGACATTTTTTTAAGAAGAAATGTGGGGGCAGGGACATCCTCTTTAAATACATGAGTAGACCACACATAGCATCATACTATCATAGTACCACAATCATCTTTTATTCACATGGGATCTTAGTTTTGTTTTGTTTTTTTTGTTTTTATGTTGTCTTATTTCAATGGAGAAGATGGGATTCTTCAAACCCACACATTTTCAAAGTCGTTTTACATGTTGATTGGTTCCTTTCCTAATGCATGTAGCTTAATATTATTTTAGATCTTATAAGTAAGATCTCCTACAACTAGGATTTTCAAGATTCGAAATGAGCACAATTATTCCTTATATACTTCCTTCTTTCTTCTTATGAATCTCTTGCCAATTTGCGGGTTGGTAGCTAGTTAAAGGTAAGATCCACTTTTCCTTATGTTCGGTCATACATGGCTTTGGACATATGAGAGCCGATTTTACGCAGCTTATCTATTGTCAATAGGTGAGGCATATGAACACTGTGACAAGGAAGCCCAGTAATGATGCATGACATCCATCTTGCATCGTAGAGCTCCGATGGCGATCTTCTCCAACAGGTCTTCTGCATCATAAATATATAGCATCTTTAGCATAATCCATTTCAATTTATTTGAAAAATTAAGATCAAATTAAAGACTTGAAACCAAGTTCATGTCTCTGATTTAAAAAATATATCATAAAGATGACAAAATAATTTGATAAATTGTCCAATATATACATGCACTGTAATGACCAATTGATCAGTATGCTGCGGACTTTTATCCTTAATAGGCATGCTAATCTATCCCTCTACCAGGTTCTTAGCAGACAATCAATTTTTATTTCATTTTCAGTACATATCTCATATCTCCGAATAACTATTGTTATCCGGTAGTCATATGCGATATTTACAATCATTTACTCTTATCTTTGTATTTTCATGTATTTCCGTATACTATCAAATATTTCTTACAAACATAGCTCCCTTTTAGACAAGTTTTCTGGGTCCAATGGGGTCCAATTTTGAAGACACATATTTCAAGAAGATTTGTTCTCCTAGAAGTCTAATTTACCCAGAATTTTGAATTACTCAATTTGGATGAGTGAAACTTAACATATGGCTAAAACAACCAGGACCACTCTAATCTCTAACATAACCAAAACAGAACCAGCTATGTCATGCAACCTGGCACCACTTTGTGAATTTCGAGGTGCGTGGAGTCTAAATTTTGCATACACCTATTTCAAGGAGATTTATTCTCTAGAAGTCTAGTTTACCCAGAATTTTGAATCACTCAATTTAGATGAGTGAAACTCAACTTATGACCAAAACAACCAGGACCACTCTAATGTCAAACATAACCAAAACAGAACCAGCTATGTCATGCAACCTAACTCCCCTTTGACAAATTTCTGGGTGCAATGGAGTCTAAATTTGTATACACCTATTTCAAGGATATTTGTTCTCCTAGAAGTATAATTTACCAAAAATTTTGAATCACTCAATTTGAATGAGTGAAACTCAACTAATGGCCAAAAAACCAGGACCACTCTAATGTCAAACATAACCCGGTATGTGTCATGTGACCTAAGCCACTGCGTGAATTTAAGGTGCAATGGGGTGCAAATTTTGCATACACCTATTTAAAGAGATTTTTCTCCTAGAAGTCTGGTTGCAATTTTGGATCACTCAATTTGGATGGAGTGAAACTCGACTTATGACAGAAAACAACCCAGGACCACTCTAATGTCAAAACATAACAATGAAGAACCCGGCTATGTCATGCAACCCCTAAAGCTCCCTTTGACAAATTTTGGGTCTGTTGATAGGGTCCCGAATTTACCTGCTCACATTTGAGGATATTTGTTCTCCTAAAAGTATAATTTACTCATAAATTTGAATAACTCAATTTGGATGAGTGAAACTCAACTTATGGCCAAAACAACCAGGACCACTCTAATGTCAAACATAACCAGCTATGTCATGCAACCTAGCTCCCCTTTGACGAATTTCTTGGTGCAATGGGGTCCAAATTTGCATACACCTATTTTAAGGAGATTTGTTCTCCTATAAGTCTAGTTTACTCATAATTTTGAATAACTCAATTTTGATGAGTGAGGCTTCGACTTATGACGAACAACCCGGGACCACTCTAATGTCAACATCGCAAAAATAGAAACCCAAGTATAAATGCAGCTAGCTCTACTTTGTAATTTACGGGTGAAATGGGGTCCAAATTTGCATACACCCATTTCAAGTATATTTGTTCTCCTAAAAGTCTAGTTTACTTATAATTTTGAATCACTCAATTTGGATGAGTGATGACGATTATAGTAAAACAAAAAGCATGAGTTTAAAAAAAACGAGACGACATACCTAAAAATACGACATTTTCTCATGCAATTTTTCCTTCATTGAGGACCATAACCAAACCAAACAACCATATAACAACTTAGAGCAACCCCTAAAACTGAACTAAACCAAACAACTTCATTGTTGAAGGTAGGAGAATTCCTAACCAACGAATAGGAAAAACCCCAACTTAAGCACAATTCCTTACACATTCTAAACACATAATTTCTATAAGATAATTTCATACACATATTCCATACTTTAAAAACTTCTTCTTCTCTCCTTCCTTTCTTCCTTCTTCTTCTTCTCTTCTTCTTCTTCTCTCTCTTCTTCTCTCTCTTCTTCTCATCTTCTTTTCTTTCTACGTAAATGCCCTAATTCTAAGCCAAAATGGGATATGTTTAAGACCATGTTTGGTCTTATCCATTTTTTGAGTCCAATTTTCCATTTTTTGCTAATTGGTCCTTCCTCTTTCTATTATTTTATATAGATAACTTATTCCATATTCCCTCATAGCATATAATCTTTTCATCTTATGACCTTCCAAGTCTGGATTGATAAATTACTAATTTACCCTTATTAGTGATTAATTAGGGTTTCTTTATTTTATTTTTTTAGCATTATTTTATTAAGAAAAAATATACATTTCTTTATTATACCCTAAACATGTTATAAAGCATCGGTATAATTTAGGAACAATACGAGCTCTAATCTTGTTATGTGTTTTCAAGAATAGTGGAATGATTCTACAAATACAACGTGTATCTCGTAATTAAGCATGCGTTAAAAGCGTATACACACTTTATGTTGATTTTTTTATGCTTTATGTTCTTAAATTCATATTCACGTGTATCAAAGCTTCCGCTTTGTTAGCGTAAAACCAGGGAAAAATACAATTTTTCGAAGATGGCAAAACGGTAATTCTTGCATGATAGTGCGGAGTTGAAAACACAGAGATTTTGAATCTCGAATGTGAAGCAGATTTCTAGTTGGAATTGTCTCATAAGGCATCGGATTACCCGAGTCATATTTCGTCGAATTAGAGGCCAGTCGAAATTTTCTTTCGGTATTGGGTGTCGGGAGTGGCCAGAGTGGTGTACGGCATGACCATATAGGCTGTACATGGAAGCTTGTAGAGGAGTGCACATGGCACTGAGAGCCAAGTAGTGTAGCAAGTGCCATAATGCATGTATCCGTATGACATGTGTCCCGACAAGAAAATATCAGCCAATCGAATTAAGGCATTAGTGTCCAAATGGAGAGAAAAAGATCAAAACAAAGGGAGGGTCTGAGGGTGACCCTTAGAGTATGTGTCCACATCCTTAGAGAAAGGAAATCCCCAAGTTTTGGATAAGATAAAGGAAGAGCAAATGAGAGGGACATATGTGAAGGAAGGTGGAGGAGGGAATTTCCCACTTGAATCGAGTTGGAACAATTCGATTTGAAGAAGGAAAAATGAGGAAGAAAGAAAAAAGAGAAAAAGAAAAGAAAGAAGAAGAAAAGAGAAGTAGAAACTCCACATTCTCTGGGGTGTTACGGAGGGTGGGTAAGTCGGAGTTTCGTCGGAGTAAGATGTAAAGTTAAATGCGCGACGAGAGCCGCGTAGGCAAAGAAATTGAGTTTCGCCAAACTCGAGTGGGGTTTCTCATGCCTTGGGTGCCCTGGTGTAAGAGCCTTTTAATGGCATGGGTTTTCTTTAGGCGAAGTGAGTGGTCGTCGTGTTCGAGTCCCAAAATTTGGGACCGAACACGCTGGCTGGGCTTTATTTTACCCGATCTAGGTGAAATTTTTGGAATATGTCTTTATTTTTATGTTGTGCTAAAAATAGAATAACATATTGGTTGTGTGAAAATCATGTTAATATATGCTTATATGATGTATTGACATGAGATACTTGATGGATGTGAATTATATGTAGAAAATATAGTTATTCATGATTTCTTAATGTTGCATGTAGTATTCATCATGCATGTAACATGAAATGACATTCCGCATTTCATATGGACGGGGACATCGCATGAAATGGGTGTGAGTGTTTGACATGGTTTATGAATAAATTATATCAGAGGGTTGTCGACAAAATTTATCGAGTATGTCGCTCTAAATTATATCGGAGGTTGTCAAAATTTTATCGGAGTATGTCGAATAAATTATATCGGAGGGTTGTCGATAAATTTTGATATCGATTGACCCGATGAGTTTTTCAAAAAACAAAAATCTTTGTTTGAAAACGGAGTTTTTCATACATGGCAAATGCATTTTGTGAGGAGTTGGCAGAACTCGAGGCATGGGGCATGACATGTGAACATTCGGTAAAAGTAATGCATGCACATTTGAATGTGTGTGTGTTTGTAGTACATGCGCTTAGGTGGGGAGTAGCCCTTGTAGGAGAATTCATCCACTAGGTATTGCTCACTGATTCATGCCACAGTAGGTGTTTCGGAATCAACAAAATTTATATCCTAAATTCACTCACTCACTAGCAGTATAACTCTTGTAGTATAGCGAGTTTCTAAATTAGAACTTCGGGGATGGGTTTTAACCGCCTGAAATGATTCACAGTGAAGACCAAAATGGTGAATTTGGTTTTAGTTTTGGGTTTGGTAAAAACAGTGAGGGGTATTGTTTGGAAAACTAAAATTTAAATACAATAAAATGTAAAAGAAGTATCCTTGAAGTGTCAAGTTGCTGGATTTTGGTTCTAAAGATCACTGAGGGGTTCTCGGGTTCATTTCCTCGCGTTGGGGAGGATGACCTATAGTCATTTCCCGAACCGGATCTTCATTTAGCTTTAAAAACTAAACCCTATGATTTTCCCTTTTGAAAAACAACATTTACAAAGCATAAATGCTCCCCGGTAGTGAATACACATCTCATAAATCTACCCTACAAAGGACAAATAATGAATCTCGATCTAGCACTCAAGCATCCACTCGAACCCTAAGATTACAAATGTCCATCAAGGTACATTTGAGATTTAAACCTAGATTGAGAGAAATATGCCCATAAATACTCATAAATGTGTGCGTCAAAAACAGAGAACCGTGAGTTACCTCCAAACCCTAGCCAACAAACATAGGTATTCAACCAACCATCTCGAGCTTGGCCATCTCGAGGAGGTTTGCCGAGAAAGGAGAGAGAAAAGGAAGAAATGGAGAAAGCAGCAAATGTGGTACTTCGCCAGATTGTCAAAGCCATAAACCCCTACACTACCAGTAAAACTAAAAGTTATTACAAGGGACAAATTTGGAAGAAAAACCAAAAGGAACAACAAGAGTCAAACGGGCCAAAAGGCAGAGACATGAACACATTTCATAGATGGTACTCAGATGAATATAACTCGCAAATTTCATAGGTTGGCAAATTTTTGCACTCGCGAATTTTTAGGCTAATAAATTTTTCCTCGCATCTCCACTTTGGCATTTTCTCGCTCTTCTTCCTTCCCGTCTCGACTAAGAATAACAGCTGACTTGACCTCTTTCAAGTCACAACAATTTCGCATAAGAATAGAAACCTGCACCTAAGTTACAAAACACATCAATAGCATACGGACCTAATGTGCCAACAGTTTAATTATGCTTATTAGTACACAAAATACTTAAAAGGTAATAAATGGTTCAAAAAGACTTTGGAAACAACCACACCTTAACTCACATCACAATTCCTTAGCAATGAAAGAGAGAGTATACAAAAACAATATAACAAAATGATGTTCACAAAATAGTATTTCAAAAAGGCTGTGAGTGAGTAATGCAACCAATGAATCACCAACTCCCGCCATATAAGACCGAGAATATCATACAAAATTGAGTATCAAGATTCCTCAACTAATAACTAGAGACTTCCACCAAACCTGTTTGTTTGACAACAATAAACCACGAACCGCACTCTCCCAACCAAACATGCAATAGATCAGACCCACTCTTATCCCACAACTTTCGTCAGGATACAATGCCGAGGAATCAATCTCACAAAAGTCCATGGGAAGGACGCACCGATGACTCAACCAATGGCTTGTAATGTCATAAGGATCTTTCACTAACTCTTCGTGTTTCACCCCATCGATTTCAAACCCAACACCTGTCCCGCTAAAACCTCACCCATCCACCCACATGTAGCGAAGTTCAAGGACTTCAACCACCGGGCTTAGCACCGCCAGCGTTACCATATACCCCTGACCAAGGTCGTCACGCAAAGCCGCTATGCCTTCTTTTCTTTTCTCGGGCACATTGGCCTTCTTTTCGGGTCCAACCTATTAAAGGAACACGAAACTAGGGTCATGTTTAGAGGTTAATGGTCATGAAATGATGCATAGTGTGGGTTGAATAAAGGCGGTATCGAAGAAGAGTTCAACCGATCATCCACTCAACCAGGTATAAACCAATATAACATTAATAGAATTAATAATGTTCACTTTTCAAACCGCAGCTAATCAAAAAATGGGTGCAAAAATGGTGCAATTTTTTAATTGAAAAGTGTCGTAGTATAGTAGCTTCAATAAAGGAAAGCCATTGAACATCACAAAATGGGCTTGCTCAAAATAGTAACAGCAATAATGCCACTTCCTTCGCTTAACTCTCCCCAACCAATGTCACATTGTCCATCCGAATGGGCTTGATTGAGTTAGAGTAATAGCGATACCTCCTTGATTGCAACAAAATTTCTCGCTGGATGGATAGAGATTCTCAAGTAAAGCTTTCCATTGACACCTTATTCACCCCGCCTGGTCAATAAACAAGCAGAGAAAAGAGAGGGAAAGTGACCAGTTAAGCATTTTGAAAAATTACACATTCACTCTAAAGTGTTCTTCTGGCTATATTTGGATCTAATAATTTCTAAGATTTAATCAAAACAAAATCTTCTAAAACTATTCGAATGAGAAAGTTATGTTCAAAACAAAACAGCTGCTAAAATGATATTAAATTTTGCAGTCGAATTTCGGTGTGAAAATTTTTTAATAAATTTTTATATATATATTTTCAAGACCAAAATTATTTTTTATTTTATTTTTATGATATATTTTTTGAAGAGAGACATATATATATATATATATATATATATATATATATATATATATATATATATATATATATATATATATATATATATATATATATATATATATATATATATAATAAAAATAAAAATAAATAATAATAATAAAAACATATGAACAAGGCTCACTACAAGGACTTCACCAAGAAGACGCTAAATTGACAGTCACAAATTTCGGGCTCTTCCCAGATTCATCACATCACTGGCAACTGAACAAAAAATTACAAATTGAATTACTACAAGACGAATCAAAATTAGGAAGAAAATCTAAAGAGAATTAAAGAAATCAAATAAAATAAAATAAAATAATATAAAATATAAAATTGTAAACAAATGTGGGAGACCATGGTTCTAAACCGCTTCTCGCTTCGAGGCCAACCGTGAGCCAAAGGCCGAGGTCCAAACATGTTCAACTACAAGATCCAACCATCCGTACACAGGTAAGGAAACAATGTCTTCGATGTAAAGACGCGATTCGAGCAAAGGCCAACTTCGAGGTTTTATAAAGCAAAGGTAAATGGGCGCCTTTAAAGTCAGTGTTGCATGTGGTGCAAGAAAGCAGACGGGACCATCAGCATGTTTGGTCAAGGGGGCAGACTTGATCCAAATGCATGGGACGGCTAAGGATAAGCTGGGGCTCCTCCCATTCCTCCGCCCCGCTCTCACGCGCTCCTTAGGAGCTCATCGGTTCCCGCATCACCTCATGAAGAAGTCGCTGCAACTGAAGTCCGCTTCACCAAAATTAGTGTCAGCCAAGCACTCTTCCTCTAGATTCTCCTCCTCATGAACAAGCTGACTGTGAGCTGAGGATTGCCATGATGTCAAAATTTCACCACCTACTGAACCTGACTTTATTCAGAGCTTCAACGCTGACACCATTGTCCTGATACTCGCCGCCTCCCTGTGAAATATCCACCAGTTTGTCGCCTGGCACGCGTTTAATCAAGATCAACGGTGCGGTTGTGATGGTCGAGGAGTTGAGGCATAATATGAGGCTGGAGGTGTATACTCGTGGAGCGACTCACGAGGAATTAACCAGGGCAAGTATTGGCCATATGGTAAATAAAACACCGCAGAAAGGTGCACTCCATCCATGAGAGGGTTTCTATAGTCCTCATACCTAGATGGGCCTGATTTTCCACGTTAATGATTCTACCATGGAAGGTTTCTGTAATCCCTTATTGACATATATGCACTAGGGTTTCTCTCCACCGAAATATCACCGTATTACCTCTTCCATTTGGTCAAAAGATTCAAATTCACCCAGTTCCTATGGAAAATTCACATCAACCCGCCTCTTAATCCAATCGGAAATTCCCGCAAAGAAACAGGCAAACACCCAACGACCAAGAAACAGTCCTACCTAAAGGTTAGGGTTGAACAAAAAACCAGAACTAAAACTATGAAGACTAACAAGAAAGTATATACAAAACCACCAGACTTGTGAATGAGATCAAGTGTCGTGTCATCATTTGCACTTAGCACCATCCATTTGATTCGTACTACGCAGGTGTTTTTAATCAACAAAATTTATATCCACTCACCACTGAGGAAGCACGCAAAGATAGCGGTTCCAGTCACTTGTACAGACAAAATGATTTACAAGCCGAAGGCCAAATGGTGAATCGGCTGGATTTGGCTCGTAAAAGCAAAGGAGGGTATTGTTTGGAAAACTGACTTAAATACAATAAAATGTAAAAAGAAGTTTGAAGTAAAGGCTGGGGTTCTGCAGGGTTCTCGTTCATTTCCTTGCTGTGGAGGATGACCTATAATACTCGAACCGACCATTTAGCTAAAACTAAACCCTATGATTTTCCCCTTTAGAAGATTTACGCAGCATGCTCCCTAAGAGCGAATACATCATAACCCACCCTACAAAGGACAAATAGAGGGCAACTAATGAATCTCAAGTGATCTGGCACCCAATGAACCCTACTACAACACCGGTCCATCAAGGCACTAAGTAGATTTAAACCTAGATTGAGGGAAATAGAACATAAATAGCACTTTTTGAGCACTAATCACTCACCCCATCATGGGAAAATATTTTCAGGTATTGGAGGTACACCAGGGGATGAAACACATCCTTAGTTAGAAAAAGCATTATTCCATATTATAAAATTCTGGATATTTATCTAGTTAAATTAAGAAAACCCAGCTTCTATATATGTAAGAAAATACTTATAATTAAACTCATTTGTATGATTAATACACTGGGCAAGGTTTTCCTGTGTTTCCAAAGGCTCGGGCCAAAAAGAGTCAAGTGTATATCGACTTAGGCAGCGAAAAAAAGAAAAAGAAAAAAAGAGTTGGAGTGCAAAAGTCTGCAGGCTATCACGTTGGTAGGTTTGGGTCGCGGCGTATTTCTATCGCATGAAGCTGGCCTGCGTCGGCTACGGTTCTCCTACGCGGCCGGGTCGCCACGTTTTTCGCCGCAGTCGCTCTATGTTTTTCATGGCTATGGGCCCTAAGGTAATAGTGCTGTCATTGCGATAGAGGTTCTCGCCGCACCGGTGACGGCGCGAGCACGGTGTCACAGAGCTGGGTCAAGGCTAAGAGATTTCAGGTCGATGATCTATGTTGTCGCAACAAGATTTCATGGAGTTGTCACAAGGTCGTCGCTGGATGCATAAGACTACGGTTTGTACGTGACAGAAGGTCAAGGAGTTTTGTCACATGCAGTATTTCGTGTTGGCGTATATAGAGTTGGTCAAAGCAAACGCTAAGATAATGTTTTTGGCGTCATAATGAGGGCCAAATGGAGTAGGTTACACAGAGCAATTCTATGTCATAAGAAGGCCGTGCTTGGAAGATTTTCGAGAGGATTTTACCATAGAATCACAAGGTAAGGCAAAATTATGTCGCGATAGAGTTGGCCAGAGTAGGGAGAATTTCTGTTACGATAGAGGATGGGTCACGCACAGAAATGGGCCACAGACCGGAAGCCTGCGCACACGAGCAGGGTTGGGCGTATGGCGTTGGTCTAGCACGACAAGGTAAACAGACCGCCAGGTGAGGATTGCAGGTGCTCGTCGCACGAGCAAAGACGCCTATTGCCCACAAAAGCCGGGTGTCGGCAAGAATGCGCGCTATCGGATGAGCCATGCAGGCGCTAGTGATGTCCGCGCCTACGACAGCTCTAGGTGCGACACGACAAGCCCGGGCGCCGCACAAGTACGGGCACGCCGCACGCGGATCTGGCCGCAATAGTGGAATCTATGTCGTGACAGGATTTCCGGCTGGCTACAACCAGATCGGGCCAAAAACCCCGTGGATTTGGGCATCACAATAGTTGTTTGACTCGGTCATCCGATACACTCTTGCGTCTTTGCTAAGAAACCTAAGAAAAGCTTTTGAATCAAACAAGCATAGGATATCGTGAAGTCTAAATCCAAGTACCACTTATTAATTACGATACATAACTGTTTCAATTATGTAACAGTATGTTAATTACGAGATGATTTAATTTTTACTAGCCTATGTGTCTGGCGGTTCTACTAACAAACCTATTAGACCAAAGCCCTCAGGCTCTATATAAATGTTATCCCCTATAATTTTAAGGCTGTGAAACACGCCAAGTTTAATAACCCTAGCTTTTAATCTCAAATTTTTGCATTTAGAAACACCAATAACTGGATCCATGTCATATGTTTTCTACATAATTTCAATGTATATATATATATATATATATATATATATATATATATATATATATATATATATATATATATATATGCTTCTTTGTAATTAGAGTTTTTACTGTAATGTATTTATTGATATTGATTGTTGATAAATTATTTTCGGGGTTCAATGCTTTGCAGATCTAGCAAAGAATTTGATATCAAAACATTTATAAGCAATTTGATATCAAACATTCGTTTTGTAAATAACCGTCCCACAAAGATTTGTATTTATCATACCAATTAATCTAACCCAAATTTTATTTCCAACAAATGAACTCGAAGAATTGAATAATATTGATTAAACTAATAACATCAGACATCCAGATGGAAATCAATTATTAAAACTCAGACTCCGATTTCACCAAAATCAATCCACTCTGAATCACCTAGTTTAATTATCAATGTTCCCTATGTTTATGTAATTTCAAATGTAATTATTAGTCTTTTCTCAAACATCAATAAATATTCCAATAGACAAGCTAACAACATCTCTGATAACCCAGGAATTTATGGAACTCGTTAAACATAAGAAATCATAAAACCACATCTAATCGCAAAAATATCTCTATTCTATGGAACTCAATCATCACTTCTCAGTCTCAAATCAAATCACAAATCATGTAAATAGTGACCAATTACTTACAAGCATTAAGAGAAGAATGAAATGCTAAACATAGATATGAAATAAAACATCAATCAATTGGAAAATAGATAGGATTCAAGATTCGCTACATCGAGCACTAGAAAGAAAATCTTAAACATTCTAAAATTGAATAAAAACATAGATGTAAAGAGACTCATAATGAGAGAAAGAGAAAAAACTAAGGATAGAGTAGAAATCTTCTCTTCTCAACCTTGTTTCTCTCTCTAAAAACAGAGCAATGGGTGTCTAGCCACCTAAAGGCCCTTTTTGAAACCCTAAAAGTATCTATTTATAGTCTTACGGGCTTCAAAAGGCCAAATCGGAAAATTCTAGGCTTTAGTTCGTGTCGCTGCCCCGAGGCGCCAACTACTATCCACTTTGGGTGGTGCTAATCCTCCTATTCCAGCTATCAAAATAAAATGAAATGCATCAAAACACTATAAAAGACTTTGAAAACTACAAAATATCAAGTATAGAATATCAATAAACAGGAGTATGAAATTCACTATCAAATACCTCAGCTTTAAGGTCCTCAAGCAAAAAGAAACAAAAATAAGAGGAATAAGGCAAATGGAAATTAAATGAGTGAGTATTGACTTGATTTAAATTAGATAGCCTTCAAAGATCTCACATCTATAGTGTGAGAAAACTTGGCGTGATTGAGTGGAATAACCCCATAGTTGATTTTTGAACCTCTGTGTGTGTCTTGCCTTTCTAACCATTCAGAGCTCCTGATGAATTTATGCGAATAGTTATTTATGACGGATTCTATAATGGATGTTTGAAGCTCCATATGCTTATTTTTCATATCACTTCACTCAATATAGTAGACCGAACACAACTCTTAGGATCATTAGGTCTTTACTTGTGTAATGTCTCGACCATGGCGATAGGATATTTATGGCTAAAGTTCATATATCACACATTCTTTCTAACTTTCATTGAGTCCGATACTTCTCATCACCTCAAAACTTATTGATTTATATCTTCGACATTGTTCACCAACTCCTTATTCAATTATATAAAACATATATGTTATAAGGAGTAGTGCAATGTTTGATTCCCTTAAGCTTTCCCTCTAACCTTAACGAGCTTTCAACCAATAGCTCTTAAACCAGTTGGCTTTAGGGTATTAGGTGTTAAAACACCTTTTCAGACCTAATTACTCAAGTTAGGGAGGCTACAAAACCAAACTTACTCAACCTTTTTTTTTCTTTTTTTTTTCTTTTTTTTTCTTTTTTTCCATATCATACTCCACCCTTCCACCCCAATTTCCATAGTTCAAAATAATTCTATCGATGATCACACATACTATGGGTAAACAAGGTTAAGAGGGAATTATTCAATGGTAAGGAGATATTGTGCTAACAAAGAAATAGGCTAATTAGGCCTAACATGGGTGACTAAGGATAAAGTTATGCACATGGTGGCTTAAAAGTTCAAACGATCCAAAAAAAATGGCCTAAACTTTCCCAATTGTTGTATTGTTTAGATTTACCAAGTGATAATCAAACAAGTTCTGTGAGCTCTTGAGATCTCGTTTATTTGTTCGCATAAATTTTCTCTAAGCAAACAAGAATGACTAAATAGCTAGAACTTGTGCCTGCAATATCAAGAGTTTCTAACAAGACATAGCCAATAGGACTGATAACCAACACTCCATTTTCCACATACTATAGGCAGTTCAATCAGTTTTCATCATCGGCCATAGACAACAAATCTCATCAAAACTCACTCTTTTTGGTTTTTTGTTTTTTTGTTTTTTTTTTTTTTTGTTTTTTGTTTTTTTGTTTTTTTGAAATAATACTTTGAATCTTACAACTAAGATTAACTAAAGCAACTTAAAAACCAAAGGAAAACTAACAACCAAAGAGAAAAACTAAAACAACAACCAAAACCACACATCCAAACTTAAAATCAACATTGTCCCCTTAGCAAGCCAAAATTTAACTAAGGATGACTAAAATAACACCTTCCACATACTGGCAAGTGCTTCAATCAATTTTCATCACTCCACGACAACAAATCTCATCAAAACTCACTTTTTGGTTTGTTTTTTGTTTATTTTTGTTTTTTACTTTTGCTTTTGAAATAAACTAAGATTAACTAAAGCAACTTAAAACCAAAGGAAAACTAAAACAAAACAAACCAAAGAGAAAACTAAAACAAACAACCAAACTCACACCTCCAAACTTAACGAACATTTGCAAATAAGATAAGATCAAACATAAATTTAACACCTTCCATTTTCCACATACTATTTCATCATCGGCCTGAGATTAAATACAAACTTCATCAAACTTCATATTCTTTTGAGCTTGTTTTCTTGCTTTTGTTTTTGTTTTTTTGTTTTGTTTTGTTTTGAAATAATACTTTGAATCTGCTAAATTTATTACCAAAGCAACTTAAAAACTAAAGGAAAACTAAAACAAAAACAAACCAAAGAGAAAACTAAATAAACAAACTGTAAAAATGACACTCTCAAAACTAAAAACGAATATTTATCCTTTCTAGCAAGATAAGCACAAAAGACTTACCAAGAAGGATCAAACATACCTAAAATAATAATCTTCCGGGTTCATTGTTTTCAACATCATCACAACAAACTTCACCAAACTCATATGCTTTTTTTTATTTTTTTTTCGTTTGTTTTGTTTGTTTTTTATTTTGTTTATTTTGTTTTTATTTTTTGTTTTTTATTTTTTTGTTATTTTGAAATAATACTTTGAATCTTACAACTAAGATTAACAAAAGCAACTTAAAAACCAAAGGAAAAACTAAAACAAAACAAACCAAAGAGAAAAACTAAAAACAAATGAACCAAAAACCACTCACCCCAAACTTAAAAACAATATGTCCTCTAGTAAGTATACACAAAAGACTTCCCTAAGGATGATCATCATTCTCCTGATGCACCCTTTAGAGTTATGTCTCAGATGATCTAACAATTGGTTCAATAAGCCTGTGGTTTTCAATCCTCCTCCTTACTCCATTTTGTGTCATCAAGCCTCAAGATTATTCCTAGCTATCAAATCAATATAAAATGCATCAAAACACTCATAAAAAAAGACTTTGAAAATTACAAAACATAAAGTATAGAATATAAACAAAATATATGAAATCTAATTTATTAATCACAACAAGATTTGAGAAAAGGGCAATCGAATAAAAGATGGGTAATATATATTGGAAACATGAGAATTTCAGTATCTTAATTTGTTGCAGGTCTCTGGTTAGTGGTTCCAAAGAATCTTATTAAAACAAATAATATCAGTTTCCCTTTAGAATATGACATTTGAACGGGGGTTACATAAAATAAATGAGACAATGTTGCACAAACAAATCCTCACCAAACATGAGTATTAAAGGCAATGAATATGGTGGTGAATAGAAAGAGTTATTTCAGGGTTGAACAATTTACCTGATTAAATAATGTCAGAGCACAACCTTCTTAAAAAGCACATCAAGGATCAATATTTAGAGTACGTATAATCCACTCTTTTCCTTTGTGAACTCTAACATCCCGTCGCTCAAAGAACGGACAGCTCGATGGAAGCTGGGGAAAAGAGAGGGATGGCGGAAGTCTCTCTTTGTCAGGCATCGGAACTAGGCAGAGATGCAGCTCATTGAGAGAAGATGGAAGACCATTCACAAAGATCTGAGAAGGTTTGCACCCGTGAGATGAATAATCGCGAAGAGATGTGTAAGATGTCAAGCACCTTTTTCCCAAAGATTTGGCATCAGGTGCTGTCGTATTTTTGATAACCTCAAGAAGTAAGTCATGAAGCCCTCCAATCTCTCCAGTTGATAATATGAGTTTTGGAAAACTTTCATTTACAAGAGAGGTAAGTGTGGAGGGCAAAGAGGTTCTCCACGAAACACTCCGTCATACACAGACCACCTCTCGATTGGCGTCTAGAGAGAAACCAAGATCCGTAAATCTGTCCTGTGGGTGCACGGTCGAATCGTGAAACTTCAAGCCCGAGGTCAGAGAGCAAACCATCTATCCGAAGAGACAGCTAGACACCAGAACTCAAACTCCGGTAAGGAAGCTTCTGATCCTGACAAGGAGCAGGCTTGACTGAGCTTCCCCTGCATTGCAAGATCTCATAACATGCCGAAGTTGATGTGTAGATATACTCCAATCGCTTTATCACACACCCTCTGAGCTCCAAGTGATCAAGGGAAGTGGGGGTTCTGTGACTGTGGAGTGTCGCACTGTGGATACAGTATTGTAAGATCTCATAGCATGCCGAGTCAAGAACGGGCAATTCAATCATTTCAAGATTAAGACACGGCCGATTCGAAGACCAAGGGAAAGTGGTACTCTTCAAATCGATGCAGATGTGATCTGTATCATACAACACCACGAAAATGCTGAATCATTCTCGGGAAGTGGTCTAATGAGATATAATGGCACGAGGTTCCATGTTTGACTACTGTGGATTGTTAATTGTTTAAGAGATGGGTAGCGGGAACCGAACAACACAGGTAGGAGAAACCGCAGGTTGGTACACTCAGAGATGTCTAGTGATTTGAAATATCAAAGGAGCTCTTGCAAAGTATCTGAAAACCCACACCACAAAGATTAGCAAATTTCAGGTGAGGGAAGTGGGGCTTAAGGTGAGTTCCTTCTCTAATAGAGACTTACATCGTGGTATTCCCTGATTGTGAGACTTTGGGGTTCACATATTCGATCCCCACTGAGACATTTTGGGGCCCCCAATATCTCAAGTTCAAGATCAAGGCCTGACTCCACCCAAAATCAATTTCACTCTCAATTCACTGATAAGCCAACATCAAATAAAAACTTCACCCAACCGAATTATATCCAACATTCTGCTGTTCTAATGAAGAAAACCTACATACACGCAATCATGAGTTTGACGCCTTCGATACAGCTTCTATAGGCAATGCTGGATCTTATGCTCAAGGCAATACATATCTGTTATGTGTTTTCCCCAATGCGCCCATCTTCTTCATATCATAGAATATTGTGGCTCAGGTAATATGGGAAGTAAAGAATACCCTAATAAACTCAATGATCTCACCCTTTAGATTTGGCTCTTTTTTGAGATTCGAAAATAAGAGATGTGCAGCTTCAATGATAAATAAATGAGCACTGTCATAAACTATCCAATTTAGGGACAGAAGATTTATGAGAGCCTAGGATTCCTTTAAAATAGTGCCAAAACGTCGACCGACAATGATTATAAACAAGAACTTTTTTTTACTTATAAATAGCATGAGCTCGTGAATTTTTGAGTAGTTTATCCATGATCAACTTCTTCCAAATAACCAGACCATATCAAGCTTAGCTCTATCAGAGGTTTTTATCCTTCACTTAGCTTCCAATGCATCACAAGATTAGCATTTCCATCCGCTGTAAATTCCTTCCTTGAAGTCTTTCCCCTAATCTCCAAAGCTTGGTTCATCATCTTTACCTCTATGTTCGGGCCATGAGCAAATCTCATCGCTTGTAATCTTAGTATTACGGCAGACTGCATTTTCATATCCACCACTCAGCGATAACGCAATCAATCAACATCCATCCTGTAGGGAATCCTCACACTTAGGATTGCTAATTCCTGATAGTAACAAAGTTTGTAAATTGCACAAATTGCACACTGAATTAGGCAATCTTTCAATCATGGTAAAAGAGAGGTCCAAGTATCGCAAATGTTTTAATTTGCCTATTGATCTAGGCAAATCAATGTTTTCGTAATGTCAGAATGACAACAATTCGTAAATACTCCATTGTTGGTAACATATCGTGCAATTATTCTTATTGATATTTGATGCCCAAGATTTAATTTCAACCTAAGAGCTATATCATAAGACCTTTCTTCTTAAAGGCTCCAAACCCCAGGTAAATGGAGCTCCGCCTTGGTGTCATTATTTTCAAAGTACAAATGGAACGACGAGGGTCTTAGAGATGCGCTGCACTCATGCCATGAGTATCATCCAATCAACACAAGACGCTCAATATAAGCTAATGAGTCATGTGTATGAGAGATCATGCATGATAAAAGTGAAGTCATAGTGCAGATCTTTGAAAAATGATTCATAAAAGTTGGAGCATACGCGACTCACCTACCTCTTCATTCTTTCCACGCCGCCCTCAATTTACATCTCTTTCTGTCTTCCATATCTTTCGCTATGTCAGAAACCCTTCCGCTGACATCCTTATAGTGCTAGTTTTCCTATCATCTATGGGCCTTGGGAAACATGGAGCAATAAGAAATATCTTGTTGCATTATATCTCTGCATAGTCAATATCAAATATCGAAGAAACATTCGCGTCTAAAATAACATATTTACTATCCAAAATTTTACCCATTCGACGTTGCGCTTTAGAACACAAGAGCTCTCCCGAGCGTGATTTAGCCAAAGGCAATCGTCCGCACTTCTAATATCTCTCGCCAACATTGATCAGACGTATATTGCTTCAGTCTCCATTTACAAATGCCTTTAAAATAACAACTATCTCGCTGACAACCTGGCTAAATGAGAGAAGAAACCCAGCCCGATGGTTCATTGTAACATTTAGATCGCGAGTAGTCACAAGAACCTTGCTTCCTTTGAAGCGGAAGTCGCACGTATCCTACTTCAAACCTATCGACCAAACATCATCCAGTAACGAGTAGAAATTTCATACTGAGGCTTTCTTTCACTCATCGATAATCTAGGTTGTTGCCACGGGTTGCACATCCGATTCCCTCAAGTATTAACTGTGTTATCCTGAGAACAAGAAAGTTCTCCGAGACACAAACCCATGCTTTCAAGTCAAAGTGCTTACTCGCTTGCTTCTCTTCCAAGCCAAAGTGCTTACTCGCTTGCTTATCTTCAAAGTCAAAGTGACTACTCCCCTCGTGGTGAATCTTCCAAGCCAGTGTCTATTCCAATCTTCATCGGCTATGTCCAGCTGAGCCACAGGTTCTTCTCAAACGTTTCATGCCGAATTATGGAGATTATCTATCACATACACGCGATTATCGGTACACATTCATATCAGATCTTTACTCTTTTTCATCCATATCGTACACTACCAAGCGATCATCCATCAAAGAGTTGGTTTGTCCTGATGACGGTGTTCTCATTAGAACTATTCTCTTCAGCCGCGAATATCTTCTTCAAATCTCTTCAAGATTAGCGATCATTCTCTTCACCCTCCGCTCCAAGCCGCCATCAGAGTCTTCAACCTGTATAGAAATAGTGGAGTTCAATACACTCTTACCGAGCCAAAGACTCGAATCGGGAGAGCAACTCATGGCAGACCATCCAACAGTCCTCCGCCTCCCATACACAAAGATCCTTCACCCTGTCCAACCACTCCGATTATCCGGTTCCCAAATTTGTTTCACCTCAAGATTCATTGATCATCATAAAAATAATCACCACTTATTCAAGAACGTATAATTGATAGTCACTATCTGTGTTCCTGAGGTCGGCGTCTGAAATGTCTCGTGAGAAGCCAAACGCTCAAAAAAGGAATCTCTGAGACAAGCTGAGAGAAGAGCTCCTCCAACCACCTTCGCGCCATGTCCTGCTTTCTCCTCACAGCGGGAAGTGAAAGAACTGAGGGAAATGCAAAGGTGAAGAATGCAACAGGAATGAGTATAAGCTTTTGCACCACAATCACTACATCGCGATAGTAAAAAGCAAAAGCCAAAAGCAAGAAATTAAAGTAGAAAATACAATCGCTGCATAGTAATTTTCGAAGGTACACGATATATGATCCGAACTTACTCGCAACTAAAATCCTTATTTAAAACCAATTGTATTAATAACTATAAACCATAGTTCCTAAAAATCTTTAATGATTTCTTACTTTCATCAACGAAGCAATAATCAGCTCAGATCCCCGCACCTGAATACTCGTTTTTTCAATAAATCAACCATTACAAAATATATTTTAAAGTATGAAAATTTATATAAGTCTATTTGATAAATACATATCAAATTTAAAATAAATTAATTAAGACAACAAACTCCTGAATAGAATATACCTTTGACTTTAAGGGCTTTTGGTACAATACTTGATCTTTCAGCAGTTTTCATAAACTAGCCCTGTATCTAAAAATTCTTTAAAATAAAGTGGGATCAGCAGGCTTCAAAGTTAGTTTGGTAGAGTGATTTATCTTTCATTCATTCAACAACAATAGGTATGTAAAGAGCTATTTTTGTTATCAACAACCACTAAAATCATTCATTTATGGTTCAAAATAGTCCAATAAACTCACAATCCCATAAGCAACCATCGATCTATGAAATCATTTATCCATTTTCGTCTGTTCATAATAAATTAAATATGTCTTACAAACATATTCAATAAATTTCAAACAACTATACCAATATCTTTTCCAAAATGAGACTTCGACATCATGTACCTCCTAAATCTTCTATTTCATCAATACATAATTCAACTCACACTCATAAATGACACCTTCAAGTACCCAATTTCAATGACACTGCCAGCATTTATTATATTTTAAATTAAAACAATAAAACAATAATAAAAGAGCTAACAAAACTTTCAATTAAATCATATTATCATTATATTCAATTTGAATGATATTCTCCCAATACTTGAGAATAATTTTATAATACAATCTAAAACAAATATCATAAAGAAATCTCACAAACAACTTTTTCTTTTCTTATACAGAAAACTAAAAATATAAATTTTATCAACAAACTAACAACAACAATAATAAAATGTCAACAGAATCCAAGTTAATCATTCAAATCAATATAAAACATATACAACCTCTAAACATCAAAGATCATATACATCTGAATCATAAAACTAAACCTGTTCATCCCACAACACTTCTTCTAGAATGCTTCAAAAAGTAATGGGTGAGAAGCCTCAATGAGGTAGTAATGATTTAAACACAATGTAAAATCAGAACTGAACTTCATAAGCATTTTTCCTAATTTCTCCTTTCTGTGTATTAATTTCACACCTCACTATTACCCTTAAGCCACATATGAATTCCTGATTTGTTTTTACATATTTTATTATTTATTTATTTTATTTATTTTCCTTTTACTACCAATTAAATAATATAATAACCTCAAATGTGGATTCATTCACCTTTTTTCTTTCAATATTTCACATAACAACCATTTATGTATAGATGAGTTATTTCCGGGCCATTAATGCATTAATAATACATTATGAATTATCCCAATATAATTATATGAATAATACCTCATTTTTTTCATCATATCAGTTTTTTTGATGGCAGAAATAATAATCAAAGTCCGACCACACAAGAAGTCTTCATAATTTTAAATCAAAGTCAACACTGTGGTCTTTAATTTGATTTTTTTCTACTCCAGCGATCCACGCCTCACAAACCCTGCTTTACCTAAAAGTTTCACAATCTTACGTCATAATATTTAATATTTTTTTAAAGATAAGAACTTACACTGAATTTACCTAGTCTGGATTTATACGAAAATCTGAAGACGTTAAATTATAATAAATTCATTTAAATAAATTAATCAAAAAGAAGAATCGTTTTGCATAGTGTCCAATCTAAAGATTATTATATCATATAATACAATTTATGTTGAGTTTCAAGTATAATGTGGATTATTGGTCCAGTAATTGGTAACACTGGAAAGAGGTCCTCATCCTTATGATTTGAATAAAACAGTAAATATATAATTTATAAATTATTTATAAGAAAAGATAATTTCATAACTTACTTGATTGTAAAATGATAAACCTTTCTGGTACTCCAAAAACAGTAATTCTTTATCTTTTAAAAGTAATTTATTGAAAAAATGAAGTAGGAAGTTTAATTGATTCCTTAGAGCAACCATCAGTCAATAAAATATTTATAAGTACAGATAAATGATATGCAGCTTTAGCTTTATTTGAAATTGACAGCTCATCTAATATGACAAAAGAGCAAACATACATAAAAAACAGGAAACAAGGAGCATCAAGCACAATTCTCTGTTATGAATAATCTGATGGACAGTGAAAGCTTAAATCATTATTGAATAAGATTTGTGATAAACTAATATCATTATTTTTAAGATTTATTAACCTCTTAGGAAGACATCATCTTTAAGATTTACTAACCTCTTAACATCGATATTTCAATAATTTTATATCGACACAAGACATAACCTATTATTTTTCTATTTTATATTTATTTTAAGTACTCAGATATCAATACGCCAATTTATTTGTAGTTAACTAATAAATATCATTTTTTCATTCTCAAAGAAAATAAAAATATTAATATACTCATACACCACGCATTAGTGACATCACTTTTTTTTTAAAATTTGTACCATTGTTTCTATCGTTTAGCTGTTAAAAATCGTTTCAATATTTAAATATTGTGTACATGCGTTAAAAGGTCTCTTGATTTTTAGTCGACATAAAATATTTAATATATAATATAATTAAAAGTATTTAATTCGTAAAAATAATAATAATTGAGATTAGTTTTATAACATTGATCAAATATGTTACTCAATTTATTTTAACTAAAGAACATAAGTATATTTATTTCTATCTTATATTTATATGTTTTTAATAAGATTTTATCACTTGTTCAAGGTACTATTTATCGCTTGGTTAAAAATCTAGGTCAAAATAGTCCATTATATATTTTATCAAATCTATATCCACTCCACATAATCCAACTCATCCTTTCTAAATGATTTAATGGTAACTAAATTTTTCTTGGTGCTTTATTAATTATGGCAAAAAGAAAAAGAAAAGGTGTTTCGGCATATATTTTATATAAAAATATCATCGATTATTAATATAAACATGGTAATTCGGATAAATTATCCTCGACAACTTGTTAATTTGGGTTTGAAGTAGGTAACATTCTCATTGACTTAAACCATATTAAATCGATAAACATAAAATCAAAATCGTTAAAACATAAAGAAACTCGTTTAATAACATAACGAATTAATTTCTGTGTTCTATATTTTATAAGTAGTAGCCTACATATTCAGATGGTTATTATTGCCACTATAATACTTAGGTCACCCAAGCTCGTGATCATATCGACGATCATCGATTTGATTTATAGCTTCTCATCATATATATTTCATTTTTCTAAATCGCGAAAAACACAAATAAACATTAAGCATCACAACGACAGTTCAATCGTCAGCATCAGATGACGAATCCAATTTATCATCAGCACGACAATAACCATATGCGCATCGCTGGGATGATAATCATACGCATTAATGGCTACGACTGTATCACGAAAAACATATAAACCATATTTCGCGCTGGAATAACCATTTTATTGAAAAAGTACGCGATTTCGTATCAAGACAACCAAAATCACCGACGCTTAATTGACAGGTTATGTTATGTTGATATAACGTAACGCCCCAAAAATATCCTGCAATAGCCGGAATACAAGCAGTGTGATAAAATAAATTAAACGAAATTGTTTTTAATTTAAATGCTCGTAATCAAAAGATACGTAATTTGAAAATATGAGACAGAAACTAATTAAATTTTAAATAATAATGACCCATGTTTCTAATGTTAGTATATAAGGCAAAACTGTAAATGAAATGAATGAAATCAACGGTAAACGGTTGTTAAACGGAAAAAAACGAGAAAATGACGGCCAAGTGAAGAAACAGAAATTTCATGATATAGAGACATAAAGACTATATTTCGCCTTTAGAGACATTCTTCTTATTAATAGCTTTCGTTTTTGAAAAAGGAGAGTTAGTATTGAATGAGATTTGTGAATTGTTTCATAGAATATCAAAGTGGTTTATGTGTACAAGAAGGGAACCTTGGTATCAAGTTTAGTTAGACGCAAAGCAAGACCAAATCAACCCTTTATTTATGCTTCGCTAAGAAAAACCCCAACATGGTAGATAGCACTGTTCTAAACTTAAACTGACACCCTCCAAACTTAAAAACTTGCCTTTTCAATCAACTCATTTACCAGACATGGTCCCACTGACGCGAGCCATTCAAGACCCTCCATTAAAGCTTTAAAAGATTTAGCAAGCACTTTATCCTAAACCCTTAGTTTACTTGAATTAAAAATCCCACACGCAAGGAGGCAAGCAAGACAAAACTTAAACTTAAACTGACAAACTCAAATTAAAATTTGTGCCTTTTCAATCAACTTCATAGATTAATGCATATGGTCCCACTTGGATGATGCTTTCATTCTGGGACTTCATTACAACAAGCCATCACTCTAGTAAGACCTGCGAGGCCAATCCATTCATGAGGAGTCCATGTTGGTGTGTAATGACACGTTCCAGGAACGTGCCTCTGACCGGTCAGCCCTATTCTCGCTGGGTCGGGGTCCAATAGTTGACTCAGTTCCCTCCTCAGCCATTGGGCCTGATATGAAATACCGTTCGAACATCGGGAACAAAAGCCCCACCCAACCGTCTTGTCCATCAATTTGGCGTTCTTTCTAACAAGAAAACCAGATATATTTATTAACTCGACCTTGGGATGTGATTCTATACAAAAGCTTCAAGAAAAGGGAATGGATCAAGCGCAGCCAAGTCATCACTACTATATGCTCTAAATGGTTCCATCTCTCCATATTGCGTAATATTAGAGTTTGTAGTGATGTGAAGAAGTAACGTACCTATATGCAAAACCAACACAGATTTTCCATTTCGAGAGATCCCGTAGGTGGATTAAGATGCAGGTACCTCTCCCAATGATGGCAATCTCTAAAGAAATTTCAAGTTGTAGCCACTAGCTTAACATTTGAATTTTTACAATTGGCAAAATTATCCATACACTCTCTCTCAACCTCAGAACTTTTCTGTAAGACCATACGACTGGGGTTCCATAAGGTTAAGAGACATCGCATTTTCAGTCCTCAAGCCATGTCCCTTACTAAAATGAAGATTTTAGTAAGTGAGGCGAAGACGGAGCCTATTGTTCAAGCCAACGCCGGCCTTTTAGTGTGATAGTGAAGCAGCTCTATACCAACGGCCCTCGATATCCATGCGCCTCCATCTAAGTTCTTATGTGTTAAGACGGGTCTGTCGATCCTTTCAGATTCATCAAATGCCTCTGTGGTCGGTGGCATCCAGAAACTCATCGATGGGGAATTGTAGCACTCGGGGCGTAACGACGACTGGGCTTTGCTGCACTGTGGTGTCCATAGAGTCCTGTTCTACTTTACCTAGTTTCCTTCATGTGGCCGAGCTCCGCTTGGATACCTTGAACCTCTGTTCCCATCGTCTCTCATCTCTGCTGAGAAAGGGTCGGTCAAGAGCCCCACATCCTATATTGAAGCTTGTTATGGCAGCCCTCCTCTGGGGCTAGGTGAGGTCCGTGCCCCTGATTCCGGCTGGATTCTGCTTTGACACTCTCGGGGAGGGCCGAGGCTGCCTTCCTGGGGAAAAGCAGGGCTTTCCTGGTCTGGCTGCGCTCAAGGCTGATCACCTGTGATGTATATGTACACATCATAATATAAAAAAGATACTTCTGTAGCCACAAGCGCCTTCAGCAACTACTCAAGTGTGTAATTTTCTCTATTACTGCCAAGTCAGTTTCTTACCCTTTTTTTTTTTTTTTTTTGATCCATATGATAAATAATAGAATTCAACAGTACGACTGTTATCTTAAAGTTTGATGATACTTTATTGCACATAATCCGTGTCTATTGATAAAAACGCTTGAGGTGCCTGAACATCTGGAAGAATGAGGTAGAATTTCTTCTTCTTCTTCCGTCTCAAGTTCAGAATAACGTGTCCGACGACAGAAGATTACAATATAGCCTTCCAATCGGGGCCCTAGTTTTCCATGTGGCCTGATTTTTTCTCAGTAGCGTGTTTTTAAGATTAGGTCGCCAGTTTGTAACTCCCTGGGTTTGACCTTGGTCGTAGTACCTTGGTCAGTTTTCCTTGGTAGTCTTCAGACGTCTGGACCCGATCATGCTTTTCATCTAGGAGGTCTAGGCTTAAAGTGAGAGCCTCACATGTCTCCACGTCGCCAATTCAATCCTCGATTTTAATCCGATTCGACCGAGCTACGCCTGGGTGCTGGGGCCATGTGGCTTTAATGGGCTCTGAAGCGACCCGTGTTGCTCAGGAGGCCCACAACACCATGGGGAGGTACTGCCCACGGCCTTGGGATCTTCCAACTTGGCCCTAACGCCGCTTAAGAGTTCCGATATGACTTCACCACGCCTTAGATTGTGGGATGGTTTGGGGACTGAGGAGTCTGATCCGAGCTCGCGCAGAAAACCCGAACTTAGGGGATTGTCGACCGCTTCCAATATCGTGACACCCAGCCCCGATACCAAACCCGCATATTAGTGTGTTTCAAACGGGTTACGTGACCTTTGTTCCATGATGAGAAGCAAAGAAGTTCGCTTTGGGGGTCGATTTGGTGAAATAACTAATGCTACGACGATAACTGCATCGCCCCTTTCCCAAGGGGCGAGGTCCCATTACAGTCCAAATTTCATCGTTGAAAAGGCCATGGGCTTGTGCAATCGAAGCTCTGGCCTGATGGAGAGAGATTTCGCAGGTCGCGATCAAACTTCGTATTTCGATTTAGCTCAGAGTGTTCTCCAGCATCGGCTAGTAGTATCCCCCGTCGTAAGACTTTTCCTTCTTCGCCAGGCAGCCCGGAGCTCATGTGATTTGCCACACGCCTTCTTGATGTATTTCAAGATTAGCCATGCCCCCCACGCCTCAGGATGTGAAAAACCACTTACAGCGGCCTCCGATGAATAGTGAAACCCAGTGCACTTCGTCCTGGGCTTTTATTTCTTTTCGTCGTCACAAGAGTCCTTCATTATGCAGTCCTGGGAACATCCAGCCTGGGCCAGACAGTGACAGGGAGACCTCTCACTGCCGAGATCCACTAGGGCTCGGTGCTTCATCAAAGCCATCATTGAGGTCTTCGAAGGCCGTCGCCATTGCTGGCTGCGCTGCTTGCGAACTTTCGCCTCAGATGTGTCTAACTGAATTTAGCAATGAACTCCCGCGAATCACTTTAAGATATAGGATTTATTTTTCTGCCCGCCTCGGGAGGTGTTCTGATTTGCTTTACTACTCAACCGGGAGCCGCACACCTCTGCAATTGATCGACTTCATCAATGGGCGAGGTTGAGTCTCAAATGATGACGGCCTCATACTCTACTTCTCAAAGTGTCGGGAGGCTCTAACCCAAATCTCGAGCGCATACTGATATCTATTCCTTCTAGAGAGGTCAGACCAGCCCACCACCTTGAGTATCATACAAGCTCCGTCACGCACAGCCTTTCCAAACGAGGAGGTCGGTTTGTCGCCTAGATCCTTTAAGCTTCCGCCGAGGTGAATTATATAACAAATCGCCAAGATCTGTCCTTTTTATTGTTGTTTTGTTGAATTCATGTCAATCTGTCTTATGACCCCACTTATCAATCTTCCCGAAGTCTCGGTTTATGTAACACCCGTTTATCGTGTGGTTCTATTGATTTCATGGTATGCGCCAGCTAAGGGGAGAGGTCCAGCCGTGGTTACTAATGCCAGGATCAGCTTTCCCATTTTGATACCTCTCCTCCGCCTCTCTCGTGAGCTCAAGACCAGAATAGCAGACCAGGTCAGACTCGGTTTTGCCTCCTCGATCAGACGGCACAGTCGAGAAATCAAATCGCTGTGCATGCGTGGTGCGGGCCTCTCTAGGACTTCACTGCACTGTGGGGAGTCGACATGCTTTACGCTTTCGACGCTTTCAAGAGCGTGCATCCCATTGCTTTTCAGATCCAGAAGGGTCACATTTATCGCCAGTTCGATACAAAAAACAATTTAGCTTCTCGCATCCTCCAGTAGCGCTGGACTTTTCATATGCTCAATGCACTATATTGTTAAAAGTGGAATTTGATATCTTGTTCGGCCTATGGCTCTATTCCCAGTTGTTGACTATAAAACCAAGAATCTTCCGGTTGAGACTCGAAAAACACATTTGGGCTGGATCTGCCCTCATATTATGTCTTTAGAGATGTGGAACGCCTACTGCATTTGAGCCAGGGCGGAGCTGAGTCAGTTGAGATTTACCAACATGTCGCCTATATACCTCCGCGACGCTCTTATTACTCCGAAACATCCTGCTCACCAATCTCCAGGTAGCTCCTGTTTTTTCAGTCCGAAAGGTACTGTAAGACCCGAGAAATTCCACTTCGAATAAGGGCAAATCGTAATTTCGGTCACATAAAATTGTAAATACAAATATAAAACTGTAATTTATTCTTCAGGATCTCGGATGATCGAAACGACCGCCTGCTGAAATCGCCTCAAAAATCCAGTTAGCACCTGAAATTCTGAATCTTTCGAGACAAACAGGTCTTATATTTTCTGGTGCACCTGGCCTCGATGGTCAGAACGGCTTCACACGAAAGTTCAAGATATACAATGACCATGTACCAGAAGTGGTACGCCAGTGAGAACGACAAAACCTATGGCCGGTGATAAAATAATCTCAAATCTGGTAAAGAGAGGACATATTGGTCATTTCAGAGATTTGATTTAAGGATCAGGCGTTTAAAATAGTGTATAGTGGTTCATCTCTTACATTGAGTTTAAGACAGAAACGTGTAGTTAATTTGATGTATTTGAGCAGAAATTTTCTAGAAGTTGAGAGGGTTTGTGAGAGAGAGGGTGTTTCCTCCCAAGATCTTACAACGATCTCATTTAGATTTACCTGAAATAAAGTGTTTTAAACGCTCTATCGCGAAATAGGCCACGCGACCCCGGCCATGAGCTACAACCTAGCGTGGCATTTTCTCCTACTCTATGTATTCCCATTTTTAAGACTTTTCAAATGCTCAGCTCACTGAGCCACAGGGCCGTTTCGACGTCCTGGAAGTCATCGTACCAATGAATATAAAAAGTCGAGCCTGGGTCGAGGTACTTCCTCGTGGTCGCTTCCACTACGAGTGTGGAAATGAACTTGCGCTGTTTTTGGCAGACCACGTTGATTGAAACGCCTTATGTTAAGAGGTACGCGGGTCCCGCAAAGTGAACCATGAATGAATAAATGTTTGAACCAGAAACCTAGGTTTTACCGTCTTGTGAATAGTGACCTCGAAATGTATTTTCGGGAAAATATGCTGACAAGAATTCGAATCAATTGTTTATGCTTTGTGATATTAAATTTTTGCCAGCCGACTTTACGTTGAACGGGTAAATGTGACAAATATGTTGTGTGATTTAAAGTTTTATAAATATATTCATGAAGAGTATTGTACGTTGGTTAAACTATTTAATGTACGCAGATAAGATTTATTCGCATACGTGACCGCAAACATCCTGCACCGAGCTAGCCGCATGGTATAAAGCCCAGAAGATGGTCTATGTATTCAAAACGCGATTCGGCGTAGTCCAAACCAAAAATATCAATCCGCCGAATGTACCAATCGTTATTCATTTATACATCTGGCGGCATTCATTAACTGGTGATATCAATCCGCTTGTTTTTCCAATCGACAGAGCATCTAAGGGGTCATTCACTAACAAATAATAATTCTCATAATGCGCTTTTCAGCGAGTGTGAGAGTCGGTGAGGACTCCTGGATCCGAAGTTATCGTGCAGACATCTGCGGTAATCATGCATTTGCTTGAATGTGTGTTTAAATTTGAACATTGCACCGCACTTAGGTGGTGAGTACTCATTTAGTAATGGATTCTCCACTGAAGTAATGCCCGCCGATCCTATGTTTGTAGGTGCAGGAAGCGCAAGGAGGGATGCCTGTCCAGAGGCCGAAGTTTTGAAGAAAGCCGAGTGGCTTTTGATGGTTTCTTCACATGTATTAATTTTTACACTATAATACACAAGGCTGAGAGTAAAGAGCCTAGTTACTTAACTCTTAGAAACTATGGGAGAAGTACATATGCACGATATTATCAATGGGTCTAGAGGTCGCTTTATCCATGTTGTTATCCTGGATTATATCGGGACTGTTTGGGACAGTTTATGTAGGTATCAGCCTGGGCAGAGCCTCGAAAATAGAGACTCGCCTCATTTCTGGGTTTATCGTGAATCCGACACCCACCGTATTCCACGGGTCGACGGGCAGTCAACTGACCCCGGGTTGGGGCGCTGCTGTGCATTACCCTAGCACAGGTCCCTTGCCCAGGACGAACGAGATTCTTCACTAACCTGTCTGGCTCATGAATCCACCTCTCCGGTCATCAATCCCCGTGAAATTCCTCGCAACTATCCGTTGTTTTTTATAAAACTACGTCATGCACTCACACCTAACTTTGTGTTATCAAGGTATATGAAATGCATTATGCCATTTTTCAAAACATTGAGTACATGTTTAAGAAGTGATATATTCGTTCAATTAATTACACACATGTAATTCAACACATCACCATCAGTTCACCTTTAGTCATATCAGTTAAACGCCAATCTCATCTCCAATTGTTTACAATAATAATAATTATATTCCATAATATTACACCTCTGTTACACACTACATTGCCTATTAATTTCTAATGACTCAACTAACTCTAAATAGCTCACTGCCACTGATAATATCTCCAATGGCTTACAACACAATTTTATTCCATATAATTCTGTGTCATTGTGTTAACACATTAAAATCAAGGTTCAACCTATCTATTTCACACATACCATGTCTGACTTCCAACAATTCAAGAATATTAATAAACATATGGACTCATTTGGTCCAATTCACAAACCTGATCATTTAACAGTCCCAAAATCGCAGGATGTGGGCTGTCCGTGGATGAGTTCCACTTCATCCATAATTTATATAACAATTTTTGAACTATTTACCTCGCCATATCCTCGCCCCACACATCACGTTGTATGATTTGATTTAATAAATCATCACCAAACACCAAACAACCTTAACTGCAACTGACTCGCCCATTGGTCTCAAATTTTTTCCAACACTTGTCTGTAAGATTTGGATCCACTTCAAATGCCACTCACCACCTTTAATCCCAACATAAACATCACTAAAAGATTTAAACTAAGAGACAGAAAAACAAGATGGGAAACTCACCTCTGAGTTTGGTCAACTCTCTAAAACTCAGAGCCCAATGCTAAGCTGCCTCCATACGCTGTGAGGGTGAAATATCTTTCCTTCTCAAAACCCAAGAATCACTTGACCTGATCTCCTAAAATTTATGAGAAGAGCACTCTCTTAAAATAAAACCTAACTCGCAAACCGGTCTTCGTTTTGTTTACGTTTTGGTCTTCCAAATCGAGGACACCACTATTCTTTTTTTGTTCTTCATTAAACTTTGGGATATCTGATTAGCGGTCTCAGATCTTGACTTGACACATTAACTTTCTCGCCGCTCATTTCCATCATCTTCTACAAACGTTAAACATATATATCATATATATATGTTATATGTGATTTTTCACATGTACTTCTGCCACAAAGACCATCACGCCAAAACAAAATCTGACTGTCTCAATTCCAATCAAATTCATTTGTTAGTTGATATTCTCAAGTAGACATCTGAACTAGAAACATGTTTCATCATCCAGATCAAAACTTTTGACTTCACCGAATTACTACTTAGCCTCTTTCAAAACTAACTCTTCCGGTCCCACATAATAAATTAACAATAAGAATTAAACCTTCAATTAAAATCATATTATCATTGATATTCAATTGTCCATTCACACCTCCTGATAGAGAATTTTCATGATACGTCACCCCTACACCAAAACACTACAACAATCTCAAAAACAACCTTTTTCTATATTTATGATAAAAACCAAAACATGTAATCTCTAACACTAAAACCTAACAACAATAACCAGTGTCTGGGCTACTTATAATCATCGAACAACCACTATGAAACAGAGACAATTTCAAACAAGATTCATATTACCTTAGATATCGTAAAATTTAACCGTTAATGGTTCGATCGACAATCGTGAGAACGCTCTCAAGATCACAAATGAATGGTCTCAACATGGGAGACACTGACGAATCGTTTCACCAGAAACGCTCGGAACATCATGGTGATTTCTTTTCCCATTTTTTCCTCTCACTCTCTACCACTTCATGACTCCCTAGCCACACATAAGAACCCTGATAGTTTGTTTTTATATTGTTTATTATCAACTATTTGATTTAATGATAACCTTTATGATCAAAAAATATATAGAAGTAATTTTTTTATCTTTAAAGTAATTTATTTAAAACAGAAAGTTAAAGTTAATTAGATTCTCTTGTTAATCATCAGCTAATGTAACATTAAGATAAGGCAAGCAGATAAATAATAAAGCCGGCTTTATTTGAAAATTGGATAAACATTCAATATGATAAAGATAAATATATGCTTATAAAAACAGGAAATTACGTTATCATATGCCAACTTCATGAATGGTTTTGATTGTGCTGAAAGAAAGTTTCAACTATTATTGAATAAGATTCCAGATAAACTAATATTTCATTATATCGTTTTGTGATTTATTAACCTCTATGAAAGACATCAACTTAAGATTTACTTAATCTCTAACGATATTTCAATCATTTTATATCGATGTATTATATTATAACCATATTATATTTCATCTGTAGTATTAGTTTGAAGTTATCGTGATATCGAATATTACCTAGTCATAGTTTCAAAGAATCAATAATATCATTCATTTCAAAAAATAGTAAAAAGAAAAGATTAATATTAATATGTCATACACCACCATTTTGGGTATCGCTTTTTTAGAAAATTTGTACCATTACATCATGCTTAGCTACGGAAAATACTTTATTTAATGGGGTAAGCATGCAAGATTGTAAAAGGTCTGATTTTCAGTCTTGTTTAAAAATAATTTACTATAATATAATTAAAAGTATTTAGCTGTAAAAATAATAATAATTCGTATTGTTTTATAGCATTGATCAAATATGTTACCCAATTTATTCTTAATCAACTAAAGAACATGTTATTTATTTCATCTTATGGTACTATAGTTTAAACAAGATTTATCACTTGGTCTGCTTGTTATTTGTCAAAAGGTGAAGTGAAAATCTTGTGGGTCAAAAATAATATTCATTATATATTTAACAAACTGTGATCCACCACATAGACCTTCCAACTCAATTTTTTCCAAATGGGATTAATGAAAATTAAATTTTCTTTTCTTTATGTTTCTATTTATAATTATAAAAAAAGAAAAGAAAAGGTGTTTTATATTTTTGCAAAAAGATTTAACAATAAGAGAAACATATAAATCTGGATAAATTATCTCACAACTTGTTAATTTGGGTTTTTAAAGAGGCACTTCATTAATTTAAACTAAAGAATAAATCGATAAATATAAAATCAAAATCATAAACACAGCAAACTAAGTTAATAACATAAATTAATCACTCAAAAGTTTCATTTTATATGAAGAGAGTCTATACATTTTGATATTATTATTATGACTATAATACGGCGATCTGTTTCTTCATCATATCGACTGATCATTTGATTTTTGGTGCTTCTCATCATATATATTTTGCTCTTTGGAATCGCTAAAACAACATTACATCACAATTAAGAAACTGAACCATTTGTAGTCAAGGATTATAAATCACCTCCTACTCAAGACGATAATAACCATACGCGACTGCCGATTTGACAATCATACACACACAAGTGATTTTATTTGTATCGCCTAAAAAACATATAAACCTATATTTCAGGCGAAGCCAATCATTTATTGAAAAGGTGATCTGTATCGATCAAGAATAACCCAAAATCACCTCGATGCTTTAAAATGATAGGCTATAAAGAGAAAAAGTTGAGAGAATGTAACGCTCTAAAACATCCCAACAGCTTAACATGTTTAGGTGAGAACAATTAAATGAAATTTTTTTCGAATTTAAATGCCTGGGGAACGAAAAGATATGGGTAATTTGAAAATTTTATAGAAACTAATTAAATTTGGTAAAATGTCAAGTTTGGGACCATATCTTAAATGAGAAGCATAAGTAAAATCGTAATAGAATGAAATGAAATGAAATTAAAAGTTGTTGAAATGAAGTGTTAAATGGAAAAAAAAAATAGAGAAATGATTTGAGAAAAACAGAGTGCTCTAGAATAGGAAAGACATAAAGATCCATATTTGCCTTTAAGAGACATTCCTCTTATTAAGGTATTTTCGCTACAGAAAAAGGGAGAGAGTTAGGGTTTTTTGAATGTGGTGATATGAATTTGCTCATGAATATCAATGCCAAAGTGATAAAATAAGAAGGAACTAGATATGAAGTTTGGAGTTAGACAAACAGAAGACTCAACTTAAACCCTTTTAGATGATGCCATAAGAAAAACCCCAAATATGGAGATAAGTACAAAACTTAAACTTAAACTGACAACCTCTCCAAACTGCAATAAAACTTGCTTCAATCAACTTATAGACAATGGTATACGGTCCCACTTGACGGCAGTTTTTCATTCTTGGGATCAAAACACAAAGCTGGTGACTGAAAAGATTCAAACCAAACCCTTTTTTATTTATACTTGAATGGTGAAACCCTAAATATGGATGTTAGACCACGTCGTTCGGAGAGGGGCCATAAGCCAAATCCTAAATACTGGGGATAAGCGGACGGAAGATCCATTCGCACGGAAAAGCAAGAATAGACTGGCAAATGGTCAGCAAAGCAGTGAGTTTTCCTGGCTGTTTTTATTTCTTTGTTGGGATTCTGCTTACAGATGTGGGCATGCTCATTTAGTGGTGCCAAAGAAGGGGCATGCCTGCTTTAGCAGGTCATAGCTTAGAGTTTGTGGGGCTACTTGTTTCCTTTATTTCGGTTTAGCTGTACGTGGTTCACTTATTTACAAAGAGAATTATTATGATTACAAGTTTTATTCATGTTTCTCCAGAGATCTCACTCTCACCCAAGAGAACTATTCTGCCTTACAATTCTTGGGTTACTCCACTGGACTCCATCATAGTATCTGTTTTTCCTGGGAACCACAGAAAGTCAGTCATTTCGTGTAATCAACCATGGTTTTATGCTCACATTAAAAGGAGTTTCAAGATGGCTTAATTCGCTTCATTATGTGGAAGAAACTCTTAACCAGCCTTCTCCGAAGGCAGGTCTTCGTTTGCAACCTGTGAGAATCCCACCATACTAAACCATTAATGAGAAAAAACGGCGATAAGACGCATCGGTTTATCCTCTGTTAAAGAAACCTGGAATTTCGATTGCCAGGAGATGATCCGACGGAATGGTTCAACCGTGGGAACCGACTTCAGTTCAGAGACATGCTCAAGCCTGTATGCTTTCAGCCTCCCACCACTGGAGGAGAGGCCAAACCAACAGGCAAAGTGGATCTAGAGATAACATTCTGGTGAAGACTGCTGCTCGTGGGATGAATTTGAGGAACTGCGGCTCGCTCGGGCCTTCTGAAAGCAGACTCCAGACTCAAGCACCGAGGGTCGACACCAGCTCCGCGTGAATACCGTAGGGAATTTGAACGCTTCGGCAATGAGAGTTAGAGTCGGACGCAACGAGCTCTCAGAGAACTTTCACTGTGGCTAAAGGCTGACATCTCGATGGTATACTGATGTTTAGCTCCTGCACCTTAAGAGAAGCAATCACGAAGGAAGAATAAAGAAGGACTGATCGACCGTATAAAGAGGTTTTTAGCGACCTCGCACTCACCAATGAGTTTCTAGTTTTTCCTCTAATAACCAAGCAACACTCTTAACCCCCCGTCCCGTGGAGGCGACTTAGTCAAGAAATGAAAAATGGAGAAGAGCCCAAAATTTATGCTTCAATTGTAAGGACTGAAAGTTTTTGCCAGGACACAAATGTCAGAGTCATTGATGATGCTGGAGTTCTAGATAAAGAATCACAGCAAAGCGAAGGGGATGTCACCGTATTAGCCAACCGCTTGAGAGATTCATCAAGGGCCTCTCGACCGAAATTACGCCGCTGCATACCAACAGATGGGACATCTCCCAAAACCAGCGGACCAAAATCCGTTTCACGACGCCATCAGTGATGAATCGATAGCGGATCAATCTTTTACCCTCATTAGTGAGCTGCGGCTTAATCATTACAGATATTCTGCAGTGGAATCACCAATCCTTCACAAACTGGGAAGCTACACGGGAGAAAATCTCAAATGTCAAGGGGAGGCTTGAGGAGGTACAACCGATTTACACGGCACCATTTTTTTCATTAAACCTCTTTATTCCTTACTCTCACTGTGGTTAGACGTGGTTTTGGGAATCAAATGTTTGAAACTCTGGTTTTGTGGGTGTGTGATCGAGGAAGTTAACCATGAACTTAGTGGAAAACCAAACTAAGAAATCGTGGGCATCGACTTGGTGTGCCATCCAAGCAAGATTCAATTGAAGAGACAAAGACCAAGTAGTCAACCCAGCCATGCTCTGCTTGTTGTGTGCCTAAGGAGTTGTCTAAACAGAACTACAAATGTGAGCGCATTCATCCAAGCTATATACGAGTTATCATGGTGAATTTCAGATTTATTCATCGAGCTTCAAGCTACCACACCAACACGAGAGGTTGACCACCATTGCCCTTAAGGAAGGAACCAACTGACAATAAGTTCGTCTCATGAGATATGCACTATCGCATGAATGAGATCGAGAAGATCCAAGGATATGTTTAACTTATTTGTGCTGACCCATCACTAAATTTCCTTCTCGCCTTCGGTGTATTATTAGTAAAGAAAGACTGAACTGGCGATTTTGTACAACGATTATCGGCCATAATGCCAGAACCAAGAAGACCGATTTTCTGATTCCTACAAAGGATCTACATGTTAGATGAACTCTACGAGTTTATTTTGCCAAGTTTAATCTGAGGGCGTGATTATCGTGTACGAGTTAAACCATGCGATATCCATAAACTGCCAACGATAATGGCATTACGAGTACTTAGTTATGTCTTCAAGCTATGTAACGCACCTTCCACATTTCAAGCCATAATGAACTCCATCTTTCAGAATATCTTCAAATCTATAATAGTTTTCTATTATATTTCTGATCTATATAGTCCCACTGGATCAAGATTTAGTGCATGTAAGGCAAACCAAATATCGAGGCAACATAGATTCTTTTGTTGTTAGTAAACAGAGTTTGGGCAGCAAGAATTGGAGCATTTGGGACACATCATCACTAACCGTAGTACAGCTGTGATGAAACATAAAATTTCAAGGGATATAGCTGGTCACCTACTTCAACATTTTTGAATATTACTGGGCTTTGAGTTCACAGTTATTACCGAAAGTTCACAAAGACTACAGCACAGCTCACCTCACCAAACTTTCTCAAAAGGCCAGTCGGATGGCATGGAAGAAACAGAAACGCTTCAGGTTTCTCAAACAAAGCCATATCACCACACTGGAGATATTAACGCGGGCATGGGTCTCAACGAAGTTAATTATCAAACAAGATGTGATCTTAGAAGAACTATTTGTCCCACCTAACAAGAAAAACTAAACAGAAGGTTACGAGTCGAAATGAATGATAAAAATCATGGTCGAGACAAAGATAAGAGATGTTAGCTATCACAAAGCCATAATGCACGCTGATCTTTACCCTCTCAAATACAAACTTTATTCACTCAATCAAACCAGCCTTCAAAATACTTTGGTTAACAATGATGTCGACCTGATAACAAAATAAGTACAGCCTCAAATATTATTAATTAACATGGGATCGGCGTTTGAGAATTCGCAATGACGTTCTTCCAGTAAACAGGTGGGTCCGTTTTTTAATTTACTTCGCGTAAAGTGGTCATAGATAACAACAGTCAGTAAGACCAATATCTGGCTGAATATATACTACTGATAAACTGGTGGGATCATGATATAAGGCCAGGTCTCAGTATAGGCATATGGAGGTCATTAAAATTTAAATAATGTAACCTTTATATAAAAGCTTACACTAAATGGGCACACCATACAGTAATATTCTAAGACCACAAACATTCAGAAACTGGATAATAAATATCGCTCAAATGCATAAACAAGATAAAGATCTACATCAAGATGTGAGGTATGGCTGTAGTAATGAAAAGCCTAAGACATTATTCAAATTTGGGTTTTCCAACACTAATAATCCCGTACAAGTATAATTTCACATCACCCAGACTTATCTGAGGCCTGAACAAATACATGCATGGAAAGACACCATCATAGGCACAGCGCACTTAGTAAGTCCGCTTCATTTCCATTTTTGTCATCCTTTAACAAAACAGAAAGGCAACTGGTAGCAACGTTTCATACGCCTGGTGATCAATCATGGATCGGACCCACCTTCACCAGAACTTCGAAGGAATTTTTAAGCTTATCGGTAAACAATGAACGTCCGCCCGCATACCACCCACGATCGGATGGCTACTTAAGTCAATAATCACAGACGTAACATACCTTCCGGGTTTTGTTCATTATCGGGCATACTTAAATATGGTGGTTAGCCACCAAAGGAATATCGTATAACACGGTATCATATATTTCAACGGGATGACCTTTCGTGAAATTATAAATCGCTCCCATTCCGCACGCAAGACAAAGATGGATTCCTTACTGTAGCACGAAGTGGAATGTTAACTTATAACCTGGGGATGAACCGCACATTTAATCAAAGCGCCAACTTAGGTGATCACGAACACAGACGAAGCAAATGGATGGTTATGATACTCGCTCGGCGTCGCTTTAGTGGTGAATCGCTGAAGCTTCAACTCATACCGCCAAGAACGGCGTTTCAAACTAGTTCAACGTAACTCATAGCCGCGGCGCGGACCCTATCGGTCTCAGAGTAGCATCGCTCGCATACAACGCACCACTTCGGTGAAGATCTATCCAGTATACGTCACTTAAACGGGTACCAAGACGACACTGGGAGAAGAGTGCCACGTTGAGCACACTTATCTACCAGCGGGGCGGCACCGGCCAGAGCTACAAACTATTTGCATCACCGCTGGAACACAAGCGGACCTCAACCGAACAAGAATGGTTTGAAGGTAATGAAACACCCCTTCAAACTTTGGCAAGCATGGAGCCGTATGGTGCAAACATGTGAGATGTTTCCGAATGAGAACTTTGAGAAGGCGATCCGCTCTATGGGAGACCGGTGCAGACCGCCGCTCAGAGGCCATGTCAACCCAAACACCGACAAGGGGGACGAAGATCCATTTCCATGAACAGAGAAAAGCAAGGAACAGACTGCAAATTAATGTGGCTATAGTTTATGCTTACCTTCTGCAGTTACTACTTACAGAGCAGAGACTCTGTTTATGCAAAACAAGTGAGCAAGTATGCCTTCACTGGTACAGCTAGAGTCGGCCACTTTATTTCTTTATTTCGCCTACATGGTCTCGCTATTTATATGCTGAAAGAACAGTATATATCATGTTTATTCATATGTCTTGCATTCTGTTCTCACCTGGTAGGAATTATTTTTCACTAAGAATTTTCATACTCCACTCAATCATCAGGTATGGATAAAAAAACTTAAACTTAAACCCACAATCCCAAACTTAAAATCATTTTTTTCAACTCAACTTCAGGATTAATGAAAGATATGGTCCACCAGAGATGGTGAGCTTATATTTTTCGGGAATTCATTATAATGCCATCAAGATCAAATGGCACAAATCCATTCATGATAATATAAGCCGTGTGTGTAATTTATTGATCAGACCTGGGAATCGGCCCCACCCAGCCCCAGTCCCATTCTCTATTGGTCATCCTAACAGGCTGGACCCTGCCTCTTTCCTATCAGTTTGATAACGAACACCTCCAAGCTGTAATGATCAAATGAAAAAGCCCTCACCCAACCGACCACATCCATCAATTTCAAGTGTCTTCACGAAGAAACCCAACACACTAATCATGACTGTAACGATTCGTGTGTGTGAAAGCCTCTGAAGAAAAGTAATGGATCACTATCGACCTGTGTTTACCACCATTATACATGCTTCAATGGAGTCCATCTCTCCATATCGCAATACGTGGTTTGTACACACTGCATGCGATCAGAATACCCATAAACCGCACTCCAACCGCCTCAGACTTTTCCACCCCAGATCCTAGAGAAAATTCTTTAAGACGTGGTAGCCTCCCCAATGATGCATAATCTCAAAGAACAAGAGATGATCCATGAATGATCAACTTTTAACCAAAATTCAATATCCCAGCCAACATCTTCAACCCGCAACTTTTCGTAAGACCTGTGATGACCGTCCCATATATAAAGAAGAGACATTGTACTGCGTAGTCCCTGCCTACTCAGAACACAAAGAAAATCACCATCAAGTTGCTTTTGAGAGGCTATTTTAGAATAACCAAAATGCCTTCTGCTTTTCCGCTTCGCTTTCTTAAATAAATGGTCGAGGTATCAGATTCCGGCATTTTTCTCCAAATGAATTCATCGATTATGTTGTTTAAGATCCCATTTAATTTTCACATGGTATTTCAGCTCTGATTTTACTCACTTCATGTTTAAGAAAAACTCGCTTACTTCAAGTTGAGATTTTTCCTTTACGAAGTCATAATGTTAATACGCTTTTTGTAAATCTGGATTTCATTAGAAGGAGGATACGCTTCTCAAGCCTCGATTGAATGAATGATTTCATTACATTTGAAAAAAAGATGATGATATGGCATATATTTAAATGAAACCAAAGTCATAATAATTTTGTGTCTGCAAGTATATATTCATATACATATATTTAAATATAAACTTAAATATAATGAAAACAGGATCATATGGTTGGTGAGATTTTGGCCTTTGATTGAGAATTCAAGTTATTAAACTAAGCTCCATTTTGATTCCATTATCATGTCAAAAAGATTGAACAAAGAAAACAACATCATTTTCCAGTAAGTCCACTAAAGAAGTTGAAGAGTTGACTCTTTCATTTTAATCTGGTCTTCACTTGAATTAATTTCCGGGGCCAACCTGAACTGCTTCGCTTATGCGGACTTAAACGTCGCTTGAATTAAGATGGGGTTCAACAGAGAGTTTGAAAAATACAAAGTGAAAGATTAATGCTTTGCATGGGTTTTGAACCCATGACCTTTAGCCATCTACCACTAGGCTAGACATCCTGATGATATCATTTTATAATCGTTCTTACATGGTTTTCATTATATGCCGTATGCTTCATAATTACTACAGCAAAAGCTATATCATTAGAGGCTGATTTCTTTTTATTAAATTTATTTTTGTTTAGTATGCACATATGTTACATGTTACAATATTATTTCTTTAAAATATGGATTTACAGAATTTATTTTGTTTAGCATGTATATAGTCGTTTACATGCTAATAA
Source organism: Tetrastigma voinierianum (assembly GCA_016808115.1). NCBI lineage: Eukaryota > Viridiplantae > Streptophyta > Magnoliopsida > Vitales > Vitaceae > Tetrastigma > Tetrastigma voinierianum. The sequence continues at coordinate 221,770 of JAEQBH010003647.1, forward strand.
TACATTGTCTTAAAATTGTTCAAAAAGTTTTATAATAATGTTCATGATCACATGTTCTTAATTAATTAGAATAAACCAAGATAATCCCTGAATTATTGTAAACTATACATGTGTTTTAGATCACACGACATTAATTTGTAATAATCATATTTAGGGAATGTGATAAATCTCATCCTACATAAATTTTTATCACATTTGTATGATTTTCACTTAGATGAAAAACATCAAATCATATTTTCACTTTACTCCATGTGATTATAAAAATAGAATAACATTATAATTTCATTAGAAATTAATTAACCCTAATTGAAAGACTACCACATGCAAGTTTACATGTCACTAGGCTGATGTTTTCAAAGCATGATTTACATTGCAAAACATAGCATTGTAAATTTACTCTGAAGATTACTATATTGCATGTATTTTAAATGATATAAATATTCCATCTACTGAATATATCATTTTTAAGTTATTCCTAATTTGGCTGATTAACTATAGCTTATTAATTATAGAGTCTTCTTCTCTGCATTTGATGATGGATATCAATTATGCTATATGGAAAGAGGAACCCGATCCCATTATCAACTACAATTCAGAAGGTCAAAGGTTCTTATGATGGGCGGAGAGGTCCATCAACGCTTCCGTGATGTTCGTTAAAGACTGATAGACTGCATTGCATTCCATCTATAAACAACAAAGTCAAACCACTTGAAAGCTTTAACGACGAGTAGTTCAAACTTCCAACAAACCTGCAAGCACTGACTATATAAATTTCATCCACCCAGTCACTTAAGAGTGGTTTGACTCCACATCATGATGAGGATTATAGCAAACAACCAAACATTAGAAGTTTCCACGTCACACTTTCTCCCAAGAAATATTGATATTAATACCCCACTCATCAATACAGCAGCACTTTCAATTCCTACAACAACATTATGATAAATAACAATTAATGAATTAAGTCAACTATGTAAGAAGAGTGTGTCACTGATGGAAGAGGGCTAAATGTATAATCTTAACAACTATGGGAAAGAAAATATATGACCAAGCTAAAAGAAAGGAAAAGATTCTATTCAATCGGGGCATGCATGGAGTCAAAGTGTTTTTTCTGTAAGAAGAAGGGACACATGAAAAAGGACTGTTCGAAATTTAAGATCTGGCTTGATAAGAAAGGTACTAATTTTCAGTTGTGTTAGCAGTGAACGAATATGGTTAATTAATCATAACACACATGGTGATTGATTCTGGTTCTACACCATATTTCTCAAACACTGTGGCATGAAAACCTAAGGAAGCTTAAGGAAGTGAACAATGCATCTATTTAGGCAGCAAAATGAGTTCACGTATGGAAGCATTGGCACTTGCAGCCTTGTATAAGAATTGTTTGTATTTTAGAATTGGGAAAGAATATTTATGTTCCAAGTTTATCTAGGAATTTAATTTCAATTTCAAGACTTGTACTCTTTAGGATTTTCCTTTAGCTTTTCTTCCGATCTAGTTTCATTATCCAAAAATTCAAAGTTATTAAGGTGTATACATTGTCTGATGGTCTTTTCCATATTCACATAAAATGATTTTACTGTATAATTCTATGGCAGCATTATTGATTGAAAAGATGTGTACTATAAATGAGTAAATCCATACAGGTGACTAGAGGTCGGGGACACATCTCCATCAAAGAATAAAGAAATCGGTTAATGACGGGGTACTTATACTTTTTGACTTTATTTATTTCAAGACTAGAATTGCATTAAGGGCAAAGAAACCAATGTTTCATAGTGGCAAAAGAGGAGGACAATTATAAGACCCGAATCTGACACCCCTCCCCAAGATTCCCCCTGTGGTCCCGCCAGTGGAAGTCCCACTCCATAGTCCCCGTGGGAACATCCAATGGAACCCCATTTTAAGGTGCAGCAACATGGTTTAATATAATAGTTCTCAAATATATAAAAAGATCCACAATACCTAAATCCACACCTAATCTATCTTAATATTTCCATTATAACCACAAACACACGTAATAAAGACTCATGATGTGAGTTCTACTTACTACACAGCATCTAAGAGGTTTCGCGAATTTAGGGTACAAAGGAAAATAAGTGTCTCAATAAAACACAGCATTTATAGATATATTGAACACCGTGAATCCGCAAAGAGCATGTGAGCCGTACAAGGTAGGTCAGTCCCTATGAACCGCCTCGGACTTAGGAACAGATTTAAAACAATAAACGGAGATAATAAATTCTGTGTGAGGCGATAGAATTTATAAGGAAAATAATGTTTTTATTTTTGAACATTCCTTCTCTCAAGACCACTTCCATACTCTTTTTGCAAAGATTCCCGCTAGAAATCATTTCACAAACCCAAACCTGAAATTCAAGTCAGTACAATATGAAATTATATGTCAAAACGAACCCCACATCTTTATCAAGAACCTGGCAATTGATTTATTCACAACATAAAAAATTCGAAAGCATAAGATATATATAACCATCATGTCGAAAATAATCATGAAAAATACACAACTATATAATATTGAAAGAAATTCTTACATTTTAAATCATATCGTACTATATACTATAGTAAACCGTCAAACCTAACCTTCACGACACTGTGGCAATTAATAAACCTTCGGTAATCCCGACATCACGTGGTAATCTTAATAAACCTTTGGATAAACCCACCGCGGCACCATTGTCCTTCTAAACCCGATACTTCATTTAAGAACTAATAAACCTTCCAACGACATCGCATTATAATCTCATTTCATGTAAAACCAAAACTATATTTTTAAACTAATGTCTTTTCAAAATGGTTTTAAACCCCAACCATGTACTAAAATGTTTCAATACCACCAATTTATCCATGAACTCGCAAATTTCCAAATATTAAAATGTTGATAAAATCCGGTACAGCCGATATTAACTCGTTTATATAAAAACAGATAATTATATTTCTATTTGATAATCAAACTTGCTCGATCAATGTAAGTTATATATATAATTAAACTGTTAATTATATATCATAATAATACCCTTAAAGCATTTAAAAACATTGTGAAAACCACTCACAGACTATTAGATGCTCAAATTCGTCCTCGCGGTGATCGCCTCCAGGTTCGGGCGTGAGCTCGTAATATAATAAAATACCATTTGCGCCAATTAACTAAGCCAAAGACATCGGGATCGCCCAAATGCCCTATATGATACTTTGTGAACTATGAAACTATCTCTATCGGACTCGACAGTCCAATTATACAGTTGTGCTCCATAAAGATCCTGCATCTAAAATCAGCTTTTTACCCTGAGGCTAATTTTTTTGAAATTGAACCTCCAATAAACTATAAAAATATCCAATTTCACTAATCATCTTCACTTTGTTTAATTTGACCAATGGTGCCCACTTAACCAAACCTTTTCGTAATGTCCAGTCAGACCTACCGAAAACTTAACCAAACATATCCAAAATTTACAAATCCTGATACCAACAGCCCAAGAGAATTGCGTGAATACGTTAGCATTCTACCGTCCAACAATGGTCGGTAACGCCAAAATGCGATAATCATCGGCCGGTCAAACCAGAGCCACGATCTTCAACGAGGAATCTGCAAAAAGACCACGGAATGGTCAGTCCAAAACAGTAGGAGGTGGTTGCAGCCCAGCCGGCCAAATGATCAATCCGGGCACTCATCATATGTCACGCCGCGCTCACGCACCTCATCCGGGGCGCTGCTCGGCTGGCGGTCAGTCGTGAAATTCTACCAATGGTCGTCCGTGGTGGCAATCCCCGGCCGCGCAGCAGCAGCGGTGGTGCCTAAGAACTCCCAGCGCTGCAAACCTGCTTGGTTTAAAATGAACAAATCACCTGGCTTCTGGAAGGTCCACCAGTTTCGGAGAATTTCAGTTTTGGAGCTCAAATGGATGTGTTGGCGCTAGGTTCTACGGTACTGAAAACCAGGGTTTATATAGGTTTCCAGGGTCGCTTTCGTAAAAACCTCAGAACGACGTGACACTACTAAAATATCGTTGAACTCCCCGTGGTTTGTGTCTTTATCCGTAAGTCTGGAGTTTAACGTCAAACCTGTCAGTGAACCTGATCGATGGTGCCTACAATGGTGCTGTCTTAGTCAACCGTAAATTATCCATCTTAAAACAACTGGGCCCATACTAATTGCTGGTCAAACTTGGATCAAACGTTTTCTTTTTTAAAACTTAGGTATTATTTGGTACGAGTCATGCGTGCTGCTAAATTTTTTCAACTATTAGAGGATATATACATAATGACATTTGTTGTCCTGACATGGGATGCAATAGTCCAGTTGTGACTATCACCCTTCATGATGATTATTCACTTATATATGTATCTCTACTTACTTGCTCAAAGGATGAGCTTGTGACGCCTTTAAAGTTTTTAAGGTCAAGTAGAGAATCAATGCAAAACATATTAAGATCAGAGATCTGCAGCAGAGAGGAGAGTACTATGGTAAATACACGTGAGAATGGACAAGCTCTCGCAGAATTTGCGAAGTTTCTTCTCAAGAAATGAGATTGTTACCAAAGTGACACTGCCCTCGGTTCTCCCAGATCATAATGCTGGCAAAGAAGAAATTGGAACTGACGATATGGTAAGAGAAAGCAGGAGTAATACAAAACTACCTCAATACTTGTGGACTCAAACTCAGCACGGCCGTGTTATTAACTGAGTTCAAACCAAGGTCAGCCAAAGGATGCGCTTGAGTCATTCAAAGGCCTGGAACCAGCTCTTTAGAGGTTGCTGTGATGCCTGGTCAAGTGTGTAATTTATCACAAAGAAGAAGAAGTTAGACCAAAGGGACCATCATGGTAGCCATTGGATATGCCGAAAAATTCAAGTGTGTATATTTTATTGTCCATCTCACAAGACTATCAGGAATCAAGTAAATGCGAAATTTCTTGAGAATAACTTAATCAGTGAGAGTGATAAGTTTCAGGACATTGTTTACGAGAAGGATCATTATGAACCCTCTGTCAAGTGATAGATTGATTGTCGTCTACACCTCTGTGGAAGAATCCAGTGTAGAAGAATCCATTTCCTCAAGTTCCACATATTGTTAATATTGATCCTGTGGATCAAAGTACAAATGAAGAAATTCCAAATGAGCTAATAACCAATCGAGCAACAAATGATTCAACAAATTTCAAGAGAATTGATGAAGCAACATTAAGAAGATCTACAAGTGTTAGGAAATCATCACCTTTAATGATTATATATGAAAATATAAAGAATCACTGACTATAACATCGGTTTCTAAAACATCTCGTAAATGCTTTATGTTTCATATTCTATTAATCTAAATTATATACTAAATGTGTTAAAGAAGAAATAAATTCAGTGTGCATCTAACCGAGTTTGGGGTCTTTGCTGAGTTGCCCGATGGTAAAGCCATTGATGTAAATGGGTCTTTAAAATCTAGTTAGGACTCATCGGTGTAAACATCGAGACATAAGGCTGAGACTCATACAAAAGGATTCAATCAGTGAAGGAACTAACATCTAGACCTTTCTCCGTATCTAAGAAAGATTCTCTTCGAATAATCATATATATAGTTGCTCACTTTGACTTTGATTTACATCAAATGTGAAAACTGCATTCTCAATGGTAATCTAGAGTGAAGGAGAGGTTTAGCATGAACAACCTCAAGGATTCTCCTCTAGCCATATAACATTTAGTTCAGAAGCTTAAGAAATCCATATATGGATTAAAACAAGCATCCCGCTAATGTATTTGAAATCATCAGTTATCACATCGAGTTTTGAAGAAAATATCATGGATCAATGTAACATCGGCTAGTCAAGGAGAGATTTTATTTTCTGTTATATGTAGAATGATATTCTTTCAAATAATTTATATGTATGTCATTATATGAGGTGAAACAATTTCTCAAAGAACTTTGATATGAAGGATATGGTGAGGCATCTTATGTCATTGGCATTAAGATCCACAAGGGTGATCTCTGCGCAATTTTAGTTTGTCCCAATAGGACTATGACAATAAAGTTTTAAAGAGATTTAACATGAAAAATTGTTCACTTAGTGTAGCACCCATTTTGAAGTGGTACAAATTCGATTTCAGAATCAAGGTCCCAAAATGATTTCGACCTGAACACATGAAGAACATTCCATATACTACCGCTGGCCTAATGTATGCTCAAGTCTCACTAAACCCGATATTGCATTTGCCGTTGGAGTATTAGGAAGATATCAGAGTAATCCGTATTGACCACTAGAGAGCTGCAAAGAAGGTGATGAGATACCTCAAGGAACAAAAGATTACATGCTTATGCATGCATCTAACATATAGCCTGAGGTACCGCTACTCCATGGACTTCATTGCTATGTTGATTCTCAAAATTAACGTCTCGTTATATTTTTCAATCTAGCCGATGGAGCCGTGTCTTTGAGAAGTGCGAAATGCACTAATCGCCACTTCCCACTATGGAAGCCGAAGTTCATATCCCGTTCGAGGCTACGCATGGTGTATGGTTAAAGAGTTTCATATCCGGCTTAGAATCAGGATTTTATCTGTGCCATCGTTACTATGATAACTCACCGTAGTATTTGCGGCTAAGAACAATAAGAAATGAAGTCAAAGTAAGTACACGACATTAAGTACTTGTTACAAGAGAACGTGTTAAAGAAATGAAAGTGGTCATTGAACACATTAGCACCGAAGCCGATGATTGCCGATCCTTTAACTAAAGGCATGAAAGCACCTAAGTATTTTAAGGATCATGTAGTACAAATGGGACTTGGTTCCACGATGTAATTCTTATTATAATGCATTATTCATTATTTTAAATAAAACTCTTATTTAGTCTAATATTTCTTCTATGGTTTACATTTCAAATATTATTATTATTTGAGAAATATCATTAAGTTTAGACCTTGAATAAACATATGGTTATTCATTTAGTTTAAGGGGTTTGTGTCGAGGAACTTGATATATTGTAAAGAGAATTTATTTACACTTCATCATCTTCTCTATACATCTCATTTTGTATTTGAGAAAATCGGGATGTAATATATATATGGAGTAGAGAAATGGCGAGTATGTACGACCCTATCAGAAACATGCAAGACACACTACTATAAGAAGACCTATCGCCACAGCGATTTATATATTTAGTTTTGCTCTTATGATAGGTGTTGAACTATATGGATCAAGTGGGAGAATGTTAGAGTGATCCATGAACATTTGAATTTTAACCAAAATCAATATCCCATAACACCTTTCCCCAACCTCGTAATCCTTCGTAGTTAATTCCATGACGGTAATGGTTCCATATAAAGAAGAGACACTACACATTTTCTGGCCTGCCTACTCAAAAATTACGTAGAAAAATCACCATCAAGTTGTTTTTGAGAAGGGCTTAAGAACCAAAATATTTCCAGCTTTCCAAATTTTTTTCTCATTTAACAATGACTGAGGTATGTAGATTCCGCATTTTTTCTCCAAGCAAATGATCTTATCGGATTATGTTGTTTAAGATCTCATTTAATTTTCAATTTCTACAACCATCCAGCTTCTGTGTGACGTAAGATTTAAGAGCCAGAATCCTTCCCTAACTCCTCAAGTTTTGTATAATGACCTGCTGATTATGTTCAACTCTTTTTAAATTTGGAAATAGCATGAGCTCAAGTAATTTTCGAGTATTTCCATCCTCGTTTTATCACCTTCTCCAACACAATCCAAAGCATCAAGCCATTCATCTAGGTGCTTCTTATCTTTCATACTTGCTTCCAATGCATCGTCAGCATTTACCACATTCTCCATCCGTGAAATTTCAAGTCTTCCCCTAATATCTGAAAGCTCTTTCAATTCAATGATTCTTACCCCATGTTCTTGGGGGCCTACGATAAAATCACTCAGCTTTGTAAGCCTGCAGCTTTACCAATATGACTTGGCATTTCTCTACATCCACTGATATCAAGATAACGCAAATTAATTAATTTATCCATCATGGTAGGGAATCCCACGAGACTGCTGATTCCTGATAGTAACAAAGTTTGTAAATTGCACAAATAACACACTGAATCAGGCAATCTTTCTATCAATGTTGTAAAAGAGAGGTCCAAGTAACGCAAATTAATCAATTTATCCATTCTGGTAGGCAACTCCACGAGACTGTTGATTCCTGATAGTAACAATATTTGTAAATTGCACAAATCACACACTGAATCAAGCAATCTTTCAATCATGGTAAAAGAGAGGTCCAAATATCACAAATGTTTTAATTCACCTATTGATCTAGGCAAATCAATGTATTTGTAATGTTGCAATGACAACACTCATAAATACCTCCATTTGGGTAACATGTCGTGCAAACTGACTCTTTTATTTATTTGATGCCCACATTTGTATTTCAACTCCATTAGTGTACGAAGACCTTTTCCTTTGGTAAGGCCTTCAAACTTCCTAAATGGAGCCTTTACCTTCGAGTCAGTATTTTCCAGTACAATGAATAACGAGTGGTCTCAGAGATGTTCTGAACCTCATGAATATCATTCAATCGAACATAAAATTTTCTGGATATATATTGAGCTAAATCATGTATGAGATCATGCATGACAAAAAGTGAGTCATGGGCAACAGACTTCTGAAAAAATGATTTCGATAGAAGTTGGTGAAAATACAACTCACCTACCTCTTCTATTCTTTCCATGCCTCGCTGAAGTTGTAGATATCCTTGTGCCATCCATAGTAAAATTAGTTTCTCCATATTGAATTCATGGGCCTTGGGGAAAATGGAGCAATAAGCAAAACATCGCTTAAGTTGCAACGGGAGATCCTGATAGCTCAATATCAATGATGGAAGAACATCTGTATCCAAATACCATATTTCACTATTCAATTTTTTTTTCCATTCGCACGTTTCAGTTTTAGAATACAAGAGCCTCCCGAGCGCATTTATAGCCAAAGGCAATCCTCCGCACTTGGGTACGATATCTCTGTCGATTGACTCCAGATCAGGATATTGGCTTGTGTCTCCATTTACAAATGCAAGTCTTTGAAATAATTTCCAACTATCTGCTTCGGACAAACATGTCAAAGGATGAGTATAAACTGAACGCATGGTTGTTGCAACATGTAGATCGCGAGCAGTCACAAGAACCTTGCTTCCTTCTGGGAGCGGAAGTCGTAACAGATCCCATTCCCTGAAACCTATCGACCAAACATCATCCAGAACGAGAAGAAATTTATTGCCACGGAGGCTTTCTTTCAGTTTGAGCTGAAGCAAATCTAGGTTGCTGCTTAGCAGATCAGAAGGGGTTGCACATCCGATTCCCTCGAGTATTAATTTTGTTATCCTGAGAACAAGAAAGTTCTTTGAGACACAAACCCATGCTTTGAAGTCAAAGGGCATACCCGCATTCTGATCTTCCGAGTCAAAGTGCATACTCGTTTCTTATCTTTCAAGTCAAAGTGACTACTCCCTGTCTGATCTTCCAAGCCAAAGTGTCTATTCAATCTCTCATCATTATAAACGAGCTGAGCCAGTGGTCTTCCGCAGCCGCCCATGCCGACTATGGAGATTACATCTATCATGTTGCCATAAAGTAACAGATTCACTATCGTATCTTTACTCTCATCCATACCATACACTACCAAGGATTCATCCATCAAGGAAGTGGTTTGTCTGAGTAACCAGGATTCCTCATTATGACCATCTGCTTCTATCAGCCGAAAATCTCTCTTTCAAAATACTTTCAAGATCAGAGATCATCTCTTTCACCCTATGCCCCATGCCGTTACCAGGAGTCTTGAACCAAGAGTCGAACTGGGAGTTCAATACCCTATTTCTGGAGCCAGCACCTTCGATCTGGGATCGTAGAACTTCAGTGGCGATCTCATCCAACAGGTCCTCCGCCCCATACACAGCATCCTTCACCCTGTCCAGCCTCGATATCTAGTTCTGGCTTGCTTCACCAGCCTCATTGATCACTCTATGCAATAACTTCCAATTTATCTTGCAACGTACCTTAGTTCATCAATAAGCCCCAGGTTCCGGACTAGTCAGCCCCTGAGAAGCCAAACGGTTAAAAAGAACTTGGAGAAAAGTGGAGAGAAGAGCTCCTCCAACCACCTCGGCCATGTCTGTTTCTCCCTCTGCGAAAGGAAGTGAAAGAACCGAGGGGAAAATGCAAGAGGTAGAGGAGGAATTCGTCAGGAAGAACAGAACAGGAATGGAGTATGGAGTAGAAGCTTTCTGCACCAACAAATCACTCACTGAGACAGCAAAAGTAAAAGCCAAAAAGTTAAAGAAATTAAAGTAGAAAATAAACGGTGAGCAGAATAGACGCTCGAAGGTACACGCATAAATGATCTGAACTTACGCCTGTCAACCAAAACTTTATTTTAAAACCAATTTTAATAACCAATAACTACAAACCATTAACCCTAAGCCTTAAATGATTTCCTTACTTTCATCAACGAAAGCAACAACTGTCACTCCCCGGATCCTATGCACCCCAAAATCCGTAGTCCAAGCTAGCAATTAAACTGAATACCCTAATTTTATTTTTTCAATAAATAAATCTTACTCATTTACAAGTATCAATATTTTAATTATTAATATGATCCATCAATTGATAATTATCACATTCATGAGGATGTATAATATTTTCCCATTACAAAATATATTTAAAAGTATGAAAATTTCTGTAAGTCCATTTGATAAGATACATATCAAATTTAAAATAAATAAATTAAGAAGACAATCCTTGTTATCAATTATTTGGCTTTATGAGGCTTTTTGGTAGTTGGCACAATACTTGGTCTTTCTATGTTTCCTCAAACTAGCTCTGCATTTAAAAGTATTTAAAATAAAGGGATGAGCATTTCAAAGTTGCTCAATAGAGTGATTTATACCCAATGAAATTATATATAACTAAGGCTCGATATTTAGTTAAATAAAAGAAACATAAAACTATAAGGATGGGATGCACACATAACAATAATCACACGATTTACACTACGGCAAACACATCATCAACATAATTCACACAATTAACACAAATGATATATGATCAGATGCAAGTGAGAGTGATGCACAACCATTAATTACATTGTTGTTTTCGGGCTTTCACCGAAAAGATATGCGTCTATACCCTAATACACTTCCCACTCGAAGTCTTCCCAGGGTAAACTTTTGGGTCTTTCACCCTATGGATCTCTCTCACTTCTTAATTCTCCTCTCATGGGTCATTCACATTTCCTAAATTTCTTTTCTTTCCATCTTTACCCGCCTGCAGTTCCATCAATTTCATATAACAATTCCTCTATAATTAACCATGGATGCAATTGCATACAATGATACAATTTATTCACATCATTTACTTTTCAACTCAAATCACAATCCTTGATAATGTAACACACATTTAAATACAGTCACATCTAATATTTTTTCAATCCTTTCATTCATTCAACACTAATTGAGTATGCACGTATTGTTAGCAACAACCACTCAAATCATTCATTTATGGTTCAAAATAGTCCAATAAACTCACAATCCCATAAGCAACCATCTTTACCTCACGTAAATAATGTCATCAACAATTAATTTTCTTATATAAATCTTACACCACTCCATCTAAATCGATCTATGAAATCATTTACCCATTTTCATCTGTTCATAATAAATTAAATATGTATTACAAACATATTCAATAAATTTCAACAATCCACACCAATATCTTCTTTCCAAAATGCATATTTCCATCAAGGGTAAATTCTCCTAAATCCTCCATATTTCATCAATGCATAATCCAACCAATGCTCATGTGAATTTTATTAACCTTCAAGTACTCAAATTTTTGACTACACTACACATTCATTTTTCTTTTCTCCTTTTTAAATTCAACTAAAAAAATTAACAATGAAAGATTAACTTAAAAATTTTCAATTAAATCATATTATCATTTATAATTAATTGAACGATTCTTTGACACTTGAGAAGAATTTTCATAATATTAACCAATACCAACATCACAAATAAATTTCACAAACAACCCTTTCTTCTTACATTATCAATAAAACCAAAAATATAAATTTACCAACAAACCTAACAACAATAACTAAAGGTTCAAATAACTTAAGGAATCATCCAACAACCAATATAAAACATATATTAACTTCTTAAACAAGATTCATATATTACCTCAAATTCACTAAATCTAACCGTTAATGGTTCGATCGGACACCGTAGAAACGTTCCGCACATCAAATAACATCAAATAGAATAAGCCCTCAAATTTTGATATTGATCGAAAATCGTTTCACAGTAAAATCAAAAGTCCTAACTTCATGGGGATTTTTCCCCATTTTTTTCTCCTTCTCCTCACTCTCTCTACCACTCCCTCACAACTCCCCCTTAGCCACACACAACACCCCTTGATTTGTTTTTATATTATTTTATTATTTTATTTATTTATTTATTTTCCTTTTCACTACCAATTAAATAATATAATAACTCATATGTAATTAATTCACCTCACTTCTCTTTTTTTTTTTTAACAACATTTCACATAACAAATCATTTTTTTTCCAATAATAATAATAATAATAATACACATACTTATCCCAAATAACATAATTTATACTATTAATATCTCATTTTCTTTTCCATCATATTCTTTTTTTTTTTTTTTGACGTGGAATAAATAATTCAAACTCCTACATTGACCAAGAGAAGTCATAAGAATTTTGTAAATTCAAAGTCAACACGTGTCCTTAATTTGATTTTTTGACAACATTTCCTTGACTTTGAAAATCTTACTTGACATAAAATTCAAGATCAATACAATAACATTATTAAAGTGATATGATTAACTTGTAAGTTGGTTTTTAAAAGTTAAGATCTTCAACTCATGACTCTTAAAATGTGGACATGTATCTCATGTGTCGTTATAAATAAAAGAACTAAAAGGCATAAACATAAAAGTGTCACTTTAGACCTTAAACCTTTACACACCATATGAGAGTTATGCTCATTATTTACCACTTTTATTAAAAAAAAAAGGGATAACGGTGGTTACCAACTAATTATTTTTCATATGAGAGTTATGCTCATTATTTAGCAAATAATTACATAAATTATGCATTTCATTCATCCATTACTCATGCATAAAATGCATATATTAAACCACATAATAACATAGTTACAAAAGTTATAACACTATATCCATAAAAAAATTCTTACTCTTATTTATAATGTGTTAGAATATGTCTCCAATTTCTTATTAGTATAAATTCCTTTTGCAAAGAATATTTTATAATATACTTTATTATTTATTATATTACTTGCTCAATAGCGAAAGATTCCTTTATGTATCAAGAAGAGTAGTTAGGAATATTACTATAAATATGAGAGAAAAAATCAAAAATGAGAGATGGGCTTGTAAAGTATATACAGGGTATGTAAAGATGTGAGGAATAATGGGGACACCCAATGGAGCGAGTGATCTCACGATTCAGGGTACGAATACTAGGAAGGAGGAAACATGAGATGTTTCGAAAACTCAATTGTTCGCTGCTCTACTTTATAATATTTGCATATACTCAAGATAATGAAAAAGATTCTCTCTCTCATTCTACCTTTATAATATTTGTTGTACTATAATTAAAATATTCTCTCATTTAGGATGTAAACATGGCTTTGGACCGAATCATGTTAAACCCTCGTGCACCCTTGTGTGAGTTATTTATCTTTTTGTTCTTAAATTCATATTATATACATTAAAGCTTCCATTGACACAACAATTGGTAATCACAAAAACCTGTTTTTAAGTTCTCTGAATTTAGTGCTTCTTTATGAAAAAAACTGGGAATTAGATGTGTTATTTCTATTTATTTATTTTTCCTTATTTTTTATAACAGAAAAAAGTTTTCAAAAACATGACCAAACATGGCATAGATGATCTGTTTATTAAAACCAATATTATATGTTTCTTTCTGTATATTAAAAACAAACCTTGAGTCAAATTCTCAGCTAAAGGAATAGATAATCAAGCATGGCATAGACGCTCTTTGCACCTTATCAATTCTTCCCTGAACTGAACCTACATTTTTAGCTTTTTTCTCAAGAAATTCAAGAAAAAAAACATGAAGAGAAAGAAAAGTTATTCAAGAAAAAAAAAACATGAAGAGATATTCAGAGAATAAGAAATTCAGAGGGGGAAAACAACATTAAGCCTAGAAACCCAGAACTAAAAACATTAAACCCAGAACCAAAAACTTTTTGAACCAGAACCAAGAAAAAAGGGAAAAAAATATTCAAAACATTAAACCTCCTTGGTGTGCTCATTCATGCAGCAAATTCCTTATTATCCAAAAGAAGATGCCACTGGAAGAAAATGGCACCATATAAAAAGAAAAAAAACATTCAGAAAAGAGAATTTAGAAGAAAGCCTAACAATAAAAATAAAAATTAAGTCGAAATTAAAGTCAAAAAAGCCCAAAAAAATACATTTTAAAAAATATAATTTATGAGTGAATATTAGGTTTAAAGTCCCAAATATTTAAAGTCAAAATTAAGTAGAATTAATATTTTTTTAAATAAAAAACATTTTTCCTTAGTCAGGAGTAGGTTTAAATGCTATATGCTAATGATATGCTCTCTTTTTCTTTTTTCTTTTTTTAAAATTAAACACTTTAGTTATAATATAATAATTTGTTTAAATGTTGAACACTCTTTTTCTTTTGCTTCTCTCTTATCAAAATTAAGTACAAAATGATTAAAAGAATTTAACAATGTGAGTGTTATGAATGATTTTATTTATATTTGATTTTCTCTGTAAGATTTTTTTATAACTAAACAATTTAGTTACTATGTAATAAATTGTCACCATTGATACTCGAATCCATAACTCTTCTCCTTCCTTTGAGATTTTTTTATCAAATATATGAAAAATATTTTTCTTATTTTTTCCCTTTCCTTAATATTTCCTTGAACCAATCACAAAGTGGAGGTTATATTCTCCTTTGGAAAATGATACGTTATTATGTTAGGTATGTTTAGCTTAAAAATAAATGTTATTTGAAGAATAAAGAAATGGTATTTAAAGAAGACTATAAGTAATTGTAACGTTAAGCTTTATTATTTTGTATAGAGACGGCCCCAAGACTCACTATCAAAGGTGAAGAGTGAAAAAGTTAAAATATTTTCTCTTTGCATCTGAATTAAATATTTTCTGATTTTGCAACTTTCAAAACTTACACCAGTCCAATATGCCTATGGAATCTTATGATTTCTAATAAGACCATTCCTAAAAACAAAATTTTCTTTTTTCTTTACCTATAAAGGAAATAAAATTAAGGTGGTTTTTTACTTAATACTAAACAAAATTTTCTTTCCGCTTAATGCTAAATAGTACTTAATAATATTAAATATTAAGTTGTTTATTTTTTAACATTGGATAGTGAATGCTATGACGCCCCTATCCCGAGGGTCCCGTTGACAACCTGTCAACCCGTGGAAACCTGTAGATATCGGGTGCCCCGATATCACACTCACATGTCTCATATATCGAGACCCATTTCTGCATATTCAATTCACAATATACAAAAATATATGATAGACTATAATCACAATTTCTTTACCGTCCCTTTGATACCAAAAAAATGAGTACATGTTTTGGTTATGCTCGAATATAATACAAGATTAAAAACAAAACAAAACAAAGTCATGTCTCGCTCTCATCCCATATGAAGTCCCATATGCGGGTCTGCCGCCTACACTGGACCTATACCTGAAAAGAGGGTCCCACGACGAGATGAGAAAAGCCCAGTAGTGATAATCTCCTACAAGGGTTATTCCCCACTTAAGTGCTCTTGCAGTGATCAAACATACACACATTCAAGTAAAAATATGCACATTCCTACTCGAATGTCTACATGCCATGGATGAGAATGTGACTCACCCTATCCCATGTCCCGGGAAGCTCTCACCGACTTCTCACGCCTTCCAAACCGTGTGAACGATCGTCGCTTCCATGACATCCAATGATCATTTCTTTGACTCCATTACATTTTACATTCATTTTCATTAACAATCCGCCAAGTAGTGGGTAGTGACTGTGCCCACCATGGGCTCCACAAGCCCTGACACTTTACAGGCTTTCACCGCCTAAGTGATCGCGTCTAACTCTCAATAAATTCCTGGTCTTTCACCTTGGGGGAATCTATCCCAACTTGCTAATACCCAGCGCACATCATCTTTTACTATTTTTGTATCCCGTACAACTCATTTGGGCGTTGTCCCATTAACCGAGCCCACCCAATCCAACACCAAACACAGTGTTGATCAATAACCGTGTACCCACGACACACCATCGAACACCAAACACAGTGTCAATCTCTACCATGCACTCACACCCATGTCATGTGATATTCTAGTGCATACGCAATGCAATTATGCCACGTACTTTCACTATATGTATGATGCACACTACATGAACCATTTACATCAATTATAATTTATGTCAACTTCCATGCAAACCTATATTGCAAGCATATAAGTTTCATATATTTCATGTCAATATATATATAAATATCGTATCAAACATATTAGCATTCATCAATCCATAACTAAACAATAATGTCATACAGCTTTCCTTAGGCTAATTCATG
The DNA here is from genome assembly GCA_016808115.1 of Tetrastigma voinierianum. Taxonomy (NCBI): domain Eukaryota; kingdom Viridiplantae; phylum Streptophyta; class Magnoliopsida; order Vitales; family Vitaceae; genus Tetrastigma; species Tetrastigma voinierianum. The sequence continues at coordinate 238,438 of JAEQBH010003647.1, forward strand.
GTAATTCCTACCCATCACAACAACCTACAACATGTCATGCAATGGTCATGTTAAAACCCGACTATTCACTTCAACACAACCCAGCAAACTCCACACTTGGTGCAAAACATAGATTTCAGCAAGTTATGTTCACCCACTGTCCTCCACAAGCAATGGCTGGAATCTTGACTCAATGGGCTTTCCATAGAGTCTAAGAACACTCGAAACAGAGTTTGGACGAAGAAGTTATGGTCGTCCGAAGTTGGAGACCTCACATGAATAGCCATCCCTAGCCAGCAAGCCTTAGCCGACCAGCAGTCCTGGAAAAACATAAATTTCAGTAGGTTATGTTCACCCACTGTCCTCCACAAGCATATGACTAGAATCTAACTCAACGCTTTCCATATCAAGAACACCAAACGGAAGCCGAATCGAAGAAATTATGGTCGTCTGTATTGAGACTTACATGAACCCAACCTGTTGACTCCTAACTGCTAGACGATCGACTTAGCTCCAGAGTCGACCGCTCCTAGCCGCTAGTCGATCGACCTAGTCAGAGTCGATCACGCCAAATTTTCCACGGATCTGTGGTAACAGATCATACCGGCCATAAACCACTGGTGTTCTGAAACAATATCGTCAACGATGTGACTACAATTTATTTAGTTGACCGACCGCAAATTCCCTTTATTTCCTACCCAAACCAGTCCTAAAGTCCGGCTAAGGATAAAAATAGTAGGATTTCCTTGTTCAAAATGCAACCAAACATTCCCTTGGGCAAGACAACACCACGTACTCTTAGTATAGTAAAAATAACCAAAAGAGAGAAGACCTACCTTTGGAGTTTGTCGAAACTCCCGGCTTCCCGTCCTACTAACCTCTCGGCGCTGGAAGCACTTTTCTCGTTCGCCTGAACCCACTGTCCAATCGACGGGAAACCTAAAGAGAAGGTGGAGCTTCTCTCTCTAAGCTTTCTTCTTCTCTCCCTTTTCCCTTTCTCTCTTTTTCTTTTTCTACTGAATTGTTTGGTCTAAAGTCAAGTGGGATGTCCTTCTCGCACTGTCACTTCCTATTGGCTCATCAGATTACCCTTATCACCTTATCCATCTACCTTGGATTTCTCTCCAATCATGTGTTGTCACATGTCTCTTATGGGTCCCACTTGAGCTCTTTTGACTTATTCTCCACTTGACACATGGCACACTGTGAGCCACTCAACACATGAAAAGCGTCCCATACTACCCTCCGTGCCAAGCGTCCCGTACTACCATTCAGGTCAAAACGCGGAAATTTCGACTCTTGAATTCATGAAATTTGACGGTTAGCTAGATTTCAGGAGACGATCTAACGCCAGAAGTCCGTTTACACCCGAGATCTTGAAAAATTTCGTATTTTCCACCGGGAATGATCTTACCCTTCTCGTAAAATGACTTTCCTGTTTTACATCCTTCCTCTTTAAAAGAATTTCACCTAAATTTACGCATCTTCACATCACTGCATTTATTACGCAATGCACTATCTCATGCATGTAAACTAATCATTTAATTACTAAACGACTAAACAACTAAACAACGTACCTTTGTCATCAAAGAGGAAATATGAGGCCTTAAGGAATGATAACCGACGTCGTCGTCGTCGTCGTCGTCGTCGTCGTCGTCGTCGTCGTCGTCGTCGTCGTCGTCGTCGTCGTCGTCGTCGTCGTCGTCGTCGTCGTCGTCGTCGTCGTCGTCGTCGTCGTCGTCGTCGTCAATAAGCAGACGTGTCCCTGCGCTCCCACGCGTCTCCTCTACTCCCCAAGCCAAGCACAACACTTTCACTAGTCGCAGTCTTGCATCGCAAACCTTGATCCCGACTATCCAAGATACGCACTGGTCCCTCCTCGAAGGTCTCATGATGAATACATCTCACCAATCCACTGCATAACAATTCCAGAGTATACGAGCATGGAGACGTGAACACCTCATGAACATTTGATAAGCTCCTACAGCAGAGCTTTCAATCACTAACCGTGCCCACCCTCTCAAGTATCTCAAGGGTCCACACTTCACAAAGCTCCTCGTCATAGAACCCGACCACTCTTCTCTGTGCATTACCTTCAAGAAGACGGATTCACCCACCCGAACTTAGAGGTCGACGTCACCCTGTCAGCCTTCCGCCGACTCGAGTAGTGAGAAGACGTTGCTTATCAAACTCCAAACCCACCTCTCCGAGGTGTCTCTAACTTATCTTGATCAATGACGAGCGCTCTCTCCCCACTCTATCCGCAAATCTAAGTGGACCGACATGATCTCCTATATAAAGCCTCATTGAAGTCTCGCTATGAAGGATACACTCTTAATTTTCGTGGTCCCAAAACATCTCAAACTATTCACCGAGCAGATAAGTGGGCGCCCAAATCTTCAAGGCGAAGACTATGGTCGCTAACTCCATGTCAAGTTTAGTAATTTCGCCATGATTCTTCTATCGCCAGAACCATAAGCTACTACTTCCTCCAAGATCGCATCAAACGCATCCCGCCCAAATTTCTTCAAGGCATCACAATGCACTGTGTACCTTTTGTTCCTTCGACCATCGAATAGGAGCCGGCAAGCTTCTTTCACCATCTTGAATGCCTTCTCGCATAGGTCATTCCATTCAACATCGACCTTTTCTAGTATACAGAATCAAGCGCCCTATCAGGAAGTGCTCATTCGATGAAACCCTCATTCAACTCCTCTGTGACTGATCTTCAGTTCTCGCAACCCTAATCGATGCCATCTTATGGGTCATAGAAATGTGCGACGCACCAGGGTGTAACTCAATGATAGAGTCCACATCCCTATGCTGAGGTAATCTCGATAACTCATCCGGAAAGACATCCTCGTACTTGCAAACCACCCGAGGTAGACTCAAATCCCGTCTCCCCTCATCCTGTAGGGTGAGGCTTGCTAGCCAACCCATCAACTGTCCACTCCATCTGGAGTCGTGCACGGTTTGGGGTAAAGCATTATGCTTCTCCCTCTGAAACGTAACACAATAATGTCCTGTGTGTAAGCGATTACCCACCTACGATCACAATCAATGACGATTTTATGGGTCGTCAACCAATCCATCCTAAGGATGACATCGAACTCTGATATGTCCATGACCCGCAGGTCCATAGTGAGTAGAATCTCAAAGATCTCTAACTCGCAACCCCGATATATCAGATCCTCGCTCACTCTAGTTCCTAGGGAAGGGTTCACATACAATGGCTCTTCCAAGGTCTCGACCTCTAAACCCAACCTTTCACACATGATGCAACAATAAGCATGTATATGATGCATCTGAATTAAGCAACACTCTTGTCAAGAAGTGTAAGAGAAAAAACATACCCTGTATATTAGGCTAATCCATTAAGCCTCACCACTGGGCATTCATGGAACTTCGTCTCTTTAGGACAATCCTGTCTCTACGTGGCCTTGTCATGGCAATGGTAGCATGTCATCTGCCCTGTTCGGCTAGAAATCCCGATCTGGGAGCCATGTCCTTGACCTTAACCCGTACTCTGGCCCATCTGGTTTGTCTGGGCTGCCCAAGGTGCTTGCATGGCATCCTGTGACTAAAACTGGTTCCTCTGACCCTCGTTGGGGTGAGAAGGAAAAAAAATGTGTCCGTGCTTGTCCCACTTATGACTGGGACTGCGTCGTCCCAAAGCCCTAGGATCCTTGCCTATGAGGGCAATCCTGCCTAAAATGTCCAGGCTTGTGGCATCGAAACATGCTCTACCCCGGTCGGCCAGGAGCCCGGGCGTCTCCCACCCCTGGGATGATCGACCCGTCCCGCCCCGTGGTCAGCGCCCGTCCCTCGAGATCCATGCGGCGTGTCTCTACATCTTCCTAGAGCTAGAAAAAGATTTATTCTCCTTCCTATTAGCACTAGCACCCATGTCCCGGATGCTCCATGTGTCATCCACTCTTCAATGGCCAAAGTCGTCTGACCATCGAGTCCCCTCCTCCCATGTATGTCAGAGGATGATGTGTCTGAAACCTCTAGAGGTTACTCGTCCCTCCCTGGCCCACCGTTAGCAACCATCGCACTCGCCTGCGCAATGGTGGCAACTGCATCGCCCATAGCCTCTATAAAGGCTTGTGGGTCAAACACAGGTGGTGGTTGGCTATTGCTTCGTGGACACCCTCTACATCCTCGTCCTCGACTCGCCATCTACACATGTCAAATGACAACAAATTTATTAAATTTCTACCTCAGTCTAACTAGTAGTGCACATGCCAACCACTATAAAGACTTAGTCATTTGGAATTAACCCGTTCATCCATTTTTCCTTAGTGGTGCTAATTGTCAACCACTAATACACCCAATTCACTTCCGACTTTCATGTGTTCATCCTGTTTTTCCGAACCCCTAAGGTTATGTTCTCTAACCCTAGTGTTCCATATACAACTCATCATGCATATATTTCACACAATTCAATCACACATCACAATCAGTTCACCAAAATGCACAATGGATGCATGATCTAATCCCGTTCCCCATCGAGTCCTAGGTATTCTTGTATCTGGTGAGTCGGCAATTTGAGCTCCTAGCTAGCTGGGCTGCACCAACCCAAATTAGGGCTATCTGGTCTCTAATTTTGCCTACTTCAAAAAACCGGGCCAATTTGCCCTACTCCGATTGGACCCGCGTGCCTAATAGAATCGACGGCTAGCCCGATTTTTTCTGGGTCGTCTTGCCTCAGCAAATTAAATAAAAAACAAATTTTTTACTTTACTTATCCAGTTATCACTTATCCTTCCAAGTTCCAAGCACTAGTTTATTTTTCGTTGGTTAAAGTTCCCCCGAGCAAATAAGCTCTTTCTCTTCTCCTTCCTCCGTGCTCCAAAGAAACCAATTCCTACGACGATCCTCCAAGCATTTTTCTATCTTCTCCTTCATCTGATTCTGATCCAGTGATCCTCTTCTTCTATATTTGTTGACCTCAAGATCGTTTTCTAGGTAAAAAAATCATCACTTTTGCTTCAAATTTTTTTTTCTTGTTTGATCTTTTTTTTTTTTTTATGAAACATAAATCTTAATCTTATAATGCTTTTATTTCTTTTTCTGATGCTAGAATGGTAGCGTCAGATTCGCTTTCATCTTCAACTTCAAGGACGGTTGGACGAACCCTAGAATATAGGTTATATTTGGTTTAAGATTTCTACAGTAAAATTGATAGGGTGTTTTTTTTTTAAGTGTTGTTGTGTTGTTGTGTTGCTTGTTGCCTGATGCCTGTTGGTTGTTGGTATGTTCATATCAAGTTCGTAGATAATATATTTTCGCTTTAGAATAAATGATGAAAATAAAAGAAACCGTTTATTATCAACTGCTCGCATTAAAACCGCTTTTAATAAAACCATTACAATAAAAACCAAGTCGTAATAAAACCATTTATGGTGTGATGAGAGCTCAACCCTTTGAAGTGATGGAAAATGACTTATCTAAGATTCTTCAGTTCCATTTGAAAAGAAGCCTACTTATCCTTGATCCGTATTAGTCGATGGATTTCTTGGGACAATATAGCTTAGCAACTTCAGTCTAGACAATAACTAGGCCCCAAAGAAACTTAATGGACACACATTTTTCACATTAGAACCTCGTTTCCTTAAACTTAATTCAGCTTTATCTCCAACCGACAATGCGAAAGGCATCAAATCTCCACTACCCATCGACGGAAGTGTTGTGATGTGTCTCCTCCGGACAATATGGTACCAAAAGCAAGAGCAAGACTCAAGGTGGTTGATTTAACAAAGGTCATGTGCCCAAAATGTGTGACAATCCAATGTTAATGAACATATCATACTGGGACCCACCCAATTTGGACTAATAAAAAGAAAAACGAAATTTCAGCGGGTAGGGATGGTTTATGACTTTATTCATATTCCTGGAATTGAGAGGAGAAAGATACGTGACAACAACTTCATTACTAGGTTTAGGAATTAGGTAATACACAATAAAAGCCAACCCCGAGTTTAGCGCTAAGCCATATAGTCTCACCTCGTATGTGGGTGTGTGAGACCTATCAAAATAGATGATATTATCGATATTTTTGGCCGACTATGAAATGATCATTGGGAATCTCTGCCATTTGATCCGAAATTAAGTTTGAATCAACTAATCCATTTTAGTTGTGGTGTTGTTAGTCCAAGATGTTTATTCCTGGTTTTTCGCTAGTTTGATCCGCTGTTCGCGAAAATGGCCTCAGTTTTGATGCAAGCTTTCAATTGTATTAATTTATAAATTTTATATTGCGCTTATGGATTTTGAATCTAATTGTGGGGATGATGATGAATTGCAAATGTTTGAAAATACTCCGAAACTAAGAGTGCCATCGCTACTAATGCTTCCAAGTATTTGTGGTACTAATGATGTGATTCGTTCTAGTTATAGTGGTAAAAAGAATTAGTAGCATGTTGAAATGTTGCTAAGAAAGTTCGGGGTAATACCTCTGAGGTGTGAAATAATTATGAAAAGATTGGTGTAGTAGATGACGTGGAAAAATGTAAATGCAAGGGTTGTGAGAGGCTTTATACTTGTAATTCAGAAAATGGAACTACCCATTTAAGACATCTTGTCCAAAAGTGTCATTTGATTCCTAAGTACAATGATGTGGGTGCCATGTTGGTTGACCATTCTGGGACGTTGAGGTCTCGGAAACTTGATCATAAGGCTTATCGAGATGCACTCTCTAGATGTATCATAATGCATGATCTTCCATTTTAGCTATCTTTGATATGAAGGAGTTTGGGTAGTGAATAGAGTTTTGAATCCACGATTTCAAACCTATTAGTAGAAACCTTTGCTAAAGGGTGATTGTTGGGATGTCTTCTTGAGTGAAAAACAAAGCTAAAAGAGCATATTAGCTAATATTCTGGTAGAATTTGTTTTAACTTCTGATGTATGGACTCTTTGTAACTACTCGAGGTTATATAGTATTACGACTCATTATGTTGATAAGTGGAAGTTAAATAGTAAATTACTTGCATTTGTGAGTTAGAGGGAGTCCACATGCGGGTTGAATTATCTAGAAGGTATTTGGAGTGCTTAAAGATTGGGGAATAGATGGGAAAATATTTTCCTTGACTTTGAATAATGCCTCTTCCTAATGATAGCATACAAATAATTTTGAAAGAGAGCTTAATTTGCAAAATGGCTTGTTATGTGATGGTGATTTTTCATGTTAGATGTTGTGTGCACATATTGAATCTCATAGTTGAAAGGTTTGAAAGTGGCTAAGAGGCTTTATATAAAATAAGAGAAAGTGTTAAATATGTGAAGGCTTCGGAGGAGAGTTAAAACAATTTCGTAAATGTGTTGAAGAGTGCATTTAGATGATATTGGTAGTTTCTTGAGGTTGGATGTGTCAACTAGATGGAATGCTACTTACATGATGCTTGAAAGTGCTATTAAGTACTGTCGTGCTTTCAATAGTTTGACTTTTAATGATAGAAGTTATACGCTTTGTCCATCTAATGAAGAGTGGGAAAGAGTGGAGAAGATGTGTGCTTTCTTGGCCCCATTCTATCAGATTACTAACTTGATATCCGGGTCATCTTACCACCTCAATTTGTATTTCCTACAAGTTTATAAGTATAGAAAAGTTGAATGAAAACTTATTATAGTGAAGATGGGGTGATCGAAGATATGGTAGCGGATGAAGGTAAAATTTGATAATCTTGGGGCGAGTGTGCAATCACTCTTTGCATGGATGTGTTCTTGATCCTCGTTCTAAGTTGAACTTTTTGAGCTTTTCTATAGAGACTTTATCCATATGACCATCGAGAGAAAGTGAATAGGGTGAAGGGAGGCCTTGTATAAACTATTTCTTGAATATACAAGTATGGGGCTACATCAGGCTCAATTGCTTCATTTCAGCAGGTCATCATCAATGACCATGGGTGCTATTCACAACAACGTCCTCCATTGAAAAGCGGAACAAACGACATCATCAATGACATCTATACTTGATGTAAGTTTTGATTATTATAATTTTTATTCATTATTTTTCTTGTTATTTTTTTAGTATCTAGTATAATGATGATTTTGTTTATGTGTTGGTTGCTTGTATTATTTTAGGAGTATCACATGGAAATGAGTCAAATGACTTGAAATGATGTCCAGTCTCAACTTGATATACTTGGATGAAGGAAGCTATGTTGGAAATGACCTCGACGTGCTAGAATATTGGAAGTTAAATAAACATCGATTCCTTAAACTTGCAATTATGACTTGTGACATTTTAAGCATTCAATCTAGCGGTAAACGGAATCTTCATTTTAAGTAATTGAAATTGAATTAGTATAATTTGCACTTAAAGTATGAAATTGTTTGCTCCCAGTTGTGCAAGTCATATTTGTACTCGTAATTAGGTATGATTTTAAAGAGTGGACCTTCTGGTAAAATTGCTTATTCCTGAACTTTTTTTGTTTCTTACTTACAACTTCTGAAATAAACATTTTTGCTTTATGAATTGCGGATGTGCGGGAGTAAGAGGATGTCGATTATCTAAGGAAGATTGAAATATTGTTGATGATGATCTTGTCTCAGTGAGAATGATTTTAGATTTTTAATTTAATGATTATTACGATAGGAGTATATTGTTTTAATTCCTATTTGGTTTTGAATTTTTGTATGTTATTTGATGTTATTTGGATTTGAGTTGAAAAAGGCAAAAGCGGGGTTGCCAAAATGCTTTTACCTTTAAGCAACCCAACTCCATAAAATTACGGATGTCACATTACATTTACATTCCAGTTAAGTTTTGGATTATTCTGGATGTCCTAGGAGGTTCTGATTTTAGGTATGCTGGAGATTCTTTCACCTTGCTTGGTGGTGACTGATAAGCATTTTTTTGAGAATAGCAGAGATGTGGAGAAATTGCCAAACAGCAAGCGCAAACGTCTAAGTCCCGAAAAACTTTCTCCTACTCGACCTGTTCCAAGTCACATACAGGCACTTATATTGCCAAAAGCACCTCACAGGTGCAAGTGAATTTGGAAGTGCATGATGAGAAGAGGATAGAATGCATGAGGTGAAGGCTTGCTGCCTGAGTCCTGAATATCCTTTGGGACTTTAGTAAAGGTGACATCATATTTTTCATCTGACCACATTCCTCTCTTTTTTTAAACAAACCCTTCTCTATTTTGCTTCCTCCTTAGAGCTTTTGAGAATATTTCTCTTCTTTTTTGTTCTTTCAACTTTTCTCTTCTCTTTGTGCTCTTACTTGCACCTTTCCTACGTTCGTGACACTTGGGATTTGCAAAATTATATATAGAATGTTGAAATTTTTTACAATATTTTAGTTTACTAGTCTTTTATTTTTCAATGTAGCCATTGTAAGCATATCTTACGACTGTGAAGCTGCATGCTTTGATTAGCTGAAATAAGGTAGCCTAGCTTAAATTATAGCAATTAGTTAGGGAAGAATAAATTGGAATAGTGATTCCATATACATGGCTTAGGACACATGTACATTTCTTATGCGCCTATCAAAATGTACATTTCTTATGTACGAAAATTTTAATTGTTGCTTGATTAGCGACCCGGACATAAAGGCGGATGAATTGATGAAGCCGGTTCACGAATGATTATTGTGATGGTGCATACCCTTCACCACTAGGCTATGGTGGATTTCAAAGAGTGTTTGTACATCGGTGAATGAATGCATTTGCCATGGAGATACGATTCAGATCCGCTTAGGGTCTATTTTATTTAGAACTTATATTTCTTGAATTAGTATGGATTAAATTATTGTGTTTTTTAAGCGATCAAATCCTTATACAATTTGTCATTTGCAGGATGGTGATATAATCAATATTGATGTTACAGTTTATCTAAATGTAAGCATTTTTGGTTCTTGGAGTTTTCAAGCATATTGAACTTGAATTAAATGATAAGGTCTATTTGATTTTGCCTCTAAATCATAGGTGTCTAAGTGAAGTTCAAACCTTTTTTTCTGTTATTGTATGGATAATTTCATTATATGTTTGTCTAGCTTGGTTTTTGTGCTGAGATAATCTTTTCAAGTTTATTCATTAATTTGGGGCATTGCTATCCTGTATGTGCATCTTGGGTTACTTTCTTGGTTAATTCTATTATTTGTAATAAATTATATACTGCTATTCTTGCCTCATTTACTGTGTCCAAGTAATGGTTTTTGTTGTTGTCCCTTTTATGAGTGCATGAATTTTAGTATCGAGCATTATGTGACCACAGTGAAGGCATGCGAGAAGATAGCTTAACCATTACGTTTGTTTGCGAGCCCAGGGTGGAGCTCCTTCTTATATTCCATTGTGCAAAGTAAAAATTACTAGCATAACTCTCTTGCTTTTTTAACTTCATTTCCAAAAAATATCATTGAACAGGTTGTATTCCAAAGTTCATGTGCCCAATCAATTTGCCATTTGTCGTTGTTTGTGTCATGTTAAGCTCATTTCTTTTTAAAAAAATTAATTATATTCTGACTAACAGGTTTTTGTTTTTCCTTTTCTTACTCCCGGAAAGGTAAAATAATTTTTCATATTTGCATTGTTTCTGTTTAAGAAAGAAAATCCTGCAGCATCCTTTCTTATATGGATTCAGTAGGGTATGAAACTTTAATTTCTTCCTCTCCCTTGTGTAGTTGTTGATGAAGTAGCTTCCCAGAAAACCCCAAAGGAAAGGGAAAGTCTTTTTTTGGCTTGGCTTGCCCCATGTTATGCCTCTAGATAATTGATTTTCCTTGTTGTGAACATGAAAAACTATCCTTGAGCAGCTGATGACATTCTACTTTTTCATCATATGTGATGGTTTTGCAGTGTAGAATAGTAATGGTTTCTTGGCCTACCTGCTTAAATATTTTTTGTACAATGTTTTTTCATTAAATGAATCAACCTTACATATATTCCGCAGCTTGCCATTTTAAGTTGTATGCATTCTTTCCTGTGACAAATTGCCTTGTGCAGGGTTATCACGGTGACACATCTACAACTTTCTTTTGTGGAGATGTTGATGATGAAGCCAGAAAATTGGTAGAGGTAGTGTTCTAGTTAATTTCAATAAAGTTCAATTTATGTTGTCATGTTTGTGCTTTTCTTGACATAATCAATTGGTGAATGCTAGATATGTTCCATTTATAGAAATAATTTATTGGTGGGCAGCTGAATAGATGCAAATAAGCTCCTTATTTCCTCAAGAACCATTCATATGATGTTATTAAAGTTGGCGTGTCAATTATTTTCTTTTATTCTATTTTATTTGTTGTTGTTGTTGTGTGTGTTTAATAGCTTACTTGAGGTTGGTATATTAATGAAATAAAATTATTTGAAAATCTTGGTCAAAAGACTAAAGGTTTGTGGTTGTCATTTTAGGATGCCCGATCATCGAGTTTTGATAAGCTTGGGGCTTATGATCTGAGCTTAGGTTTGAGCTCTGTTTAAGTGCTGGACAAACCTGGAAATTAGGAGGTTCTGATTTTAGGTATGCTGGAGATTCTTTCACCTTGCTTGGTGGTGACTGATCCCCTCTTAAGGATTACTTTTGGCATTTTCGAGAGACCTCGTGAATGCATATGTAGTTTCGATTCTTTAGTTGAACTTTTCTAATTGATGATTAAACGTGTCTTTTTCTGACCTTGCACTTGCGACCCGATGTAAGCGGTGTTTACTTGCACTGCTAGACTAAGTAAGTTGGTTGATTTTTTTCCATTGTGGTTTCGGTTGAATTCAATTTAGGGCATTTACATGATTGTGTGGATACTAAAATATTTTTTATTTTTAATTCGATCAGTATATAACTAATAACAAAGAATTTGAGCAGACTAGAGAGCTAAATGAAGCTGCGACTTTGAGAGAAAGGTTTATCTTGAGCATAATTGTTAGTAAGAGGGTGGGCTAGCTACTTGTTGCTTCTTATGTTCTTGATCACATGGCCTTTTTTAACGATCTAAAATTCACTCTAGTTCATGGCTCGATTCAATGTATATGTTATACTAATTATTGAATAATTTATCTAGAAATTAGTTGGCATAAGAAATTTTGTTATTGATGTGTGGGCAGAAGCTGCTGTTGGTGAAAGCAGTTTCAGATCTTTAATGGTGGTTGTACAACGTTGTGCTATCTGTGTTTCATCTTCTTTCTATTTATTTTTATTTGGAGATGGCTCCATTTTACAGGAAGAATCTGTAACAGTTGTTTTGTTTTCATTGATTAATAGTAGGGCAAACATATCATATGGACATATGGAGCAAAAAAAATATAAATACAAGGCAATGGGGCATTATTTGCAGAAATCATGTACACCTGAAATGAAACAAATAATAAGAAGAAAGTAATTTATTGAATAAAATAATTTCACGTTTTTTTTTCACATAGAATTTGGGGTGGCCGTGTATGGCAGACATAGAGGCGAGGGGTGGGTCGTGAAATAACGACCCGGTTTAAATCGGGCTTGGGCTTCGGTCCTTAGATTATTCCTTGGCCGGTGTGGGCCAGGCTTTAATGACCCGCCCGACTTTGACTCTGCATGTATCTAAGCTCGTGCCAAGCTATGGTGGTATCGGGACCATATGGATACCCACACGACCCCACTAGGTAATGATTACATAAGCTCGATGCGAGGCTGTGACGCCACTTATCCGGGGTCTCGTTGACAACGATCAGCGAGAAACTGTAGATATCGGGGCCAGATATCACACTCACATGTCTCATATATCGAGACATTTCCGCATATTCAATTCCTGATATACAAAAAATACAAGATAGAGCATAATCATAGTCTCTTTCTGATCCTTTATTCACAAATAGGTATGTTTTGGATTACGCTCGAATATAATACAAGACAAAAAACAAAACAAAACAAAGTCATGTCTAGCTCTCATCCCATATGAGGTCCCATATGCGGGTCTATCGCCTGCACTGGACCTATACCTGAAAAGAGGGTCCTACGACGAGGTGAGCAAAGCCCAGTAGTGATAATCTCCTACAAGGGTTATTCCCCACCTAAGTGCTCATGCAGTGATCAAACATACACACATTCAAGTAAAAATATGCACATTCCTACTCGAATGTTTACATGTCATGGATGAGAATGTGACTCACCCTATCCCATGTCCCGAGTTCTTACCGACCCTCACACAATGCCTAAACCTATGTGTGAACAACAATCGTTTTCCATGACATCCAATGATCATTTCTTTGACTCATTACATTTTACATTCATATTTTCATTAACAATCCTACGCCTGTTAGTGGGTAGTGGATTCTTAGTGTCGCACCATGGGCTCCACAAGCCCGGACACTTTTGACGGGCTTTCACCGCCGGTGATCATGTCTAACCTCAATAAATTTGGGTCTTTCACCCTGGGGGAATCTATCCCAACTTGCTAATACCCAGCGCATATCATCTTTTACTATTTTTGTATCCTGTACAACTCATTTGGGCGTTGTCCCATTAACCGAGCCCACCCAATCCAACACCAAACACAGTGTTGATCAATAACCGTGTACCCACGACACACCATCGAACACCAAACACAGTGTCGATCTCTACCATGCACTCACACCCATGTCATGCGATATTCTAGTGCATATGCAATGCAATTATGCCAATGCAATTTCTCATGTTACATGTATGATGCACACTACATGAACCATTTACATCAATTATACTTCATGTCAACTTCCATGCAAACCTATATTGCAAGCATATAAGTTCCATATATTTCATGTCAATATATATATAAATATCGTATCAAACATATTGGCATTCATCAATCCATAACTAAACAATAATGTCATACAACCTTCCTTAGGCTAATTCATGGTAATTCCTACCCATCACAACAGCCTACAACATGTCATGCAATGGTCATGTTAAAACTCGGCTATTCACTTCAACACAACCCAGCAAACTCCACACTTGGTGTAAAACATAGATTTCAACAAGTTATGTTCACCCATTGTCCTCCACAAGCATATAACTGGAATCTTGACTCAATGGGCTTTCCATAGAGTCTAAGAACACCCGAAACGGAGTTCGGACGAAGAAGTTATGGTTGTCCGAAGTTGGAGGCCTTACATGAATAGCCAACCCTAGCCGACCAACAATCTTGGAAAAACATAAATTTAAGTAGGTTACGTTCACCCATTGTCCTCCACAGGCATATGGCTAGAATCTTGACTCAATGTGCTTTCCATAGAGTACAAGAACACCCGAAACGAAGTTCGGACGAAGAAGTTATGGTCGTCCGAAGTTGGAGGCTTCACATGAACCCAGTCAGCTAATCCTAACCGCTACACAGCTGACCCTAGCCAATAGCCGATTGACCTAGCCGATAGCCGGCTGGCCCTGGCCGATGTGGGTTGACCTTGTAATAGGTAAGTAGAAACGACCTATCCGTGTAGGTTGACCACCTGGCCGTGGCAGGCTAACTGTCGCTAGTCGGTGACCCTGGCCCATTGGCCAGGCCGACTGTTTGGTAGTTGGCCCAGCCACAGCCGCTAAGCAGGCTTACCTAGCTGGCCAGCCCTTCCACTTAGATTGTTCAGGGTAAACGGATCATAACTTAGGCTACAAAGGTCCGATGTGAGAAATTCAAAAGCCTAACATCAAGTTCGATGCCGCGCAATTCCTTTATTTCCACCAACCGGTCCTAAGTCCGGCTAATGGCGTATGATCAAAATGAGGTGACTTGTGGTTCAAAATGCAACCAAACATTCCCTTGGGGGCAAGACACCACTTTACAACCCTTAGGGTGAAAATAACCAAAATAGGAAGACCTACCTCGGGAGTTTGTCGAGCTCCTAGTTTCCGATCTGCTGCCAGAGCTCTTGGCGCGAGAAGCACTTTTCTTCTTGCTCAGTCGAGAGAGCCTTGGTTGATCGGCGAGAAACCTAAGTCAAACAGGCTTCTCTCTCTAAGCTTTCTTCTTCTCTCCCTTTTCTCTTTCTCTCTTTTTCTCTTTCTACCGAATTGTTTGGTCTAAAGTCAAGTGGGATGTTCTCTTTTGCCACGTGTCACTCTCCTATTGGCTCATTAGATTACCTTTATCACCTTATCCATCCATCTTGGATTTCTCTCCAATCATGTGTTGCCACATGTCTCTTATGGGTCTCACTTGAGCTCTTTGTTTGACTTATTCTCCACTTGACACGTGGCACACTGTGAGTCACTCAACACGTGCCAAGTGTCACATACTACCCTCGGTGCCTCGAAAAATATGAAATTCCGACTGTTTCGGAATTCGACGAAATTCGACGTGGTAGCTAGATTTCGCAAGACGATTTCAACAAATGTTTCATCATCACGAGGATCCTAGAAAATTTCAGATTTTCCCACTTTGAAGTTATCGTTTACCCTTTCGAAAATTGAATTTTCGGAGTTTTACATTCTTTGCTAGCTCTCCTCTTTGTTAGAGCGAAGTGGTGTTCTTGTTTGAAATATGACTTTTTTTAATAGAAAAAAGTCAAATATTTTGTCATTTTATATTCATAATTTTTTTTAGAAATCCCAATAATAACTAATAAGTCAAAAAAAGATTAAAAAGCAAACAAGCTGAATGCTCTTTCAGTAAAAAGCCAAAAAACAAACGACACCATAATCATTTTTCATTAAGGCTAGAAAAAATCCAAAGGGATTTCTTATGGTATGGGGAGCATTGGAGAATTGGAAGATAGTGTACCGTGATAGGAGAAATGGAATGTAAATTGGAAGATAGTCTAGGGTTGTTGGAAAAGTCGTCGGGTGACTACAGTAAATTAATGTGACGGTGAGACCTGACCATAGATGTATTTGTTGGAATTGGTATGAGTTGATGAGACCGAAAGAGAGGGCCTACAAGTAGACTATTGAAAAAGTATAACGGAAAACTCGCTGGAAAAAACATCCGATAAGAAGGTTGGCGGAAGGTCAGCAGGGAGAAGGTCAGGCATGGAAGGTCGGTCGAGGTCGAAGGAGAAGGTGCAGTCGGAGGAAGGTTCATGGAAGAAAGGCCGTCGGAGAAGGTTCATGTCGAAGAAGGTCACGGAAGGATCATCGAAGAAGGTCGTCGGAGAAGGAGTCCGTGGGAGAGGTCAGACGTAGAAGGTTCACTTAGAAAAGGTCAGACAGGAAAAGGGCACAGTAGACTTAGAAAAGTGGCCAGAAAAGTGGCTTTGATACCATGTGAAGAGAAAAATATCTCTTTGATTTTTATTAATTAACAAAGTGAGGGAACATACATATTTATACTCTTAAGTGCTAGAGCAAATAAAGAAAACAAAATTAGAGTTTAATTAGGAGACTAAAGAGAAAGGAAATAGGAAAGATTCCTAAATAGATTAGGAAACTAATCCTTAACAACACTTTAAGCTAAATAGTTTGTTTCTTGTTAGTGATGGTAGTAGGATCAGATTTTGGGAGGATACTTGGTGGGGTGATGAACCTTTGTGTGCAAAGTTCCCTACCCTTTACACTTTGGCAAGCTCCCGAAGGTGCAAAGGGTTTTTTTTTTTTTTTGAAAATTAATGGGAAGGATCGAGGGAGGCAAGGAGCTGGAATCCTCACTTCGTAAGGCCCTTCAATGATTAGGAAATGGAGATGGTGGAGGAGTTCATTGCATCAGTCCAAAATAGAAAGATCAGCTCCTTAAAAGAGGATAAGCTGATGTGGAAGAAGAAAAAAAAATGGCATATGTTCTCTTAAGTCCAATTTTGAGCGATAAGGTACGAGTTTCCTTCTCGAAAGAGGATGTGGTTTTGGAATCAGTGTGCTAATAAAAATAAACTTTTTTGCTAGGGAAGTCTAATGGAGCAAAGTGATGACCTTAGATCAAGTCAAAAGAAGAGGCTTTCATTTGGCAAACAGATGTCCTTCGTGTGGCGAGGATGAAGAGAGTGTTGATCATCTCCTGATTCCAGCATTCTAAGGTTTGTGGCTTGTGGACCTTGGTGTTAGCGACCTTGGGTATCTCTTAGGTGCCCCATTTTTTTTTGGTTAAGATTTTCTGGTAGGCTGGAGAAAATCTCGAGTAGAGAAGGAGGAGGAGATCTGGTTGGCTGCTCCTCTTTGATTTTTCTGGGCCGTGTGGAAGGGAAGAAATAGGGTGGTCCTTGAAAATGAGATTTTCTCGTTTCAAAGGCTGAAAAGTTCTTTTGTATCTTCGTTTCACTCTTGGGCTAGATTGTATGTAATTCATGGTTTCTCTCTTTGTTTGTAATTGGGTTTTTCGGTTGGTTTTTAGTTTCTGGGGGGCTGGTGAGTTTGTTGGTGCCTTTAGCTCTATTTTTTTGTACAGTCTGAAAGGCTCCCTTTGAATACTCCCTATATATGCATTGGGCTGTCTTTTGGCTACCTCTTTTTGGTTTTCAAAATATTTTTTGTTTGTTAATCAAAAAAAAAAATGTTAAATCTCATATTCCCAAAGGAAAGTCATACTACCCTGATCCTCGGTGAGAAGAAGAAGGAAAGATCGTTGGCTGCTCACTCACGCTTTTACGGGAGTACACGTGTGGAAGGAAAGAAATAAGATGGTCTTTGAAAATGAGATTTTCAGTTCAAAAAATGAAAAGAGCTATTTTGTATTTTCATTTCACTCTTGTTTCTGGGTGTATGTAATTCTGGTTTCTCTCTTTGTTTGTAATTGGGTTTTGGGTTGGTTTGCAATTTACGGGGGTGGTGAGTTTTTGTGCTTTTAAGCTCCTTTACTTTTTGTCTGATCTGAAAGGCTCCCTTTGTACACTCCTTGTATACGCATTGGGCTGCCTTTTGGCTCCCTCTTTTTGGTTCAATATATTTTTTGCTTGCTTATCAAAAAAAATACTAAGAATCTGTTAAATCTCATATTCCCCAGGAAAGTCATACTACGAGTCATCAGATGTCACACTTAGCCCACATAAGTAAAATAAACCTACATTAATGCACGACACAAAGCAAATCACAAAGCCTATAAATCAACTTCGGGCATAAGTTCAAAGTTGCGGTATTGGTTATTGACTTAGTAAGTTCTAAAGTGCATGATCTTGGTATCTCAAATCAATATCAAATGATACACACGGTATTGGTTATTGACTTGGTAGATTTAAAAAGTGCATCAGTCTCAGCGAGCACATTGATCCATTGCCCAATGATTTGGGGGTTTTTGGGCTGCCTCATTCTTTATCCTGAGAGTTGATTAGGTTTGCCCGTTTGGTTAAGTTACCTCCTTCTTTGGAGTGTATTTCTGTTAGGAAGCAAGTCAAAATTTGTGGAAGGCGGCCCCTCTGTATCTCTTTTGGACAATTTGGAATAAGAGAAACGGAATTGTGTTTGAAGATATTACTTTCTCCTGTGAGGCTGAAACTCTCTTTATTAGATCTTTAACATCACAGGCGGGTTTAATTCTTGATAATGGATATTTCTATTGAAAGAGAATCTTTTTGTGTGATCTCTAGTTCTGGTTTTTAAGGGGCGGTAAGTGTTTTTCTACCCCTGCTATTTTTTGTATAGGCCTTCTTGGCTCCCCTTGTATACCCCATATATGCGTTTTGGTTGCCCTTTGGCTCTTTTTTGGCTATAATATTTTCCTTCTCTTTGCCCATCAATAATAAAAAAAAAAAAAAGGAATACAAAGATTTACAAAATAAGATCCTAAGTTTAATTATATTTAATATCATTTAAACAATCATTAAAGTATGTTTGACCACTCTTTAATATTGAATATTCTTTCATTTAATAACTTAATGCTAAATTTACTTTATTATAAAATTCCCATTTTTTCATAATTGATTATAAAATTATTTAAATTGATTAAAATCATTTGACTTCAGTTCATACAAGCCATTGTTAATTTTTTGTACATTATCTTTAAAAAAATTAAATTTTATGCACCTTATTAAAAAAATTATAATTATTCTATATTAAATTAAATTGTTATAAACATTAACCACCTTCCCCCTCATTTTATTGTCCAACTCCATTACGCATTATCTAATACTCAAATGCTCATTGTGTAAGTCGTGATGATCCAAAAACCATTACTTCCTCAATTATTCTCTACTCCTCTTTCAAACGCTTTCGTTATTCTTCACAATTGAATAAAGAAAAAACCACCTTACTAGCTCCAAAGAAACCCCAAAATCCATCTCTAAATCAAACATCTTCCTTTTTTTTTTATCAGTGTTTCTAAATCAAACATCTTCCTTTTCTCCTCGAGTTCCAAACTCATTCCTCTCAATTGTCCCCGCTTATTTTACCAGCAAATGTTGGTGATATCTAGCTTCTGGATAAAGTATTCACCAAAATCAGCATCAGAGAATAAGAGGTAGCACTCATCTTTGAATTGTGAGTTGTCTTACATTCGTCTTCATTTTTGCTCGACACAGCAATGAAATTTGAGTCAAACTCAGATATCAGTATCAAACCAGGCTTGGTTGAGTCATACTGTTGAACCCTTGCTTCCAGGACTTCACCCTACTATCATCATACTTCATCACTTTTAAAAAAGACACGTTCCTCATTGCTACACCAACATGTAAAATTCTATACAAGTGTGAACACAAAATCATGGAACAAGTCATTCATAGGCAAATAACTACAGAAATATAAATTTTATAAATGAGTCAATTTGTAATTTTCCATCAGAAACTTTGGAACATTCAGTGAACCAAACTATTAAAAGAACATATATGAATATGAAGAAGACATCAACCCCTTATATTTTGGAAACAATATTAAAGTCTAGATTAAATAAATATTAGGGCATGCAGCTGGTAATTATCTAGGATGTAGTAAAATGAAGAAAGAGGGCAGCATATGAAGTGCACTAAGAAGTAAGAGGGAAAAAATTGCAAATGATAAAGAAAGGCACTCTACCTTGTTTAGATAGTTCATTTGGGTAATTACACAAGTAATTACAACTATAGTGAAGGCCCTTGACTGAGGATATATTAGCTGATTCATTCCTGATAATGTTAACTTCAAAGCAATTCCAAGTGCTTTGCTTATGACCTGGGCGTATTCCATCAAGACAAAAAACACTTTAGAAGTAAAATCAGAGCACAGTCAGTAAGTTATAAACCACCAAATGCCGATACATACTGATAAGGAACCTACAAGAGAGCAAACTCCAATGTACACCATTATATGGGTCTGACCATATTGAGGGATGAAGTGGATTATAAATACAAACACAGTTGTTATCACAAGCAACATAAAACAGAAGAAGCTACATAACAGGAAAATAAAGTAAGTCATCCTGCATGATACGCATCTAGTAGGTAAATAAATGAAAAAATATGTGACGCAGAGGCTCATATTACCGAAACCTGTAGCGAGATCCCAAACTTCTACAGCACTGATTAGTCCTCACGTTCTTGAGGAGCATAGAAGAGCGATTGTTATGAGAAGCCCACTACACAAAGAACACAACCAAGAATCCCAAAAAATGTGTAGCTTCTCCCTCAAAATAATATGAGCAAGTACAGCACTGCATGACAATATAGAAGTCATTACTGAACTCAAGAATCAAAATTAACAATATAGTGCAACTTGCTCTCATGCCTGATAATAATGCTGAGTGCACAAGGATGGTGACGGAATAGGCGCACCAAACGCATAAGCAGCAAAATTGGCGAATTTTCTGACAATCCTGTTGCAATCACCCATTAGCATTGCACTTTTCATAAAAAGCACATATCAAGAAACTCATATAGCCGCACAACTAGTTAATTTTAGAGAAGTAGCGAAACAAAAATTAAGGAAAAGAAGAAGAGTGAATCAGAAGTGGCATTACATTTGTTTCTTTTTAAGAAAGATAAACTAGTAGTATATTGAACCAAGAAAAACTGGGCAGCCAGACACTCTGGGAAGTATCTGAGGGCAAAGGTATAGCAGGGAGATGCAAAAACAAAACCTACCACCCCAAAAAACTAGTCCCTTAGAGAATATACAAAAGAATTCTAGCCAAAGACCACTCCATGTTAGGAATTAACCCCGCCCAAGAAATTAAAGCACTGACAAAGGATAGCTTCATTCTATTTGGGGAAAAAACACATCCTGAAAACAGTTGTATTTCCTCTCTTTCCAAACAACCGGGAAACTAAGCGGTCTTGCGTCTACAAATTTTGAAACTTTCTTCTGATTGGAAAGTAGGACCATCTGACAACACCTCTTTTATCAAGGGCAAACCCATTGAAATCAAGAATAGACAACAAAGCATACATTCCCACATCTGCTTGAGACATTGAATAAGAAAGTGATCCAAATCTTCCTCGGCATTCTTTTTTTTTTTTTTATCTGTAAAAAACAGTATATAGATGAAAAACGAGCACAAGGCTCCCAAAGAGTACACAAGATGAGTACAAAAAAAAAAAAAAAAAGGGAAACACCAACTCACTCTCACCTATACCCCATCCAGTCAAAACGCACGAAAGAATTTAAGTTATCAGCACTATACAACAGCCTGACCACAAGGTAAGCAAAATGGGTTCATCCTGTGAATCGGAGAGGCCTCGATGCCAAAAGCCACCTAGTCCTTTCCATCCCGCGGCGTCCGAATATAAAAAGAGGGGGCCACCAACCAAACTCTCTTAGTTTTTGCCGATACTGGCGCTTTGCGAGCAAGGAGAAGTTGTCGAATCGTTAGGAACACCCTGGAATTAGAATCGTGTGTGCCAAAAGAATCCCATAACATCTTGGCTCGAACAATGGATAAGTAAGTGGTCTATTGTTTCCTCATTCTCTTCACATAAAAAACCTTTTGTTCTTTAGAGGATCCCCCTCCTCTTTCAGCATTCTTACACAAGGGCATTTGATAACCCCTTTTTCCTAATTGCTCCATAGTTAAGACTTAAGACTTTACCCCACGCTGAGCTTCGACAAAAAAACACACTTTTGGAGTATAAACGTTCCAAAGCACTTTCCATGTTCCGATGGCAAGTTGGCTTTTATTGAGAAGATTCCATGTATATCCCCCTTCGAAAGCAATCTATCTCTTTCCAACTGATTAGATTTATGAAATTTTCCCAATCATTGAAAGATCTCATAAATCTTGGATTAGTCCCTTCCTAACGCTGGTATCCCAAACCTTCACCACCATTGACCTTTTTATCGACTAAAGCATACGGGAGAACATCACTCTCGGGGTCTTTCCCACACCACGAATCAGCAGAATTTAACTACGCTACCATCACCCGATAACAAAATAGAAGTCATGTTTGAATTTATGGGTACGCATTCTTGATATCCTTCAGGCCCGCCGAAACTACCCCTTGGCTCTTTTGTGAACCAATCCCCCTCTTCACTTTGTATTTTAGAGTAATAACCTTTTTCCACATAGAGTTGTCCTCAACTACAAACCTCCAAGCCCATTTGCCCAGCAAGGCCTTATTCAACGTATCTAAGCTACGAATGCCCAGTCCACCTTTCTCCTTACTAAGGCACACTACATCGCAACTCACCAAGTGGATTCTCCTCTCCAAGTTTCCACCACCTTATAAGAAGTCCCTCTGAATTTTTTCCAATCTAAACTTGACTCCCTTAGGCAAATGGAAAAGGAACATAATGTAAATAGGCAAGCTCGACAGTGTGCTTTGTATAAGAGTAAGTCTTCCTCTTTTGATATAGGCCCATCTCTTTCGATTGTAAGCTTTTCTAAATCTCTCTTCCACAGTGGCATCATATTTGTTATCAAATTTGGAATTTCAAAATAATTTGAGCATTATTGGTAGCATTGGCCAATGGTTTAGATATTGACGCGACTAATTTCACTAGCCAATGTTTAATTTCTCTGCAGTATAAGCTTTTGTGGGTAAAGTTGTTTTTTTTTAACAGCAAGTTGGTAACATTGGTTTTTAATTTGAGGGGCCATTTCTATAATGTTTAAATAGCAATCATATGAATACATTACTAGATAACAAGACACAGATGTGGCCCATTTTATTCGTAATCACAATTAAAGTGAATTGTGACTTATTATAAAAGTTAGCATTTGTGACTATGGGTAGTAATAAAGATGTAGAATTTCTAATTCTACTTGTTTCATAAATTTCTTTTTTATGTTTTATTTTTTAAAAAGAAATTTATGAAACAAGTAGAAATAGAAACCCTATATTCTTCGGTCTTATAATATATGGTTTAATATTCCATGCACCAATATTACTTTAAATTTACCAATAAAACAAGACTCATTAGTTTCAAAAATTGTGACCATTGAGACATTGAGTGCATAATCATTGTAGACTGTGTTGTTTTACAAGAGAAATCCGGTGATGCATTCTCTTTTGAGTTCTCGAGAAGAGGCATAATCCCCGAAATTGCTTGCAGCGGTCCCATCCATTAAAAGGCGTAGATAATGATCATAAAATAGAAGAAGTAGAGTTACGTTCCCTCTCCGAGTAAGAAGAATAAGGAATTGTATTTGAGATCTCAAGTGGCAAGATGACTGCGTAGGGATGTGTAAGGTTCAATTTCAAGTTCCCACTTAGGAACAAGGGAGACAACCCCCACCCAAAAAGGGCAAAAAACAAAAAGAATACCAAAAAAAATTATCAAAGGTTTTTTTTTTTGACAAATAAGCAACATAAATTCATTGAGAAAAAGAAGGACAAAGTGAGGAAAACATCCCACCAAGTATACGGGGTATCTGAGAATTTACGGCTGAACAAAAGGGGCTTAGAGCAAAACTTACCAGCGAGCATCAACATTACGATTAATACGGAAGAGTAGACTAATTAGAGTGTGATCCATATTAGAGATAACACCAGCCCAAGAACTTAAGTCCTAAGAAAAAGAGATTTCAGCCTAACCAAAGAAAACTACATGTCTTCAAAAACAATAATGTTCCTTTTTTTCCAAATGGCCCAAAGGAGACAACCAGCAACCATCCTCCAGAATTTTTTTGTCCTCTTTTCATGTAGAGAGGTTGATCCAGGAAAAAAAATTATCAAAGTTAGATCGAGCAGCCAACCATTGTGCTTCGCCATTTTTTTATCAATAAAAAGCAAATATTATATAGATAGCAAAGAAACCGTAATACCTGAGTCGTGAACAAAGGGAAACAAAACAAAAACAAACACAAAAACAAGCCCAAAAACAACTATTATTAGCTGACCATGTTCTGGTATGCAGGCTCACCTTATTATCCGGCTGTGCTTCAGATTAAACATCATAAAATAAAATCTTCTAAAGGTCGAGCTAATAAAATAAATCCTTAAATGAATCAAATTCATAGAACTTTGAACAAAGAACCTTATTGAACTCACTTGTTATCATGCCCACCCACCAAAATTGGCTCATATAAGCAAAGAGTTTTAAAAGCGGCGTAAAATGAGGCGTTTTGTATTCATGAGGCGAGGTGTTTTTGTATTTATGAGGCGAGGCGTAAGCCTCGAGGCTTTGAGGCGTAAGCTTTTTGAGCCTCACAATATATAATTAATTAATATTTTAAAAAATATAAAATAAAATAGCATAAATAAAAACATGAAAACAATTCTTTAGAATTATTAAAAAAAAAGCGTACTAGTTCATTACTTTCACAAGAAACCATAACAAAGTCATAAAAAAAAAATAGATTCAACTATACTAATAGTTTCAAACTTTAACAAAAAGCCATAACCAAGTCATGAAATAAGAACTAGAGTAAATTGTTTCAATTTAAATCCTCCTCTCAGAAACGTCAATCATCCTCATGTCTTAATAAACGTAGAAGAAATGTCGGCTATCGTATCCCCATTTCTAAATATAATCTTCCATCTTCATCAATTGGTGTCAAATTGAACTCCTTCTCTTTGCCTTTGCCTCCACTTGTACCTAGTATAAATTATTAATTAGGTGTAGATATTATAAGTTTATTATTAAATTTATGACTTCAATTTTTGAGTACTTACTTGGTGCTTCATTATGTTTCCTTTTGTAGGAATGTGAAGAAATCATGATCAAAGTGATGCTTGAGTGCATTGGGAGCGGATGACACAGCTCTAACCAGCATCAACGAGTGAATAACTCATCATCTGAGAAGCCAACAAAGATCAAGGGGAGGAGGATCTTCTTTCTCCGCAATCCACTTATCATCCCGAATCAATCTCTCCCTCTGCCAAAATCGGATCGACATTTTGTTTCCTTTATAGATTTCGTTCTCTCAATCGGTATTGGCCACCTTACATACACTAGAGCATTCAACCTTTTGATGTTCAAGTCTATTTCTTTTTTGTATGTATCTACAAATAATAAAATAAAAGAAATTTATGTGATAAAATGAAATAAAGTTCTCTAACATTGAAATAGAAATATATGTATAAAAATTTACAAAAAATGAAATGTCTGGGTTCAAATGTGTATCCAATTTCTTACATCGAGAAGCACTACAAGTAAGATAAGGACTTCGAATAGCGAACTTTTGCAACTCGGTGTTGAACCCCAAACGCATCCACCAACTTGTAGGACTTCTTGTGTTAGAGAATCAGTGCAACCTGACTCCCCGAATTCACCCATTGCTTGGTAGATAGGTCGATTGAATGTCGGCTTTTAAGCGTTCTTGATAATCAGCATCCTATCCATGCATTCAAATAATCCCTTCCTCACCTCATCAACATTAGAGAACTTATCCCATCACAGCAATTGAGGATTAAGATAATGCTCTTGCATGTAAAGGTCGATGAAGTTGCGAGTCCATCTTGCATCAATTTTTCTCCAAATCGAGCCATATTTTCTCTCCATGCCCCCACAATTAAATGCAATCTTCTCCTTAGCAGAATCCATCAGCTCATAAATATAACCCATGGCTAGTCTTTCCTCTGAATCAACCTCTCTCAAGACACTAACTAATGGAACAGTGGTCTTTATGCAAAAAGCAACATGAGGCCAAAAATTTGGATCAAACAACACTATATGAGCTTTCACACCTTCTACCTTTTGTATTTCTTTTAGAACACCATTTTCTAGAGGAGAACATTGCTATAAAGACTACTTTTGCTTATAAAGGCTGAAGAGTAAGAAATGAAGTAGCAGCGGAGTATGTGCTGGACGAGAAGAAGTTCATGATTTTGTAAATGTTATAAATCGACTAAGAGCAGTATGCCCATATATGAACCGCTCTTGCCTAGCTCGAGCAAGTGTAGTATCATAATTAATTACCTTTCCAATATCCTCAACATCAAATCATTACAATGTGCAGCCTGAGGAGTCCACCTGATCTTCTCCTTTTCCATAAGCCTCATTCCGGCATTCACATAATTAGAGGCATTATCGGTGATGAAGCACCTGACATTCTCCTCCCAATTTCTTCAACCACGTCATCAAGATATTTGGAACATCAATTCCCCATTTTTTATTGTATCAGAAGCATCAATTGATTTCGTAAACCAAGTGCCAGTAGGACTATTCACCAAATTGATAAGACACCTACTCTTTCCATCTGTCCAACCATCGACATAATTGAACATCCATATTGTTTCAAGCTCTTTTGTAATTCCATAATGATACTTGATCTGTTCCTTCTTCTCTAGGTCATGTCCTCAATTCGTGCATAGATAGAGGCTTAAACCGAACTGAAATTTGCAACGGCGTCCATCTGTAGGAATCAGTATTAAGGATCATTCCACGGTGTTGAATGGGAGACCTTTTGAATACATAAACCTACCAATTTTCTACACACTTCCTTCCTTTCTTCTTGTTTTTCCACCTTAATTCAAAGTACTTGGTAAGGTTGTGAAGCTCAGAAATATCTCAATCAGGCTCAATTCGCTCCTGGCTCCATCCCACTCCCGGCTGGTGTTTGGACAGGCACTCTCATGCATTGAAGTTGGACCCATACCAATTTCTTGGAGCAATTCATTTCTTTACCGTTTTGATCCTTAAATTGGCCAATGCATCTTTGCATTCCAATCTAACATCTTCGCAACTTTGGGGCATGGTTTCATACAATGATGAGTTCCGGCTAAGTGATGGTTGAGTCTATTCACCCATCCCACGCATCTTTGATTGCAAAATTTACATCTCAAATATTGCTCCCCGGAAACTTCAATAACATATTTCCACACAAAATCTTTTCTTGAATTTTTCGAATCGGAGGAACTCATTCTAAAAAAAACACCAATAATAATATTCACATTTCGATATAACAATATAATTGACTAAAAAATAATAACAAGACATGATTGAAAGGAATTTAAAAATGAAATTCAGAATTTTATTGGTTTAAATTTAAAAAAACCAATATTTTTTTAAGAGGAATTTAAAAATGAAATTCAAATTTAATTGGTTAAATTTTAAAAAGCCAATATTTTTTAAGGAAATTAAGAGATGAAATTAAAATTCAGTGGTTTAAATTTTAAAAAAATTCTTTTAAAACAAATTAAAAATGAAATTCAATTGATAGTTTAAATTTAAAAACTAATATTTTTAGAAAAATTAAGAATGAAGAATTGGTTTAAATTTTAAAAACCAATGTTTCTTAATTTAAAAAAATTTAGAATTTAATTGGCTTAATTGTTCAAAATAAGTTTCAAGAGTGGTTGTTTGATTTAAAAAAAAAAAAATTTTGATGAAGAAAATAGAGTAAAAATGAGCTCCATAAAAATAGATTTAATTGAAAAAAATAGGCTAATTGGAGCGGGGGCAAGGCGAGTGGGCGAGGCGGTAGGCGGGGGTGGGGGCAAGGGCAAGTCCAAGCTTCTCCCCTTTGAATTAATTAAAAAAATAAATAAGAAGCAAAAGGAGCAGGCCAGTTTTCGGGTGGAGAGTTGAAGCAAAAGGAGCAAGGGCAGTTTTCGGGTGGAGAGATGGGAAAGGGAAAGAAAGGGCTCGAGAGAGATGGAGAGATAGAAGAGAGGGAGAGCGCAAAACAGTTTTCTGCTTGAGATAGAAGGGCTCGGGAGGAAGGGATGGAGAGATGAAGAGGGAGAGATTGAAGATAGATGGGATGAAGAGATGCAGGTACGGAGATGGCCAAAGATGATCGACATTCGCGCTTGAGGTAGGGTTTATTCTTCCAGTTTTCTCCCCAAAACAGTTTGCGTTTTCTTTTTTTCCCATCAAGCAGTTAGGTTTTTTATTTTCCTTCTTTGAAGACCACATAAGCTCCCTAAGCGTACGCATCCCTCTTCAAGGCGTGAAAGGCGCGATCAAAGCGCACCTCGAACACGCTTGACTGAAAAAACGTACGCCTATAGTGTTTTTGGCTTTTTTACAAACGCCTCAAGGCGTTTTCTCTGCACCTCGCCCTGAGGCACGCATCAAGGCGCACCTAGAAAACGCCTTTGAAAACCCTGCATATAAGTAAGAATAACCTCCAACCCCTGGAAAAACAATAACATTAGTTACCGTCAATAAAATATGCTTTTTATTTTTTCTTATAGGTAAGAACACGTTAAGCGCCAAAAGCGCACACCAAAGTTCATGGGCAATAAGACGTGTTATTTATGTTTTGATAGGCAATAAGACATGTTATTTATGATGTTAACATGATAATGTTACAAAGGGTAGAGGATTATAAAAGTATGCAAGCAATACATCAAATGGCACGCTAAGCTATTAAGAGTGTTATACACATGCATATGGGATAGAAAGAAATAAAGCACATTTAAATGAAGGTCACCATCACCTTCTGGCTTTATATATACCTGCTTCAACAATACACTCACAGTAGCACTAGAAGAAATATATATAGAAATATGACCCTCAGAACTGATTATCTTGAAACTGGAGACTTGTGGGGAAAAGATTGCTCGCACTTCCATTCCAAAGACAAAAATCTACCTCCCCTTTCATGTGTTTTTCCTATCCTCACTTTCGCATACAAATTCTGATTAAATATATTATTTACTTAACTTTAAAAACAAAAAATAAATAAATAAAATAGGATACCAAAAAGAACAAAAATCCAGAATTTGGGGTTAGTATAGAACACTCAAAAGAGCCCATCTCTTAATTTAAGATATAGAGGTCCTCCATAGTTTTTTGTAGAGTTTCCCACATACAAACACACGACAAAAATCTAAGTGAGAAACCAATACTAAAATCAGGTCAATTCAGGAGAATCAACACCAGTTCAACTCCACCTATCTATCCAACCAAAAACATATTCCCTGGACCAACTGAAAATTTCGACATCAAAACATATTCATTTCAAACTGAGCTTTTGAAACCAAGATGCAAATCCCCAAACAGCTGATAAAATTTTTTTTTAAAAAAGGGCATTGAATCTGAAAATTAGTCCAAAACTATTTAGGTTGGGTAGATGATTGCAATGTCATTTTCAAGAAAAGCACCAATGCTACCTCAAAATTTTCCTAATGCAAAAAAAAAATTTCCCAATCCATTGGATAGAAAGATATTCACTCCACGGATCAAAGAAATAAATTAAACTCAGTGACTGATAGTTCCAATCAACATTTTCTGAACTAGTATATGCATACCCAAAATTGTACAAATAAAAAAACCCCATTGAATGCCAATAAATGTCCCCCAGCACACCTCAAAAAGAAGTCCACTAAAATTGAACATCTCAGCAAAACCTCCATATTACTCATAACTTCATAAACCAGAATTAAATTCACAACAGCCTAAACATGAAAATGCCAGCTCAAAATCGAAACCTACGCCAAGCCCCAAAATTCCTAGCAGCGAAAAAAACAAAAATAATGAGAAAATGGCCTCCACGTTCAACAATGCCACGTCAAACCCATCAAATTTGTTAAAAAACAAGCGTGAATTCTGAAACGGCCAAGATCTAGAGCATCTCCAACGTCGGTATACTTGTTCGCCAAATGAATAACGAGTCAAAATGGAATCGACCGATCGGCATAATTATCGATGAGGATTCCATTTCAGTCATCAAAATGGAACCCCAAAATTTGAGGTTCCAAATTTGCAGCCGGTTTTGAGAGTCTGCAAAATTCGGAGGAAAAAAAAAAACTGTTCATAGCCGTTGGTAACTTTCCCAACGGCTATTTTTTATACACAATATAAATTTTGTACTCCTACTCCATTTCAGCTTCAATTGTTGCTTCATCAGATTTTACTGTCGCTAGCTCCCCCGCAATGTTGCGGATCGATCTCCTTCATGCTAACGCCT
Organism: Tetrastigma voinierianum; assembly: GCA_016808115.1. Lineage (NCBI taxonomy): Eukaryota > Viridiplantae > Streptophyta > Magnoliopsida > Vitales > Vitaceae > Tetrastigma > Tetrastigma voinierianum. Next base: position 268,433 of record JAEQBH010003647.1, read on the forward strand.
GATTAATGCGCTAGGTACTTCTTCCACCTCAGTCGCCCTCCTTGCTGCGTCGGGTAAAGCTCGACCAGCTGCGAGTGGTGGGACCTGTTCTCCCTTCCGAGTCTTCTCTCTGCGCCCCTCTCTTGTACCGCTCTATTAATTTTTTTTTTAAGCTTTATCTCACGAACCAGATGTGGTATGAGTGGAGGGCATGTAAATCCCATCTTGCCCTCCACTCCTCACACTTTTACAGTAAAGCCCTTTTGTCTTTTCCTTTTTTTTTTTCTTTCTTTAGGAGAAATACCATTGTCACTCTTTTCAGTTTTGTTTATGTTTTTGTTTTTGTTTTTGTTTTTCTTTCTTTAGAGAAATACCCCAATTATCCTTACTCTCATTTAGTTTTTCTCGATTTTTATTTTTATTTTTATGTATTTTTTTTTTTTTTTGGTGGGGCGAATGCAATTATCTTGAAAATCTCATTTTGGTTTTTTTCTCCTGTAGATGGATGGATTATCAGTACGATGTTTCGTTCACTAATTTATTAATGAGTGATGACAACGTATATGATGAAGTTGGAGACGATAATCCCGACGTACTGACGCAAATACCAAATGAAAATGTTGTTGCACCTACTTTGAGAAAAGCACAAAGGACAAAAAATTTCACTCGGTAGAGAAGATAATCTCCTTGTGGGGTGATTTCAACCACGAAGCAAAGATCGATGGCGGGAATGAACAACAATCGAGGTCATTTTGGAAAAGAATTTTGAATTACTTTGTAAATGGAGGAAATCACATAGAAGCGTTCTCAAAGCTCTTTGAAAAATCATTTGGTGCGATAATGTCTGAAGTGTGCAAAATTAGTTGGATTTTACGGAGTCAAGTAGAGAGAAAGCAACAAAGTGGACAAGCGCTGGAAAATGGAAGGAATGTGCCGTTCATGTACTTATATAATTACTACTTTTAAATGTTAATTTTTTATATGTCGTCGATTCATTTTATAAATTTTTTAACATTTGAAGCGAGAATTGTACACTTCATTGGTTGGGAAACCATTTCAGTATGAGCATTGCTGGGAAATATTGAAGTCAGAGCGAAAATGGACTGATACTATATCAACGAAGCAAGAGTCATACAAGTATGAGTCCTGCCGTGTCTCCGCCATTACAATCCTGTTTTAAGGGATGAAAGCGAATTCTCCCAGTCGATGAATAGCGGGGCGAAAGGCTTCAAGAAACAAGGTAAAGATAAAAACAGCCTCATTAATGACTCTGAAGGCTCGATAACAATAGGCGATGGCAACGGAGGATGGGAACTCGCACATGCAAGGCGACTGACGGGAGAGAGCATTGGCTGACATGCAGAACAATTAGCTCAACAAGCGAAACAGTTAATTATTGATCAAAAAGGAACGAACTTGAGGAAAATCGTTTAGCATTGCAAAATAATATTATAGTGACACAACTAACATGGATCCGACCCGCTTCGCGAGTATTGGAGAATCTCGAGTTAGGCCATGAGAAGAGGAACTTTAATTTGTGCGATTGATTTCTCTTATTATTTCTACTATTATTATGCGACTTTTCTACTCAGCATAATAAAATTACTAGTTTTATTGAATTTTGCACATTAATTACACATCATATCGGCCAATTTGTGCCCATGCTCGTTGCCATAAATGTTCAATAAGATCAGACTGTAATTGAGAATGACTTGCATTGCTCCTAATCTGATGATGAGTTTGAATGAAGTCTACGAACTCTGGTGTATGCACATGAGATACTTGAACTATTGGATTTTCACCACTTCCATCAAAATCATTATCATTGGTAGCTCCTTCATCCTCAATAATCATATTATGCATTATTATGCATGCTTTCATAATATAAGCAAGTGTTTCTTCATCCCCAGCGTCTTTGGTCACGTACAATTGCCAGCAGACGACACAGATACCCGTTCTACATCTTTTCTTATAGACTCTTGATAACATGACATAATGTTTCTCTTCAATCCTTGTGAACATGGAATTGTTTTCACAAACGTTGACCAGTTGGGATAAATACCATCAGCTAGATAATATCTCATTGTATAGTCGTGACCATTAATTCTATAATTAATAGGAGGAGAACGACCTTCGGTCCGATATTGCAAATACGGGGATCGTTCTAAAACATTGATGTCATTAAAGTCCAGGGAAGCCCAGAAGGCATGCCATATCGAATCTTGAAGCCACGGCTAAAATTGAGTGAGTTCATGGCAATGACCAGTGTACATACATTGCCATGAAGTCGGACAATTCTTCCACTTCCAAAGCATACGATCCGTCTTTATGCGAAAAAGCCCGTTGTTCACGATGCTAGCAATCGAGCAATGTCATTATTGTTCGGTGGCCTCAGTACTCATAGCCAAACACGTGATAAGCGCGCACAAACCTTCTAAGACTCTCTATTGCAGTGCTTTCTCCAATCCATGCGTATTCATGCAGAGAATCTGGCGGTGTTCCATAAGTAAAAATTACGGATATCATTTCATTACCTTTTGGAGGGAAACGATTCGAGATTCGATAGCATACATTGTTTGAGCGAAATATGGATCATATTGTTCCACCCCGTTCACAATTTGAAGGAAAAGAGGACGACCTATCCGAAACCTCCTTCGAAAAAAAGCATCATATACGGTCGGAGGCGAAATAATCGTGATAGAGTCTTTAAGTGACCTTCAACTTCGACCACGCGAAGAATGATCACGTGGCACGGAGCGGAACCCGCGATGCTTATTCCTTCTTTGCTCTTTTGACTCTTCTTACTCTTTTGGTTTGGCTAAAAGCATATCCCATTCATCATCAGAGTCTTCATCAAAATGGAGGATATCTTCTAAAATATCAGGATAACGATCCATAAGAATTTGGAGTTTATGGAGACAATCGAGTTTGGATGAATGAAATTGTGAGAGGCCATTGTCATATCATAGAAGATTTTGAAGTTATGAAATTTTGAGTTTTTAAAATTTTGAAAATTTGAAAATTTGAAAATTTAAAATTTTGAAATTTTGAAAATTTGAAAATTTGGAATTTTGAAAATTTGAAAATTTGAAAATTTTAAATTCAAATTTAAAATTTCAAATTTGAAATTTAAAATTTCCAAATTTAGATATTTTAAAAATTTGGCCAGTTGATTCAAAATTTTAAATTTTTATATTTGATTTTATAATTTCATCAATTACATTTTGAGGACTAAAATATACATATTTAATAAATAAAAATTATAATATATTTTTATATTAAAAATATAATAAAATATTAAAATAGATATAAGTATGGTTGGAGTGATGAAACCGATTGGTTCCATTTGGGGTTCCAAAATACTGTTTGAGGTTCCATTTATAACTTTTGGAACCCCAAATGGAGCTTTACCATTGGAGATGCTCTAAAGACTGTCTGCCTGCTCTGATTACAAATGCTACAATGCCACCTCATAATCCTACTAATCAAAAAAATTAAGAATAAGGAACTTACATCAAAACGCCAGGATGTCAACCCAATTTTTCAAAATTAATCAAATATGGATTCACATACAAAATGTCAAAAAAGGGGCATCAAGAAAACCCATCAAATTTTCAAAAACACAGCAAAATACACACCAAAACAGATGAGCAAAAATCCACCAAAACCAAGCACTGCATACCTGCTCTGATTCCAAGCCCCAGCCTTCTTCAAGCCCTTCTTGCACGACAATGAAGCTAGCACCAATGAAAATGCTAGAAGCCAGCGCGAGAACCAAACCCTTGATGTTGTCAGCAGACATGCCCTTGTAGGAGTAAGCCCCATCCTCCCCAGCCTCTGCCATGGCTAAAAAACCCTAAACCTAAAACCTAAACCCGACCTCAATCTCAACCCGAAACCCTAAGCTTCAACTGCCATGGAAAGCAAAGCAGATTTACGATAATCACGGTTTCCCACAATTCAACCCAGACTTTGACTCCGCGAAGAATCAAATGATCTGAGGAACAGAAAAAGCTGAAGATCTGTCGGCGCTTGAAGACAAAGCTGGACGGTGGAAACAGGTGGGGAAGGTTTCTTGGATCCCACGAAAATCAGAGAAAATGAAAATGAAAATGGAAGAATTTTCCTTTTTCATTTTTTACTTCAACAATGACTCTTCTCCGACTAAAAGGTGTGATGACTGCTACCCTACGGCTTCATCTCTCTTTCCTCTTTAAAACAATAATAATAATAATAATAATAATAATTATTATTATTATTAAATATTAATGTTTAAAATTTTTTTTGAAGATATATTAATATTCAATTTTATTTGTGTTGGGCTTCACAGGCAACGCGGATTTGATGATGAGTATGTTGAAGAATAAAAGTCGTAAATATTTTACTCTCTTGTAAGTTTGATCAATAATATCATTCATTTTAAAAATAAAAATATTAATATTAATATCATATATCATTTACTAATATCGTTTTTTTTTTTAGAAAATTTGTATAATTACTTATCATACTTATCTCAAATAGTAAACCGTTCAATATTTAAATAAATAATAACATAAAAAAAGAAAGAGTCTCGAATTCTGAGTCCTAGTAAAAACAATTTATTATAATATAATTAAAAATATTTAATTGTAAAAAAATAATAATTCGTTTTTTTCCATAACATTAATCAAATATGTCACTCAATTTATTTTTTAATCAACTAAAAAACATGTTATTTATTTCTATCTTATGGTAGGATATTTTTAATAAGATTTGTCACTTGGGTCTGTTGAAGTATTGTTGATGTAGTAGAAAATCTTAGGTCAAAATAATATTCATTATATATTTTATCAAAATAATTTCGGTTTAATATTTTTTTATATAAAAAAATATCATTAATTAATATAAAACATGGTAGAATTCGGATAAATTATCGATGAAAACATAAAATTAAAATCGTTAAATTGCAGCATCTAAGTTAATAATATAATAAATCGACTAAAAGTCTATATATTTAATAATTGAGTATACACATTTAGTATTACTATTATGACTATAATACTTATGACTCAAGTTCTACAGCATATCATTGATTATTGATTTGATTTATAGTATCCCATTATATATATTTTACTCGTTTGAATCACTTTCGAATACAAATAAGCGTGCTTTTGAACTAAAGTCTGCGAGATGACACGAAGCCACCCTCGGTATCAAAATGATACTTGATCACATGCGTATGAAGGCGATGACAATCATACGAGCACGAAGGTCACGACTAGATCACGAAAAACCATATAAACCTATATTTGTGTGAAATAACCACTTTATTGAGAAAAAAAGTGTAGGCAGTCACGGGTACCATTGGCCGGACTAGGTTCCCTGCTTGACAGCTGACAAATGCCTCGATGGGACGGACCACAGATAGAGTGAATGGGCCCGGGGAGCCGTCGGGCGGCTCTCCCAGAGACTCTCACCGGAAATGCCTTCCAACGGAATAGGAAGGCACTCCCAACACCTCGCACCCTAAATGCCTCTTTTCCCGAGACGCCCTAGCGCTCGGATGCCCCTTCACCCGAATGCTTCCTATCTCGATCAGCGACTCTACCAAGCGAAACTGCCAATCGGCTGTTCATGATATAAGTGGATGTTCTCCCAAGAATCAGTCACCCCCGCCTCCAACGGAATAGGAAGGCACTCCCAACAGCGACCCATTCGGGAAAATAATTACATAAAAAGAAGAATAAGTCATCATTCCCGAAATGAGAGCCACCTTCCCCTATCTTTATGGGAAGAAATCATCTACTCTTCATAGAAGGTGGATCCACGTTCTCCCTCCATAAAAGAGAAAAGAATCACATCAGATAAGGTATGACATTCTCAATTGAGATAACTACAGTTCTAACGCTGCATGCTCCCCGCAAAAGAGCTAACTTTGCCATGTCGAGGAGGACAGACACCACGGAGTCGTCTTCTTGTTTTTTGTTTTGCGGAGTTCTTGTGCCGTAGTGGCGGTAGTGCCCAGCGATCATGACTACGAGAGTGCGGAGACTACAATTGGCGCCTTACGTAGGAAAGCGCCTAGCGAGAAATCTTAGGCGATACGCGAGTGTGCCAGGTACACCGCTCCCATGTGATATCCGTCTCCGAAGCTGTCGTTCTCGAGACATCACGGACCATCGGGAACTCCTTGTCATGTCGGCAATCCGACAAAGCGTGATACCCTAAAACCCGGGGATCCCGTTGACCATCATTAACCTGCGAAAACCTGTGTGTCTCGTATTATGAGACCCATACATGAGTAAAATGACCCAATAGGGCCCATCATCCATATTCGTCCATACGATTACAAGACCATACATTTCTATAGATCCAAGAGTTATTACATCACTCCTAATAGAAAACATATAATAAAAACTAGTTCGTTCTAATATATACACAAAAGCGAGAATCAGGCCGCAGTCCGGCTGCTTCATAATCCCGGCCTCTAGGAGCGCGGAAATGCATGCGCTACTTGTCACATTGCACGAAGGGGGTCCCACGGCGGGGTAGGCTAACACCCGATGAGATAAATCCTCTGAGGGCTATTCAGCTAAATTGCACATGCAAATGATCATTTCACGGTCGAGACAGCCAAGCCAATCCGTGCGTCGTGTTATGCTTATCATGGAAAAAAAACTACATGCATGTATGAGGCGACCTCTACATGCCCCAGTACTGAGTCACTTGCCGATATTACCTGATATGAGTGCCCGATGGAAAATCAATAAGTCGGTCGGAGCTCATCTCACAACCCTTAGTTTATGTGATGTTTATTTAATCGTTTCGGTGTCTTTTGGGCCAATGAACTTCTGAGGTCTCACGCGGGTCTCTTACACCCTCCGGAGCATTTTTCGAGGCTTTCAGATTGAATCACATTGTCTAACGAGGGTTTCGGGCTTTTCACTTGAGGGTATATATCCCTACTTGCCTACCTTAGACACATTTCATTTTCCATTTCATTTATGCTTGTGGAACTGATTGGACTTCGTCCCATTCCCCCGACCCACACGATTCAACACAGCCTTGATTACCCAATCGATTCATGTACACACTCTCATGTAATGAGGTGTTCTGCCTCAATGCAATGCGAGTTTGTGCCCTTTGCACCCGAGCCCATGACGATGCAGAAGACCTACACATGGACATTCTGCCGTACACTATGTGTGTGCTATGAACACTCATGTCTAATGCACACAACATTTCATATATTTAACATACATACAGTCATGTTAATATTCCACACATTCAAATCAGTACATCACATAAACATGCACTACATCTTTTCTATCATTCAGTTCATTCATGTTAACACATCATTCAAGCATGTATTAACATAATTCCAACCATTACTTAGGCAAGTAATGCCATAATTCATATTCCCGGGCTAAGACATATTATGTCAGTCCTTACAGCTTGATACATATCATTATTTCCATCTTTATCCGCATATATCACATAATTTTACATATTCGACGCATGTTATTCAATTTATGGCAATAACACACATTAGCCATTCGGCCATCAAAATCGTGTGCAGCGCCGGAAATAATTGGACTTGATTCGGAAAGTCCGAGTTTTTTTTTTTTTTTGTAAATACCACACAAAACATCCAACACGTGATTCCTTGCTCAGGCCACATGCGGTCCCAGCATTTCGATTTACAAGCTGGGTTCCAGCTTGAGAAGTTAGGAAACCGGAATGGACCGTTTCTCAGTATCAAGTGTCCAGGACCAATCTTCAGCCTACATTTTGGCTGAGCACTTTATCTTGATAAATTATAGACTCAGCGAGCTTGTAAGGAGAGTCGAAGCAGCGCCGAATCGGAGTTCGGACGAGAAAGTTATGGTCGATCCCAGGGGTTGGCCAGTGAATTGGAGTTCACGAGGTGTGCGAAAATTTGGGCACACCGGGTTCACCCGTGCTCGGGATTTTCTTCGTCTCGAAACCTGATGTTACATTTGGACAGTCCCAAATATATGAAGCCAGGTTTTTGACCATCACACAATCCACAAACATACAACACAACATACAAATTCGTCGAGCCAGAGAGCGAAACCGTAGGCCATTGCATAGCTAAATAAACCAACCAAAAGTAGGAGGAAACTACCTCTTGTAGCCTTGATTCCGAGGTTCTTTGCCGTCAGAGTCTTACTCCTCTGTAACCTCCTTCCTTTTCCTCTTTCTTTTCCTCTCTTCCTCCCACTCTTCTTCTCTTTTCTTCTTTCCTTTTCTTTTCCTCCCTTTCCTTTCCCTTTCCTCCATTTCTCTTATCTTTCCTCCACTTTCTCTTTTCCACTTCCCTCCTCCTTCTCCTTCTTTGCTCCCATGGGTAGTTGAGCTCTCCTTGCTTGTATGAATAGCCCATGAAGCCCTTCCTCGACTTCAAAGGAGCCATGCATAATCATTACATGGCATGCCATGTGTCACACATGCATGCCTTTGCCATGCATTGTGACACATGGATTGCCATGTGTCACTCACATGGATTGCCATGTGTCACCACATGGTTCGCCATGTGTCACCACATGGTTCGCCATGTGTCATCCACATGACTCCCCATGTGTCGCCCGACATGCGTTTCCTCGAAATACGTGAAATTTCGACTATCTCGGAATTCAACGAAATTTGACTGGGTAGCTAGATTTCACGAGACAATTCCAACGGTGCAATTCGTTTTGTCATCCGAGATCTAGAAAAATCCCAACTTTTCTCCAAACTATTTCTATAAATTACCGTTTTGCCCCCTTTTTATTTGAAAATTTTAAATTTTAAATTTTTACGGGTTTTACATAAACCTTCCCCCTTAAGACCAGTTCCTCCTCTGGCGCCAAGAGATGGAGGCAAGACAAGAGGAGTAGGCCAGGCTGGTGGTCGAGTTGCGCGAACACGTGAATCGATTGTAGGAGGATAACGAGCGCTGCGGGCTTGGGTGGAGGCTACCCGGTGATAAGTCTGGGGACCTCAGCCCGCCCTTGTTTGATAAAGAGCGAGGAGGCCGCGATTGCCCGGCGACATTGACCGGCGGATGAGATTATCTTTTGATGGCTCCTCGCTCCATGCAGCGTTCACCATCCCCGAGCGTCGGAAGCCCGGTCGGAAAAGGCCCCCTCGTCGACCTAGTAGATCCATCGATCTTGACAGGAGTGCGGAGAGAAGCCAGAGGGACCAGGACCGCCCCGGTCGAAGCCCCGAAGCATGAATGTGCGCAGGAGCTGCTCGGGGCGTCGCGTCGGTGCCGTCCATGTACCCTCCTTCGGGTTGCTGCAGCCACACTGCAGTGTTTTCTCCTCGCCCTCAGGGACCCTGATACTATGCTCTCCTCTCCCCTCGGTCAGCATATTCTGGATTATGACCCTCCCCGCGGCTTCTCCATACCGCCTTTCGCTATGTACGACGACTCTTCCAACCCATACGATCACATGTTGCATTTCAACCAAGCAATGATCCTCAACGCCGGGGACAATCGACTTTTGTGTAAAGTAGTGACTGCCTCGGGGCAGGCTTTGGCATAGTTCCACAAGTTTCCGAGAGGGTCAATAAACTCATTCGGTGAGTTGTGGGTGCGTTGATCTCCGTATGTGTGCTTTCGGTCGGGGCGAGAAATGGAGCATCAACTCCGCTCGAGGCTATCCTCAAGCGGGAAGACGAATCCATCCAGGGACTTCACACGCGAGATTCGAGCGGTATCCCGGCCAGTTGATATTTGCGAAGTATGAATCTGGTCTGCAAAACTTAGAAGAAGCTTTGGTAGGCTTACCTCGTTCTTCTAGTCTTTATCCCTCGATCCACCTACAACTATGGAAGAATTGTATGTTGTGAGACAAGTTCTCATTTGGAAAACAACATTCGAGACCGCCTGTAATTTTGTAATGATAACCACCGAGTGGTAAGTCGGCCACGAGCTCATCAGAGACAAAACGTAAAACAAAGGGTCGGAAGCGCCCCAGAGAAGAGCAGTGCGAAAAAGGAAGGAGCCCCCGGTTCCTCTCTCAACATCGCCCTATATTTGCTCCTTCCTTATCAGGGACCTCCCGAATTCAAGTGGCCCCACCTGAGGCGGCCCGGACTTGGCCCTTAGCAGTCCACAAAGTGCTTAGATATCATAGGGACCATGGCCACGAAAGCAACCATTGCCAAAGCTTGAAATTCCTAGTAGAAAAACTGATTCGGGCTGGGCACCTCAAAAGATATATTTAAGAGCCAACTCGCGGGGTGGCAGTCGCTCCTACAGTTGATAAGGTCGTTGTAGATATTGAGCATGCCTCGGGCCCCCGGCCAGCCATCAACTTTATAATGGGACCGGCCCAGCCAGCGATATCGATCAGCGAGAGGAGAAAAATGCTTTCAGGTACGGCCTCGGTCGAGCCCGGGGTGAACCTTGTCGGCGCGAGAACATCACAGCAGTTGATAGGTTGATGGCCACTATATCCTTCCCCTATCAACATACGAGTCATTTTACCCCTCATTATGATGCACTTGTGCTTCACCAGCTGGTATTAATAGTTTTGAGGTGCACAGGGTCCTCGTCGATCCGGGCGTCCCGGTGTCTTTACTCACGCTCACAGGGCGCTTTAGAGTATATGAGAGTCATTCGATCATCTCAATTACGCTGCGGGTTTTGTCGGGTTTAATGGGGTACACCACATTGTGAGTTAGGGACATCGCCTTTCCGTCAGGCGGATGCAGTAACTTCAGCCAATCACTGATCTTCGGTGGTAGAGGACTCGGGGCATCTGATGCCATCACGAGGCGGGAACTGTGAGGCCACGTGGCGGTACCCTCACGTACCGCGAACAATAGCTACTGGCTGCGCGTCCGATATCCGGCTCTCAATGCAGGGCGAACAAGGGAATGCTCCGGTGAACCATCGCGAAATTGACCTCATGTGCAATCCACGGTCATCGGCCGTAGCGGAATGAGAGATCAGTTATGATTGATCCTTGGAAACCACACCCCTTGACGGGCCAGACAGATGCATCTATGTTAGTACCCTCCTGTCCGAGGAGGAGAAGGCCCAATTATGCCATGTCTTTGCCCGGTTGAGAACAACGTGTATTTGCTTGGACTCATGCGGATGTAATGAATAAGCCCACGCGTACCTCACCACGGACTAAGCGTTGCCCACGTCGCGAGGCGATTCGAATGAAGTGAGGGCTTTCCTGTATGATCGTCACTTGGTCATCGGATGGTCGATAATCTTCTATTTGAGCCAGTTTATGAGTAGTTAAATACCACTGAATGGCTGGCGCGTGGTGGTTATCCCAGATAGGGAACAAATGGAAGTATGTGTGGATTACACGGACCTCAGCGATGCTTGTTCAAAGACGAGCTTCCGCTTTGCCCGCGCCGTCAGTTATGGGCGCTTTGGCGGGGCATGGTATATATCTTTACGGGCCTTCTTAGGATACCACGAGATCCCGGCCACCCCGGTTCATGGAAAAACATCTTTATCCTCCCATGGACTCTTTATTCTGATGTGATGCCTTCCGACTAAAGAATGCGGGGCCACTGCTCGGAGGTTGGTGGCGAAGATGTTTCGACCCGTTTACTCGACAGCATAATGGAAGTCTACTTGGCCGATCTCTTTGGTAAAATCAAACAACGCTGGATCACGCCGCGCATCTCCAACATACATTCGACCTCCTCAGAGAGTATGGTATGAAGCTAAACCCCTTAAAATGTGCCTTCGGGGGTTGCCGTGATTCACCCAGCTTTGTGGTAGCCCGTAGGGGAATAGAGGCTAATCTGTACGACTTAAGGCCATCTTGCAATCAAGCGGCCCCGACTCAGAAGGAATCCGACGATGGCCAGACGGATTGGCCTTTCTTAGGCGTTTTATTTCCCGGTTCACAGATCATTGGAAACCCTTCTTTACTACCTTGAGGGCAGCCAACGGGGCCGAATGGAATGAGGAATGTATTAGGGCGTTCATAGCGATCAAGCTGATACGATAGAGCCCAGGTTCTTGTGAGCCGAAAGTGGTGACACGCTCTACCTACTGTGACCTGATATAGAATTAAAGCGCCATCTTATTTAAGAATGTGGGGACGAAGTTGAGGCTGTGTTCTTTGTCGACAAATTCTTAGCAGACGAAGCCGGATATAGCCACCTCGGGCAGAGCTGCCTTAACCTTAGGACAATTGCCAAAACTGCGCCCATACTTCGGGCTCATCCGTTGTGGTACCAGTGATCTTCCACTTCGGGCACAATTCATGGAGCACGATATGTATCAGGAATTGCCTCTTGGGCAATGGAGTTAAGCAGTATGGCATCGATACAAAGCGAGACTTTCGAAGAAAATGATCTTGGTGACTTCATCATGAAATCTCGCGGTTAGACACACGCCTCGATGAAGCAATTTGGTGGACTCGACGTAGATGGGGCTTCGGACAAGCCGGGGCGAGCATTGTGCATAATTAACCTCCTCTGGGAAGTTAAACGGGTAATGCGGTTGGAAGCCGGCGCCACCAACAGCGAATCGGAGAATGCGAAGGCTGATGATGGCCGGACCGGGCTCGCACTCGCCATGGGTCTTTGATAATCTTCCGGTTCGAGGCGACTCACAGCTAGTTGTCGGACAGGGTTAGAGTCGAGTCGAGGATCCGAATGGCAAAGTATGCTTCCTGATCAAGTAGAAATTGAATACCCTCTCGGCTGGAAAATTAGACATGTCATTTGTAATGAGTAGTGCCTTCTTAGCGTGGATGGGTAGATAAGGAAGCCGTATTTCTCCCCATCTTATAAGCGAGAATCCTCAATGCGCATGCCTAAGAAGGCCGGATGGAGGAAGTTCCCTGGAGTCTGGATGGACCCATCTGATCTGCTTGGGAACTACAATAAGTGAGAGAGCAAACCTGAGTTCAGTTGTTGACTAGATTCTCCATGATAGACGGGCAGCTATACAAACGATCCCTAGGCGGGCCGTACTTGATGTGTCTAACCCCCGAACAAGGCCAGTATGTGTTAGTTGAATTGCATGAAGGCATATGCGGGAATCACCTGGGGGGGAAGAATTCTAGCACACCGGGCCCATACTCAGGGGTATTATTAACTAACTATGAAAGACGGAGCGCTGCAGTTACGTAAAGTATGACCTACTTGCGTGAATGTCCCTATCTTGAAATCACCGGTGCAAGATTTGGTCTCCATCTCTAGCCCATGGCCATTCGCTCAATGGGGGATTGATATAGTCGACCCGCTTGCCACTGCACCGGCTCAAAAGAAACTATTATTGGTCGCCACCAATTATTTCAATAAATAGATAGAGGCTGACGCTTTCTTGTCAATCAAAGATAGATATGTTACTCGGTTTATCTAGAAAAACATTGTTTGCCAGTTCGGCATCCCAAGATCAATCGTGTCGATAGCAGACGCGGTTGTAGTAGGAGTCTAGGGACTTTTGCTAGGAATTGAAGATAAAAAATTTATATTCTACCCCTCGGTACCCTCAGAGCAATGGCCAAGAAGAAGCCTCCAACAAAACCTTGTTATGCACTGCACGGAAAAGCGGTTAGACTCCGGTAGGGAAATGGGTAGAAGAACTCCCGGGTGCTCTGGGCTATAGAACCTCTTGCCGCTTGGCCGGCATCACGCGTTGTGCTCGCCCCTACGGGATGGAAGCCGTTATCCCCACCGAAATTGGCCTGCCCACCATCCGAATAGTTACGCCCGAGTCAGAAAATGTGGAATCAATAGCCAGGGACTTAGACATGAGTGATGAGTAGCGGGAAGCCGCAGCAATCCGCATAACCTCCTACCAACGCCGCTTGGTGAACTCTTATAACAAACGGGTTAAGCCTCGAGTGTTTCGGTAAGGCGTGCGGTCTTGAGGAGAGAGTTTGCAGCGAAAATCTTTGCGAGACTAGCGCTGTAGGAAAATTTAGCAATTTGGAAAGGACCTTCACGTCGTGAACCCGGTGAAGCCCCGGTCTACGCTATAGATAAAGCAGATGGAACCCCTGTACTAAAATGTGGAATGCCATGCACTGAGAGTGTGCTCCAGTAAAAGCATATCATTATTTTTGCCGACTCATATGTCTTCTCATATTTTTCATTATATAGGGTCTAACCTAAAAGCCCGGATGGCGCAGTAAAATGACCTATCTGGGCCAGCATAGATAACATCTAGCTGGTCAAATCTAAAAGCAGGATGGCCTTGATAAAATGACTATCAGGCCAGCGCAGATAACATCTAAATTTGGTCAAATCTAAAAGCCCGGATGGCGCAGTCAAATGACCTATCCGGCCCAGCATAGATAACATCTAGATGGTCAACTCTAAAAGCCCGAATGGCGCAGTCAAATGACCTATCCTAGCAACTTCTTCTATCAGACTCCATTTAAAAATCCATAAATCTGGGCGGTCTGACATCAAGCGTACAACAAGGTATCAAACAAAAAGTAACGAAGAAACAAAAAGGGATGTAAATTGTTTAATGCAAAAACACTGAACAATTCAAGTCTCATCTCAAAAAGTAGTCAAGTCCTAATTAGTAGCGGCATCCTTGACCTGGCGGATTCGGCGGTAATCGGAGACCCATCGAAGAGTCTCCTCTTCTCCGACGGCCATTCGGAGCTGCTCTTGAGGCGTTCCTCACGCTAACGATGGCTGGATCAGAATTTGGAACAACGGATGAGGTGCTTGGGGCGAGCAAGGGTTGGGAAAAACTGCAGGAGTTCGCAGGTGAAGAGTTTGGCGTTCATTCCAGGGATGCGAGGCTTGCTCCCGCATATATTGTGTGTAAAAACACAGCAACCATAGCGCTTCCTCTTACGGGCGGCGTAAAGGTCTACTTGATACATCCGGCCCCTTTTCTCCGCCGTTCCTCCTCCTCCAAATCCACAGAGTCTCCGTGTTTGGCACTAACCCCGAGGGGCAAATCCTCCCTTTGGACCCGAGGCGGAGTTAGTCGCCGGTATACTTCAGTTTAATCGTTATCCTCGGGCGGATCCGAATGCTGCTCGAGCAAAGGCGGCCGTTCGAACGGCTGCCAGTTCTCAAGCGGGAACGGGTTGGGCGGGCTGATCCTCACTAGGGGAGGTCGACGGGCAGATGCGCTCTAGCACCTTGCGCTGGAGCTTGATGCCTCGACCTCACGGGCCTCCGGGACAGGCCTATTTGCTCATCGAGACATCGTAGGTCGGCAATGACCAAAGTGCTCCTTCACACGTCAAGAGGCAACGGTGTAAGACCCAGAAATTCAATTTACGGAAAGAATAAGCCCAATCGTAGTTCGATTACAAAATTGTAATTTCGGTTAAAAATCCGAAATTTATTCTCTAGATCTCGAATGATGAAATGTATTACACCGTTGGAATCGTCTCGTGAAATCTAGCTAGCACGTCGAATTTCATAGAATTCCGAGATAGTCGGAGTTGGCACGATTTTCGAGGCATCGCGGTTCGGGTGCCGTAAAACAGTTTTTGATGCGACGAAAGTCACATATAACACGTAATCATGTACCATAAGTGGCATGAGTAGAGAAATGATAAAAATGGACGACCGAGATAGTGCCGAATGTCAAAACTAGGAAAAGAAGGACATATATGTCATTTTGAAATTTGATTAAATGAGGAAAATGCCAAAATAAGGAATAGTGTCATCTCTTGAAATGTTAAAAGAAAAAAGCGTGAAGGGGCGCGGTGCGAAATGGAAAAATGGAGGTTTAGAGGACCTCATTCTCTCTAGAGATTTGGAGATCCAGACCATCGGGTCGTCGGAATGAAGCAAAGGCGCTCTGCGGAGAGGCCTACTCGTGGACTTCAGTTTTAGGGAGTTTCGTCAAAATCCGAGAGGTAGGGGATTTATCCTACTTGGGTTTTATTCTTTATTTAAGTGTATTTATGATGTTTGAGTTGATTGAGGCCGTGAGGGGCCGTTTGATCGGTCCCAAAACTTGAGACCGAATTATTGAAAATTAATTTAGTTCAAGTGGACAATCCGTGACTGTCCACTGATTTTCTTAGGTTATTTATGGTGCAATTTGTGCTATAAATGATGTTTTGACGTGTATAAGGCCGGGAATGGCCATGAATTTTGGGTTCACTAAGTGAGCCAGGTGATTTAGTGATTTAATGAGAATAGTAGTAGGGGTTTCACTATTCTCAAGACCATGTTCTGAATAATTTTGTGAAATAATGTGTTTAGTTGAGTGATTCAAGTTGAATTGCTCGTGTTTGATCATTAGCCCAAGTGAGCTAATTTTTGGTGTATGGAAATGTGAAATTACATAACATGATTGTGTAATTTAAATTATGTGAATATATGCATGATTATATATTTGCATGTGTTATAGATTGTAATGGAATTGGCATCATGTATTCCATATGCACTAGGGCACCCTAGGATGATAGGAGTGAGTGCATGAGGTGAGTCTAGAGAGAATGGTTTCGGAGGATTGTCTAAAAATGATAATTATCAGAGGGTAGTCCATACTAAAAATATCAATCGTCGGAGACGGCCCAATTGATATACATCGGAGGGTAGTCCGCTAAATATCAATCGTCGGAGGCAGCCTAATTGATAACCATCGGAGGGTTGTCTAAATAAATATAATAATTCTCCACATATGAGGCTTAGGCGAGTGTGAGAGTCGGTCGAGGACTGGGTGCGAGATAATCAGGTTAGACATTTCAAATTGGGATCATGCATTTTGCTTGAATGTGTGTTTTATTTTGGAGCATTGCATATGCACTTAGGTGGATAGCCCACTTAGGGTGATTCCACTGCGAGCATTAGCTCACCTATCAGGATATTATTTTGCAGTCTGAGGAGCACACGAGACGGCTCATCCTGAGACTAAGCTTTAGAAAGTAGAGATTGGCTTTGGTTTATGATGTATGAAACATGTATTAGAATTCTCTAATTTTAATATATGTGTTGTATAAGAGTAAAATTTGAACTCTTGAAACTATTGGATATAGTTGGATATATATGTTTTATGAGTATTCCTTGGGCCCAAGTGGTCGTTTTACTCATGTTATTGTTATATTGATGTTTGGGACAGGTTATATGCGGGTTTGTATTTGGGTAGAACCACGTCTGGGGCTATAATGGGATTTTAACCCCAAAAAAATGTCGGGCCACCCAGGCATTCAATGTCCATGAGTTGATGGAGTAGTCAATGAACCCGGGTTTAGGGAGTGTCTAAACGGTCGGGGAATGGCCAAGGGAGGTGTGGCGGGTTGTGCCTCCACGATAGATATATTATCTGGTCGAGAGCATATGTGCGCTCACAGGAAATCTCACGATGGCCGGCGAATTTTCTCGGCTTCGACTTCTCCACCTAGTTCTGACTGCCACCTTGAAGCCTTCTGAGCAACCCAAGGTTAGTCCATCATCACATACTAAATATGGGAAAGGCTATCGGGCCCAGTGCCTTCCGACCACACACTGGAAAGATTGGGGCCGATTGATATTAAGCGGAAGCCGGGAGGCAGGGGACTGTGTGGACCTTGAGACATGTACAAATTTATAACACCATTGCCCAAAGACTATTGTCTAATCCCCGGCAACGACGCCATAAAACTTGTTGACCAAATCAATTAATTGTTATGGATCAAAACACCTATTCAAATTTATAACTTATTACCCAAGGATTATTATCTAGTCCTCAGTAATAAAACCACTAAACTTGAGTGTGGATTTCTTTAGCTATGGTGTTGATTTAAAGATATTTCACTTAAAAAGTAAACCATTTTTCTTTGTGGTTTGATCCGATTATACTGCAAGTGCACGGTCGAACAAGTAGTAAATTGGATTTAAGTCAGATGTCTCGATCCACGAGAGATCTCGAAATTTTCAATCAACTACCCTGACTACTTAAGCTCAAGAAATACTATTTGGGCCGATAATGCTATATTGGGATTTTGATTTGAGAAGCCTAAAAGAATGATGTAAAAGAATAATGAATGAATAACAATTGAATTGAATATTGAAAATATTAAAATAGCTAATTTAGATTGAACGATTATCTCTAAGAAAACATTGAATAATCGGCTATTGTAGAATCAATTCTGATGCGTATTGTAACTTTACTTTACGAACTACATATTTTAAAACTAGTCCAGAGTTAAGATAGTGTATTGGATCTCTCTCGAGCCACACGGGTTCATCATCTTACCTTATTTGTTTCTCTCGAACACGAGAGGTGAGATGACTACTTTAAATCGAGGAATAGCCTTATTAAGGTATTTTCTTTCTCGATACTTCATACCTGACATGAATTGCAAACTGAGCTCCTTAAATATAGTCATTGTAGAGATTTACCTTTGTCTTGGTTCATCATCCTCAAAATTAAAAGCAGCTCCTCTTTCCTTGATTAGATCCTTGCTAACACGGGATCGAATTCAGCAGTAATTAAGGTGAACTCTACGCATACTTAAAATTAATAACTCCACTCCAACTGTTTCCTCGGTTACAAGTGGGAAGAGGATGTATTGATTTAAGTATACGAGGCATTAGATCGGCAATAGCGAGGTTGAATACCTTCGAAATTATTCCTTACTCTCGAGATGCCTTCTCTGTGTCACTCAAGGCCTCCTGGAAATCAGAGCTGAAAACAATCTCGTTATGGGTATAGGAGACTGACATTGGGATCAATTCCAAAAAAAACAAGCAAAACCAGCAAGTCGATTTAATATCTGAAGTTCAGCCATAATGAATAAAATACTGCAGGAAAGATAATTTACGACAATACGCATTCGATTCAATGTTTGGGTTTCTAAATTACGATTATACCATATATTGAAACTGTGATCAAAGAAAACCGCTGTAATGGAAGCTGGGTCATTAAAAATCAAAATTTATACTAGGTCAAACAACCCCGGGCAGTAATTTAAATATAAATGCGTCGACTAAATCCTTCTGTTAGCGTTCGAATCCAAATTAGAGCGAAATACAAACCTAATCTAAACTAAAATAAAATGAAAGAAAGCGAAAATAAGCGAAAGAAAAGAAAAGAAAGAAAATAAAAATACGAGGCCTTGGTAACCGGATCTCTTTGAGTCCCGAGTGTGTTTCTTTTGGTAGCGACCGTGTTATAGGAGTTCGAAGTTGGGCCCTAATTTCAATGCATTTCTTTTTGGACTTTATTTAGCTGGACCAGTAGACTGATACTGTCGCGACATCTAGCTCTTATCGCAACCTCTGTTCTTGTCACAGTCCTTGTCGCAGGAGCCTCTATGTGGTTGCGACATGTCTTAAGTGAAAATGGTGTCGCGGCGAAGCAGTCTTGTCGCGACCTCCTCATTGAAACTCATGTCGCGACGGCTTCATGGCGTGCGACCTTACGGTCCTTGCGGTGATCATCGCGACGGTCCCGGTGTTGTCGCGACTTATTTAAATCTGATTTATGACAACTTTGATGTTGTCACGACCTCACGTCTTCGTAATTGATGTCGAAACAACCATGTGTCAGCGACCTTATCTTAATCAAGAATTGTTATCCACGGCCTTACATTTGTAGTGTTGATGTCGCGACTACATCCAGATGTCGCGACATTGTGTCTTCTTCTTCTTCAATTCTTGGTTGTTTAACCTTAAGTTTCTTTCACTCCCAGCTCATTTTGTTTTCAATGAAGATTCATTTGCGGCAGGTTTATTTGATGTAACTTTGAATACGCTCTTGATTCTTTGTCGAAGCATAACATTGGTCCTTTTTCATCGTTATAATACGTTCTTGTTGCCATCTTGCTTCTTCCCATTTTATCGATTCACTCTGCCATGATACACTGCACTTTTCCCGTTGTGCTCTTTTGGATTTCTTTACGCACGAAATTTGGTGAAGTTTATTCAGTTCACATATCGTCAGTCTTTTTATGTAAAAATCAATCAGAAAAATGGACTGAAAATATATGACTTTTAAGCTCATCAGACTCGTCCCAGGGTCCCCTCACTAGCAACACTCCTTTCGCCTCTGTCTTAGGTTAGTTGGGGAGCCCGTTAACCTTTTGTAGTGAGGTTGAGACCTACATGAACATCGGCTGCATACTGCCCCTATTCGAGCCAGAATTATACGTACGACCAATGAGAAGTCGAGTTGATATAGGTGGTTCAACACGCAACACCTGATCAAAATACAAATGACGTTGGGGTGGATAAGTGCCGGGGGCGCACGGGTGAAATGCAAAAACTGCTTGACTAGGGTTGGCACGGGGAAGCGTAGCCCGGCTGCAAGGTGCTCCTGAGTAAAAAACACACCATTATGTTCTCCACCCAAGGTAGACTCATCCGTCCTCTCCATTAACCCGGAATTGATGTTATCGAGCACCTCATGATAAGCCATTAAGCTTCTCCGCGTCAGAGACGAGATGGTAAATCTTTGCTTCACGAAGCGTTGCTAGAAGGCGCCCTAAGACCACTCGTGGGTTTCTTCCTAACCCTCACATTCTCTAAGCGGATGAAATGGAGAGAAGCAGATAATAGACTCTAGCCATATCGTAGTGAGTGCGAAGAGCATACGAGCCGAGCGAGACCGCTTGGGTTGAATAAGTACAAACCATGTCTCCTCCCTTCCGGGCCTCTGCAATTTGCAGAGCCGGTCATTCACCCGCAGTCGACATTACTAAGAGGCGCGATGGTTTGAGAAGTAGAGTGCACAGTGCTTCTGACAATGGCTGAGCAGATGGGTGCAGCTGTTCGGCGGATAGTCGTAGAGAGGAGCTTGAATGAAGCCCACGAAACAACAAAGAAGGGGAAAGAGCAGCTTAATGATGCCTATCTATATATACCGCTGCCTAGGGCCTGCAGTCGCATTTAATGAGCGGAAGTATTTAAATGTACGTAAAGTTTCCAGCCATCACGACGGTTCGCTCTGGGGCCCGTGGAGCTAAGGTGGGCGAGCCGGGAGTCCTTCTCTCGGGCGATTAGGCCGGCATGTTAACAAGTTTTACAATATTCAACAGGCCTCAATTAGGCAGAATGTCGAATCGTCATACGGAAGTGCGATGAACCTTTAAAGCGAATTCAAAAAGCTTGAATTTTATTAAGTGTACAGAAAAGTGTTAGGCATTACATAGCGATGCTTGTTGCCCCGAGCAATCATATTCTGACACTGACGAACTAATATTCGTAACTCACAAAACACACAAACACGAGAGAAAAGCGGTAGGCATCTACCCCGAGCAGAAATTGCTATGAAGCCAAGAAGGAAGATGGAGATAGGGTTTGAAAAGGCATTGAGAGGCTAAAAGAAGGGAAAGATGGAGATGGGGCTGCTGCAGAGGCTAAGAAAGAGGACAAGATGGTGATGGGGCTGGTGGAAGCTTGAGCGATCCTTGTAGGATTTAACAGGGGGTGTCCTTGGACTCCATTCAAGTTTTAAAACCACCCAAAGACCCCCCAGAACAATTCCGACTCCGCTCAAACCATGCAGTCTCTGGCCCGATCCATGCTTAGAAAGCGCGCTCAAATGATCGAACACAATCATCCTTCATCCCGCCAATCCATGATCCCCGATTCTAAGTCACCGACAACATTCCAATTATCCTTCTTTGACAAGGCACGTGGATAACCCGGGTAAAACTGACCAACCTCCTCACCCCTACCCTTTTATAGCGGCCTTATTAGGATTAGCTTCAACTGACCATATAGCATCTAATGCGGTTTCAAAAGTTACAAAATTCACATTGAAATCCAGGCAACATTGATGATCTACTATTCCCCATGATATGACGGTCAAGCTTGTTCCTTTACTCCAATGGGGATAATTACCCTCCTCGGTAGGAAAAGAGTATGGGTACCATTGACACAGGCTCGGTTCCCCTAACCATGTCGGCCCGACCAAAGGCCTGATGGGACAGGCTCTGACCGGTAACTGGGGCATTAGATAAGGCGGGAGGAGCGTCGGCGACTTTCCCCGATACAGGCACCTCACCCGGATGCCTCCTCTCCCGGCGCCCCAGCTCGGATGCCCCTTCACGGATGCTTCCCTATCGTCGACTGCAATGAAGCTGTATTTAGTGTTCATGATATAAGTGGATGTTATCGAGAATCCAGTCACCCAGCGCCAACGGAATAGGAAGGCACTCGATAGTGGCTGGATTCGGAAAGTAGTTACATAAAAGAAGAATGAAGTCATCCTTTAAGAATGAGGCCACCTTCCCTATCTTTATGGAAAAGTAGATCCATTCCATGAAGGTGGATCCACATTCTCCTCATAAAGAGAAAGAATCACATCAGATGAGGTATGACATTCTGATTGAGATAACTTCTGATTCTAATCACTCGTCTCCCACAGAGCTAACTTTACTTTGCCACATCAGAGGAACTGACGAAAACACCACGTCGTTTTTCTTGTTTGTTTGCGAGTTCTGTGTTGGTATTTGGTGAATGCCCATTGATCCTTTATTTCTGAGAATTAGGGACTATAGATGGATGATTTCAAACAAAGAATGACCAAAAATCACCCCTCGATGCTGTAAAATGAGAGGTTATAAAGAGAATTTGGGTTGAAAGGAACTAAAAGTTGATAATTTTGGTTAAGTAATATTTTTCTTCAATCTTGATGTAGGGTTGATTTATTAAATTAATACTTTTATAAATTATACATAGTAATGTTTTTCTTTGTTACCCAACTTTTTCTTGATTTAGGTAGCATTTTTTTTTTTGGCTTTTTGCTTAAAGAAAATTTGCTTTCAACATTAAGCCTTTTAGTTTTTAAATTTTTTGATGACTTATTACTGAATTTTTGAAATTTTTAGCTAAATATGAAAAACCAAAATATTTGGTTTTTTTGGTTTTTTTCTTAATGCTTGTTTTAAATGTTTTTTTCTATTAAAAGAACTATATATTCAAATATGAGAAAATCATATACTTTATGATCAAATCGAAACTCTTATTATTAGTGTCATGTTGATTAAATAAAAGCATATGTATTTTAAAATTTTTATTTAATATTTTATTGTCTCAAAATTTAGATAAAAATTAAAAGATTGATTTTTTAGAAAAAACAAATGGACTAATTACTTAATCCCATTAAACACTGTTCAGAACAAAAGTTCTATTTAGCATTTATTAAATAACTAGAATTTTGTGGCGACTTGAATTATGACCTAACCTGAAAAGGAATTTTTTATGAGATATGTGGTCGTGACGGAGGGTGAGGGTCATGCGGTGGGCAACACCCCCCGCGATATGGACCTGACCTGATTGGAGCAACTCGGTTTGATATAAGGTTTATATATATATATATATATATATATATATATATATATATATATATATATATATATATTATGTGTAGGCTTTGTCAAAATTCAACACGACACGGTCTTAGTGATTAAACGGGTTTGGGTGAGACTAAGCGAGGTTCGAATTGATAAGCGGGTCAACTTGGATTTAACACGTTTAATAAGCCGGGTGATGTTCGGGTGGGACATGCTAACAGTTTATAACCAGTTTACCCGTTTAACAGCATTTCCTCTGGATTTGCAATGGGTCGCGACTAGGCACAGTCGGAATTCAACGACACGATTAATAAACACGTTAACGGCGATTAAACGGGTTTGGGTGAGACCTAAACGGGTTCGGGTGATAAACGGGTCAACCCGTTTAACACGTTTAATAAACGGGTCGTGTTCGGGTTTACATGTTTTTCACCCGTAACCGTTTAACCCAACCCAACACGTTTGACACCCCTAATTATGTGGGTGTTTAGGGTTTTGAATGATATAATTGAAAACCGTAATCAATAAAAAATAGTCTCCTTGTCAATGGACATAGGTCACATTGGTTGATCTGTTATTGTTGTCTCTTGGATTCTCAGAGTTTCCGAATCGTTCGGGCATTAACCTAGCGTCAAGGACCTACAAAACAAACAATACACCATCGGTGGTGTACCGACCGCCTCCCTGATGCTTAAGTCAGGCTAAAAAATTGTCAGAGTAATAGACAAAGAAATAGGGAAAGTAAATACGTCTGTTTTTCAGTAGGATATCCCCTTGTCCCCCTGTTGCCATTCCTTCCATCTTTTTAAGGAGGATGGTGATCCACTTTTTATGGAAAGTGGGCGGTTGGTTTGCGAAATGGAAAAGATGGATGGGGCCCCTTCATTTGCGCGTCAGGGCCTATTCTTCCTTTTGGATGGCCAATTCTTCCAAATCTTCCGCCTCAAGAATCGTTTGATCATCATAAGGGCGGTTACATACGTGATTTATGGGAGGATATGTTTCGAGATGCGAGGGATCAACCGGGAAATTATTGGATGTCCATCTTCTTAGAGACAACAACCGGCTATGAGAGAATGTGTTCGAATGATAAATCCAGTAGGCTGCCATTTGTGATCGGATAGTCCAAGTGGGATTCGGTAGTGGTACTTGGGCCCAACTTTGTGGGCTTTGATTTGTTTAGGCATTTTAAGGGGTGTTGGGCTGGGCCGTGATACCCTGATGCCCCCCTTTTCCGTGGGGAGATCGGTCTTCCCAGGCTAAATACCGTATTCTTGACACCTTATCTCTAGGAGCGGGAGCGTGTGCTTGTGTGTTCCAACGGCTATTCTGGGGTTTTCTATTTTTGGTAACACATTTAATGCGGTTTTTTGGGGTTTCCCATAGGTTCGAAACCCTTATAAAAGGCTACGGGGTAATGGATTCTTTTGTGCTACTGGTTGGTTTTGAGTTTTCGGTGGGTATGTATGTTTGGGGTTGCAAGACCTTTATCGTCTTGTGCTTTTCAGGTGCTGCAAATTTCAGTGTGATGTTGACGGGGTCGGCCAGAGGAGTCTGAGGCGTCTTGGAGCAGTTGGAGCGCTAATTTGGTTTTGAAAAGTCCCCTTAGGTGGTTCGAAAACTCGAATGGAATCCTTTGTAGCCAAGAACACCCCCTCCCAAATCAATGAAATTTTATACATCCATGTTCAGCGATAAGCCCCCTTGTATGCCCCTTCGCTTTGGCATCGTTGAAAGGCGCTGTAATCATATTGTCATAGGCGGCCGAGGCTTTTTCTTTTTTCATATCTTCTTTAGGATCTCATTTTTCTTTTTCTTCCACTTTTTCCTCTTTCTTAGGCTCTGTTTGCCAGTCTCTTTTGGCCCTGCTGGGTTATGTAATTGTTGAAGTATGATCGCTTGGTTGTAAGTGTTGCTGTGTAATTATCAATGCCTTTTGGTGTAATTAATGAAATTATGTTTCTTGGAATTTTTGCGTTTTTGCTTACCTTATTTTTCTCTTTCTCGGCTAACCAGTAAGCTACGTGGACTAACTCTTTGGGACAAGGGTTGTGACGTTTGATGAATTCTAGAATGGATCGACCCTTATGATTCCTGACTGGACTTAGCTTGGTTGTTCGACCCATGCCCGTCCATTGGGGAGGCACAAGGACCTTAGCCTAGGGGCCCATGAGCCTGGCCCACACTCGTTTACTGTGCCCTAGTAAGTGAAGTGTCACTAGGATTCAAATCTTTTGGAGGGGCGACGAGTCAGCGGCGCATTTAATGCACCTACAGACGCTAGACGCCTAACACTTAGGGAGTCAAAATTGGATCCCACCTGTTCCCATCATGTTTACCCCATTTTCTTGTTTCCCTTCCGCTCAAGGACTTCTGCTGATACCGGTGTAGCGTTGCGTGTTTTGCGAATTGTCTTTCCAGACGTTTATTTTCCCTTTTCCAGGTAAGCCTTGTTTTTTTTTTTTTTTTTTTGTTCTTGGTACATTAGATTCCAGTTGCCGGCATGTTTCCGGTGACAGGATCATAGGATGGTGTTTTTAGGACATGCTAGAACTAGGGGTTTTTCCCGGGTCTGGTAGGTTCATATGTGTTCTCTCCCTTTTACCAGTTTGGTATTATGGCATGGAACTTATTCCCCTTTCTTCTCCCCTTTTGTTGTTGTCTGCTTGCAGTATGGCGAGAGGTCAAGAAGAGACTTCCACTAGTCAGGCTGGACCTTGAGACGATTCTTGGGATATGCATACGCAGAGTAGCCTCATCTCACTCTTTGTGTCCATGGAGGTTGAGGGGTCTTGTGTCAATTCCTAATGTGCTCGTTTTGAGTTGTCGAACAGTCCCGGTTGAATCTACTAGTGGCGGGGAGGGACCAGGTGTAATGTAATTTCACAGGAGCATTTCGCGAGTTGGCTACACTTCCCATTTCATCTCCTAGTAAGCGGTTCCTACACTTGTGGGCTTCTGCTCTTATCCATGGTAGCATCATACGGATCTTGACCGGTTGCAGCGTGCTGAACCTCCTTTACCAACTGGACATTTCGTTGGTAGAGGTTTGCTTTTTTTATACCTTGAAGCTGGGACACGGAGGTTGGCTATTCATGTCGGCCTAGAGCCCCCGGCTGCAATTTGTTATGGGACTTCTCGACTCACCTAAGACTGAGGCGAAGGACATGATCTTGGTTAGAGGACCTTGGTATGAGACCCCGAGCTCTCCCGACCTCCCGTTTGTTTTGAACCAATCAATGTCATTCCTAGGTGTGTTCTAGTTGTGGGATCTATATGTCGGTGCATTTTTACGTGTCTATCCTTCACGTTTGCGTATTTTATTACTATATATTTTTTGTGCGAGGAAAGATGGAGAGTGTGTCTGGGTGGGAGAAAATTTAGCTTTAAGAAAATTCGAGGTTCTTATAGATTTCGAGGCGTAGACGGCATCGTAAATTCTCTTAAATCTGAAGAATCTTTATAAGTTGAGTCTGATCCATCTCCTACATCATTCCGACTATTCCACGCCCTCTTCGGCGAAATAGTGGAGGGAAGCATTACGTTATTCTTAGATCTCTAAATTTAGCCACTGATGATAGTCTCAGGCGGGAATTACGAGGCCAGGAGTGGTTAATTAGAGAACTGGTGATTAGTAGCTAGTCCGGGCAATCTTCTTTGGCTAGGGATGATTTTGAACTTGTCCCCTAAGCATATAAGAAGGACGACAAGGGTAGCTATCTCGAGTGCCTCCCTTTTACGAAAAAGGGTTCTCGTCCTGCCCCCCCAAGCATCTAAGAAGGGAAGGTGGGTGCTTGAACAACTAAAGCGCACAGACGAGGGGTGGAAGATTTGATTTTCCCTTAGGTTTCCCAATATCTGCCTCCCCACGCTGGTGAGAGGAAGAAGGGAGGCAGAGATGTGATCTTGCTCTCACAACTTGAGACGCGGAAGCACAAATGAGGTGACAACTTTAAGCGGATGATTGGTGCTACCAGGGTGGCGGTGAGAGCGAGTCAACAACCATCGACCGAGTTGGATGTGTAGGGAATGGCGTTGGTCCTTTGAGATGGGCTTCATGGCCCGGTCGGCCGGAGACTACTCACTTGAGTGGATTTGGGAGGCTCTCTAACTCATCTGAGAGGAATCCGGAGGACATTCCACCGGACGATTCTTTGGCCAGGCCAATAAGGCTAAATCTGCAGAATTTGGCGTAGTAGGTACGTTACTCTCCCAGTAGGCTGCTATTGAATTCTTATATTCCTCCATAAGGCCAGGCTCCCCCCATGGAGGAAGTATCGGTTCCTGGGCCAGAAGGTGCCCAGGAGATTATCAATCGCTGAAGTTCGTTGCTTAGGGGCGAATCCTCGGTACCCGTATGCAGTGTATCGGCACTACTTCGGATGCCTATAGCTATCTTGGTACAGGGAAGGTGAAGAATATGTTATCTCGATCTGCCCCTATGCTTGTAAGGGCGAGGGCTCAGTGGTGGTTGAAGATGGAATGTTAGTTCGTAACCGTAACTTCGTCCAGTCAACGGAGCTAGTATGTTTACAACTGCTATGCACTGTTATAGTATTATTTCCGAGTTATTGCCTTATTCTAATGCGATCTTTTGTAGGCCATTAAGGCTATCCGGAATATGGCTTACCAACATCGAGAATTCCACTCTTGGCTGAGGGATGCGGAGAGAGTTGCGACTAAGCTGTCGGCCGTTACGATCCTGGGCGGCGAGTGCTTCTTTGGGCGACGGTCGAGATCGACGTTGGGAGAAGGAGGCCAAAGAAGGCGTTGAGAAGGTAGCTCGAGCAAAGGCAGAGAGAGATGCTTCTCGCCACGAAGCCTCGATGGCCTACATAGATGCCGATCACGGTAGGAGTGCGGGGCGAGGTGGGTCAGAGTTGGCTAGGGTCGAAATGCTAGCCAGGCGGTTTTAAGGGGCTAGGCGGAAGCCTGAGAGGAGGCGAGGCTCAGCCGTCGACCATCGAGAGTCTCTCTGCTACAGAGCTCGGGACTAGTAAAGAGATGGAAATTAATGCACTCTTGAACACGGGCCCTTAAAGAAAAGGCCTTGGAGAGGCTTATGAGGAGGGGGCTTTGAGGTGATTTTCAACTATGGTTATGGGTACATTGTGCTTTCGCACATAATATTTAATGGAAGTCAGCCAGTGGTTCCCAGACGGGATGCGGAGACACGTCCTAATACGTTATCCCCAAGAGTTCTTTATCAACCTAGATGCCCCCGGAATGCTTGTCACTACTTGAAAGCGCGACCATCGATGTTTGCTCAGGTGAAGTGATGATTGCGTCAAAGAGGGAGGTTCCCGCTGCAGTCCTTAAGGCGGACATTAGCGAGGCGAAGCACGAGTTAAAATGCACGCCATGTCTAGTCTTTAATCACAAATTCAATATTTGATTGACCGGTTTATATCGATTCGGACATTAGGCATACCAATTTACATTTAGGACTATAGCTTCCATCCATAAGTGAGTGCAAAGGGGATATGCGGTTGGTGCAGGGCTATTGTTACATAGGCTGAGAAATTGCCCGGGGAGTTCGTTAACCCACTTGCCTTTAGCTGAGACTAATCGTTTTTTTAAGGCGGCTAATAGGAATTTATTAGAAGCTTTTGCTTGGTCGCTGCTTTGCGGATATCGCGGGGTAGAGTATAGATTCTTTATTTTCAACTCCTGGAAGAAGTTCACATGCGAAATTTATCAGGTGAGGTCCATTGTGATACAATTGATCGGGGTATCTTAGAATCGATGAACGATATTCTTCCCGGAGGATGAATTGAGTGACATCATATCTTTAATTGATCGCAGCCTCGGCCTCCCATCCACTTCTTTGAAATAATCATGTTTACCCGGTAATAATTTTTTATGAGCTAGGGTGGTAAGGGCGACGAGACATAATCAATTCCCCATTGAGCGAAGGGCCAAGGGCTCGTGATTGAAATTAAGTCTTGAGCTGGTGATCTCAAGACAGGGGCTTGCCGCTGGCATCGATCACACTTTTGCACGTAATCGGCAGCGTCAGATCTCATGGTTGGCCAATAATACCCTTGAGTGTGGGCTCTGTGTGCTAGTGTTTTACCGCCTGGATGATTACCACATATCTCTTCATGTAATTCGGCCAATACATATTGTCTCTGTTCGATGGTTAAACACTTTAGGTACGGCCCGTTTAGGGATCGCTTAAACAGATGCCCATTAATTAAAGAGAATATGGCTTATTAGATTTGAATCTTGTGAGCTTTGTCCCTTTCGTTTGGGAGTTCTCCCGTGTTGATATATTGTACTATGGGGTCCATCTAAGAAGGGCAGACCTCGTCCACCTGACTTACCTGGGTAGTGATAATTAAAGAATTTAGTTGATAATAGATGGGCAGGAACATTGTTTCTGTCATCGAAAGAAAAGCGACTCTGGCGACGAGTTAGACGCTTTCTTATTGCGAGCCACGAGGATGTGTTAGTTAAGGCTGAAAAGTTGCCAGACTTATGTCGGGAATACATACTTTGCCATTCGGGAGTCTCGCGACTCATATTCTGCGTTTACTTGCCCTACCACCAATTGAGAATCACTTTGAATCAGAAGCTTGTCGGCTGACACTGTAGCTGCCGGTTCAATTCCAGCTAGGATGACCTCATACTCTGATTCGTTGTTGGAGGTGTTGAAACCCAAACGGATTGCCTGCTCAATCTTTTCCACGGTCGAAGATTTAAGTTGTAAACCAATGCCAGCTCCGATTTACCGAGATGCCCCGTCTACATTAAGGGCCCACCAGTTTAAGCTGTCCAGGCTCATTCCGGATTGGGGGATCTCTGCTAGAAAATCTGCCATAACCTATCCTTTTTAGCCAATCTTGGCTTATATTGAATACCAAATTCGCTCAATTCAACTACCCATCGAGCCATCGTCTCGGACAAGTCAGGCTTATGAATGGTGCTCCGAAGAAGGAGGTTAGTTAGCACAATAATGGGATGTGCTTAGAAGTATGTGCGGAGCTTCTTAGTTTCTACGGGATAATGCACTTTGCTCGAGGTGGGTATGTCGAGTTACATTAATCGAGCAGGACTGTAGCTTTGTGAAAAATGCGGCCCCTACGCTTTCCTATTCTCATCTTCCTTGAACAAGGTGTGGTACTCTAATTGAGACATTTAGGCTGCGAGGTATACGAAGAGTGTTTGTGCAGGCTTCGAGTTTAGCGAGGACGGAGGTGCAAGATATTGTTTGATCGCTATGAGGGCTTTATCACATTCCTCTCATTCATTTGGCACCAGTTGGCCCCCTTGGGAGTGAAAGAATGGCACAGACGGTGCATCGTCGAGGGATGAATCGCCTCAGGGCGGCTAACCGACCAATCAGTTGTTGTACCCCTTTTCTAGAAGCGGGAGCTGGGGACTCCAAAATAGCTTTAAGTTGAGCAGGGTTGGCTTCTATCCCCCTCTGAGTCACCATGAAACCCAAGAATCGGCCCGCACTGACTCCGAAGGCGCACTTTGAGGGATTGAGCTTCATATCGTACGCTCTTAGGAGTTTAAAAGCCTCTTGCAAGTGTTCAGCATGGTCCGAGCGTTCCTTGGACTTTACCAACATATCATCAATGTAAACATTTATGGTTTTTCGTAGTAGCAGACTGAATATCTTGGTCACTAACCTTTGATACGTTACCCCGGCATTCTTTAAGCCAAACGACATCACATTGTAGCAGAACAGCCCGTGCGGTGTGATGAATGCTTTTTTTTCCACGTTTGGCAGATGCATAGGTATTTGATGATATCCCGAGAAGGCATCCAAGAAAGACAACATCCCTTGCCGCCAGACGTGTCGACAATCTGGTCTATTTGAGATAGAGGGAAAGTTTGTCTTTCGGGCATGCACTCATTGAATCTGTGTAGTCCACGCACCTCTCCATTTCACAGCCTTTTTTTGGGACTAAAACCGTTGGCGGTCGCTCCAGGGTACTTTATCTCCACACGATGAATCACGATTTTAGAAGATTATCCATACACTGAATAACGTGTGATTAAAATTGGAAACTCACTCCTGTGTCTAACGGCACGGGTGAAGGGATGACATTCGGTTTGTGAGAGCCATGTACGGGGCTAATGCCCGACCATGCAGTGAGTCCCGGCCGAATACATCCCATATTCACGGACGAGAACCTGCGTATTTGTTCATACGCCCCATTGGATAGGAGGAACTAACATTTGTTTATTTATCAGGCCGTCAGGGATATTGATTCGGGGTCTCTGGCCAATCGCTCCACGTCCTACGCCTTGAGGCGACGACGAACTATAATTATTTTGGTCACGGGTGCTTGGGAGCGGATTGGCCAGGAGCTTTAGTTTTCTCATGCTCTCTGTATTGACGATTCTAGTAACCTTCTAGTAGGCGCTAGTTGGTTGCTTATGAGGTCAATTTGCCCGACATTGGTCAAGTAGCTGATCATTTGATGGTAGGTCGAGGGCATGGCTTTCATTGCATGCAGCCAGGCTTAGCCAACAATGGCATTGTACGGGCCCAGGTCCTCGACAACTGAAAATAAGACCTGTTGAACTACCGACCCTATCTTGACGGGGAGAGCAATGTCGCCCATTATTACTGTGGTTACCTTGTTCGCACGGACGGGATTCTTCCAACCCGAACTGACATGTCAAGAGATGTTCATGCACGAGGCCCGAGGCGGTTATAGCAATTAGACCAGCCCATTGCTAAGTCGAGCTAGTACTCTATGCACATCAAAATCGTTAATACATAGAGTAGGTATGAGTGCATCGTGGTGCTGAGTAATGACCTTGGACGGGTTAACAGGGGGAAAGGATATAGGATAGTCAATTGGCTGGACTGCTCCGCTGCTATCTAGGATATGGATGGTATTCGCTTAGGCTTAGGTTGTGGTGGTTCACAACAGCCTCCTCTTTTAGCGCTTAGACTGATAATAGTCGTCAACTGGGCCTCCCAGTATGTAGTTTATGGTGGGCCGAGGTTCAAGCGAGAGCTATGCGCTAACCGCTATTCTTTCAACCGTAGGGGCAGCCTCAGCTCCGCGGATTGTCTACAGAACATATCTCTTAAGGTGGCCGGCCCTGATTAACCTTTCCACCAAAAATTTCAGGCTTTGACATTGGTTGGTCTCATGCCTATGGTCCCTGTGGTAATCACATCTCAGAGACTAGTTGCGATGTGCGGGATCTGACTGAATTGGTGTGGGCCATTTGAAGTCGGGGTGATCCCGGATGAGTGGAAGGAGTCTGTCGTAAGAGATGTTCAGAGGAGTACACTGCGAGGGTTCCTTATTTTTCTTTGGCCAGTCCCCAGGCGTTTACAGTATCCACTATTTTCTTACTGAGCTCCCCTTTTGTTGGTGTCCCTTGGTGGTCGGTTTCTTTGAGCTTTGATTATCCGTTTGAGAAATTTGCTTTCGGATATTGTCCTCGACGTTGAATATTTATTCTCGTGCGGCCTGAATTCCTCTATTATCGCGGAGTGGATCGAGCCAATGAGTGGAAGAATGGGATTGGTCGACCCCGAGCTCCTTCGAAGTACCACGGACCGCATCCATCTTGTCTGAATCGATCTCTTGAATGACTGTCAAAACTTTTAGTGAAATCGCGGATGGATTCATCCTCCCGCTTGAAGATGGTTTGCAGAGAATTGATATTTCCCTTATGTCGAATTGAGCACAAGTACTAGGAAACAATTACAGCCCACAACTCGCTGAACTAGTTGATAGATCTCCATGGGAGTTTGTGGAACCAAGCCAGGGCAGGCCCCTTCAAGCTGGCTAGGAACACTTTGCATAGTAAGCGGTCGTTTCCTGCATTAAGTATTGTTGCTTGGTTGAAATGCAGCATATGATCATATGGATCGGAGGAGCCATCATACATGGCAAAAGACGGTATGACAAAGCCACGGGGTGGTTCGTAGCTCAAGATGTGCTGGCCCAGCAGGGAGGATAGCATGTCTTCAGGCCCCCGGACAGTGGTAGATGTAAGCATGTGTGGGTTGGGTGAAGCCATAAAGGTAGGATACATGAACGGAAGTGGTGGTGCTACGCCCCTATGCCACATGGGCACATTTTCGGTGGCCTGCTACGACTGTCGTTGCTCTCTACTGATTTCTCTTCGTACTCGGTGATGCATGCCACTGATGGAATGACTAGAACGGCGCGGGGACCTCTTTCTTGATTCAGCCTCTATGTTGTTCTTCGGTGGTGAAAGATCAGGTAGCGGAAGCTGCAGAGATAACTCATCGTCCATTTCTTTGCATCAATGTCGCACAGCGGGATAGGCTCCCTTTGCCTGTGTTTGGCCCCGGAGGTGTGGGATGACCGTTCCCTCATGTATTTTTACCTCGATTCTCTTCCAAACGAGCCCGCAGGTGATCGTTCTCCTGTTGCAGATGGTCAGCATGGTTCCATAATTCAACCATCTGCATGCGGCTGCTCTTTCTTTAGCCGTTTCCATATCAATGCCAGCAAAGCGGTCCTCAAGGAATTGATTTGTTGGAGTTCTTGTATGCGCGATAGGTCGATGAGCCGGATGAGTGAGTGGGAACTCTAGGAAGCCGGTGTAGGGGATCGCTTGATAGCAGAGCGTAGCTAAGCCCTTGCGTCGGCCCGGAGTAAGATTTTTGCTTAGTCGTTCCGCAGTGGCTCCGGTGTTGTCTCTTAGATTCTCAAAGTCACTGGATCATTGGGGCATTAACCTAACGGCAAGGACCTACAAAACAAACAATGCACCGGCGATGGTGTATCGGTCGCCTCTCCGATGCTTAAGTCAGGCTCAAAATTTGTCAGAGTAACAAACAGAGAAATAGGGAGAGTAAATACGTCCGTTTTTCAGTAGGATATCCCCTTGCCCCCCTGTTGCCATTCCTTCCCCCTTTTTAAGGAGGTGGATGATCCACTTTTTATGGAAAGTGGGCGATTGGTTTGCGAAATGGAAGATATGGATGGGGGCTCTTCATTTGCGTGTCAGGGTCTGTTCTTCCTTTGGGATAGCCAAGTCTTTCGAATCTTCCGCCTCAAGAATCGTTTGATCATCCTAAGAGCGGTTACGTATGTGATTCGTGGGAGGATATGTTTTCGAGCTACGAGGGATCAATTGGGAAATTATTGGTTGGCCATCTTCTTAGAGATGGTAGCCGACTAGGAGAGGATATGTTCGAGCAATAAATCCTGCAGGTTTTCATTGCAATCGGATAGCCCACGAGCTGGGATTCGAGCCGTGGTACTTGGGCCTGAAGCTTGGGCTTGGCCTGTGGGCTTTGATATGTTTGGGCCTTTTGAGGGGTGCTGGGCTAAAGGCCATGGTACCCACAATTATGTGTTTTCGTTATATTTATCTTTATCCTCTTTTGATTCACTGTTTATTTTGCAACAGTATTAAGCTTATATAAGCTTGAGCTTTTCAACCATTTGATCAAAATATTCTGGCATCATTTTTGTGG
The DNA here is from genome assembly GCA_016808115.1 of Tetrastigma voinierianum. Classification (NCBI taxonomy): domain Eukaryota; kingdom Viridiplantae; phylum Streptophyta; class Magnoliopsida; order Vitales; family Vitaceae; genus Tetrastigma; species Tetrastigma voinierianum. The sequence goes on from JAEQBH010003647.1 coordinate 303,035, forward strand.
ATCTCACTCCAAAAAAAGACGAGAATCCAAATAAAAAACTCAAGTTTATATAAGCTTGAACTTGTTGTAGTTCTTCCCAAAAAACAAGGCCACCTTACTGTTTGAAAAACTAGAGATCCAAATTCCATTGCACGACACCATTAATGATCTAAATCATCACGTGTACAATAGTAGAAAATGTACTGAATTTCTGGGTTGCAACAAATAACACCAAAGGAAAAACAAAATGACATCAAAATTGGTAAAAAAACAAGAAAATTAATGACTATTACTACTACTACATATCAAAGTTTTCCATATTTTTTATGAGATTGCCTTTTAGAAGTGGTTCTCCTCATAAATGCAGACTTCCATATCAGATCAGAGCATCCTCACTCCTTAATACTAGTTGTGGGAACCATGGCTTTTGGCCCAAACGGATCAAAGCCCACAGGAGGCCCAAGTATCCCCACAACATGGGTCTGGACCACGGCCCGAATCCCGGCCCGTGGACTATCCAACCATAGCGAAGGCCCATAGTATTTATTGCTCGAGCACATCTTCTCCTAGCCGGCTGTCGTCTTTAAGAAGTTGTCCAGCCAATGATTTCCCAGCTGATCCCTTGCAGCTCAAGAACACATCCTCCCATAAACCACGCGCATGCTTAGCCCTTAGGATGGTGACGATCCTTGAGGCGAAAGATTACAGTGACTTGGCTGTCAGAAAGGAAGCCGGTTGACAGCGCCAAATGGCGCCCTCCTCCCTTCCATTTCGGATTCCAATCACCCACTTTCCATAAAAAGTAGATCATCCTCCTCCTTCATAAATAAAGAAGGAATGACAACAGAAAGGTATGTAAAAAAAAAAATACTACCGAAAAACGGACATTTACGCTCTCTATTTCTCGGTCTAACTTAAGCATTGGAGAGACGGCCTACACACCACCGCCGGTGCCTTGTTTGTTACACACAGGGTCTTATTTGCCGGGTGTCTGATCTAAATCAGCTCTAAATCAGAGAATAACAATGTGTCACATCAGAACGTCATAATGAAAAAAGTCTCATTGCATTGTGCAGATGATGCCTGAAGATTCGGTGGTTCCCACTCACTGTGCAGTTTAAGTCGGGGATCCTGTCACAATGGCCAGTAACCTAGCAAATTAGTCCCTTGAGGACCAGTTTCTTCGTTGGCATCGGATATGGGCTGAGTTGCAGAGTCGTGCTGACCGTCTGCAGCAAGACAATGATCGCCTACAGGCTAGCTTAGAAGAGGATTAGGGAGAAAATGCACGAGGGAGCAGTTGTCCTACACCTCCGGTCAAACAAAATAAAGGCAAGGAGCCCATCCTGTCAGGCGACAATGATGTAGCAGCGGACGATGAGTTATCCTCTAGTAGCTCTCCATTGCTTGATCCTTCACCCCCAAAGAACAACTTGGAGGCTGAATCAAGAAAGAGGCCCCTATGCCATTCCAGCCATTCCATCAGTGGCATGCATAGCGGTCTGAATAGAAATCAACGAGCGGCAAGCCAGTCAGAGTAAGAGTCCTCAAAAATGTGCCCATGGCCGCGGGGCCCACAGAGCCACTACTTGGATTAGGTAGTATCCTACCTTCGGGGTTGCACCAGCCCTCACATTGTAGCGCCCCAAAAATACCACCAGAATTTTACTTAATAATTTTGTCATATATTCCGGGTGTGAATTGAGCCAAACTTAGTTTTTCCAGGGGGAAATTGATAAATTGATAGAGATTGGAAATGTAAATTGAAAGTGTGAACATATGATTGAATATTATACGCTAAAATGAAAGTGATTGAACTGGAAATAACCAGTGAAAAGGGCAAATGTGGAAATTTGTAAAATGAGGGACCCCTGGGTAAATTGTTATAAAGAATAAATGTCTAAGTAGATTTATGATGAAAGAATGACCAAAGAATGGAATAATAGGAACTTAAATGAAATGATTAAAGGTAAACAAAGGCCTTATGGAAATAAAGAATTAAAGACCAAAAAGGAGAAAATGAGGAATAAGAATGAGTGTGTAGGCCAAACATGGCCTTACACTTAAATGGGTTAAAGGCCAAACAAGGCCTTATGGATTTAAGGGATATAAAGACCAAAAATGTTGTCTTAGGGCTCATTTGATGAGCAAAACCGTTTTTGAGAGAAGGGGAGGAGAAAAGGAGGAGAAAATCTAGGGTTTGCAAAGAGGAGTGGTTTTGGATGGGTTTGCTTCTCATTTCTTGCTCCTAAGAGATCAAGTAACCTACAAGAAGAGATTTGATGAGGCTAAGGTAAGAAAATCAAACCCTAACCTCATATTTTTATGATTTTCGATTTGGGGAAAAAGCCCTAACTTGGGAAAAGGGATTTCTTCTTGATCCAACCCACTTTTGGAGTTGTTTAAGCTGGATTCCATGGTGGGATGTGAGATCTATGAGTTTAGATGAAGAAATGTTGAATTTTGTGGGAGAAAAATGGTGAAAACTGCCATTTCTGGGCAAAACACGAGAGTTGGTATTGGTACCATGAATGGGTACCTGTACCCATGGTGCATTTGATCACAGGAAAGTGAATGAGGTACCGCTCAAAGTGGTCTAGGTACTTAATCAGCTAATTGAGGAATGAATGCAGGTACACCGATCAAAGTAAATTTTGCATATTTTTTGCATTTTTAAGTCACGTATTCTTGTCCCGAATATTTAGGGACCCTAAGAAATGATTAATGGCGGTTTGAATAAGGATAGAACTAAGCAAAAAATGTAAGACCCGATAAATTCCAATTTCTGGAAAAAGGACAAAATCGTAATTTCGGTTACAAAATTGTAATTTCAGTTAAAAATCCAGAATTTATTCTCTAGATCTCGGACGACGAAACAGATTTCACCGTTGGAATCGTCTCAAGAAATCTAGCTAGCACGTAAAATTTCGTAGGGTCAGAGACGGTCGGAGTTGGCCGTTTTCGAGGCATCGCGATTCGAGGTCTTGAGTAAGCGATTTTGATGTGACGAGTCACATATAATACCATCAATCATGTTCCATAAGTGGCATGAGTAGAGAAAGTATGAAAATGGACGGTCGAGATAGTGCCGAATGTCAAAACTGGGAAAAGAAGGGACAAAATGGTCATTTTTGAGTTTGATTAAGTTAGAAAAAGACAAATTAGTGCATAGTGTTGTCTTCCCCAATTTTAAAGAGACAAAAAAACGTGAGAGAACCAGAAATCAGGCAGTGGGCTGAGTTTTTGTATTTTTAGTGAGAGAACATCCCACTTCTCTCGAAAATATCGGGCGATCCGACCGTCGACAGTCTTTGGGACAAGAAGAAAAGCTACTCTACGTGGAGAGGGCTTCGCGTGGGTACCGAATTTAAGGAGTTTAGACAAACTCCTTTAGGTAGGGGTTTCTCCCTACTTGGGTTTTATTCATTCTTTAAGTAATTTGCGAATGTTTGGTGAATGAAAGTAAGTGAGGAGCGTTTGATCGATCCCAGGCAGGACGGGTGATATGAATTTTGAACACCCATTGGAGGCGGTTGTGGCGCCCGCGGTGATTGGGTTGTTAAATTTGGAAATATTGTATTAAATCATGTATTGGTTTGGATGAAATTTGGGAATGGCCGTGAAATGCGGGTTCATAAAGTGAGCGGAGTGATTTGTATTTTAGGGCGTAGCAGGGTTTCACTATTCGAAACGGTGTTCTTAAAATATATTTTTGTGAAAATGTGTTTGATCGGTGATTCAAGGATTGGATTGCTCGTGTTTGATCATTAGCCAGTGAGCTAATTTTTGATGTATGAAATGGTACTTGACATGATTGTGAGATTGATTGTTGCAAATATATGCATGTTTATATATTTACATGTGAATTAAGGCTGATGGAATTGGCATCACGTGCATCCCATATGCATTGGAACACCCTGGGACTATAGGGTGGTAGCGAGCGGGGGGAGGAGAGAGGAGAGAGAGAGAGAGAGCGAGTGAGTCGGAAGAAAATAGATTCGGAGGGTTGTCTAAATGTTAATTATCGGAGGGTAGTCAAACTAAAAATATCAATCTTCGGAGGCAGCCCCGAATTGATATACCTTCGGAGGGTAGTCCGCAAATAATATCAATGCGTCGGAGGCAGCCCGATTGATATATACACATCGGAGGTTGTTCTAAAGCAAACAAAATAATAATTCTCATACGAGGCTTAGGCGAGTGTGAGGGAGTCGGTGAGGACTCAGGTACGAGATGATGAGTTAGACATTCAAGTAGGATCTTTTGTTATGGGTCTTGTGTTTATTTTAGGTTACCTTTGCACTTAGGTGAAGAAGCCTTCACACTTAGGGCAATTCCTGCGGTGCCTCGCCTTGTCGAGGGATATTATTTTGCAGTGCGGGGAGCGTCTGGGGACGGCTCGACAGGGCGGAGTTGTGAAGAAAGCAGGAGTTGTGGCACGTGATTTTATACATGTATTAAATTATAATTTTTTGATATATGTAATTTATAAATGTAATTATTAACTCTTAGAACTATTGTATAGTTGGTATGTTCTGAATCTTGTTATGATGCGTTATGACAGTGGCGTTTCTCTAATAGTGATGATATATTGGACTGTTTGGGACAGGTTTATATATGTATTGTATTTGGGTAGAGCTCCCAGTCTGAGGGACTACGCTTTGGGTTTTCATGAAAATCATCGGGTCACCCAGGCATTCAACACTTTGGTGGCTCATTCTGTGACGGGTTGGTGTGATGTTCGGACCCTCTGGTTTGGGCATACGACAGTGTCGAGCTTGGTATGCAAAATGCCTAAGGGCTCGAGTTTTGGTGTATCCATCACCACTAGATTGGTTTGAGTGATGTGGGTATCACGAGCCTAAGTTGAGGTTTGGGCTTGGGCCGTAGTCGGGTAGGCTCATCGCACTAGGTGTGTGGATGTTGAGTTTGGGTATGGGATTACCTATAGAAATCACGGGACAAACAGGACCACGACATGTATATTGTTTGATGTGTTTTGTGTGATTTGATAAATTTGTTGTGTGAAATATTCATGCAACATGAATGATCGTGATCTGTATTGGTTTGTGTGCTTAGTGATTAGCACCTAGGGAAAACCATGATGTGTTGGGAAGTTTTTAGAAGTTTTTACAGTTTTATTGGAACAAGAAATAAATAAATTTGAATAAATTAATTGGGTTTAATGGATGATAAACTAAAAAAATTTTAATAAATTTAGGTTGAACACTAGGTTTAGTGTTGGATCAAAGAGTTTGAGGAGATTTTCTGACAAAATGTCAAATGAAAAAAAAAAAAAACTAATTAATAAAATTTTCTAAGGTTTTAAGCGTTTTGTAAGATGGAAAGAATGAAGAAAATAAATTTTTATAAATTTATTTAGTATCTGGAAAATGAAAAAAAAAAAAATAGGTATATACTGTTTTTTTGGTATTTTCGATAGGGAAATAAATGGAAAAAAAAAAGGGTGCGAAGGAACTAAAATGGGCTGCCCCATTTGGGTAGGAAAATTTTGGGCTCCGCGCCACGCCTGTTTGGCGTCTTGTGTGGGTAGAGCGCGTGTGCAATGGGCGGCCTTGGGGCGCGTGACCATGTGCGAGGAGTGCGTGCGAGGCGGGGCACTGGCATCAGGTGTAGGCCGAGCCGGCGTGGGCGCGAGCGGGTGCGGGTGTGCTGACTTTGGGCACACTGAGCACAAATTTAGTACAATCAATTTTCATGCACTCCAGGGTGAAGCTTTGTTTTACCCGATTTGACTCAGTCATTTACAGTCTGATTTTAGACCTTGTTAATGAACAGTTCCTTGAACCTTTATTTAAATAAAAAAAAAAAAAAAATTCGAAATTTTTTTGTTAAATTAAATTAAAGACAAATCAAATAAATTAGACAAAATTTTGAAAATAAAATTTTCAAGAATGAAATTACAGAAAATAAGGTACGATGAAAAAAAAGTATATTTTAAATGGAAAAATTGATTGTCTTGCATTACACCTTAAATCTGAGGACAATGTGAATACAACGATTTATGTGTATGGTGAGTGTCAGAAACGTGTTTATACCTTAGAATCTCTTTATGTTAAATTTAACTTGCCATTGGGCGCTATGGATGGCTAATGAGGCAGACGCGAAGGGCGTCCACGAGAATTATTAGTCGAACTTTACCGGTGTTTGATAAGCGAGCTTCTTGAATTTGTGGTATTACCTGCACTTATTTCTTGTCGCACGAGTTGGTATCGCGGTAGACGGGAAGATCCTGAGCAACACTCCGGTTTTAGGGCACATCCTCAGAGCATTCACGGGAGGATGCGTTGATGGCCAGACCATTGGTTAAATGCAATTCGAGAAGGTGTTAGAGGCTATGGAGATTACCTTTGTGACAGTTATACTAGCATTCCGGCTAGAGGGTGAGCAATGAGGTGAAATGGGCAAGGACCTCCTAGAGGCCTTGCGAGCGTGAGCATGGCGGAGTTTGGCTGTTCGCTATGGTAGTACTTTCGAAATTTGACTCAGAGAGTTCGTGACGAGAGGCGACTAGCATGATGGATTATGTGACTAAGTTCCGCAGGCTAGCCCGATTGTTGATGATTGCGTACAAACTTTGGCCAAGGTTAGGAAATTTGAGAGAATGGTGAAGTTGTCGGGCCGGGTGTAAGGACTTCACCTACAGGATATGGTTCCATGGTTGGGTTCAATTTGACCATAGAAGTTGGGCTTAGAGGTTGAGACCTTGAAGAACCTTTGTGCCAGGTTCTCCCAGGATTAGGGCGAGGCAGGACTGATATGGGATTGCGGTTGAGATCTCGGGGACTCTACTCAGTGGACACGAGGATCATGGACGTGTGTGTCGGGGTCCTGAGTCAATCATCACAGGGGATGGATTGGTGACCGACTTACGGGGTCGTTATCAGTTGTGAGCGTGGGAGATTCTGGCCACCACCGGAATGATTTTCGTGTGGTATTCGGGGGGAATGACGACAGGCTTTTTCCCCACCACAGTTATCTGAGTCAGTGTCGAGAGACAGTTAAGACGGGTTGGCTAAATGATCCTTACCACGGAGGACGAAGGAGAACCCAGGACCGTCACCTCAGTAGTGTGCGAGTATGTGGATGTTTTTCCGGATAGGCTACAGGACTACCTGTTTTGAGAGGGTAGTAGACTGGTGTCGAGTTACACCACAGTGCCCGCCCCATCTCTATGACTCTGGCTAGGATGGCACGATTGAGTGCAGGAACTTCCGAGTCCGGCCTACGGGAGCCTGCAGACGGGTTCATAAGATCGAGCACTTCACCATGGGGCGCTGGGTTGCGTTTGCGAAGAAGAAGAATGAGACACAGCCATTTATGCATTAGTTCTGAGCGAGTTGAGCTAGGGTTACAATCAGAATCGGTACCCATTGCAAGTTGGCGATTTGTTTGTTCTGTTGAGGAGGATGAGTCTTCTCAAAGATGAAAGCTTTACGCCTTTGGTTACCATGGGTTGAGGGTTGGGGAGATAGACATCTAAGGCGGCGTTGGGAGCGGCGTTCTGGGCACTTTAAGTTCACGATGTCCTTTGGATTGGCGATGCGCGGCGGCATTATAGACCTCATGCATAGGGTGTTCTGACCTCTGCTCATATCGAGTTTGTCGTGATCCCCGTGGATGACGCGCCGATCTCTCTCGGTAAAATTAGAGCATGAGTATCGCAGGATTTTTATTGCAGTTGTTGAGAGACCACCATCGGTACGTACTCCCGAGTTCGATGAGTCACGAGTTTTGAAATGCCCAGAGTGAGATTTTGGGACACGTGTCGTCGACATAAGGTGGTCGACTGAGAGGTTGAGGCCGGTGGTTGGGAGGACCAGTGTCGATCTTTGAATCGTAGTTTCCTTGGGATTGGTACAGATGCTATAGAAGATTCGGGTGACTTTGAAGTTCTGACCGAGGTAGAAGTTGTAGGACTTCGCCTACGGGACGCAAGACTCCATGTGTTAAGCCGCGTACGACCATAGAGAGAGAGATCGAGATGCTCGGGCACTCCGGGATCAGGTGTTATTTGATAGCAGAGGGAGGATCAACCTTCTTCTAGTTCGAGGAAGGCGAGACTTACGCTGCATGAGTTCAGGTGGGTGGGATTAGGCCTGTGGACAGGATTGCTAGAACGGGGGGGATCGGGACTTTAGGATACTTCGGTCAGTTGATGTAGACCTTGAGAATATACGGTCACATTCCACCCTAAGTACAGGTCGGAGGAACCCCGATTTGATTTCGGGGTGTTATCTGGCTTGCTGACAGCACCGCGGACGTGGAGTGGGAGTGTGGGTAGAAGTCGGAGGCAGTTGATGAGTGCAAAACTCATCTATGTTTTAGTTCATTTTCACATGTTATTTTATTGCATTTATATCCATATTCAGTAAAAATCATAAAATTTCCTCTAAACTTAGTTTGTGGATTATTGATGAAAAGCAGGTGATTTGTGGTAAGAAATGACGATATATTTTTAAAGAAGAGTCGTAGGAAGTATCATAAGCGCCCTTGGAAAGATGAATTTTGCTGTACCATATGGAACAACAAATGGTTCAAATTCCATCATGATTTGCATTCTACATTCAAGAGCTTTCCAACGGTACTCCTTAAATCGATTTAAAAGCGAAGAAGTTATGGTCTACGACAAGTTGGAGAAGAAAAATGAGTTCTTTGTCCAGCGCCTTGAAGCTGTAGTGACCAAACATCAGTGGCAGAAACTTAGTTGCGACCTAAAATAGTGTTGGCAACAGAAAAACTATTTATGTCTGATTATACTGCGGAAACACTAAAGTGAAAATTGATATTTTTGACTGGTGGCAGACCTTTTGCAGAATGAAAGTATATACTCGTTTTGTAGTAAAGAAGCGACAGGAACATTGGAAACCCTCTCTCATAGGGTTTCTCTCTCTAGACTATTTTCTGAGTTTTCTAAGATTTTGATTTTAGATTTTAAGTAGTTTAAACGATTTTTATTTCTATTGAAGGAATTTGAGGTCTTTGTATAACGAGAGATTGATTTAGCTAAGGTTTTGGACCAAAGGTGAAGCTAAAAATTTAAGTTTTCTCTCTCGTGGGTTTCTCTCTCTAAACTACCTATTTTCATAGTTTTTCTTTACTTTGGATTGACCACCCAATGAATCAGTGGTAGTTTTAGGCGATTTTATTTCTATTGAAAGATTTCGGTCTTTGTACTGAGATATTCAATTATTTCTTGTTGGCGGAATTTAGCTCAAATCGCGGGTTTTTCTCTTCTTCTCTTGATTTCTTTCTTCATTTTCTTACTTTTGTTTGATTAGTGATGATTGGAATCTCGGTAATGGAACATTAAACACCCCTCCCAGGTTGGGTTTTATGTTGTGTGAACATTCGATTTGCGGAGTTTTGAGTTATTTTGTGGTTTGAATCTTGAATTTATATAGTGAATGCGCGCTCATATAATGAATTGTTGGAATATTAGTAACATACGAAATTTGTATCTGCTGATTTCGGAGGCCCTTTGGTGACCACGGAGGTGGGAGATGTCTACGAGTAAGTGTTAACTTAGGGGTATGTTAGATTAATATCTTGGAACTAATGAACTCTGAAAAATTACTTTGATAGATCACTAATTTACTCATGATGTGAGGATTAATTAGATGATGTATCAATTTAGTTGATCAGAGGTTTCTCCTTAGTCTAATGAAAGGATCTTGATCCCGTGTTAGCAAAGATCTAATCATGAGATAGAAAATTTTATTAGATTTGAAGGATCTAGATACTTACCATTGAGGCTAAGCTTGCATTATCCTGTCTATGAGGACAAGAATTCTTCAGTCCTAAGAAATGGTCATTGTGGAAGTATCAAAAGAAAAATAATCAAATCTTAAAGAATGCCAATTTTACAAGAAGTTATTTAGGACCCATTTGTCCCGAAAAAGGAATATGGTGTGTTAAATAGTGAAATGTATGGTGTGGCGGAGAAATCCGAGCTATACTACATTGCTCTTGGACAAATCTTAGCATTCAACTCACAAATGTTACTTTCAAAAGGAAATACAAAGCATTTTGTGAATAATTATCCCCATCCCTAGTGACTCTCTTCATGCCTTTTTAAGTGCCGTAGTTGTTTATTTGGTAGATTTTAGGATTAGTTTCAATCGTTTTATTTCATTAAGTGATTTATGCATCACTATTTGATCGCCTAAATAGTAGAAACCACTTGTCAGGGTGATCAAATTCCAGTGGAAGGAAGGGAAGGGAGGGGGGAGAAGGAGCTTGCAGAAGAAGAAGCGGCCTGCGGCACTGTGCTGCCTCAATCCTCGTGGAGTGCGATATCCAGGACTCTAGGTCACTTTGTCATATGACCGTGCACTTGCGAAAAAGAGTTGATGTTAATCATGCATAACAGTTTTTTAGTACACTTAATTTTGTTTCAAATCAGTTTTTGGTATTTACCACATTCACTCCCTTGGCCATAATGCTCACGTATACATCATTTGGTCTTACACAGTCGAGTTGTTACTGTGAGCGTGGAGGTTGATAGGGTGATAGACATATTGGTTGTTGATGTCAGGGCTTGACATGGATAGTTAATGACCGTCGGGTTGTCGATAGTGGGACCTTAAGCCCAGGGTTGTCATACCCAGAGCCACGACCTTGAATTGGGCGTAGAGGTTAAGGCATTTGACCGAGGAATAGATGTGCTTCCTAGGATGTAGGTGAGAGTTGACTGATAGGTAGGGATTATGAGTGAGAGATCTCAGGATTACGCTCATGTGGACCCGGGATGGGTGTCACGGTGTGACATGTGCGTTCGTGTGCACAGTAACATCGCGTTAAGTCGGGTGTGGGTGCACGGTACGGTCATTCACCACTCATGGTGAGTGTGGGTTGAGTTTGTCTTTAGGACTACGTCTAATGAAGACTCATAGTTCGATTCAGGAAATGTAAGAGGCTCGAAGTGTCAGCCGAAGAGTTATGTTAATGGAATGAAAGCTACGGTTGGAGTTATCACGTAGACTTAAGGTTAAGGTGATAGTGTGACTTCGAGATTTGGTGCCCAGGAAATTAAATGGGTGTTGTTGAGCACACAAGAGGCTCGGTATATGAATGTCATTAAGCAGCGTGGACCAGATTAATGGTCCATTGGTTAATGGGTTGACTAGGAAGGTCGTTTACACCTGTAAGGGTTGTGTAGGGTTACACGTTGTGTGGATTACATACAGGTGTTAGAGGACACGCTGTGAAGCATAAGTCTGGATCGCCAAGAGGCTGACTAGAGGCACTTTCCCTTAGTGGGCCACCTACAACAATAAAGTTACATCGAGCGATGGCACCATATGACATTGTGGAAGGCCATATGGTGGGTGTGGGAGGCAGAGGTGGAAGAGGCTCAAATCACGGGTCTGATCGATTAAAGTTCAGGAAGGTGAAGCGTCTGACAGCTACTCAGCTCAGTGGCGAGCTATCTTGATGTCGGCGATCTACCCTTAGAGTTCGAGGAGGTTGGGGATCACGTTTTCTTGAAGGTGTTTAAGAGAGAGTGGTCCAAGTCGCGCGAGGAAGTATCGCTAGGAGTTTGTTAGGCCTTTGAGGATACTCGAGAGGATGGTGCATTCGCGTCTCGGTTGGAGTTATCGCCCGGCATGTCAGTGTCTGCAGTGCTCGCGTCTCCATGCTCGGGAAGTGCCTCGGATCGGTTCATGCAGTGGTTGGGGACGGATCAGGAGTTGACATTGATGGGACACTTTGAGGAGGACCGGTATTTATTTTGGGATAGCGGTGATCGGGGTTTGCGACCTTAAGGCCAGGTGAGGGCTAGAGAGGAACACTATGGAGCACTATGGAGTGGAGGTCAAGCGATGAGATGTTGCGAGGGACAGTGCGATTTTATCCACTTGTGTTTAGGGATGAGGTATGTGGTTTAGTGGTTTAAGATTTAAATGTTTGTTTACATGTGGTAGAGTGCACGTTACATATGCATGTGAAATTATGATCGATCTGAATTTGGGGACGAAATTCCCTTTAAGGAGGAGAATGTAAGACCCGAGAAATTCAATTTAAGAAAAGAGACAAAATCGTAATTTAGGTTACAAAATTGTAATTTCGGATTAAAACAAGATTTATTCTCTGAATCTGGACCAGTAAATGGTTCAGTTGGAATAGATCTTCAAGATCTAGTTAGCTGCGTAAAATTTCGAAGTAAATTCAGAAGGCAGTCGGAGTTGGCACATTTTAGGCATCGCGGTTCGGTCTTGAGTAAAGCACGATTTTGATTAAACAGTCCACATATAATACGTACTCATGTTCCATAAGTGGCATGAGTAGAGAAAGTATGAAAATAGACGGTCGAGATAGTGCCGAATGTCAAAATTGGGAAAAGAAGGGACAAAATGGTCATTTTTGAGTTTGATTAAGTTAGAAAAACGAAATTAGTTACATAGTATTGTCTTCCCCAATTTTAAAGACAAGCATTGAGAGAACCATAAATCAGAGCGATGGGTGAGATTTTGTATTTTAGTGAGAAAGCATCCCACTTCTCTTTCGATTATCAGGCGTCAGGCCGTCGCGATCTCGGGACAAGAAGGAAGAAAAACTACATGAGGAGAGAGGGCTTCGGCATTAGATGGGATTTAAGGAGTTTAGACAAACTCCTTAAGGTAGAAAGAGTTTCTCCTTACCCAGGTTTATTACATTGCTTTAAATCTTTGCGAATGTTTGAGTAGAATGCAGAGGCCGTGAGGGCCGTTTAATCGGTCCAAAACAGCAGGACGAGTGATGAATCTGAACACCCATTGGAAGCAATGTATTTATCACCACATGGCCTGATTGGGATAGAATTTGGAAATATTGTATTAAATCATGTATTGGTTTGGATGAGGTCGGGAATGGCGAGTGAGTACGGGTTCATAAAGTGACAGATGATTTGTGATTTTCGGGAATGTGTAGAGGTTTATTGATACGGCTTGATGTTCTCAAATATATATTTTGTCATGAAAATGTGTTTGATCAGTGATTGAGTTGGTGCTCGTGTTTGATCATTAGTAGTGAGCTAATTTTGATATATGAAATGAGAATTTACTTGACATGATTGTGTGAATTGATTGTTTTCTAAATATATGTGTTTATATGGCCCACATGAATTAGACTATATTGGAATTGGCATACATGCATTCCATATCTGCTTGGAACACCCTAGGACGATAGGAGTGAGTGCATAAGATGAATCTAGAAAATGTAGTTCGGAGGTTGTCTAAAATGTTAGTGATATCGGAGGGTAGTCAAACAAAATATCAATATTTAGGTGATTGATATACATCGGAGGGTAGTCCTGAAATAATATCAATGTCGTCGGAGACAATGATTGATATACACACATCGGAGGGTTGTCCTGGCTTGAACAAAATAATAATTCTCATACGGGGAGGCTTAGGCGCGGGTGTGAGTCTCGATGAGGACTTCGGTGCGGATGAGTTGAACATTCAGAGTGGGATCGTACATTTGCAGCGGATATGTGTGTTTATTTGGAACATTGCGCACTTGGGTGGGAGGTAGCCCAGCAGGGGCGATTCCGCTGCGAGCATTGCTTCGCCACAATCGGGGATATTATTTTCTGGTCTGCGGGGCGGCGTCACGAGGGACGGCCGATCTGAGAGCGAGGTTATTAGTAGGGTTGTGGCTTTGATGATTTTATACATGTATTAAATTCTCTAATTTTGATATATGTGTTGTATAAGAGTAAATTATTAACTCTTAGAGCGTGGACATAGTTGGTATGTTTTACAATGTGTGCAAACGAGTCTTGTTTGGGCCCCAGTGGCTTGGTTTTACTCATGTGATGATATATTGAATTTTATTTGAGTGGAGTTTATACGGTATTGTATTTGGTGAAGCTCCGTACAAGGAGACTTTGCAGATTTTCGTGAATGTGGTCACCCCAGACATTCCACGAGTATTCAGTGGTTGACGGGTAGTCAATGATTTAGTTCAGTCACAAAAAAAACGTATCGTACCTGATCGCCTCGGCCAGCAGAACTTCGGGTAGACAGTGTCTTAACTTGAGGCTGTGAAAATACCTTGTGATTCACTAAAATTGTTTAACAATTGGTATCCACTAAGAGTGGGCGTGATTATTATTGGTAGGGACGAGTGATGATACTTTAACTGAATCAGATCAAAGGGAAGGAAGCTAGATCCAATGACCCCGGTTTGTTCCACGACCACTATTCTTATTTCAAATTATTTTGGTAAGTTTACCAAGTAACTATGAAATGAGTACATGAATAGTATGAAATGAATACGTGAATGAGTATATAAATGAGTACATAGATAGTATATGAAATGAGTACGTGAATGAGTATATAAACGACTACATGATTGAATATATCTTTGAAAAGATATCTGAAAGTGAATATAGATTAAAATATAATATTTGAAAAATCGAATGAATCACAGTTGATGTCGAATTGTAAGCAATCGATCAATTCGACATCTTGAATTGAATCGATATCTAGAATGACACTGACGGGGATACACGATCGGCATCGGTGCGAAGGCACCGAAATTGTCGACATACGCAGGCGGGATACCTGTCGACATTAGTCATGATGGCGCCATGGCATTAAAGAAATGTTCCCGCAGCGAGAATGCAATCGGCATCACAGATCGCGATGGCGTGACATTTAAATGATACCACATGTGAGAGGTGCACCAAGCGACATCAGATTATGATGGGAGACCGAAAGATTATTCATCTTCAACAACCTTCTGGAATGATAATAAGAGCGGGACATCAAGCAGATAAGTCGAAATGTGAATTGAATAGTCAGGTGAAATAACCAACAGTGAGTGTAAATGGGATTTTTATGTATATGCTTAATCTCATAAATTGAATTGTGAAATGGTGTGCATTGAAAATGCATGTTGTGATATAATAGTAAATGATTTGGAAATTGAAAGCATGCGAAAATAAATATAGCATGAGTATATGTTGAAATAATAGGCATAGTTTAGTGTTACTGAGGATTCATGGATATTGGAGATAGAGCAGGTATAGAACACTAAGCAGAAAATGCTTAGCGTATAGTTGTTTTATCTATGCGAGGTTTAGTGAGCTGGGAAGGAAAGAGAAGATCGTGGCAGAGTCACTAAAGGGTTGGCGTATAAGTACATACCACATATACATATCATTCTTTTTTGAACATGGAAAATTTGTGAACAAATAGTTGAACTCAAAGGAAATGTTTGGTTTGTATATCATTTTGAAAGGGCATAGGTGTCTTCATTGTAGTATTTTGTGAAATGTGAATGTTTGTGAGCTACCATTTAAATGCTTCCATGTCGAAAACCTAGCAGGAATAACACAAAGAAAATGTTTTGATAAGATGGTGAAAAGAGTCGGAGTCGCAGGACTCGGGTTCGGATCCCTGCTTAGGGTTGGTAGGGGATTCGAGTCCATACACTTTGAAAAAAGAAGAGCGTAATAAAATGTAAACAAAAGAATAAGCAATGATCCTCGGAGTTCAGTTCGGACTATTGTCGGGTCGGAAGTAGGACTCGAGGAGTCATTACACACATGCTTACATCTACCATTGTCAGGAGACACAGAGACATGCTATTGTGATTTATTACGTGAAATTATGGAACTAAAACCACTCAATTTAACACCTATACAGGAGCCTTACAATTCTCTTACATCTATGTCAAGTTGAATAGAGTTGTTTGATAATGAATAAAACTGATTTTAAGTTCTGGAATTAATAATGGGGTTTAGTTTATGGCATTGCAAGTGCATAGGTCATTCAAGTAGTAAAAATTTTGTGTAAGTCCAGATATCATTCCACGAGGAATTGACACGATTCTCAAATCAAACTACTGACTACTCAGAGTCCATACTATGCAGGCCTCGATGATAAAATTTGTCCTGAGGAGTAAGGATAAACCTTGTCTGAAGGACATCTACACCTAGGATAAACAAAAATAAGCTCATTAAATTATATTAACTATGATAAGTTAGGCTGAATCAACTCTGCGCCAGAAATGAACACTAGAAAGAATCTTGTGAAGCTTGGTCGATTTTGCATTGTATCAATTTAAAACTCTATCCTCGATTGGGTAGGGATTTGTCAAGATGCCTAATAATGCGGTTTGGATTTGTCACTCTTATTCACCCGATTAAAAATCTGTTTTTCTCGACAGGGGTTTAACCTACTTGTATTTTGCACACTCTTCACAAAATCTGGGTATTTTTCTTTCTCAATACTTCATCATCTGTTCTTAAGGCTGAAATTCTTTGATCGGGAACCATGAATTTCCACAACAGTTGATGACTAAATGTAAAATCTAATGAATATTTCTCTTCCCTTGATTAGATCATAGCTAACCTGAATCAGAGTTTTCAAACATATTAAGGTGAAATCTCTGATTATTTAAGTGATAAATATTCCCTCGACATCAATTATGAGTGAACAGGGAATTCATCAAAGTGAACTCTCAGAGCCCATTAGTTCTCCAACAATGGTCCAATGTACCCACAAATTGAATGTTCCTAGCTCTCAGGAATCTTCATCTCCGTGTCACTCAGAGGGCCTCTTGGAAATCAGAGCATGATACAATCCTAGAAAGGGTTGAAACTACGTTGAGAGCAATTACATAGAAACCTATCAATCAAATAATCTCCCATATTTTAGATTTTCCTTCTAATTTATGCGAAAAGATGCAACTAACAATAAATTCAAACTGACTGACTATCTTCTCAAAATTGCATTCTGATGACGATGGAGCAGCAATACGATTACACCGCTCTATTTGTAATAAGTGGGAGCAAAACGAATTCGAGGAGTAGTCTAGATTCTAAACTGAGCGAGTAAATTGTAAAGAATTTAAATATCACTTCTAGCTAACATTCTAACTGTGGTCATTTGGTTGAGATCGAAGAAATGAAAGAAAGAAAAAAAATCTATTCTAAATATACAGTGAGTTTTCTTAACTTTCCCAGTTATTACAGGTTCCTAAAAGAAAAGCTAACTTCTAAAAGCGTGTATACTGTTATAACTTTTAGTGGGCACGATTCCAAAGCTCGGTGGATTTCCCTAAAATCAATGGCGACTCCTTGTTTTAGATCGCGACTTCAAGCATATGTGATGTAAAATTAAGATGCGGTTTTGTCTAGTGCGTGGTGACCTCGAGCCCGGTTGCAGCCTTCTTTCACTTGTTCTTACAATTGTTGAACTGTGACTTGATGTTCTCAGTCGCGACCTGGTTTCTTCGGTTAGAAAGCTTGATTGGTGAATTCGCGACATGGTGCTGTCGTGACTAGGGTTGGTTGTCGGTGAGTGAGAATTTTTGGTTGTGACCTCATTTTCTTGTTTCCGAGGAATTGGTGTCGCGACCCTCACTCTCCCCACCTTTCTTGCATTTTACGTCGCGACTCGATTCGATGTCATGACCTCTCTTCTCTTGCGACATCATTACGATTGTCTTAAGCCTTCTGTAAGCAGGTGTTATTGACGCTCAAAGCTAGTGAGTACGCTTGTTTCTTGTCGCGACATGGAATTTAGGTCACGACCAAGTATTTTCTTTAATCACTGCAATTCATGTCGCGACCTCAAAAGCATGTCGTGACCTCATTTGTTGTCGATATGATCCTTGTATGACTCCCTTTCTCATGTTGCGACTTAAAATTGTTAGTCTTTTCATTGTCTTGTCACGACATGGGATTTAGGTTACGACCTAATCATTTCTTCCCTTGCTAAAATCTATGTTGCGACCTTAGAGCGTGTGAACATAATTCTCTATCAAGTGTAGCCTCACTTCTTTGTCATAACATTATAGCGCATCTGACTCATTCGTATTGTCAAGACATGAATTCTGGTATTGACCTAGATTGGTGTCTCGACTTATCTTTATCATAGCTGAAATTTCTAGTAGAACCTTTATGAGTCTATTCGGCATTACTTTTGGTGAAACATTATTTCTCTGTTAGACCAATAATATCTTCTTTTAGGTGTCGCGACCTCAAAGCTGGTGTTGTGACATTATCTTCTTTGAGAGTCCCTTTTATGGTCTCGGCAGTTCTCTTAATGTATGGAATTTTGCTGACATTGCCATCGCTAGTTGTGACACATTCTCTGTCGTGACTTCTGGCCCGGTGTGTTACTCAGTACTTGTCGCGACCTTAAAGTATGTTTGTAACTAGACTGTTCTCCTTGGTGTCGTAACCTCGGTGGTGTCGCGACATGAAATCCTTCATGAGAAGCCACTCTTTATGTCTTAGCGACTTCTTGTAGGCGCGATGACTTTGTTGTCTCAACATATAGTATGACTTTTGGTCGCGACTTTGATTCTCTATTGCGATCTCACCTAGCCTTTGAACTGTTTTTGCTTCTGATCTTTGCTAGAATTTTCATTTCTACCAATAATTTTTGAAAAATAGAAATTTGGTAAATAGTACATATTTATGCATAAAAACAAGCAATTACATTGTAAGAACAATCAGAAAAATGGACCAAAAAATTCAATGAGTTTTTGACTCATCAGCTATCCTCCCCATTGAGCCAGCACATCTTGGCCTGACAATCACGTGGCCCATGCCACCTTCTTTTTCCATATATGATGGCTCCTCGATCAAAGTATGACCACATGTTGCACTTGATCAAGACGACTGAAACACTCAATGCGGGAGACGACAGCTTATTATGCAAAGTGTTCCCCGACCGGCAGAGGGGCCGCGCAGCTTGGTTCCATAAACTCACGGGAGATCATCAACTCGTTCAATGAGTTTGTGGGCTGCATTATTTACGTACTGTCTTAGAGTTAAAATAAAGGAAATAATTCCTGAGCTATCTTCAAGTGGGAGGGATGAGTCCATCAGCGATTTCCTGAGAAAGATTTGGGGCGAATCAACGGGTGGTGCATGACATGGATTGGTACTCATGAGCTACAAAAGAGACTTTGGTCGAACACCCCATTCTTCCACTCGTTATCCTTGGATCCGCCGTGACAATGAAGAATTACTTTGACGGGTGGATAAATGTATTCAACAGAGGAGGCAAATGCAGGCGACCTCTCGGCCAGTGATGATCATAACGAGTATGGCAGGCCACTAAGGGTCGATCACGAACAATGGGAGCAGTAAGAACAGAAGCGTTAAAGACGATACGAGAGAAAGAGGCGACCCCGCGGTTTACCCTGGGCTGTCTCTTGCAACCAGAGACTACTCCTCTCATCAGAGATCACCGACTAAATGGCCCACACAAACCAGGTTAGATCACTTAACCTGACAGTCTTTGAGATGTGATTACCATAGAGACCACGGGCACGAGACCAACCGATCTCGAAACCTAAAATTTATGGTGGAAAGGAATTGAGTAGAATTCGGCCGTCTTAGGAGATATGTTCGGAGGCGGTCAGGGGTGAAATTTGCCTACGGAGTTGAAAGAATAGCGGCCATGCGAGACTCCTTTGACCCACCATAAACACATATTGGGGCGGCCGGGATGACCATCGACATGGTTTAAGGCGCGAAGAGGTTGTTGCGTGCGACCAAGTAGGACCTAGTAAACACCGTCAGTGCTAGACATCAATAGAAGCGATCCGGGTCGAGTTAATGACCTATATCCTTTCCCCATGGCAGTCAGATTCATTTACTCCGCACCATAACGCAATCGTGCCATATGTATTAATGATTTTGATGCCTGAGATCTTGGTTAACCACAGCTTGTGTGGTGACTGTTAAACTACTATGACGAATGAACATTTCTTTAATGATTGAGTTTGGTGGCAAAATCCTATCAGGCCCAAAGGCGACCACGATGCGCGATGGGCGACAATGCTCTTCCGGTCAGGCGGAAGTAGGTAGTCAGCGGGGGCTTATTTTCAGTTGTTGAGGACTTGGGTCGTACAATGCCATTGTTGGTCGAGCCTGGCTGCATGCGATGAAAGTTGTGTGACCTTTACCGCAAATGATCGGCTACGACCCGATCTTGGGCAAGTTGACCTCTGACGACCTGACTAGCGACTCGGCGGTGCTACCCGATTTCGGTATAGGCTGGAAAGCAGAAAGCCCACATGTCCAGAACCACTCGAAGCCGAGCCTCAGAGTAAAAATTACATTTCATTTGCCAGACAGGGAGGAGGGACCGAGGGAGCGATTAGCGAGTAGACCTTAGTATCAATATGCCTAGATGGGCCGAATAAATCCACATATGTTAGTTCCCTCCAATCTAGTGGGGAGAAGGAACAAATACTGCAGGTCATGCTCCGAAATATGGATGTATTCGCTTGGACTCATTTAGACATGGACGACATTAACCCTGTACATGCCTCTTACAAATTAATGTCATCCCTTCGGCTAGGCCGGTTAAGCAGAAAGTGAGGCTTTTCCATCCAGACTGTCATTAGGTTATTGAGACGGAATAGGATAATATGAAAAGCAAGATTCATCAGGAAATAAAGTAGCTCAGGAATGACACCCAGTAATGGTGTAGTAGATCCCGAAAAAAGAAAAATGGAGAATGTGCGGCCCCACACGAGATCTCAAACTGAGCCATGCAGAAAAGGCAGCTCCACTCTACAGGATAGACCGGTGTTGTGTCGGCAGCATGGGATGTTGTCGTTCTTGGATGCACTCTTGGGATATAATCAGAATTCCATTGCATCTGGCTTGGAAAAACATCATTCATCACCACACCCACGTTTGTTATGCGCATAATGTGATCATAGTTTGGGTTAAAGAATGTCGAGGCAACGTGTCGAGGAGTTAGTAACCATTCAAGCATTACTAGAAAAACCATGGAGGTTTACATCGATGATATCATTGGTAAAGAGTCGAAAGAGCCTTGGAGACCATCTTGAACACCTCTGAGAGGCCTTTGAACTCCCTCTGTGACGTGGTATGGCTTCGATCCCTCAAAGTGCGCTTTGGAGTTAGTGTGGTCGGTTCTTGGGTTTCATGAGTGACTTCAGAGGATAGAAGCTGACCACAGCACCGACTTAAAGCTATTTTGGAATCCACAGGCTCACAGCACAAGGGTGCAGCAGTTGGTAGTTGGTTGGGCGCCTCGGGGCGATTTATCTCTCGGTTTATAGACCTCATTAGTTCTTTGCTACCCTCAGGGAGCCCGGCCAGTCGGGTGGAATGAGGGAATGTGATGAAGCCCTCCCATGACCTCCAAAGCAGTCTTGCAGAACCTCCAGGTCCTTGCAGCCACTGGCCAAACGAGAAACACTCTTAAAGTATACCTTAGCAGTTTGGATGTCTCAATGAGTCTTGCCTTGTTCAAAAGGAGATGAAAATAGAAAGCAAAGGCCCGTTATTTTAGGTGAAGCAAGTCCATAGCCGACACGAAACTGTCTGACCACCTCGAGGCGGAGGCGTGCCACAGGGTAGCAAATGAAGCTTGCCCCATACTTGAAGCATATCCCATTGTTGTGCTAAGCCGACCTTCTCCAGTTTATTCACAAGTACAAAGCATCCGGGAGGATGGCTCGATAGGTAATTGAATTGAGCGAGTTCGGTATTCAGTACAAACCAAGATTGGCTAAAAAAGGGTAAGTTATGGCAGATTTTCTGAGAGATCCCCGATCGAAATGAGCATGGGCCGGCAGGCCCAGTGGACATAATGTAAACTAGGAGCATCTGTGACAAGCCGGCATCGGTTTGCAACTTAAATCTCCGGTCGGGGAGAAAATTGAGCAGGCTATTTGTTTAGGTTCTAGCGCCTCCAACAATGAATCGGAATATGAGGCCATCTTAGTGGAATGAGCCCAAGCTCTTTGTGTCAGCAGAGCGACTTCTAGTCGAGTGATTCTCGGTTAGTGGTGAGCCCAGGGTAAAATGAAGAATATGGTCGCAGATCGAATGGCAAATATATCATGGTTAGCGGCGGCAGGCGGCTCCATCTTAAGCCCAGAACCACGTCCTTAGGATTGCGTAGAGAAGCGGACGCCTTGACCCGTGACACTTCTTGTGCGAAATAGTGTTCTTACTATCTATTATCATGGATTCTTTAATTATCCTTTATGGAGTAGAGTGTAGTAGACGAGTCTCCCCTTCTGGATGGACCCAGCTAGTCTGATATATCAGCCGGGAGAACTCTGACGAGAAGGAATAAACTCCACGGTCGAAATCCAGTCGACCAGGATATAATATGCTTTGGTTAATGGAAGCATTTGTTTAAACAATCATAGGCAGGCAGACCTTTTAAGTGGCAACTATAGATGAGGCAGTATGTATTGAGAATTAGAACTACATGAGTATCAGACAGCTGAGCCTCGATTTGATGGCCAGGACGTACGAGACCACTGGGGTGAAATAAAGAATCTATACTCCTCCGTGTCAGTAGAAACTGATGGCCCGAAGAAACTTCATGTAAACTTTGTTGACCACCTTAAAAAAACGATTAGACTCAGCTAAAGGCAAATGGGTGGATGAACTTGATAAGACCATAACTGATATATATACAAATTTATGACACTCTTGCAAGAAAAGTTATAAACTAGTGAGCTAAAATCCGTGACGGCATAAAAAACTTGTTAAAACAAAATGTAACTTGTATGCTTATAAGAATAAATATTTTGTCACTAAACTCAAAATTAAGATTTATTTGGTCTTAAAAATTGTGGTGCACGGGTCGATCTGAGTAATAAAGGTGGACCTATAAGTGGGATATCGTTCCACGAGAGATTGAAAGGGCTAAGCTTCAACTACTGACTATAAATTACTATTTGGAGGCAGTCCAGTTTGGAGAAATTTAGTAACTGTAAGAATTTTAATAACTGGAATCCTACATTTAAAATAAAGAGAAAAAAAATTTAAATACTAAATATAAATTGGACTGAACCAGATTATTGCTGGAAGTAGACATTGGGATTTCACTTTATTTGTGAGAATTATCAGTCTGCATCATAATCTAATTACATTTTCTCCTTAGTTGGAATGGGATTGTCGAGAGGCAAGAGGTAGTATAGTTTGGATTCCTCCTCGAACCATAATTTTCACTGAGTAGAGATTCATGTTCATTTCTGAATCATGATTCTAATCAATTACTTGTAATTAGAATTTCTTTATAAGATTTGAGTATTTTTCTTTTCCAATACTTCATACCCATTTCTTATGACTACAGATTTCTTGCTTCCCAAGATAGGGCAATTACTAGATTTCTACAAAATGAATGATGTCTCATCCTTAAGATTTGAAAGAGTTTCCGCTTTCATAGTGATCTCGGCTAACTGCAGGGATCAAGATCATTCCTACAGACCCGAGGAGAGATCTCTAGTGGTTAAATTGATATCTAACAACCCTTCTCAAACCATGAGCAAATTGGGAATTATCTAGTAACCTTTCGAGGCTCATTAGTTCTTCAATATTAGTCTAGCATACCCCAGTAACTGATCATGCTCTGAGAATCTCACATCTACGTCACTCGAGAGGGCCTCTGAAAATCGAGCTGAACAATGATCCTTTAAATAGCGTGTGTACTAAGATTGGGAGCAAATTAATTTCTATCACCATCGAATAGAATTGAAACCCTCGACTTGAAATTTTCTTCTCATTGTGCGAAGAAAGACCCATAACAAACATCGGATCTTTCTACAGCGAGAGAGTTGTGTTCTGAAAATGATTCACATTATACAAGAAATATGATAAGAAAAATTCCCTTGCTTGCAATCAGCGAAGAAATGAGTTCCAACTTTTGTGCAGGAAGTTCATTGAATTCAAGCGATGTCGTAAATAAATTTGATTTAAATTCAGCGAGAAGCTTTTGAACAATTTACATTTAGGATCCGATAAACAAATTAGCGGTCCTACTCTAAATCTAATCTCTGAAGAAAAGAAAAATAAGAAAAATAAAAGAAAGAAAAAAATATAATAATACAAAGAGGTTCTCCCGACTCGGGTACTTTAGTTGCGTCAGAATCTTGGATTGGCGCATCGCTTTGAAGTAATCGTTTCTATTTATAAAGCCCTCAGTTTAGACTTAAAATTGAGCTATGTGTGAGATCCACAAAAATTATGGCCAGATTTGCCTTCTGTCATGACACAGAAAGTTGTGTCGCGTAGTTTTGTGTCTTTGTTGCGGTATCGCGATCGTCTGTCGCGACGAAGATCTTATGCTCCCTTCTTGCTTCGATTCACGGCAGCGTATTTTGTTTAAACAATCTTCTTTCTTTTGTTATGATAACTGCGATGGGGTTTCCTTTGTCGCGACAATATTTTGTGCATTCACGAGAAAGCAGTTATGTTGCAACATCGATAATCATGTCATAACACGGTTCGGTCGACTTATGAAGTTAGTGTCGCGACCGAGTTTTCATGTCAGCGGCTTGACATCTGACCGGGTTTATGTTGCAACCTTTGTCTTGTATTATCTGCATTTAAACCGCGACCGAGAAGATGCGTCCTGATAGGAGCTTGTTGCCACTAAGCGACTTCTTATTGCAGCTTTGTTATGATGTTGCGATATGACATCTTGGTGTTATCCCGATATTTCTTTGTTGTGACTGGATTTTCATGTCGCGACAAAGATCTTACGTGTTTAAGCCACTAGATTGCATACCGTGACCCGGTTTGTTATGTAGTGGTGAGGAGCTTCTTTTACCATTTATTGAAACCTTTGTCGCGACATATAAGAGAAATGCATCGCGACCTCGTTTCTCTCTCTGTTAGCTTATTTTTGTGTTGCGACATTTAAGATGCATGTCGCGACATAGATTTATCCTCGGCGAGTATATTTGCGGCGTTAGGTTCTCGCTGTGCGACCGGGCCGGTTCAATAGTAAGGCGTCACGATCGCGACATAAATTTTCTTGTTGTGATTAAACTTCTTCTTTAAATTGCTCTCTTCTCTCGACCGAGGTCCTCCGTATTCTGAGAGTCGATGTCGCGATAAGCGGCGAGTAGATTACATCCGCGACATAGATTAAGCATACGATATTTCATTATATGCGTAACATATAGCTGATCTTTGTCTTAATTCTTCCCATTTCTTATTGCGACATACTATCTTTGTTGTGACATAGCTCATGCGATTTTTAGATCTTGTGTTGCGACACGGTTCTCTAGCCATTTGCTTAGGCGTTTATCATGACACATTCAGACTTCTATCGCGATAGAGGCTAACTATGATTGCTTTTTTCTCTTCTTTCTTGTTGGAAATCTCTCCTTTTTGAATTAACTCCTATAAAACACAAAGTTTATAAATATTCCATAATTTTGCATTAAAATAACTGCGAAAATAAAACAGCCACGGAAAATGGATTAAAAATAGATGAGGTTTAGACTCCTTGAACTTCATGAGGAGTACTTTGGGCTTTCTGTGGAAAGACGACGCCAAACCCAGTCAGTATATCCCCCTTCGCTCACTTATGGGATGGAGGCTATAGTCCTAACAGAAATCGGCATGCACGCTCCGGTGATATACAGAAGCGGTCGAATGAATCGTGACTAAGAAGACTGGGCATGGCGGCCATTTGCGAGCCGATGGGCATCTTGAATAGCATCATACCACGCGAGGTTCGCAGGCTGTCTGACCAGACGTGTGGGAGCCCCCCAGTGTTTGTGGGGATGCAGTCTTAAGAAAAGTTTTGAACTGGCCAAGATCCGTAGTGGAAAGTTCCAGCCAGTAGGAAGGGTATAGGTATAACGGTGACTAGTCAGCATCATGCCATTAAAACCAGACTAGGCAGGACTGTACCTAGAATGTGGAATGTTATGCACCTTAAAATGTTTTATCAATAAAGAATGATTCAATTTCTAACCATGTTCTTGTCTGATTTTGCATTATAAAGTCAGGAGTAGGAGTTGATGTCCCCTCTTGAAGCCCAGTATAGTTGATACTTGTTGGTTCATAATAAAGTCAGGAGTGGAGTTGATGTCTTATCGGCTAGTATAGTTGATACTGGCCTAATAGTTCATTACAAATGGGTAAAGGTTGATGTCCTACCTTGATGATTATGATTGATGCCTAATTGGTTTATTACAAAGCTTGTTAAAAGGTTGATGTCTGGCAGAGTATAGTTGATGCTGGTGGTTCATAACAAAGCCAGGTAAGGTTGATGTTCTCTAGGCCCGATATTATTGATACTGATTGGTTCGTATCAAAGTCGGGTAGGGTTGATGTCTGAGCCAGTATAGTTGATGCTCGGTGGTTCATAACAAAGACCCAAGATTAAGGTTGATGTCCTCTGAAGCCCGATTGTAGTTGATGACCCGGTAGGTTCGCAATAAAAGTCGGGTAAGGTTGATGTCCCTCTGACCCGTTATGGTTAATGCTAGTTGGTTCATTGAAACTTGACGAAGAGCGGCTAGGCAAGGGGACAAATGGAACCTGGTCTCTGGAGTATTCATCCGGACTTGATGTAGCGCCCCAGGCAAAAGTGTCCGTTGACTCCTATGACTCATTGAAAATCTATGCATCTTGTATGCAGAATAGCATATACGAGTAAAATAATACATGGGACCATTAAATGTACTCATAAGACCAAAATAATCAACTATATTTTTCATAGTTTCCATACTGTTCTGGGTTATACATATTTACATAAATATTTACTCAAAGCCACATTTGAGCTTCCTTCTCGAAAAGCTATCTCTGCGGAGTGCGAAAATCTCACTGGATAGTCTCTGTACTGAAAGGAGTCCACGGCCCAGGGCAGGCAAAACCAGTAGAAAGTTTTCCTCTGAGTTACTCCCACTACAAATGCATATCTGATAGCATATATAAACAATGATCACGTTCCATTCCATACGGTTATTCACTGTATATGAGATATACATGTCGTAAAACAGGATCTGACCCTCATGCTCACCACTGAGTCCCAGTAGGCTCCTCACATGCATTGCCCAGTGTGACTAAAACAAGTCATACGTGTCTTATGTGGCTAACCATTTGAACTGACCTCGATTTATTTATGAGTTTTCCTTTATTTTGTGGGCCACCCAGTTTAGGGTTTACAAGTAGGGCGCCATGCGCCTTTTCGACATTTCACGAACTTAAATCACGGGATTCATGTCTAGCAGTGAATAACATTTTGGGACTTTCTGCAGGAAGGGGATGTGACTTGCTCACTTGAGGCATGTAATTTATCATTTTGATCATTTTGCACCTCGTGGATCTCTACTTTGGACTTTGTCCCGATTTTTCCAGTTCACGACCGTTCTGACAGATTGAATAAACCTTTCCTGCACCCACACCCAGGCCCCATTCGATGTGTAGTATATCAGAATGCATGATGTAATCATTTTCCTCGTATTACATGCATGAATGAGCACTACGTAGAGCAACTACATCTGTTTGAATGATTATAATTTATCGTATAATGCTTTACATCTGACCCGTATTAATACATCGAGCATGCATGACATAACATTTCCACACTGCGCATGTCATTCGAAACCGTGACTAACACACAATTAGGTCTCGACTTGGACCATTCAGCGGGGGTACCTCGGCCTTATGAGCTTGAACCATTTTGGTTCGATCCTTATCATCCACGTAAACGACCATATTTTCAGAAACTTTGATTTCTAGTTCAAATAACTCCACGGAGTCGGTGACATGTAAGCCGATCATGAAATCATACCCTTTAATCGAAGCTTGATAATTTACATGGCCTCAGCCATGACCTAAGTAGCAAAGCCTTTGAATTTAAAAATATGTAGGAAAATATCCTACCTCTTGGAGTTTGTAAACTCCGACGACTGAAATCCGTAGAATCCCGCTGCGTGCACCAGCTTTAGTACTCGGAAGCCCATCGAGCGTCATTGCTTGAAATGGGAGAAATCTTCCTTTTCCCTTTCCTTCTTTCTCTATTTTCCTCCCTTTTCTCTCTACGAACCGTTTCCCTCCTTTGTTCCTCTTTCTCTTTCTTTTCTTTTCCTTTTTGCTTATCTATTCTTTTCTCATTACCATTTCGTTTTAAAATGTTTCTCCTCATTTCTCTTCTCTTTTGGAGCCACCGTATCCTGGGTCAAAGGAGTGCTCCCCATTTCCTCGAAGTTAAAGTGTGGCTCATTTATATTTTTCTCTTCTTTTCTTAAACCCTCATTCATGACATCGTCACCACGGCTGGCTCGATATGAGCCATAAGTTCCTTCCCACACATGGCTCAATGTGAGCCATTCCTTTTAAGTGGACCACATGGCTCACCAAGTATCACATTCTTAAGTGCCGTGTGGCATCCCATAACCTTCTGTTGTAAGCCCAGGCACCACAGCCTCAGCGTATGAAGTCAGGCCACCTCGAATCCAGCGAGGTCGGCGTGTGGAAACTACAGAAGACTGTGAGGGGCAGATTCACGAAATCAGTTTTGTCATCGAGATCTTAGAAAATTACGGATTTTCAATAAAAATTACTATTTTACCTTTTATCCAAAATCGTGGATTTTAAGGGTTTCACTTGATACATGTCTACTCAATGTATGCATCTTTTATGACTAAATAGACTAAATTAATGATTAAACCAGAAGAAAGCAACAACATCAGATTAACAGACAACAAATACTTTATTATGGAAACTCGATTCTGAAATAGCCCTGTTGAGGTACACATAACATCCGTAGAAGGTAGAAGCTCATGACAATCCCCCAATACAACCAAAAGCATCATACTCCTCACTCTCACCCCAGATTGCCTCTAAATTGGGAAAAATCGCCTCATTCCACTGGTAGAGAGATGCTCACATACCATTGATATCACATCTCGAAGCTGCGGTAGGGCCTCCTCTCTGGCGCATTCATCACCTCACCAGGACGAACATCGATGGACGTAGTTTCGGTAGAGACGGCCCGAGAGGCATCAGAGTTAATAAGGAACTGCAGGATGAGCTGACCAATGTCCGACATCCAATCTAGAACCTTAGGTTGGCTTCCCTGGAAAGTAGCGTATGTGCGAAAGCCTGCGACCCATACCACGTAGTTGAAGATCACGTCAAGCCCTCCTCGTATGCGAGCGCCTCCTTTAGGGCCTTTTCTCTTTGGGCCTGCTGCTCGAATAGCTAACCTTCATCCTTCCATAGTCGAGCTCGGCGGCGGGAGGCGTTGATCGACCTCTGATGGGCGGCCTCGGATTGCATATACATTGTATACTTTGAAGCGGGCATTTTGGACCTTGGCCAACTCGGACTCCACCTTTGCCCTGGCATTCCCTGCCGCATCGGCATCCATGCGGGCTATCAAAGCTTCGTGGTGAGCAGCGTCTCTCTTTGCCTCTGCTCGGGCCACCTTCTCGACGCTTTCCTTGGCCTCCTTCTCCCAACGCTGGGAGTTTGACTCTGCTTCAGCTAAAGAAGCACTCAGCCACGTATGGTCGAAAGCAGATTATTATTAGAGCACTAGAACTCTGACCTCTCGCATCCCTAGCGAAATTTGGAACTCTCGATCTTTGGTGGTCATCCGAATAGGCGTAATAACATGCAAAATGGCACATTAGAATGGGTGATTACTGAACATATCTTTTAGGAAACGATTTTGATAATTGTAAACTTACGGCTTTATCGACTAGGCGAAGTTTGGTCACGTGTGGCATCTGTCTGACCACTTGTTGAAGATCGTCCTTACAAACATGGGCAGGGACTAAGACGGCATACTCTTTGCCCCTCTCCTTGGCCCACATAGCTAAAGGCATCCGAAGTAATGCTGGAAATAGTTGGTGCATATGGGCGCGGGTTCACCGTCGAATGAAAACATAGCGATTGGTAATCCTCACAGGCACCGGGAGGCCCGAGTGCTTTGCTCAGTGGGGGCCCGACCACATGGAGGAATGTAAGGATTCAGCGGCTAGTTGGAAGACGACGACCTCTGGCGCCCTGAATGCAGGTGGATGTGTGGCCTTATGTACGCGAGGCTAACAGCTTTGCTCGGGAGAATGTCACTCTAGACCTGCGCAGGTTAAGGGAGACCTCTCCTAGCATCAAATGAGGCAGGCCCTCAGCGGCGGCCGTGACCCATCTCGGGAGAGTCTGCAGAAGGTTGCTCCTTTGCACATCTGAACCTTGGAGTTAGGTCTTTGATCTGCCTCTTGACCTTGAGGCGTCGGTCGCACTTAGGCTGCACTGTTTCACTTTTGTGCCCAGAGTTATGGGCAAGGATCAATCATCTCGTCCTCCTCTTCTTCCCTCTTGCGCTAGTAGGGATTGTTCAGATATTGAGAGACAAGGGCAAAATCTCACCCATCGACGCTCTTAGCTGGGTCGGGCTGCCTTCCACTTCTTAGATGCTTAGGGCGGGGTGAGAACCACTATTTCGTAAAGAAGACGGTGAGGCATTTACCCTATCGACCTTCTTGATGCTCGAGGGCGAAGGCGGAATCCTCCTGGCGAAGAAGGTTGCGGCCTCAGGTACTAATCACGATTCTTGACGATCGTCTCGGTCTCGAGTCTTGGTGGAGCGGTATGAACTAAATTTGAAGATCGGCGTAGCGTAATGTGGCCCTCCACTATTTCTTGGGAGGCGTGGAATGGCGCTGGAAGAATATAGGGAGAGGAGTGCTGACTCAGCTCCACGAAGATTCCTCACGGTTAAGAGGAATTTCGTGATGCGATTCCGGTCGAGAAATCTCGGCTTGACTTTTAGATATTGAAGCGACTTTCTCCGCTTTAGTTTACCATTCTACCTCTCTGTCTTTTCCCTGCACGAAAAACTATTTATTAAGAAAATATGTAGGATAACCATACAATGACATACAAATCCCACAACTTGAACACACCTGGGAATGACATTGATCGGTTGAAGTAAATGGGTCGAGAACTGGGGTCTCTCATACGAATGCCCCAGCGAGATCACACCGCCGCCTCGGTCTTAGGCGGCCAGAGTCTGTAACAAATTGCATTTGAGGGCTGATGGCGAGATGGTCGGCCTCATCTTTGGCAGTGTAAATGAAGAAGACCTCTACGAAAACATCCGATTAGTAAAGGAGGTTGATCGCTACACGTCGGGTTCGAATGACATTGGATGGATAAGAGCGAGGGCGCTCAGAAGAAGTAGGTGCTTGACCGGGGCGAAATAGTAGACGGGGCCGGATGTGAAGTTGTTCCGGGTAAAATATCTTTGCACCATTTCGCGCCGATAGTGGATTCGTAGGCAGATTCGACGACTCAAATCGATATTGGCCATGGTGGCAGTAAGACTTCGCTCCTCCATGGGCGAAGAAAGTAGTATTTGCTTACGAAGAGTATCCGGCGAGGCCCTCTTTTGTACTCGGCGCTTTAAGTAGAAGTCTCTTGCGACCTCCGCATATCTTCTTGACGACAACGACTCAAAGGATAGAGAAGGGAATCGATTCCATGCGAATACAAAGTAAATGGCGAAGCAGCGAACACGACGGGAGAAGCCAGGACGCCTCCATGCGGTTGTGGGCGTGTCAGAGACGACACCTCCTGAATTCGCATCGCAAAGAAGAACATGCGTGTTTGAATCTAACACGGAATAAACACTTTAGGCTTACAGAAGATAGGGGAAGACAAGCGCTAAAGACCTCCACGAAATACGCATGACCTTACCTGTGAAGTAATGTGACTCTTAAGCGAAGCTAGAAAATGAACATGCAGACACGATGGGAGCGGTGAAATCAGAATTATGACTCCACTATAAGTATAGGCGTACAGCACCTACGGGTGCATTAAATGTGCCATTTGACTCATACGCCCTCGAGCGATTTTGAATCCTAGCGACACTTCCCTTACTGAGGCGCGATAAACGAAGTGTGGGCCAGGCTTATGAGCCCTCGGGCTTGGAGCGCCGTGCCTCTCGATGGATGAGCAGGCGAAAAAGACGACTCGTCTGATCCAGGTCGAAGGATCGATCCATTCTAGAATTCATCAACGTATAACCCTATCGAGGTTAGTACCCACATTCTTGGCCAGGATTAGCGACATGAGAAAAGTATGAGTGACGAAATCTGAGAAATGTCAGCTCTGATTCATTTAATTATAATCGTTCATAATTACATAACAACACTTTGACCAGCGATCATGCTTCATGATTACCAACCGGCGCAAAAATGATACGAAAGGAGAAGAAGAGAGGAAGTGGAAAGAAGAGGCCTAAGAAGAGGAAGAGAGAAGTTGAAGAAGAGAGGCTAAGAAAGAGATCTAAAGAAAATGAAAAATCCTCGGCATGAATAGCCGCTGTTTGGCAATATGAATCTGGCGCCCTTTCGGTGATGCCCCGAAGTAAAGAGGGGGGGCATCTGAGGACTCTGTAGAACATGGATATATACAATTCACATTGATTTGGGAGAGGTCATGGTTGGGGAGGATTCCATTATGCCGGATTTCAGACACGAGGAGACCCTGGCGAAGGGCATATAAAGAGGCACAAAAATATCCCTCTGAAAACAAATTAGCACGCTCCTTGCGTTTGTAGCCTCGTGACCCTATCGACATCACACACTCAGCCTAAAACGATGAAGCCACGGTATCAGCGGCGTAGAAGCGATTATGCAGCCATACATACACAGAAACTCAAAATCATTGTTAGCCTCAAAAGAATCCATTACCCTACGGCCTTTTATAGGGGTTTCGAACCTATAAGCCACATTAAATGTGTTAGCAAAAATAGAAAATCCCTAAGCGTACACACGTTGGAAGGCGCCCAGCATTCGCAGTCCTCGGTTCCCGGCGACCAACGGGTGATCTGATATTTTCCGGTAGGAAGGCCGACCTCTGATCACGGAGATGCAGGGCGTTGTAGGAACCATGGCTTTTGGTGGATCAAAGCCCGTGGAGGCCAGTATCCTCACAACATGGATCAGATCTGGCGGCGAATCAGACCAGTGGACTATCCGACCATAAGCGAAGGCCGTAGTAATGACTATTGTCTAGGCACATCTTCTCTTAATGGCTTAGTCTCTGAAGATAGCATTGATAATTTCAATGATCCCTCGCGTTTCGAGAACACATGTCCCTGACCACATGCCAACCACCCTTAGGATGGTGAGACTGGATCATTAGAGAGCGAAGATTTGGGTGACTTGGCTATCAAAGGAAAATGGTTATTAGCAAAATAAGCGCCTCATCATGTTTAAAGCTTGATGCCTTTGTAAAAGTGGATCATCCTCTCTTCCTTCATAAATAAGGAAGAATAGTGACAAAAGGTATGTAAAATACACTACCAAAATGGACATTTATGCTCTACATTTAACCCAAGTACAGCTTGGCGTCGGAGGCGAAGTGACACACCACCATCGGTGCCTTGATGGTGACATTTGCGGGTCTTGTTTGTCGGGTTAATGCCTCGGCGATTTGGTGATGTGAGTCGAGAAGCGACGCTGGTCACATGGTAAAAGCCGCTGATAGTATCCATGATACCCTGATCATCTTTTATTCGCGAGGATCTAGGTTTGTTTTTTTTGTTTTGTTTTTATGTTGTCTTATTTCGTGGAGAAGATGGATTCTTCGATCTTTTACATTTCGAAGTCGTTTTGTGTTGATTGATTCCTTTCCTTATGCATGTAGCATAATGATAATTTAGTCTTCTTATAAGTAAGGATCCCTCTACATTTAGGATTTTTAAGATTCGAAATGAGCACAATTATTCCTTATATACTTCCTTCTTCCTTCTTATGAATCTCTTACTTAATTTGTAGTTGGTAGCTAGTTAAGGTAAGATCCATTTTTTCTTATACTCGGTTATACATGGCTTTAGACACGTGAGAGAGAATATTTGTTGCAACATCTACTACGTCAATGATGACACACATTTATGAATGATTTTATTTTTATGAGGAAGCCCGATAATCATGACATCCATCTCTCTTTGTCTAGGCTTGATGGCAATCTTCTCGCCAGTCTTACATATCATGACATCTTTGTAGTATGATCCATTTCCAATTGTTGAAAAATTATGATCAAATTAAAGACTTAAAACCAAGTTCATGTCTCTGATTTAAAAATTATTTCATAAAGATGACAAAATATTTTGATAAATTGTCCAATAAACCTTAGGTACAACACAATAGAAAGCATAAATCAACATATACTTGATAGTATCAGCGAGAGTTTACCAAGGTGATACCTAAGAACATTGGGCCAGTTTATCAAATATTATTTAAATAAGGGGACTTCACCTTGGCTTCAAGTTGGTTTTGTCATAATTTTTCAAATAAATTGAAATAAAACTCCTGCATATTTTCCCAGAGGAGTATTCATTGCTACATAAAGAAGAAATGAATAAAGCGAACTAACATGGATTAACTTTATTTACAAATTATAGCAAAGCCAAAGAAAGGTTAGGTCGCCATCGCTCTAAAGAGTTTTGACATTAATATAGTAATTTCACATAAATTCCTTAAAATACCAATATTCATAAATATTTTAAATTTATAGTAAATTTTGAAAAGAGGAGAGAGAGAGAATATTGTATAGGATAATTCCTTATCATATTGAGAACAAAATGTCCTGGGGGATTAGGACATTCTGATTGGAATATATTGTGAAAGATATAACAAACAAATGTTAGCAAAAGCCGTAATAGTTCTAGTCTCCAGTGTTCAAAATGTTGTTGTTGGTGTTAAATTATATTATTATATTCTTATTATTTGTATGATACTTTTTTTTTTTTTTTTTATTATTTTAGTGAGTTTCTTATTCTTGGCATTTTGGGATTTATTTTCTATTAGGATTCTTCTAATAAGTTTATATAAAGACCTTTGTTATGTAATTTTTATAAAGATTATTCATTCCAATAAATTTGATTTCTCTTTGTATTATCAAAGGTGGGTTTCTAATTTTTTAACGATTAAGTATGTCTCAAATTTCTAATTAGTATTTTATTCTTTTTGTAAAGAATATTGTATAAGATAATTCCTAGTTGTTATATTATTGTAGTATTAATTTCCTTATACAATAATGAAGTTGTTAGAATATCATATAAATATTACACGTCGAGAGGAAAAGTTATGATAAAAAAGAAATAGGTTTATAAAGGTTATTCGGTGTGGGTAGTGATGTAAGAGTTTGAGAGAATGAGGTTTTGTGAGGAGGTATTTTCTCCGATATTGAGCATTTAGAGTTTTGTGATTTTGTGATTTTCATGAGTCGTATGATGCTTTGCTGGCTCGATCTTAAGTCTCGATGTTTCGAGAATAGTGGAAAGATTCTCTCATCTGTGGATGTATGCATGTTTCGCGAGGAACCACGTCGCCCTTGTACACGCACATGTTGGTTTCTCTTTATCTTTATGTTTTTAGATTCATATTCTTATGTATCAAGCTTTAACTGTGCTGTGCTTACAGTTGATTAATCATCCCTTGCTCGATTCATGTCCTTGTTATAATAAAACCTAAGGCTTTGAATCAAGCGAGCGCAGCAGGATGTATGAGTCTAGTCTCAGTAGGAAATTAATTTACAAGTTAATTTATTAATTATGAACTAAATATAATCATATTACAATTTTTAATTATATATAATTATGCATGTTAGTATGAGATGATTTAATATTAACTAGCTATGTGTTCATGATTATCTTTTCTTTGCTTTGGTAAACTCATTAACCAAAGCTTTAGTTATCTATTATTAGCTATATGTATAAATAAATAAATAAAACCACATAATTTTAAGAGGTTTTATAGAAGACAACAGGGGAGAAGGAAAGAGTCATCAACTCTAACTTTTCTTTAATCTCATCCTTTGCAGATTTGGGAAACAAATGACAGTCAATAATTTCGGATCCATGTTATATATGTTTTCTACACATCATAATTAATATATATATATATATATATATATATATATATATATATATATATATATATATATATATATATATATATATATATATTTATATTTAATGAATGTATTATTGATTGTTGATCGATTATTTTTATTTCAATAAATAGTATTGCTTTTGCAAAATGATCTAGCAGTAATTTGATATCAAACATTTGTTTTGTAACCCTGGAATCATCCCACAAAGATTGTATTCATCAAGTTCCAAAATTAATCTAAACCAAATTTTATTTGAGCAAATGAACTGAAGAATTGAATGATATTGATTAAACTAAATGGAAACACTAGACAATTGAATAGATAAAAATCAATTTACAAAAACTCTAGGACAGAATTTCCACCAAAATCAATCGATT
This sequence comes from Tetrastigma voinierianum, assembly GCA_016808115.1. Taxonomy (NCBI): domain Eukaryota; kingdom Viridiplantae; phylum Streptophyta; class Magnoliopsida; order Vitales; family Vitaceae; genus Tetrastigma; species Tetrastigma voinierianum. The sequence goes on from JAEQBH010003647.1 coordinate 339,077, forward strand.
TGAATCCACCCCTAGTTTAATTGCTTATCAATATTTATTCCTATGTTTATAGTGGACTCCTCAAATGTAATTATTAATCTTTTCTCAAACATCAATAACATATTTTCCAATAGACAGAAGATAACAACATTTTACGCAATGCTTCTATAAATTTATGGAACTAGACCCAAACATGAAATCATAAGGCAAATATCAATATCATAAATATCTACTATTCTATGGAACTCAATTATCACTTCTGATCTAAAATCAAATCTGGTCCAAGTAAATAGTATGACGATTACTCACGAAGCATTAAAGAAGAATGAAATATTCAACAAAGAAATGAAATAAACATCAATCAATTGGAAACTAAATAGAATTCAAACATTAATGGTTGGCTACATTGTAGCCTAGAAAAGAAAAAACTAAAACATGCTAAAATTAGAAATAAAAACATAGATGTTAAGAGAGTCATACAGAGAAGCTTAGGGTAGGTAGAAAATCTTTCTTATGACTTGTTCTCTCTAAAAGAACGGTAATGGGTGTCCGATACGAAAGCCTTTGAAGCCCTTAAAGTATCTATTTTATAGTCTTTGCCGTATGGGAAGCTCAAAAGAGGGCCAAAATTCAGGAAAGTCAGGCTTTAGGCTCGTATCGTAGTGTTGAGGTGCCATATTGAGGCTCTGTGGCATCCTGACTATTGTCACTTTGGGGTTTTGTGCTCTCGATCCTTCTCTTTCTGCTCCCTTGTGTCGTTGCTCCTCGAGATTGTTCTAGCTATCTGAAATAAAGTAAGTATTGAAACACTCATAAAAAGACTTTGAAACTCTGAAATATCAAGTAGAATATAAAATGATGATGCAAAAATTCATATCAAATACTGACTTTATATTTTGCTAATCATGAGCAAAGAAACAAAATAAGAGTGAATACATTGTAGATATAAAATGGGGAGTGAAATGAGTGAGTATTGACTTGATTTAAATTGCTAGATAGCCTCGAGATCTCATACTCATAGATAGTGTGGAGAAAACTTAAGGTAGTGTGATTTAGTGGATTTATTGTTGTGATTTTGTCTTAGCAAAAGAACCTCTATGTGTGTGTGTAATATTATTAAGTCTTGCCTTTCCCAACCATTAGCAGCCTAGATGAATTTATGTGAATAGTTATATTTATGATGGATCTCATATAATGGATATTTGAAACTATGTGCTTATTTTTATATCACTCTCCACTATTATAGAATGGAAAGACACAGCTCTTGGGATCATTAGGTGCAAACATAATGTATGAGAAATGCATAGTTGAGATGGGATATCTGATAGAATTTATGGCTAAAGTTCACCCATGATCACACATTCTTTCTAACTCATTGAGCTTCCTCGATACTTCTCATCACTGAAAATTTATTGATTTATATCTTCGACATTGTTCACCATAACTCCTTTTATTCCACATGATATAAACATATGGGTGCCTGAGTAGTCTGCGATGTTTGATTCCTTAGCTTTCTCCAAACCTTACTTGAGCTTTCCTTGATAGTTTCGAAACCCGATTGGCTTTAGAGTATTAGGTCTTAAAACACTCCTTGATCTATTACTCGAGTTAGGGAGGCTAAAACCAAACTTACTCTTTTTTTCTTTTTCATATCATATCACCCTTCACCCGATTTCCATAGTTGAAATAATTCTCATTGATTACACATACCTTATTAAGCGAGGTTGCTCAGTGATATTCAATGGTAAGAGATATTGTAGCTAAATAGGCTAATTATTTTTTTTTTTGACTCAACGCCCAGGTGACTAGGATAAAGATTGGCATGCACATGGTGGCTTAAAAGTCTCAACGATCCAAAAAATGGCTAAATAATCCTTTCGATTGTTGTGTTGTTTAGATTTGCCTCGGTGATAATCAGGCAGTTCTAGAGCTCTTTAGGATCTTGAAGTTTATTTGTTCGCATAAGAGAGAATTTTCTCTAAGCAAGCAAGAATGGCTAAATAGCTAGAACATGCTCAAAATGTCAAGGGATTTCTAACAAGACACCAGCCAACAATAGAGATCAAACATAAATTTAAAATAACACCATCCATTTTCCCACATACTATGATTAAGTGATTTCATCATACGCCTTGAGCCGACAAATCTCATCCAAAACTAACTCTTTTTTGGTTTTGTTTTTTTTTATTTTGAAATAATGCTGAATCTTACAACTAAAATTAACAAAAGCAAAAACCAAAGGAAAAACTAAAACAAAACAAACGAAGAGAAAATTAAAACAAATGACAGCCTTTGAGCTTAAAAGCAGACATTTGTCCTCTATGTAAAGATAAACACGAAAAAAAGAAAGACTTCACTAAGGATGATCAAACATAAATTTAAAATTACACCTTCCATTTTCCACATACTAAAGGCAGTTCAATCAGTTTTCATCATTGACCTTAAACAACAAATCTCACCAAAACTCACTCTTTTTTTGGTTTTTTGTTTTTTTGTTTTTATTTAGCAGTTTATTTTGAGTTTTTTTTAAATGTGCTGAATCTTTAGCTAAAAGTTATACAAAAACAGCTTAAAGGCTTAGGAAGGCCTAAAACAAAACAAACCAAAGAATAAAATAAAAGGCAAACAATCAAGCGACACCCCCGAGCTTAAAGCGAACGTTGTCCTCTATGAGATAAGCCTGAAAGACTTATGGCTGGGATGATCAAACATAAATTTAAAATAACACATACTGCGGAGTTCAATAAGTTTTTATCATCGGCATTAGACAACAAATCTCACCAAAACTCGCTATTTTTTTAGTTTTTTGTTTTGTTTTGTTTTTATTTTTGTTTTTGTTTTTGTTTTAAATGTCTTTGAATCACCCACAGCTAAGATTAACAAAAGCAACTTGCCAAAGCCAAAGGAAAAACTAAAACAAAACAAACAAAAGAGAAAACTAAAACAAACAACCAAAAATTGACACCCCCAAACTTAAAACCGAACATTGTCCTCTAGCAAGATAAGCACAAAAAAGCACTTCTCGATGATCACCTCCTCCCGATGCATCTTTAGAGCGTTTCGTGATGGCGAATTGGCTCTAAGGTAAGGTTTTGCTCTCAATCCTCCTCCTTGCTCCACTTGTGTCATTGCTCTAAGATTATTCTAGCTATCAAAATCAATATAAAATGCATCAAAACACTCATAAAAAAAGACTTTGAAAATTACAAAACATAAAGTATAGAATATGAATAAAATGAGTATGAAATTCACTTATTAATCACATAACAGGATTTGAGAAAAGGGCACCGAATAAAAAGATGGGTAATATATATTGGAAACATATAATTTCAATATCTTAATTTGGTTTGAAAGGTCTCTCGTTAGTGGTTCCAAAGAATCTTATTAAAATGTACAAACGTACCTTTAGAAGACATTTGAATGGGTTACATAAAATAAACAGAATGTTGCACAACCAAATCCTCACCAACATGGTAGCTTCTAGCAAATGAATTATGTGTGAATAGAAATTATTTTCGTGGAAGGAACACCACTGATTAAATAATGTCAGAGTAATAACCTTTCTTTAGAAAAGCACATCGTTGATCAATATTCGTGGAATGTGAGCCATATAATCCCACTCTCTTTTCCTTTGTGAACTCTAAGACCGCCTGCCAAAGAACTGACACTTTGATGGTTAGAAAAGAGAGGGATGCCAAGTCTCTTTGTCAAGGATCTAGATTAGGCGCCAAGATGCGAGCTCATCGAGAGAGGTAATGTGGAAGACCGATTCCGTCAAAGACCTGAGCATTGTAATCGAGAGATGAATAATCGTTGAAGAGATGTAAGGTGTCACACCTTCTTCCTAAAGGCAAGGATTTGAGCATTGGGCAATGGATGCATGGATAATTCGCAAGAGACGTGTTGTTGAAGTCTCCACCTAGTGATTTGAGTTTGGCACCTTCGATTACAGAGGTATGTGAGGGCAAACAGAGCTCACTGAATGACTCCACCTCTCCGCATCCACCCTCTGATTTTGAGTTCGCAGAGAATCCAAGTGTCCGCAGAAATCTAAGTTCGCCGCAGCGTAGCCTTCGTCGCAATTGCAAACTTCAAGTTCACTTAGACTGAGGGCAAACCATCTATCCAAGACACTGCGGACAATCTTAACCTCAAACTCCGCAAGGAAGCGTAATTCAATATATCTGTATCACGGACACCCTGGATTCGCAAGGACCGGAAGGGGGTGGTGGTTCTAACGGAGTATCGCGACCTTCAGCTTCGAGCATTGCAAGATCTCATAACATGCCGAGTCGAGAGTAGACAATTCAATCATTTCAATATCATAGCACCCTTCGATTCGCAAGAACCGGAAGGGCGCGGTCTCCCCGAATCGTGGAGTGTTAACACCGCGGAGCTTCGAAAGCATCGCAAGATTCACAAGATGTCAGTCGAATCCGCAATTCAATCGCTTTCGCAGACACGACCCTTCGATTCGCAAGGACCGAAGGGAAGTGGGTGGTTCCCTTACTGTGAGTGTTAGCATCATGAGCTTCGAGCATTGCAAGATCTCATAGCATGCCGAGTCGAGAACGGGCAATTCAATCGCTTAAGATCACGCACCCCTTCACCTCCGCATGGACCTAAGGGAAGTGGGGGCGGTCAGGAGTGCAAGACCGTGAGTCGCGAGCATTGCAAGATCTCTTACAGTGACGCCTAGTCGAGAACTGCACTTAATCATTTCAAGATCATCGCATCCTTCGATTCGCAAAGACCGGACAAGGAAGTGGGTTCCTTCTTCAAATCGATGGATAGATTTAAAATCATACTACCACTCATGGAAAATGAATCAAATTCCGGAAGTATCTAATGAAGGATAATGGCACCCAAGTGTCTACGGTTTGACTACTGTGGATTCTTAATTGTCACAGATAGTAACTACAACCAAACAACACAAGTCGGAGATCCATGTGTCACACTCGCAGATGTCTAGTGATTTCAAAGTAGGTATTGGGTAAAGGAGCCTTTCAAGTATCCGAAAACTACAATCGCGCATTCGCAAATTGCGGTGCTGGAAAGGTGGCTTGCAGAGTTTCTTCATTGGGAGACTCTACATCAGAAAGGTTCGATTGTGAGACTGGGTTCACATGGTATTCGATCCCAATGAGACATTTTACAAATCTCTCACATTCCAAGTTCGGAAGGACAGTTGTCGGGATTCCAACCCAAAATCTCCATAATTCTTCATCTTCAATCTGTCACTGATGCTGGAATATCAAATAAAACTCACCCAATTGACCACATCCATCAATTTCAGTGTATCTGGGGCCGAAGAAACTCATACATTTACAATCACAGCTTGGGACAATTTCACACAAAGCTTCGAGACAAGGGGAATGGATCACAACGCTCATGCACTACTATATGTGTTTTCCCAACGCTGGTCCATCTCTTCATATTGCGTAATATTGTGGTTTGTAGCGGCTGGAAGAAGTGATAAGAATACCCATAAAACTCAGTACCCACCCTCTCTAGATTTTCCATTCCTGAGATTCGTAGGTGCTGAAGACGTGGTAGCTCCCCCAATGATGCCAAATAAATACACTTTCTACAACCATCCAATTCTAGGGACAGAAGATTTAAGAGCCTAGAATTCCTTAAAAAAGGCCAAAACGTTAGACTGGGACAGTTGATTATGTTCAACTTCTTCAAATTTGAAATAGCATGAGCCTGCAAGTTTTCGAGTATTTGATCTGTTTTAGCACCTTGTCCAACACAACTGGTCCATACCAAGCTTAGTTCATCTAAGTGTTTACTTTCATACTTGCTTCCTCCAATGCATCGTACATTTACCACACATCTCCATCCGTGAAATTCTCAAGTCTTCCCTGCACCAAAGCTCTTCAATTCACCGATTCTAACACCATGTTCTGTGGCCTACCATAAAAATCACTGATTTCCCGCCAGCTTGTTAGCTTACCAATATGACTCCCGTACTTCTCACATCCACCACATCAAGTATAATCTAATTAATCAATTTATCCATCCCGGTAGGGAATCCATCGGATCGGTTGATTCTTGGATGCAACAAAGTTTGTAAAATTGCACAAATCACAACACCGTGCAATCTTCAATCATGGTAAGAGAGGTCCGTATCGCAATGTTTTAATTGGCCATCACCAGGCAAATCAATGTTTTCATAATGTCGCAGACAACACTCTAAATACCTCCATTCTGCAACATGTGCAACCGAATTTTTATTTATTTGATAATCTACATTTGTATTTCAATTCCAAGAGGTACAAGACCTTTTCCTATGGAAGGCTTCAGCCTTAAACCAGCCTTTGCCTTGAGTCTAGATTTCTGGGCACAATGAATGACGAGTGGTCTCAAAGATGTTTTGAACCTCATGGGTATCATCCAATCAACATGCAAGACTTTCCTGATATGTTTAGCTAAGTCATAGATATGAGATCATGCATGACAAAAGTGAGTCATGGCAATGAGACTTCTCGAAAAATGATTTCGATAGAAGTTGGGCGAAAAATGCTAATTCACTCACTTTCTATTCTTTCCATGCCTTGCTCAAGTCGTAAAAATCCTTCTGCCATCCATAGTAAAATTAGTTTCTCCTTATCGAATTCATGGGCCTTGGGGAAGATGGAGCAATAAGCAAAACATCGCTTAAGTTGCAATGGCAGATCCTGATAGCTCAATATCAATGAAGGAAGAACATATGTGTTCAAAGACCATATTTCACTATCCAAAATATTTACCCATTCCGACGTTTCAGTTTTAGAATTCAAGAGCCTTCCGAGCGCATTTATAGCCAAAGGCAATCGTCCTGCACTGGTACACATCTCTGCCGATTGGCTCCAGATCAGATATTGGCTTGAGTCTCCATTTACAAATGCAAGTCTTTGGAAATACCTAACCATCTTCTTCTGACAACCAAATGATGAACATAAACTGAACGCATGGTTATATAGGCAGAGTGGTCACAAGAACCTGGTTCTTTGGGAGCGTCGCAAACAGATCCCATTCCCTGCAAACCGCTCGACCAAACATCATCCAGAACGAGTGAGCCTCTTTGCCACGGAGGCTTTCTTTCAGTTTAAACTGGAGCGAATCTAGGTTGCTGCTTAGCAGATCAGAAGGGGTTGCACATCCGATTCCCTCAAGTATTGATTTTGTTATCTTGAGAACAAGAAAGTCCTCCGAGACACAAACCCATGCTTTAAAGTCAAAGTGTCTATTCACTCTCTCATCATTATAAACGAGCTGAGCCAGTGTGGTCTTTCCGCAGCCGCCCATGCCGACTATGGAGATTACATCTATCATGTGTTGCCATCAGCATTATCAGAAAGCAACAGATCATCATCGTATCTTTACTCATCCACAGTACACGCTCAAGATTCATCCATCAAGGAAGTGGTTTGTCTGAGTAACCAGGATTCCTCATTATGACCATCTGCTTCTATTAGCCGAAAATCTCTCTCTTGCAAAATACTTTCAAGATCAGCGATCATCCCCTTCACCCTTTTCCTCATGACGCTACCAGGAGTCTTGATACTGGAGGCGAACGAGAAGTTCAATACCCAATTTCTGGAGCCAGCACCTTCGATCTGGGATCGTAGAACTTCAGTGGCGATCTCATCCAAAAGGTCCTCCGCCCCATACATGAGCACCTTTCACCCTTCCAGCCACTTCTTGATATCTGTCTCAAATTTGCTTCACCTCAGCACTCGATCACCTATGCACATTCACCAATTTGTATCTTCAACGTGTCCTGAGTTCATCACCAAGCCCCAGTTCCGGACGTGAAGTCAGAAGCCCCTGGAGAAGCCAAATGGTCAAAAAGAACTTGGAGCAGCGCGAGAGAACAGCTCGAACCACCTCGGCGGCCAGTGCGTCTGTTTCTCCTGCGAAAGGAAGTGAAAGAACTGAGGGAACACAGAACAGGAATGGTAGCGCGGAGTAGAAGCTTTCTTTGCACCAACAAATCACTAACTGCGATAGCAAATGCAAAAGCCAAAAAGTTAAAGAAATTGAACTAACAATAAACGTTGAGCAATAACTAAACGTATAACCAATAACTTTATTTTAAAACCAATTTTAATAACCAATAACTACAAACCATTAGCCCAAAACCTTAAATGATTTCCTTACTTTCATCAACGAAAGCAACAACTCTCACGCCTCGGATACTGTGCACCCCAAAATCCGTAGTCCAACCTAGCAATCAAACCGAATACTCTATTTTTATTTTATTTTAATAAATCAATCTTACCCGTTTACAAGTATCAATATTTTAATTATTAATATGATCCGTTAATTGATAATTACCACATTCATGAGGATGTATAATATTTTATCATTACAAAATATATTTAAAAGTATGAAAATTTCTTTAAGTACATTTGATAAGATACATATCAAACTCAGATCTTGGCTTATGAGAGACTTCTTGGTATAGTACTGGTCTTTTGTGTTTCAAACTAGTTTTGCATCTAAAAGTATTTAAAATAAAGGGATGACCATTTCAAAGTTGCTCAGAAGAATGACTTATACCCAATGAAATTATATATAACTAATGCTCGATATTTATACACATAATTAAACAATCACACGATTTACACATGCCAAACACATCATCAACATAATTCACACAATTAACACAAATGAAATATGATGAGATGTAAGTGAGAGTGATGCACAACCATTAATTACATTTTGTCGCTGGATTTCATCGGGGAAGATATGAGTTTATACCCCAATACACTTCCCACTGAGTCTTCTCGTTAAACTTTGGGTCTTTTCACCCTGCATGATCTCTCTCATTTCTACCGCTTCCTCATGTGGCCATTCACGTTTCCTAAATTTATTTTCTTTCCATCTTTTACCCTTTTCCAAGGTTCCATCACACTTCATATAACAATTCCTCTATAATTAACCATGGATGCAAATTTTCGTAGGACGATACAATTATTCACATCATATACTTTTCAAATCAAATCACAACTCATAATGTAACACACATTTAAATAAAGTCTCACATCCGATATTTCAATCATTTCATTCACTCAACACCACAGAGGGCAATGCATAAGTTATCAACAACCACTCAACACCCATTTATATTCAAAATAGTCCAATAAACTGCCAACTTCATAAGCAAATCATCTGTACCTCACGTTAATTATGTCGACAACAATTAATTTTCTTATGTAAATCTTACACCACTCCATCCAAATTGATCTATGAATTCATTTACCCATTTTTATCTCAAGCTCATAATAAATTAAATATGGCTACAAACATATTCAATAAATTTCAACAATCCACACCAATATCTTCTTTCCAAAATTCATCTTTCGAATATCATGTAAATTTTCCTAAATCTTCCATATTTCATCAATGCTATAAATTTTATTAACCTTCTGGGCACTCAAATTTCCATAAACACACTACATTCATTTTTGTTTCTCCTTTTTAAATTCAAATAATAAAATTAACAAAAGATTAACTTAAAAAATTTTCAATTAAATCATATTATTATTTCTAATCAATTTGAATGATTCTCCTATTAACTTGTAAGAATTTTCATAATATTACCCTATATAAACATCGCAATCTCACAAACAACCCTTTCCGCTATATTATGAATAAAATTAAAATATAAATTTACCAACAAAACCAATAATCATAACTAGAGGTTCCACAACTTAAGGAATCATCCAAGAACCATCATAAATCATATATTAACTTCCGTACACAAGATTTATAATTATTATTTTAGAAAAATTACTAAATAAAAGTTTTAGGTTAAACCACCATATCTCATATTTGCAAAATTCAACCGTTACTGCCTCGAATGACAATCGTAGAGACATTCTTCAAATCAAATATAATGGGGCGCCCCCAAATTTTGATATTGATCGAAAATTGCTTCTAATTATAAAATCGAAGCCCTAACTTTATGGATTCTTCATTTTTTTCTTTTCTTCACTCTTCCGCCACTCCGTGGCTCTCCCTTTACATTCATCTTCTATCCTTTTTTGTTTTCCTTATGCTTACTTCCACACATGTGGTACCCCCTGGGTTTGTTTTTTATATTATTTTATTTTATTTATTTTCCTTTACTATCAATTAAATAATATAATAACCTCAAATGTAATTCATTCCCACCTCACTTTTTTTTTTTTTTAATAATATTTTCCAAACATAAAAACCATTTATTTATTTTTCCAATAATAATAATAATACACATATATTTATTCCAATAACATAATTCTATATTATTAATAACTCATTTTCTTTCTATCACATTCATTTTTTTGGGACGAATAAATAGTCCAAAGTCATACATTGACCATGAGAAGTTCTCATAATTTTTGTAAATCCTAAATCAACACGTGTCCTTAATTCAACTTTTTGACTTTTCAACAACCCTTAATTGACAATGTTTCCTCGACTTTGAAAATCCCACTTAACATAAAATTCAAAGTTAATATAATAACATTACTAAAGTGATATGATTAACTTGTAAATTGTTTTTTAAAGACTAACTCATGACTCTTAAAATGTGGACTTAGGCCTCATGTGTTGTTATAAATAATGTAACTAAAAGGCATAAACATAAAAGTGTGACTTCGAGATCTTAAACCTTAAACCCAAAGTCGACATGTTTTTTTTTTATTTTGAAAAACTATTTTAGGCAATCGTTTAGAGTCGCATTTGATTTTTGTTAGTTTTAAAGGGAAACAAAATAAGAAATAAAACTTTAATGTGACTCCTTATTTAAAAAAGACAATCATAAAATCAAGTCCCGACTTGAGGTCAAGTGTTACCTTTGTGGAAGGTACTGTGAGCTGTGTCAGAAGACTCTAAGCCCAGATAATCTGACTTTACTAAACAAGTTTAGGGGAACCGACAATCAATCAATTAATTACATATATCAATAAATCATGTAGAAAGTAAATAAAGAGCAAAATTAAAGAGAAGATATGTATACCTTGGCGGCAAATCGAGAGCGCTATCAATAGAAAATCATGTTAATTCGACGCAACAATATAGAATGTCCACATTCAATTAAAAATTGATTATAGATCAGAAGTTAAATTATTAGTTTAAAGAATACATGAGATATTGGGTCCCACTCAAGCTCCTTTATATGTTACACAAATTAACTCCACAATATCTCATTTTATTTCACATTCAATTAAAAAGTGATTATAGATCAGAAGTTAAATTATTAGTTTAAAGAATACATGAGATGTTGGGTCCCACTCAAGCCCATTTATATGTTACACAAATTAACTCCACAAGATCTCATTTTATAGGAATTATAGAATTAGTCACGTGTTTGAAATTTTTGAAAACTGATTTGAAATTGAATTTTGGAAATTGAGAATTTTTAAATGAATTTGAAGTTTGAGATTTTTGAATTGAGATTTTGGAAATTGAATTTTAGATTAAGAACTTGAATTTTATAAATTTGAGATTTTGAATTTAGAAATTGGGGAAGATTTGAAAATTTTAAATTATGACTTTAAATTACAATTGGGACATTGTAAATTTGAAATTAAAATTATGAGACTTTGAATTCTCGTAATTATGACATTCAAATTTTGAAATTAAGAATTTTTAAATTTAAATTAGAAATTGAGGGACTTGATTTTAAATTGAAAGTCCTTGAAAATTAAAATAAGATATTAAATTTTGAAATTATGGTACTTGAATTTTGAAATTAGAAATTGGTAGTTTTAAAATTGGAAACTTGAAAATTGATATTCGAAATTGGGACAGTTGAATTTGGAAATTAAAGCACTTGATTTTTGAGATTTGAAATTTGAAAATTTGAAATTAGAAATCGAGGGACTTAAGTTTAAGAATTTAATTTTGAAATTGAATTAAAATTGGGAATTAAATTTTAAATGAAAATTTGAATTTTAGAAATGAGAAAAATGAGAATTTGAATCTTGAAAATTACCATTGAAATTTTAAAATAAATGAGAAATGAAAATTTAGTACTTGAATTTTTGAAGACTTGAGTTTTAAAATTGAATTTTAGAAAATAAGAAATTGGGAAATTGAATAAGTTAAGGGTGAGAGTTTGATGGGCTAAAGAGCGGGTCAGAATGTGTGGCCAAAGGGTTTGGTCAAATGACTAAATAGGTTGGCCCCAAAGCAGATATGGTTTTCGACTGTGTTCTGAATTTGGCCAGAGAATGACTTAATGAAAGCAAATGCCTGATGAATGACGAATCAGATTGTAGTCTACGAATGGTCGAATATAATGATCGGTCAGTTAAAAATGGGATCAAGAATGCCAAGCCCCAAGTGTGTTGACCTAAATTAATTCACTTACGAAGTTTATTTTTAATAGGTTAGACTATTGACATTTGATTTTATTGGGTTCAAGGAAATGAGTTTAGAAATCCATGAGGGTGCACGTCAAAATAGAAATAAGAGTTAAACAAGTATACAAGCTAAATAAAAATCATAAACATGGAAATCAAAGCAAATTATGAGGTTAATCAAAGAGGATGTGTTCTAATTATAACTTAAACCAAAACCAACCAAAATGTAGGAAATGAAAGTAAGTAAATAAATAGGGCAAATGATGAGTGAGTGTGGGAATATTTATTATATGTGCAAGTGTCCAAATTCTGCTCTGTTCAAACTTCAAACATCTATAATATTATTTCAATGGCAATTCAAAGACTAGAAATGAAACTTCATTCAAGTATTCATAATCTCGCAGTCTAAAGAGAATCTCCACTGAAACCACCTAACTTTATAAAAGAATTTTTGACTCAATCTTTGATAGAGAACATCTTCTTCCCGAGAGAAAAAAACCAAACAACAATCATCACAGACCAATCACGAAATGCAGGATCCCCAAACCATATATATGAAAAACCCATGAAAAAAAATAAAAATTCTCAACACGGACATGGCGTGAAAGGACAAAGACAATAGAGATAAATAAAATCAAACCATACATATCTGGAAGCTGCAACCGTCAAAACTCTCTTCTTCAAGCCTCTGTTCCGTTCTTCTTCCCTCCTCTTCTGCCCCTCCCATTCTTTCCTTTGCTCTTCCTCCCTTTTTCTAAGAAAACCTCGAGTCACCTCCCAAGAAAAACCCGTGAGCCCCCTTTCTTTCTCTCTCTCCCCTTTACCGATGTCGATGATCATATGCGTCAATGGAAAGTTGCAATTCCTGAGTCGATGTCGAGTTAAGACTGATGTCGGCATCGAACCATCAAGTGAACCACAGAGCTATAAAGCCATGTCGCATAAGAGATTGAGCGTCGACATCATGAGCTACCAAATAACCCCACGCATACAGCGATGTCGAATAACAGACATCGCCTGAAAGCTTCGCTTAAGCGAAGGATGTCGCTGACAAGAGATTGATGTCGATAACGAGACACCAATTCAAAGTTGCGTACCATGAGTCGATGTCACATAGCGTAATCGGCGTCAAGATCGTAGAACTACCAACTGGAAGTCGCAGAGGCGGTTGATGTCGCGATGATCGAGGTCGGCGGAATCGAGGTCGCATCAGTCAAAGAACTCGGGCTACCCAATTGAAATCCAATAAAGACCGATCGGGACGAAATAACCGAAAACCCATAACACGCAGAATACCCGTATAAAAGGTAGGTCGCAGCGGCGTAACGAAGACTTCGTACGCCAAAGGTCACTTTTATTTTCTTTCCTTTTCTTAATTTTTTTATTTTTATTTTTTTGTTTAATTAAAATTAAGTAGATTAGATTATTTTCCATTTCTTTCTTTTGTTTAATTTTCTGGATCTGGATGTTATCGTTTTGAGCAGAAGCTGAATGCGGTATTAAATTCTTTTCAAATTACTACCTGGAATGTTTGAAGTTCAGACAAATTTAAGACTCAAACTTTCCAGTTTCAAATTCTGCGATCGTTCTTTTGATCGGAGGAATCTTGTAGTGTGTAATTGATGGTGAGAAACCCGGCTTAGTTAAGTTAATGCTATTGTTAGAATTTATCTTCCCTGTAGTATTTTCCAGCAGTTGGTGAATTTCAGTTTATGAATTTACTTCTGGTTATGGGTTTACTGTCTTTGATCTGAATATCAGTTTCTTATACCCGTTATAAGATTTGTCTCACTGCTCTGATTTCAAGGAGGTCCCTCGGGTGACCACCGAGAGAAGGCATTCACGAGGATTATGAGCAATTTCTTGAAGGTATATTAACCTTGCTATTTGAGATACAACAGGCTTTGCAAGTTTACTTCGATAAATCCTCTTCGCGAAATCGAGTTGAATGAGTTATCAATTTAAGCAAGCGAGAGTTCACCTCGGTCGAATAGTGAATCCAATCCGTGTTAGGCGAATCCCCAATCAAAGGAAGGGTGATCTGACACAATTTTGAGGAAGCGTCACAGGTTGTACATCCTTGCTTGACCGATAACTTGGGAGCTAAGGTTTACAGTCCATAAAATGGGTATGAGCTAAGGTCGCTCATGATGTCGCGACATCAATCTCTTGTCGCGACATCACTTTATGGCTCTGCAGGTTTCACTTGATGGTTCCTGATGTCGCGACATCAGTCTCTTGTCGCGACATCAGCTCCAGGAATTGCAACTTTCAACTGAGCACGTATGATGTCGCGACATCAGTCCCTTGTCGCGACATCAACTTATGTCTTTGGAGGCTTCTCTGGTTGTTTTTGGTGTCGCGACTTCGGTCGCGACAACAGCTTAAGTCACTTCAAGTTCATCTTTTCAAACCTGTCTTAGCTTCAAGGCGCTTCTCTTGTCGCGACCTCCATCCCTTGTTGCGACCTCATCAATGTCGCGACATCGCGATGTTGTCGTGACATCATTCCTTCAGTCTCTGATTAATCCTTATCTGCTTCCCTTGTGATCTCTGTCGCGACCTGCATCAAGTTCCTTCAATTTTCTCTTTGTCGCGACATCGAGTGGGTATCACAAACCAAGAAAACAACATTAATCAACAGTTGCTTTCAATTACGCCACCTTGTTTAGTACACTTTACTCCACAGTGCTTTGCTTTTTCTTCTTTCTTCCACACTCCCTGCTAAATAATAAATTGGTGAGTTTCTTCCTGTTACGCATATTAATTATTCTTTTCGGATGAAAATCAAGCAGAAAATGGATTAAAAATAGATGACTTTTAAGCTCATCAAACTCCCCCAAACTTAAAAGTTTTGCTTGTCCTCAACAGATGAAGAAAGATTTGTTTGTCTCGAGCAAAAAAAACATTTTCTGTTACATTTTTGCAGTAGCAGTCAATTTGATTGAAATACCAGGAGTGCATTATTTTCTGTACATCTAGCTTCAAGTCCAGTTCAAGGTTAGTTATATATATATATATTTTTTTTTCATCTTTATAGTATACAAAACTAAACTGTTGAAATTGTTTTACAAACAACATAATCATTAGATCCTGTTGAATAATAATTTATTTTCCTTTCTCATCTTCATAATGAGTCATTTAACTCCCTAAAGTCCTCCACATTTTTGATCGTTTCCATATTCTCCAAATTCCATAGGTTTGTTGTTCATATTAATCTCCACTAATGTGAGTAATTCCGGTATGAATCATTCAGTCTTTTGGGCTTATATTGTTAGGCTTAGGTAATGGGTATGATGGAAGGAATTTTTAGGTTAAGATTACCCTGACTTTCACTCCTGCCCTTTCTTTCTTGTAGTTTCCTTAATAAACTCCCCCAAACTTCATGTTTGGGACATCTCTTTGATTTCTGCAATTCAGAACTGTATTCCCCCTATTTCTCATTTGTACTTCAACTGGGGAAATTTCCTTTGTTTGTCACCATTCAGGGATAGTGCAATGTTTTACCTTTTAGGCTTTCTAACACTCTTAGCGAACTTTTGGGTTAGTAGCTCCGTACCGGTTGGCATCGAGGGTACTAGGTGTTGAAACACCTAAGAACTTAATTGTTCAAGAGAGTTTAGGCCACAAGATAAAACTTATCCACATAAACTTTCTTTTCTATTGCATTTCTGCTCTTTGCCTTTTCTTTTCCTTCCCCTTTTTTTCTATATTTTCTCATGAGTTCCTCAGCTCATACTCTCCCCCGAACTTGAGTTCTTTCTTTCCTCCTTAAATTCTGGGGTAATCATAGGTTCTTTCTTGAAGGATTGATAGGATGGGTTGGGGTTTCCATTGGCTTATTTTTTGAAAAATAGAGCACATTTGGCTCAATTTATGGAACTAAGGTATATGCATCAGCATATGAATAGGGATGGCTAGAATGGCTTCAGGCTATCAGAATGGCACGTATCATCTCTTGGCAATTTGTATCACCCTAGGATTTCGCCTCAATCAATAATCTAACAAATTCTAGAATTTGGATTGAGTAGTTGTGGCTAACCTTAAGGATTTCATTGACTCTTTTTTTTTTTTTTTTGAGTAGTTAAATTAATTGATATTCAACAGGATCCTTGACTTCTTGTTCGGTACCCGCAGGCTCAAAATATGTTTTGTTCATACATTTGTATTACCTTCCTCTATTCTGGACTTATCGGTTAGACTTTAAGTCACTTTTACTGTAATGTTTCAATTAAAGCTGTATTCATTGTGCATTTCATACGCATTTCGGTTTATTCCTTATCTAAGCGCTTTATTCAATTGACTTATTACATCTCGTAGTTTTATTGAACTAATTCTGCTTTTATTTTCTGACTATCTTTGACCCTGGCTTGACACAAAATTTAACAAACCAAAATAACACAACAATTCGACTCAAATTTATCATTTTCATTTACGATTCAATTGCAATTATTGGATACATTTGTATGGGCTTTGGAGAATAAACCGGATTTGGAAGAGGTCTATCTTTTCTTTTGGAAGAGCGACCAAGATGTTAGGAGGATCCAGTCTGAGTGCACAATGGTGGGAATGGGAAATTCATTTCTCTTCTTTCGCGCCTCTTCTTAGTTTCCTTCAACAGTCTTCAATGAAGATCTAATTAGAAGATCAACCTTCTTTGTTTAACAGTCTTTGTCTTTTCCCAAGCCATTCATTATGTTTTCCATTCGGTCATTGCTTCGAAATTTGGAAAGATTGTTGTGTCGAAATCAGGAATTTCTAACCATTCTCTCTTGCACAATAGGATTCGACATCCTTTTGCTTTGTCTCTATCATCCAGTTTATTCTCAAAATCTTTTTGTAGAGACTTGTATAAAAATTTGAATCCTTTGATCTGTTCTCCCAATTTGGCTTCCTGTTCTGCCTCCTTTTTCTTCATGATGTTTAGGAGCTGAGAATCACGCTCAAACTGATTGTTGTAAAAAGATTCGTGACTAAGCTTGAGTTTCTGTAGCAGATCGCGATCTCTTTCCTTCATTTCTTTCTTGAAGTCCTCTCTTTGTTGTTGAAGAACCTCTTTCATCTGTTCTTCTCTTCTTTGCAGTTCTTCTTCCCATTGCTGATCTCTTCTTTTTAACTCTTTTTCATACATTTCTTCCCTGAATTCTTGTTACAATTTCTACTCTTTCTCCCTTTCTTCCATCTTCTTGGATGGCATTGGGGGCCTCATTGTGCATTGTTCTCTTGTGTTCCCCTTGAGCTTTCTCCTGCTCTCACGAATGTTGTTTTTGCATAGGGAGAACTAGCTAAGGGAATGGAGGAAAATCTCTGGGGCTTCTTTCATTATACCTTTAATTATTTTTCAAATGTGATATTATTTTCAGGAGGAGTTTCGTATTCCTCTTCTCGTCTTAAGTGGAGTTTCTTCTCTTGTTTCAATCAACACCCCCTTTTTCTTT
This sequence comes from Tetrastigma voinierianum, assembly GCA_016808115.1. Lineage (NCBI taxonomy): Eukaryota > Viridiplantae > Streptophyta > Magnoliopsida > Vitales > Vitaceae > Tetrastigma > Tetrastigma voinierianum. The sequence continues at coordinate 356,835 of JAEQBH010003647.1, forward strand.
AGGTTTCTGGGTCCCTTGCTTACTCCTGTCAGTAGGAGTGGTGATGTCATAGGGACTTCTTCCTCTTCTTCCCAGATTCCCTTCACCCCAGCCTTTAAACACAAAACAGTTATTGTTGCTGGGTGAGGGATCAGCCCTCTCTTGTTTCTTTCATGGTACCTCATTATAGAATTTTCAATTATTATTCCTACATTGAGCTTGTACCCCTTCAGAATAGCATAGAGCATAATTGCTTCCTGCTCTCTCACGGTGCACACATGCTTTGTTGGGACCCAGCGGAAGGCGAGAAATGAGAACCATACCTTAGCCTCCCTCGGTGGGGCTTCCCTGATCGGGGTTTTTGGTCCTCAACTTCCCTTGTCCCAGTTGTGCTTTTTCATTAAATTGAGCTTTTGGCAATCTTCTAAAATGCGGGTTTTCAAGAGCTTTTGAACTTGGACCCATGCTTGTGCTCTGCCATTCCATAGAGGCTTTGTTAATGGCGCTAGCTCCATATGAACCCGTACTCCTCGGCGAACAGTGTTGTCCTTCACACTTTACCCAGTTTGGATAAAATTCCTTCACCAACTGGCTGTGTAGCATTGATTTTTGATGCTTGAGAAAGCTTCCCAACCCCTCTTTGTTTCAATCATCTTTGAAGGGGGGTAATAGGGTTTACGAGTCTCGCTACGCTCACGAACCCCTTGTTGGGCGTAGTGTAGCCTACGTTAAGCGAAAGGCAGGGATGGACTACATATTGATTTTGCTGAAGGTTACCATTTCCACCTCCTGAATGCGGGTTTTCTTTGAAGTGTAACGTACCCGTCTTTGTGGAGGCTCATACAGAGTCCTTCTTGATTCTCAGGGATTATCCATTTGAGGTAAAATGTTATCTTGAGACAATTGACCTATTATGATTTCCTCAGGGAATTTCGAGGCACTATTCTTCAGGCGTGATTTGCTCATTGCGAGCCAAAATTGACATACACTACCCTTATAATCCGAAATACCCACTTAGATTTCTCACTTTAAAACAAAACAAAATAAAAAGAAAAATGGAGAAGCGTCTGGGATTCGCAATGCAATTGCAAATTACATAGCTCTCTTCAGATCAACGATTAGTCGCCACTCCCGGCAACGCGCGAAAATGCTTCGTCACGATTGGTATGCCTAATTCTATTCCCCAGCGTAGGAATTATGGTGGAATGCAGCATTGTAATCTTTGTGGGAATCCACGAGGTCATCTCCACCGAGGAGTGGTCTGATTTGGCTGATCAGCCAGGAGCTATTCTCCACTAAAAGTATGACTTAAGCGAGTAGCAATGTTGGTGGTAGGCTTTGAATGGTTGATTGGTTTGAATGTTTTAAAATGGAAAGACAAATGCTGGGATTTTTTTAGGGTTCCACTCACTTCTGATGGTAGTCCCGCCCCTCTTATTTTATAAACTCATCTAGGAACCATTGATAAATGGTCTTTGATGGAGGGATTTATCTTTAAGTGCTTTTTGGAAAATAAAGATGATCGAATAATACTAAACACTTGTTCTCAATTAATACAGACCATTAGCTTGCATTCGCTGATCAAGAAGCACAGCGTGTCTAGGGTATCTAGTTAACACGTTATCGAGCTTATCTTGACTAAGGATTTACAGCACTACGCACAAGTGATTAATATCCACAATCCATTGAAGATCAAAGAGGTGGGGACTTTACCTTGATCGAGTGAGTTTCCCAGTGGGATCAATGATCGGGTTTAGAACTCCATAAAATTTATGAACAATTAAAGTTGAGAACAATTAATCACATAAAAGCAGTACCTTGAAGAAATCGAATTAACTTGTAAGCGAGAATAGAAATATGGAATGCTAAGATTTAAAGCGGGAATGAATATTTATGCTGAAAGATTACAAACTCTTGAATCAAAACTTCTAAAAGAATGGAAATGCAAAATCTGGATCTACAAGTCACCACTTCGAAAAATGGAGAAAAACTCTTATTCTATCAAAGCCTAAACCACTAGAAGTCCAAACGCCCTATTCCTTGTGTCCTCCTCGTACCTCGATGTGATTTTCCCATTTTGGTTCGTTGGCCAGAAAGTGCCCTCGCGTATGGATCGAATTCTTGGACAAATCAGTAGTTCCATACCGGTTGTGCAGAGTGAGACTTTAAAGTTGTCTTGGGGAGTACAATTTCACTCTTATTGATTTTGAGCAAGTTGTACCGGTAGAACTTTAAGTTGTCTTAGAGCCTGATATGTCCGCCTGCAATTTTCCCGGCAAAGTTGTAGGTAGGGCTTTGAGTTATGCAGGTACAGATCCGCTGGTCGCTTCCCTTGCTTTGCTGGAGTTCGAGACTTCATCAGTGCTCACCCACATCCGATGCTTCATATTGGCTTCCCGGGCAAACATCCTTGTGCACTTACGTTTTAAACCTGAAACTGAAAACATAGAAGAAATTAGAAGTACCTGTTCTTTTGCCAAATGTGGGTAAATTGTGATTTAGATGTGCTTAATTCTATTATAATTATCACTCAAATGTGTATTCATCACTTCCTCTGACACAAAATCTACTACTTCTTCTTCTCTTGCTTTTCCCTTTCTCTTGTCCGTTCTTTCTTCAGAAACTTCTGGTGCTTCTGTGGGCATCTCTTCCATCGGTTCTTCCTGTCGGGTTTCTTCTTCTGGTTGTACATATTCCTCCATGATCTCTTCCAGGTTAGGGACAAGGTTTGAGGTTTCAGCCATTTGCAACGGAAGGAAGGTTTTCTTAAGATTTTGAGAACTAGGGTTTTCAGGAATTGAGAATCAGAAGGAAGGGATGATGAACGGTTTCTGGAGTTTGGAGCGGAAGTGGGAAGAAGTTCTCCAACAGTTGCAATTCAATCAAGTTTTTATGGGCTAATCATTATTTCATTAAATTCGCTTGTCGCAACTTCAATGCCAGTTTGAAATTATATGCTGTCATTAAAATTATGGCAAAAATTGAAAATTGCCCAGCTGGCAAATTTTCATAGTGTGTCGCGACATAAGCCTGTTTGTCGCGACATACTTAACTTCAATTGGGACAAGTCATCCCAAGGCTGCGACATCAGGTTGCGACATCAAACATTTCCTCTTGTGTTAAGATGTCGCGACAGCAATTTTTTTATTGAGGAATTGCTCTTGTCGCGACCTCTGCTTTTCTTCTTTCAATTCTGACTGAGTCAAGACATCAGTCTTTGTCGCGACCTAGTCTGAATTTACCTTAAAATTAATGAACATAGCGCCTTTCATTTTTCATCAACTCTCAAATACTCAGCATCAAATAAATCAATTTCACACAGCAATTCATACATGTATTCAATTCACTTTCCATAGAATTTGTATAGGGAAAAGAATGCTTCCCTTTTTCCTGTAACTCCTTCCTGTGAATTGCTGGAGTTGTTCCCGAATTGTCTCTTCTCTCCTTTCCTCGCATTTTTTGCACAAGCACTCTGCAACATTTACGGAGAGGATTTAATTACACTAAAATTACTTCTAGATTTCTAACTACTCACTAATAAAAAAAAAAAAACATTTCTATAGAAAAAGAAATCAAATTGAATTCCAAATAAATTCAAAATCAGAAATTTAAAGTCTTTATGGGTTGCCTCGTCAATTTCCGATTTGAGTCCTTAGCTAGACTTCGCTTGTTTGGGTGCCTTGTACAGATGCTTTGTTGGAGCTCTTCCATTCCTTCATCCCTGCTTAGATAGTGCTTCAGTCTTTGTCCATTGACTTTGAATTCTTCTCCAATATCGGTCCTTAATGTCACTGCTCCAAATGTATTGCTTGACACCGCATGTATGGCCACTCCATTTTAGTTCCCGACTCTGGGAACAATTTCGATTACAGAGATTAAGCAGTGGAACTGTTCCCTGCTCTGAACTCTTTCCTCAGGATCCTTTGATCGTGCCATTTCTTTGTCTTATCCTTGTAGATTCTAGCATTATCATAGGCTTCATTTCTCAATTCTTCCAGTTCAGACAGTTGGAGCAATCTCTCCTCCCTTGTAGTTTTAAAATCGAAGTTCAACTTCCTGTTTGAGCTTACAGTCTTTTCAAGTATTCTTTTAATCTCCCTGTTGGAAATTTCTGCTTGTCCATTGGTCTGGGGATGATAAGCTAGACTCATTACATGCTTGATCCCATACCTGCTCATGAGTTTTGAAAATATTTTGTTTGCAAAATGGCTTCCCCATCGCTAATGATAGTTACGGGTGTTCCCGAATACGCTCGAAATATTTTTGCAAGAGCTCACAAGCTGTGGTAGCATCATTTCTTGGACAAACCCCTTTGCTTCCACCCATTTGGAAACATAATCAAGCGCTAGCGGTATGTACAAGTTCCCAAATGATGGTGGAAAGGTCCCAATAAAATCTATTCCCCATACATCAAAGATTTGCACCACCATTATACCTTTTAGGGCATTTCATTTATAGCTGGCGATATTTCCAATCTTTGGCATCTATACACACAATTTAACCCACTCAGCACAATCTACGAAGATAGTGGGCGATAAAATCAGTTGGAGTATCTTATGAAAGTACATTCTTTCTCCACGAAAGTGCCCCATATGGTGATGCATGGCATTCATTCAGAATTTTGCCTTGTTCATTTTCTAGCACACATCTTCTTATTATCATGTCAGCACCTCTTTTAAATAATAGTGGATCATCCCAAATATAATACCTGCTGTCAGTTCTGAGTTTCCTCTTCTGTTGGTAGCTGAATTATGAAGGAACTACTCCACAAGCTAAATAGTTCACAATATCAGCATACCATGGAAGTTGGAAGGAAACTTTAAACAGTTGCTCATCTGGGAAGTTCTCTGTTAATATTACTTTCTCTTCTTCAATCGTGCTTCTTTCTACTCTTGACAAGTGATCAGCTATCACATTGTCACACCCCTTTTTATCCTTGATCTCCAAGTCAAACTCTTGCAATAGCAGCACCCACCTTATCAATCTTGGCTTAGCTTCCTTCTTTGACATCAGTACTTGATTGCTGCATGATCAGTATGAATAATAACATGGGATCCCAAAATGTATTGCCTGAAATTTTCACAAGCAAATACTATGGCTAGCATCTCCTTTTCAGTTGTTGAGTAATTTTCTTGTGCTTCATTGAAGGTTCTACTAGCATAGTATATGGTCCTGAATATTTTCTCCTTTCTTTGCCACTAGGAATGGCTCATTGCAAAATCAGGCATCACACATTATTTCAAATCCACGATCCCGATACGGTGCAGCCATTATAGGTGCTTGAACCAGACTGATCTTGATTTCTTCAAAAGCAGCCTTGCGGGAGGTCATCAAAATTGAACCTTGTATCTTTCTCCCGATGAGTACGCATAGTGATGCGGCTATTTTGAGAAGTCTTTGATGAATCATAAAATCCGACATGCCCCAAACTTCTTACTCCTTTTACTGTGGTAGGTGGTGCAAGGGCTTTGATAATGGATACCTTGGATTGGTCTACTTCCAGTCCAGTAGCAGAAATTTTATGCCCAAGAACAATACCTTCTGTTACCATAAAATGGCATTTTTCCCAATTCAATGCTAGCTGTTTGTCTTGGCATCTTTGAAGTGCATTTCGGGTTCTTGAGCAACGCGATCGAAATAATTAGATCCATACACGGTAAGTCATCCATAAAAATTTCCATAATCTCTTAATGAGTGAGAATATTGACATCATCTGCACTTTGGAATGTAAGTTGAGGAGGCATTGCCGCGGCCCCAAATAGCATCCTTACAGTCTGAAAGGTACCATAGGGGCATGTGAATGTGGTCTTTTCTTGGTCCTCGGTGCAATTGCAATCTGATTGTATCCGAATTACCCATCGAAAACAAAAATAGAGATTGTCCTGTGTCACGTCGACATCGATGAGGCAAAGAAATGATCTTTTACGGTGGTACGTGATTACGGCTTCACGTAATCAATGCATACCCTCCATCTTGTCCCTTTATTCTTGTTGGAATCCAATTCGTTTTTACCATTGCGGTGCGGTAAACCCACCCTTCTTAGAACCACATGGTGGGCTCACCGAGGACCATCTGAAATTGCATAGATAAAACCGGCGTCGACGAGTTTGAGTACCTCCTTCACGACTACTTCCTTCATCCTTGGATTCGAGTCTCGTTTGATGTTCTACGAATGGCTTAGAGTTTCTTCTAGCAAATTTTGTGCATACAAATTGATGGTAGAGAGAATACCCTTGCAAGGAACTCGTGCGTGGGACTCGGTTGGATCACATCCCGGGTCAAATCGATCCTCGTCGTCATCATCTTCATCCGCTTCTCTCCTCCGATTGTCTCTGTAATCCTCCCTAAGGATCTTGGACCAGTCCAGAATGTTAACCGGTAGCGATCCTACCGTCGCGGTGGTGCGATCGCTTGAATCCCCACGCTTCGAGGGCTTCTTCGCAAATCGCGAACTCGGAACGGTCTTCCGAACTCCGCCGGCGCGCAGGAGGAGCCCAGATATCGGACCTGCCGGAGCTCCATGACGGCCTCGGTAGTGATGGCGGACGAATCACGATCGCCGGAGAGGAATCGGCAGTTTGGACGAGTATAGTAGCTTTTTCCAGACGCCATTGATGGAGATCGAAGAATTCAAATAAAATAATAAAATAAAAAAAAGGTTGGCTACGCAGAGGCTTATGTACTCCCTCCCCCTTTCTCTATCTCTCTCTCTCTCTCTCTCAATGCTTTGTTTTGGTTCTTCACATAGTGGCTACCAACTAATTATTTATCATATGAGAGTTACGCTCATTATTTACCAAATAATTACATAAATTATGCATTTCATTCATCCATTCCTCATGCATAAAATGCATTTATTAAACCACATAATTATTTAGTTACAAAAGTTATAACACTATATTCATAAAAAAAAAATTCTTACTCTTATTTATAATGTGTGTTAGAATATGTCTCCAATTCCTTATTAGTATAAATTCATTTTTATAAAGGATATTGTATAATATATTTCTTAGATTTATTTATTATATTACCTCGTTCAATAAGAAAAGATTTCTTATGTAATAAGTTAAGAAGAATTAAATATTACTATAAATATTTTGGTCACGAGAGAAAAAATCACATAACGGTTATAGACTTTCGACTCTCAGAAAGATATATATATGTGTAGATGTGAGAAATAATATGGAGGCCCAATGGAACGAGTAATCACATTCAGTGGCAATTAATATAGTGGGTCAGTTAAAACACGTGATGTTTCGTAAACTCAATCAGATGTTATATTCTACCTTTTATAAATATTTACATATAGCTAGTATGAAGAAAAAGATTCTCTGCGCCATCTTATAATATCGCTATAGTATAATTAAAAATATTCCTTCCATTTGTGGATTTAGGGCATGGTTAGTTCTGAACTGTTAAAATTTCATGCATCTTTGGTTTGAGTATTTATCTTTCATTTTTAATTTGTTATTATTTATATTACGTTTCCTCTAAATTTAGCGTTTTTTATTTGTTTTTATATTTTCGAGAATGAAAATAAACTGAATCCAAACATGTTATTTTGCTTTTTTGCTTATTTTTTACATAGAAACATTTCTGTTTGCATTCAAACATGCCTATAATGGTTCAAATTATTTATAAAACATAAATATAATAATCTTCCACTTCCTAAAACAAATCTGGAACTGTAATCTTACCCAACGATTAACACGGTTTGCTGCAAACTTGACTCATAATAATCAAACGATTCATATAAACAGAAGTGCGAAGATCCGTTTGGCGCCGGAAGACAAGCTTTGGACGGTGGAAATAGTTGGGAAAGGTTTTTGATCCCAAGAAAACTGTGAGAAAATGAAATTTTGAAATGAAAATGAAGAATTTTCCTTTACTTCTTTTTTACTTGAATAATGACTCCTTCTGACTAAAGAAAGTGCATTAATGGCTACCCTACGGCTTCATCTCGCTTTCCTCTTAAAATACATATAATGGTTGTTAATAATAATTTTATTATTATTATTATTATTATTATTATTAAAATATTAATATTAATATTTTTTCGGAAGATATTAATATTCAATTTTATTTGTGTCGTGAGCATTATATGTAATGGATTTGATAATGGAAAATATCAAATTCATATACTTATTATATCAAGAAATCGAACCTTTGATATTTTAGCTACTATTATGTTATTGACTTATATATTAAAATTATGACACTTGAATTATGGAATTTCAGAATTGTGACTTTGAAATTTCCGAAAGTCTTTAAAATTAAAATTGAGATTTTGAAGACTTAATCTGGAAAATTGAAAATTGAATCTTAGAAACGATAATTTTAATGAAATTTTAAATTAATAATTTGAATTTAAAAATTTGAAAAATAAAATTTTAGAATCTCAAATTTTTTAAATTTGGGATTTAATAATTAAGGTGGGTGGATCGTTCATGTGTTAAGAAAAATAAATTTGAATTATTAAAAAACATCAAACTAATTTAATTAAATAAACAAAAAGTTAACAATATACTTTTAAAATAATAAGACTATAAATTAAACATCATTAAATATTAAATACCTAAATATATATACAAGCATAATTAATTAAAAATAACTATATAAAATAAGAATTTAAATAAAAAAGAAAGTCAAGAAAACTTACTTGGAGACGGCAGCCTCCTCCCGTCGAGTCACTTCCCAAGCCGAGACCGTCCCTCTCGGTTCGAGATCACTCTCCCAAATGGACCCTCAAAGCCCAACTTATTAAAAATTTTAAACTATGAGAGTTTTGAGAGCCTCCTTTGTGTTGAGATGGCCCATCATCCTCGAAAACTAAAAACCTCATAGAGATAAGTTCGACCTCTAACGGAGGTCCATTGTCCAAAACTTTTCTCAAAAAAAAAAATTTTACCATGTCACAAATCTCTCATCTTTGGTGTGAGGTTCAGGGTTTCCCTTCCTCCAAAAACCAACAAATAAAGCTATTCTTTATACAGTGGTATCTCTCTCCTTGTCTATTTCCAATGTGGGATTGCCTCCTATAAAGAAGAAGAAACTTAAGCTCCAAATTTGGGGTCTACAACATGTCCCTCTTGATAGAGTTCATTTAGTGTACGAACACTCTAAACAACAGGCGAAACAAAGGTGTGAAAAGGAGCAAAGAGAGATAATGTATCATCCTCAAATATATTCCTGGGGCGCTTTCTGACTTGTTTAGGTATATTAGTAAACTAAATCCAAATCTTCTTCAAATAAATTTGAGACCCGAATTAATATTAGAGACAAGCAGGAAGTGGTTCTCACCACTTGAGGACATAAATGGCATAAATCAAGAAAGAGAAGCAAACATATAATCCAATAAGTTGGCGGTGCCATTATGGAAATGGTATAAAGATGGAATTGAAATTGGAAATTAATGGAAGGGCTTATGCAAATGAGTTAAAAGTCAAAATGGTTTTATTTACTTGGCCAAATACTGGCCTTAATAAAACATGAGATTTAAATAATCAATTGGTCCTAAATGAGGAAAACGAGAGAGAGAGGGAAACACAAAAGGAGAGAAGAAGAAGAAGAGGAAGAGGAGAAGAAGAGCAAGCAAAGCCAAATTAAGGTATGGAAACTAATTTGAGTATGGATTTTGCATGGATCACATGGAATTTAAGGCTTGATATGGTTAATATCTTGGTTCCAACCCAGGCTCAAGCATAGGTTTCCAATAATTATAGAAAGTAAAGTGGATAAAACCATAAAGAGTACAAGAAGCATATGAAATCCTCTCTTTGAGGATGGATTCATAGTTGATAAGTAATTGAGTTAGGGTTTTGAACAAACCCTAACTAATCATCATGTTTAGTTGTGTATGGGTCATAACCCATAATTAGAGTGGGTTTGAGAGTAATTTAGGATAAATTTTTGAAAGAAAATAAGTATTGAAAGAGGAAATTGAGTAGAAAATAGTTTACAAGAGACATATGAAGTGGTTTCGAAGTGTTTATGAGGTATAGAGTTGAATTGGGGATCAAAAATATGGAAAAGGGAGAGAAAACACACATTCTGGGCACTTTTCGGAGACTTGTACCGGTACAAGTTGAAGTTGTACCGGTACAATTTCAGTTCTGGTCATTTTTGGCCAAGTTGTACCGGTACAACGAAGGCAATACCGGTACAACGATGCAGTTTTCTGTTCGACCGAGTTTCGGTATTTTGGCCATAACTTACTCATTTCTTATCCGATTTGGGTGATTCAAGTGGCCAATTAAAATACACTTCAAGGAGAACAAAATTAAAGAGAAGGCATCACCAAATTATGATCCTAAGTGGCCTAAAAATACACTTGAAGTGGGACCATGTGCAAACCAAACTCTGGTTTCAGTGTTGAACATAGAGAAGTCCGGGTTGTTTCGGACGTAGCTTGAGTTCCGGTGCTCCGAATTGGGTGATTCCAGTTGGAATAGAACCCTTAGCACCTTAGCTTTAAATGAGTATAAGGACATAGTGTCAAAATATGAAGTCAAGACCCCGGAAAAATGAGTAATACAAACTGTTCCTAGAAAAATCGGTAAAATTACTAGTTGGCATGAAAATGCCATAACTTTAGTTTGGATGATCCGATTGGATTGATTCCAATTCCTATGTAAAATAGATTCATAGAGGAATAAGAATATATGAATGAGGTATGATTTCATACACATCATACTATATAAGAATATGAAGTGCTATATGTAATAGCCATGAAACAAGAAAAATATAGAAAATGCAATATGTATAGATATGTTCATAAAACATGAATATGATATGAATATAGGATTATATGATAAGATATGATGAGATATGATAGAACATGTCATAATATATGATAGTCTAAAGTACACAAATGATAGGCACATATGAATATAACAGTAAATGATATGAATATATGATAGTTATACCGAAATGAACAAGATGGAACATCTTTGAGACACATGATAGAAATGCGTAAATGCTAAGAGCGATAGAGATAAGTAAAGATGACAAAGTATAAGAATAAGTATATGTACATGAATGATAGGCATAGTAAAGACATGACCAGGTAAGTAATATAGGAAAGTATGAATAGATGAAGACATAGCGAATCACGTAAATGATATAAAAAGATATGAATATAAAAAGCTATATATGAATATATGAATACAAGAGTGCATAGATGCATTCATGATATATGATAGACAAAACTAAATGATAGAAAAATATGAATATATGTATTATAAGTAGTAAAACTATGATAATATGAAATTCTGAGATATGAGTATCTACGAGTAAAGTATGATAGTATATATCATGCTTGATTATGAAGTAACAATAGTTATTCATGCTTATGAGATATGTATAGAAAATGTAATAAAGGCGATTGTCTGCAGCAGAACCTGGTAGAGGATAGATAGGCATGCTATAGGGAAGATCTGATTCTGCGGCATATTCATGAAGCGGTCTCGAGGGCGTTTGGTCGATGGCGTAGATCCGTTTGGATCGGTGGCGCCAGTCGCGCAAATAGGCGAGAGATCGCGCGCAAATGCGGTGATAGTACCTTAGTGCAAATAGCATATGGCATAGGTGCTTGTCTCGTGCCGATGGCGATACTGCCGGGTATTATGACGAGAGATTGCTTGCCTTGTATGACGGTGATAGTACCTTCGAATTTTATAGTTTCCGTATCAGCTTCTAAGGTATTTGCGAGACATGAAACCTAAAAGGAAATGACATCTTATAGAATATATGACATGATATGTGAAGCATAGCAACTGGCGTGCGATAGTATAGGCAGATTACAAAACAAGAAGTAATGTACAAGATGACAGTACATGAAAAGCATATGAAAAGTACAGTATATGAAAACAGATTATATGAATATCATATGAAAGTATAGTATATAACAGTATAAGATGAAAAATACAGTATATGACTATTATACGAAAAGTATAATAGGAAAACAGTATAGGAAATGCACAGTACATGAATATAGGTATATGAAAATAGTACATGAACAGTACATGAATATAGTATATAGAAAGTACAAAGTATAGTACGAAAGGATATGAACAAGTAGCGTATGAAGTAGATAAAAGAAAGGAACATAGAAAATTATAGTATATGGAAAACATAGGAAAGAAAATACGAGTAGATGAAAGTATCATATGAAAGTATACAAAAGTGCGAGTATATGAAAGTATAAGATTGAAGATAAAAGTACAGGACAGTATAAGATAGGTTATATGAATGTATATGATACATGCACAGTATACGAACATGAAAGGAAATGAACATGATAAGTATAGAATATGTAAAGCATAGAAACAGGAATACAGTAAAAGTATAGATAAAAGATATGCCAAAGACATAGAATAATAATAGAAAGAAATTGATATCTGATAGTAGTATATGTGATAGATAAGTAATTAAAGTTATATGAATATGCATATGTATAAGCTTGTGACGGTCGCCATTGGTGGTTGTCAATGCTTATGTTCCCACTAAGCGTAAAGCTTAGCACGGGTGTTAAATCCATGTAGGTACCGAAGAGAAGACCAGAGGACAGGACATTCCCACATGTCCAATGACGGGCCGGCTCGGAGATAGGTGCTCATCGGTATTTGTATGATCTGCGAGTTTGTAATAGTAAAATTGTAAATAGTACAAGTAAAAGGGACTCTTTGTGTATATGTGTATAGACTTTTATGGACACCACTCAGGTGGTAGTTCTTTGTATATATATAAATGATTTTTGTTATTACGAAATTGTTGTATACCCTGGTGATGCGCTACGAGAAAGAATAGGTCGTAAGTCCAGTAAGTATAGTATATAGTATAGATAGTCTCGCCTTAGGACTTGAGTTCGGATCCAGCAGCCCAGGTCGGGCTAGGGATCGGGAGTGTGGCTTGAGATAAACTCTATCGAAGAAAAAGGAGACCCAAAGTGTCAGAATGACACGAAAACGAAGACAAGAAGGACCCCCAAACACCACACAGGGTAGGCAGCCAAAAAAAACAAAATAACACATAGTCGCCCATGATATAGATCGAGAGCTCCATCGAAGGTCCTCTCAAATGTGAAACTTGTATCGAAATCTAAAACAAGAGAAAGTCGGCCCGCCCGCTAGGTGCTATAATGATCGTGTGCCGCGTATAGCAATGAACACCCTTCATCATGCTTGGCTCGACAAAATGGTGAAACCCCGATAAGGAATAAACTTTGAAGGCAAATCGTATGTTAATGAAAACCTATAATGGTCGGATGTAGACTGGAATGAACTCCACGAGCTATGAGAGTGGAAGAATCAAGACAATAGAAGAAGCCATGTGATCAAAGTGGGCAATGCTAGCGATCGTGACTACTAGTAGCGATATTTTTAATGAAGATGAACTATGAGGGTCCGAACTATGATGACGGCCTGCAGATATGCGAATCGAAGCTAAATACGAGCGAGACTGGGCCCATGCATTGAATGTAGAAGGTAGAGCGAAGTCGAACACTAAATTGATGAGAAATGGCTACGAACACCAAAAGGCAGAAAAACGGCTCACGAGCCTTGGAAACTAATGAAAACGACTCTAAACTCGAACTAAAGAGAACGATTCTGAGCATGAGTAAAGCGGCTCATACAGCGAAGAAAATAGCTTTGAATGCCAAACTGAAGAAAATAGCTTTGAAAGCCAAACTGAAGAAAACGACTCTAAAAGTCAAACTAAAGAGAATGACTACGAACACAGCGAAGAAAAGCATCACGAAAGCGAGGTGAAGGAAAGGGCTTTGAACACCAGCGAAGAAAACAAGCATAGGCAGCGAACTAAAGAGAATGGCTTTGAATGCCAAACTAAAGAAAACAACTTTAAACGCTAAACTAAAAAACATGGCAATGAACGCCAAACTGAAAAAGATGGTTCTGAATGCCAAATTGAAGTATATGGCTCTGAACGCTAAACTAAAGTATTTCACGAACACGAGCTTCAGAGACAAATTGACTCTGAACACGAGCTAAGAAACAAAACTCTAAGCGTCGAGGCGAAAAAACGGCTATGAGCATGAAGCTGGAGAAAAGGCTTTGAGCAGCGAACTAAAGAAAACGGCTCTGACATGAGCGAGAAAAATGGCTCGAACCCAAACTAGTCAGCGACTCTGAATGTAAACTAAAAAAAAATGACTCTAAACTCCAAATTAAAAACAAACGGATCACGAGCATGAAAGCAGAGGAAGAAAATGGCTCTAAATGTGGCCCAGAAGAAAATGACTCACGAGCACTTAAGAAAGCGACTCTAAATGCCAAAGTGAAAATGACTCGAGCGATAATTTGAAGGAAGCGACTCGAACTGGAAATTGGAAAGAAAACGGCTCTAAGCATGGCCCAGAGTAAGTAACACGAGCAGCGAGCGGAAGGAGCAGTTTAAGACGAGTGAAGAAAATGGCTGAGCGTAAGCCCAAAGTAAGCTCTGACATGGCTTAAAGGAAACAAATTTGAAGGCAATGAAGAATATGACTCACGAATGCCGTAAGAATATGAATACGAGCATGAGAACTAAAAGATAATGGCTCTGAAAGTCAAATTGAAAGAAACGGCTCTGGACGCTAAACTAAAGAAAACAACGGTTCTGAGCATGGCGAAGAAAATAGCTCACGAGCATGAAACTAAAGAACGACTCTGAATGTGGCTGAAGGAAAGCGGCTCTACGAACGCGAGTGAAGAAAGCAATGACTCTAGCGCCAAACTAAGGCAGATGCCAAATGAAACAACGGCTCTAAACGCCAAACTGAAGAAAATGACTATGAATGCCAAATTGAAGAAAATGGTTACGAGCATGGCGAAGAAAAGGCTGCAGATGTCAAGCGAAGAAAGAAAATGGCTATGAACACCAAACTTAAAACTTGATTTTGAATGCCAAAATGAAGAAGTAGCCTTTGACCTTAAACTAAAGAAAAGGCTTTAATGCCAATATAGAAGTAAATGGCTCTGAACACGGCGAAGGAAATGGCTGAGCGTTAAATTGAAGAAAAGCGAGATCTAAATGCTAAAATGAAGCATTTCGAAGATACTTAAAATGATGAAAACGACTCTAAATGCCCAGTGATAGAAAGCGGCTCTGGCAGGTGAAGAAGAGGCTCGAAAGCAGGTGAAGTAAAGGGTTTTGAGCATGGCGGAAGGAAGCGACTCACGAAAGCCAAGGCGAAGGAAACGTCTCAAAATGGCCCCGGTTTTAACGACTTTAAATCTGGCCCGAAACAAACGACTTTAAACGTCAAACTAAAAAAAAACGGCTCTAAATGCCAAACTAAATAAAACGACTCTAAACGTAAACTGAAGAAAATGACTTTGAGCATGAAGCAGGAAGAAAAAGTCTGAACTCAGCGAGAGAAAATGGCTCTAGGAATGCCAAGGCTGAAGGAAGCGATATGCTTATGGCCAGAAGAACGACCTTAAATGTGAACATAAGAAAAAGGCTATGATCTTGAGCGAAAGAAAATAGCTCACGAAAAACATATGTCAACTCGCGGCTCGATGAAGATCCATCCTGATAAAAACCATACATATCTCCAGAACTATATAACTCCAACAAGTAGGAAAGTAAACTCCAGGGTGGCATATGCTCGAAGCATCACAACGAGCTCATCCTCTCAATTATAACTAACCATACCATCCAATCTACTTCAGACGATCTTCGATTACTAGGGTGGTATGCCAGATTCATGGCATCTAGAACATAAGCATGATGAGACCCATGATATCAAAGCATGACTCACCATCTCAATGAGGGTAGCCTACACGAAGCCAACAAACTCCAGATGGTTCTAATAACTAGGGGGATATGCCCCAGTATGGCATCCGATAGAAACATGATGAAACCCTGTAATATCAAAGCATGACTCACCATCTCAACGTGGGTGGTCTATACCGAACCAACAAACTCTAGATGGTGTAAATAACTAGGGGGGTATGCCCTAGTAACACATTGAATGCTCCATAAATCCAAGAAACCAATCAACATAGATCATCCATAGAAAATAATTGCTAGCTTTGAGGTGCATCTAGAACCCTGACTGAAACAAATCGAGCAGTGAGGTGTCTTCCAGAAAAAACAGCACAATGATGTCCAGATATCAACCAAGTCACAGATGCCTATCCAAATAGATGTTGTCAAAGAGAACGTTTGGTTCCATGGCCTCAGGGTGGTCTTACGACACAGGAGGCGGTATTGTTTCGGGGTGATAAGGTAAAGAAGAAGGGAAACTAAGCTCGAATACTGATGATCGAACGTGCCCTGTTATTGGAATGCCACATGCATAAGAAGTCTCATGATCCATGGACACTAAGACATCCAATAGAAGCGCCGGTAAGAGGACATGTGGTGAGATAGGTAAGAGGACAAGGATGTAGAGTGAAACATTAGACTCAAAATCAATAAACATATAAGGGTGATAAATGTGAAAATGAGAGGTATGAAGTCAAGAAGATAAATAAATATGACACTGACTCAGAGCTCCTAGGAGAGGATTAGTCATCTCACATACCACTAACAAAATCTCAAAGTAAGCACATGATACTAGGATCTCGGGAAGCGCACACACAAACTCTCATAAGTAATACATACACTCAAAACAATGATCCTTATAAATCCATATACATACTCAAGGAATACTAATAATGATACCTAATATATACACGTGCACATTTATTTATTTATTTATGTTTTTAATTTTTTTTAATTTGATTTTGTGCATAGATTGAATAAAACAATGAAAAACAAACCAATATGGCAATAAATGAACATATCTCAAAGAGTGAAGGTACAATAAAACAACTCCAATGAAATGACATAAGCCTCTCAGACTAAAGGTCTCTGAATAAATGTCGATAGAATGAGTGAAGGGACGACACAACAAACCCCTATGTAGTAAGATGAATAGATCACCAATCTAAGTGGGAAAGAATGAGATAGAACAAGAAGTCGGATAGAAGAGAATGTGAAAACATAAGAAACACTATGACATGGAGAAGATACAATGAAGTGAATGTAGTAAGGCGATGTAAGAATATGTCGATGTATTATAACTATAAAGATCAGCAAACTAAGGCATCCACAATACACTAGAGGGCCCCTATCCCAGGTATGAAAAGGTGAGCAAGGCTATGAGAGAAAGATAGGCCAAAATGCGTGCGTGAGGCTTAATGGGCTGGCAAAGGTAAAAGAATGTGAGTAACAAGTGATAAAGCATATGGCTAATCGAAATGATGGCCACCCATCCTACGACCATGGTCTCGAGCATAAAAAAACTTTTAGTTGATCTACCATTGGTTGGCTCTAAATTAGTTTCCATCTAGAGATCCATCAACCATGCGGCTCCTCCCAGGTCGACTCTCTAATAATGTAAGGTCACTCTGGGTGGGTTTGAGCTTCCCTATGGTCAGCCTTTCCCGATCCTTTAATATTATCGAAACAAAATTGCTTTTTAGCGGTAATGGTCTAGCATGTGGTACTTGACAATAAATGATAAATAATAAAGGAAAGGTCTAACATATCTCCTGAATCGTGTCCAAGTATAAATATGAGCAAATAAAAGCAGTCTATCTCATTCATATGCGAGATGATCACCGAAGCCAAAACTCAATCATAGATCAATCATTCCATGAATCGATTGTCTCATGATCATCATAAGAAACAAAACTCTTTCATAAGTGATACTATGATTATAGTCGGCGATATCTCATCAATTATGGTCATCAAGCAATATCATGAATCTATGCTATGGGCGAATAAGGTGCACATACATCAATACCATCCCAACTGGTAACTCCATCAAAGATCCTCATCTATCGAAAGCGCTACTCAAGTCTATCCATACGTGAACGTGTATCATCAATGGTTGAAACAAGCACTGTAGCTGGTGGTAGGCCACCTCTATCTTACTGTGAAGAACCAATGACTCATGAAAAACTGTCAATTGAATAGGCGGTGATGGTGCCACAAAATCATATTGAGTCTCATCTTGAATCTGGTTATGTGGGACCCTCACGCTATCTATCCTCACACTAACTCCGGCTATGGCCCTCTTTTGAATCAGAAATTGTTGAGAACGAGCGATCAGCTATAACCAACTACGAATCCGCAACCATATGATTTGTCTTGGGAATTAGTCTTCCCCCAACCTTAGTCCACGAAGGTGGTCTCAAAATGTATAACGAGATAATCCTAAAAATGTATAAAACTAAGCAAAGATCTTGCCGAGTTGAGCACCAATTAAAAGTGAATCTTTGAATAAAATCGAAATAGATAAGCTGACATTATGTAGAAAGTTGTTCCATTGAAACACAAACTGATCAATCTCTTGTATACCCTTAAAAAGGAAACGAAATGGAAATGCGGATCCATATCATGGTCAGCGCGAAGGTACAAGGAGATGCACGCGTGTAAGATGAGGGTCTGTCAGTGAGATCACATACTCGACACAGAAGGTGATGGTAAAGACAAAGGGTGGGTGGGTCTTTAAGGGGTCCCTGCCAGAGGGAGTGATCATGCCCTCGATGGTATCGACCTCCTACCACGTCTACAAAAGGCGGCGCTTCCATGAGGTGGTCATCATCTCCCACCGTGCACTTCCTCGACATCTGAGGGTGGCTATGGTGAAGCTTTCACTACTCTTAGCACTTAAGGGATAAACTAAGTGTCACGAGTGAACAATATTGGGTGCATCAGAAAAAACCTAAATGACATCTAAAGCAGAAAAGGCACACCGGTCACACAAGTATCCTAAAATCTAGCTCTACAGACTATATAAGTCTTCAAAGATCGGACTCCTTAGCATGCGATATGTCGACTACGCCAATGCTCCAAACATGGATATAGCCCATGTTAGACCTCTGATCAGCTTGGTTGAAAAGCAAGCAAGGAACCTTTAACTCTCAACCCAGTACATAACTAGGAAATATAGATCGTCGAGACCGGGGTTAGAGATAAGGGATCTGAGGTGTCCCACATAGACATGCAAACATGCGGTCCAACTGAGAGGTGGAAGTAGTGTCTGTGATCGATGCATCTGAAGCACAAAATAGATCATCGAATCTCATACGATCTAGCGAAATATAAGATAGACACAGTGAGTATATAACAAACCATGAGAAGCAGAAGTGACATAACAATATGAGCGAAGAATCAACAGTGAAGTCAACCCCTGACCAATACTAATGATACAACAATCAAACATCTAAAAGATACAATCAGCTAGTCAAAACCCTTCATGTGCTACCGATATTCAACTACACAAAAAGCACAAAAAAAAAAAGTATCTATCAATCAACCAATCAAACACCACATTTTCCCCAATTTATATTCAAGCTTGACCACTCATATCCTTGAGTGTAGTTGCCATTTATAGACAGCATTTTGGCAGTGTATGTTTCCCACTAAAAAGACGAGACTCATTTCGTATTTCGAAAATACATTTTTAGAAAATGGTTTGGAGCCGCCACTTGTTTTTGTTTTATTTTAAAAGGGAAAACAAAATAAGAAAGAAAAGCCCTAAATGTGACTCTTAATAAGAAAAAGGCATGTGGGAAAAGCTAGGAGTCTAGGTTCGAGGTGGGGTGCTAAATGGGAAGGTGATAGAAAAGGTAATCAACCTAATGAATATCGAAGATAAGCAATAACAATACAAAAGTATGCAAGACATATATAAATAAATAATAAAGCAAAGTCAGATGACGAAAATGTACCTAATAGGCATATTCGAAGCGCTATCGATTGGAAACAATGTTAGTGCAATAATAAAATACAAAATATTCAAAATTAATTAGAAATTAGTTATAAATCGGATGTCAAATTATTTGCTAAAATGATACATGGAGTGTTGGGTCCCACCTTAGCCCATTCATCACATTACCTGAGTGGCTCAGAAGATTCCATTTATCGGGCTGTAGAATTGATCATGTTTGGAATGTTTGAAAACCGGTTTGAAATTTAAAGTTTGAAAAATTGAAAGTTTGAAAATTGAGAATTTTGAAATGAAATTGGTTAAAATTTTGAATTGGGATTTTTGAAATTAGAACTTGATTATAAATTTGAGATTTGGAAATTTGTAATTTAGATTTATAAATTTGAGAGTGGAAGTGGGCGACAGATTTTAAAATTGGGACACTTGAATTTTGAGTGGAAACTTGAAAATTTGAAATTAAAAAGTGGGGACTTGAATTTTGAAATCAAGGCACTTGATTTTGAAATTATAAACTTGAAAGATTGAAGTAGAATTGAGGACTTAAATTTTGAAATTAGGACATAATTCGAAATTAGAATTCTAAATTTAAGTGGAACAGCAAAATTTTGAAATTTGAGATTTTGAGGACTTGAATTTTAAAATTTAAAATTTGAATTTTAGAAAATGATAAATTTGGAATTTGAATTTTGAAATTTGGACACTTGAATTTTAAAAATTGAAAAATAAAAATTTAGAACTTGAATTTTTGAAATTTTGGGATTTTAATATATTAAAGGGTGAAGGCGATGGTTCATGTGTCAAGGAAAATAATTGAATTATTAAAAAAGCATTAACAACCAATTTAATTAAATAAACAAAAAGTAACAACATACTTATAAAGAAAATAAAATAATAAGAGTATAAATTAAACAACTAATTAAATATATATACAAGAAAATTAATAAAAAATAATTATATGAAAGAAGAATTTCTAAATAAAAAGAAAGTCAAGAAAACTTACCTGGTAGACGGGCAACTCCCTCGGGTCGAGTCACCTCCCAAGCCGAGATCGTCTTTAAAGCCGGGATCACTTCCCAAAATTGGGACCTCAAAGCCCAACTTATTAAAAATTTTAAAATATGAGAGATTTGAGCTCTCCTTTTAAGGAGATTGCAAAACCCGTGAAAATTTTAAATTTAAATTTTTGAGAAAAAAGGCAAAACGATAATTTGTCGGAAAAATCCCGAAGGAAAAGTTGAGATTTTTCTAGATCTCGGATGATAAAACATATTTCACTATTAGAATCGTCTCGCGAAATCTAGCTACTCAGTCGAATATCGTTGAATTCCGAGACAATAAGAATTTCACGTATTTCGAGGCAACGAGTGTCGAGCGACACATGGCGAGCCATGTGGGTGACCTGAGGAGCAAGCCATGTGTCTGAAATCGCGTAGAGGCACATGCATAGCCCAAATACATGTGTCACAATGCATGGCAAGGCCTATGCATGTAGGACACATGGCAAGCCATGTGTCAACATGCATGTCACATTTGAAGGCTATATATATGGACATCTAGTTCTGTTCCAGTTCATGGAGGGCAGTAAGAAGAAAATGGAGGAAGGGAAAAGAGAAAGGAAGGAAAGGAAAAGAGAAAATGGAGGAAAAAAGAGAAAAGGAAAGAAGAAAAATGAGGAAGAAAGAAAAGAAAGAGAGGAAAGGAAGAGGAAAAGGAAGGGTGTCGCACGGTGGAAGTGAACCCAGAATGTGAAAGGACCGGGCCTTCTGAGAGGGGTAGGTTTCTCTGCTCTACCGGTTTATTTTACGCCTAGGGGCCATGTAATGGCCTAACGGTTTCGCCCCATTTCAGGGCGAATGTAATATGTGTGTGGTTTGGTTGTTGTTGTGTGATGATCAAGACGTCGAGAGCCCAGGTTTCCGCGAGGTTTGGGACCTTACGAGACGAAACGCGTGTTTAGGATAAGCGAAAATCCGAGTAGAATGGCGAAGCGGGAGTGTGTGCCCAGAATTTCCGCTACACCTTTACTTGAATCAACCATATCGACTTGACGACTATAACTTTTTCGTCAGAACTCCAATTCATGCGTTCTTGGATTCTACGAAAAGCTCGTAGAGTCTAGAATTTAATAAGATAAATTTCTTAGCCAAACCATGGGTTGGGTCATGGACAGTTGAGGAATGGTCTGTTCTAGTTTTCAAAACTTCTGTTTTCAGAACCGGTTTGTATTTGAAATGCTTGGGGCTGAGTATGGCTTGAGCAAGAAATTGTGTGTTGGATGTTTTTTGTGGTATTGATAAGGGCTGGACTTTATGGACTAAGTCCAGATTATTTCCGAGGCCAAGCATGGCCGGATTTATGGTCGGGAATGGCTAATGTGTGTTATTGCGGTAAATAGAATAACATGTTGAATATGTGAAATTATGTGATATATGTGTGATAAAAATGGAAATAATTATATGTATTATATATAATTTATCCATGACACTTGACATGTAGTGTAATAGATATGTTGTATGTGACATGTACATGTAGGCATGAATTGGCAATCAATGACATTTACATTGCAATTATGCACAGGACATCATGGCGAGTCGGGTGTGAGTGCATGGTTGGGGTCGACACTGTGTTTGGTGTTTGACAGTATAGTAAATCAACACTGTGTTTGGTGTTTAATGTATGTCGTGAGGACATGGTTGATCGACATTGTATTTGGTGTTCGATGGGAAGCTCTGTAAAATGGGACAACGATCTAGAAAATTAAGGCTCAGTGTGATAAAAATAATAATAATAAATTTCGTGTGTTTGGGTGAAGCAGATGGGCGAATCCCAGGTGAAAAGACCCATTTATTCTTGGCTAGACATATGTATCCGGCGATGAAAGTTCGCTAAAGTGTCGGAAGGCGTGCGAAGCCTGCGGTGAGACCCCGAAAATTTGCTACCCAAATAAACACACGGAGATTTGATAAATTAAAATGAATATTGGAGGGTTGTCCAATGAGTTAAGTCATTGGGTGAAACATTGATGACTGGTTTTCACACTTGGCATATGCAGGTGTGAAATTCGGTGAGACTTAAGTTTGAGTCATGAGGGCTATCTTTGCATTCACTTGACATGTAGACGTCAATTATGCTCCAGTATAGGTACTTGAATGCATGTGATTGTATGTATTGGCATTGCATATTGCACTTAGGTGGGGAGTAACCTTGGTAGGAGATATATGTACTAGGCTTTGCTCATCCCGTTTTGGGACCACCCTTTCAGGTACACGAGAAGACAACGCTCCTTTGAGGCTATGAGTACGAAGAAGGCCGGGTTGTGGCCTTGAGAAGTATTTTTGTAAAATATATTAGAAAAATCTAGTTTTAATATATGTTGGCATGTAAAAGTGTAAAAGAGTTGTACATCAAACTCTTGTAAAATATTATAAATTTGTATATTTGTAGAAAAATATAGGAAGCGACACAAATATTCCACGGGTTGACGAGTTGTCGACTGGACCCCGGATTTTGGAGGGTCATAGCATGGAATCTGAGTATACGGACCCTCGGGTTTTGGGGCGTCATAAAGATGGCCTACCATCCCTTAAAACCAAAAACTTATAGACAAGTTTGGGCCTCTAATTAGAGGCCCATTGTCCCAAAACTTTTTTCAAAAAAAAAAAAAAAAAAATTAAGGGCTATTAGGGCTTTCCACTCTTTGGTGGGGAGGCTCACGATTTCCCTTTTTTCTTCCTCCAAAACCAAGGGAAAAAACCCCATTTTATAGGGAAATGGAGACCTCTCTCCCTTTTCTATTTCCAATGTGGGATTGTCTCCCATAAAGGAAGACATCCTAAGCCTCCAAAATTTGGGGTCTATAGATATGTCAATTTATTGCAAGTTTAAATCAATAATATCATTCATTTCAAAAATAAAAATAAAAATATTAATATTAATGTCATACACCACTTACTAGTATCATTGTTTTTTTTTTAGAAAATTTGTACCATTACTTATCATACTTAACTGAAGTGGTAAAGCGTTGAACGTTTAAATAGGAAATGACATAAGAAGGGGAAGGGTCTCAGATTTTGAGTCCGTAAAAATAATTTACCACAATAAAAAAAAATATTGTATTGTTTCATAACATTGATCAAATATTTATTTTTTAATCAACTAAAGAACACATTATTTATTTCTATCTTATGGTACGATATTTTTAATAAAATTTATCACTTGGTTTGGTTTGTGCATTTGTCAGTGTGAAGGGAAAATTTAAGGTCAAAATAATATTCATTATGTATTTGATCAAATTTGTGATCCACCGACATAGACCTTCCAACTCAATTTTTTGCAAATAATTTCGGAAAAGACTTTTGACTTAATGAAAATTAAATTTTGTTTCTTTATGTTTCTATTTATAATTATGGTAAAAAAAGAGGGTGTTTTATATATTTTTTATATTAAAAATATCATTAATTAATATAAAACATGGTAGAATTCGGATAAATTATCCCGACAACTTGTTAATTTAGGTTTATTGTAAAAGAATTAATTTCATTGATTCAAACTAGTAATAAATCGATAAAAACATAAAATCCAAAATCGTTAAAACCACAGTCGAGTTAATAACATAATGAATCGACTCAAAGCCTATACATTTGATAGTTGAGTCTACACATTTGGTATTACTATTGTGACTATAATACTTATGACTCCAGTTCTATAGCATATCGACGATCATTGGTTTGATTTATTATCTCTCATCGTATATATTTTACTCATCGGAATTGTTAAAACACAAATAAACGTCACACTACAAGTACGAAAACCAAATTATAGTACTGAGATGACGCAACCACCCGTTGCACCAAGACGACAACAATCACATGCGCACAAAGGCGATGGCAATCATACTTGCACAAAGGTGACGACTAGATTACGAAAAAACAAATAAACCTAGATTTATGTGAAATAATCACTATATTGAGAGAAAAAAAATGTGTAGATGGATGATTTAGGACCAAGAATGACAAAAATCACCCTCATATTTACAAAATTAGAGGCTATACAGTTGAGAGAAAATGAGGCTAGGATATAAGAGGAACTAAAAATTGATAATTTGGGTTAAGTATTGTTTTTTTTCAATCTTGAAGGGTTGATTTATTAAATTAATATTTTTATAAATTATACATAGTAATGTTTTTCTTCACGACCACCTTTTCGAGTTGAATTAGCGTTTGTTTTATTTTTGCTTTGCTCAAAACAAATTGCTTTAGACAGTAAGCCTCTTAGTTTTCTTTTTTGATGACATTGCTTAATTTCTGAAATTTTTTGTTGAATATAAAAAAGAGCAATAAAATATTTGGTTTTTGGCTTTTCTTAATGCTTGTTTTAAAATGTTTTTTCTGTCAAAAAACCATATATATTCAAATATGAAAATCATATACTTTATGATCTAATCAAAACTCTTATTGTCGTTTCATGTTGATTAAATAAAAGCATATATATTTCAAATTTTAATTTAAAAATTTTATTGTCTCAAGTTTAGATAAAAATTAAAAGATTGATTTTTTTAGAAAAAAAAAACGACTAATTACTTAATTATATTAAGCACTATTCAAAACAAAAATTCTATTAGCATTTGTTAGAATTTTGTGGCGATCCAAATTATGACTTGACTCGAAAAAGAATTTTTTATAAGATATGTGGTCATGACGGAGGGTGAGGGTTGTACGAGGGGCAACAACACCCCCCACGATATGGACTTGGCCCGATTAGAGTGACTTGGTTTGATATAAGGTTTATATATATATATATATATATATATATATATATATATAAATTTGTAAATCCAACATTTCTTATGTTTTTATTTGAAAAATAACTCATTTTGGACAAAAATATGATTTTTATATGTATTTACATTATATTTTTAAAAAATATATTATTTTTACAAGAAAACAACAATATATTTTTGTCAAAATAGGGTGAAAATTTAATAGAGAATTAAAATTTTAAAATTTAATTTTTAAAGGGTCTTTTAATTAAAAAAAACCTTTAAAATAAAAAGAAATTAAATTATAGGGACAAATCCTAAAAATATTTACAAGAATAACCTATTGAAGAAACCTTGAAAATTGAAACCATTTGCCTTTCAAACAAAAATACCCTTGGAAAATGTAAAAATAAATCCTTATATGATAACTAAATCTCGTATTGTCCATATTATATATTTTTATTCTCTTTTTTGGATTTAAATAAATTGGTTAATTTTGCAAATAAGTTTATTTTTAGGGTAAAGTCTATCAATTTGAAAATAATTGGACATTCATCATTAGGAATTTGGTATCCATGATTCATACTATTCCCATAAAAAATAATTAGGATTTTGTTAATCTATATTTAACGAATATACTATCATAACTAGTTAATGTAATACCATAACGAAATTTGGTATCACATTAACTAGTTATGATAGTATATTCATTAATTACAAGGTTGTTAAAGCGGATGACGTCGAATCGAGGTAGAAGTGGGAACGATCAGATAGAGCAGGAACGGGAGAAGCAGCAGGGACAAAATCGACTGTCAGTCGGTCGAGCCGTGCCGATGACGGTCTTAGAAGTTCATCGATCCTTCTTATGCTTTTTTCACTTACGCTGATCATCTGTGTAGTTTACGAAAAACTATATAGTTTTTTAACTTTTTATTTTATTGATTTTTTTTAATATTATTAATCAGAATAATCCAGTTCCAATGCTTACCGAGACTTTCAATATTGTTGGCACCCAAGATAATTTTTTAAAATTTATGTGTTATTTTATTTTGTTATATGTATTTATTTATTTTAAGTTAAATGGGATATTTTTTAAAAAATTTTATGACAACGATTTAGGAGTGAATATATTCGGAGCTAGTGATATTCGCAATGGATGTTCAAGTAATTCGCCTTTAGTGCTTCGAGATGGAGATGACGATGTCTAATCTAATGTAACTTGGTAACTGTCTAATTTTATTATTATATGAAGTATGAACTTGATTATGTATTAGATGTATCTCTTTAATGTGTATTGGATGTATCTCTTTATTTCATTTACTCGATGAAAATTAGAAGTTTTATATATAAGAAAAAATATATTTTTATTTTATATATAGGCCAAGATTATCCATAAGTTGAACCCCGGTTCGACCGGTTGACTCCCGGCCAGCTGGCCTCGCATCACCGGGTCAATACACAGGCAGATGCGAAAACCTTGGTTAATTATAGATTAACAAAATCCTAATTATTTTTTATGAGAGTAGTCTAAATCATGAATACCCAATTTTTTATGATGAATATTTAATTATTTTTAAATTGATTGCCTTATTACCGACTTTTTTTATCCTTTTAAACTGTTACCCGTTAAAGAAACAAGTGTAAATTGGCCTGAGTGAGCCCAATGGGCTCTCATGCAGTAGGAGACAAAAAACAAAAAAACAAAAATGAGGTGAGCCGCCGTTCTTACTTGTTCATTGCGGCGGCAGCTCCTGTCTGTAAATAATATTCAAATTTGCAACAGCTTCTCTCTCTCTAAAATTCTCTCCCAAATTCCGAAGAGAGAACTGTGAAATCGACTCGGTGTTGAACGAACGCTCATCATGATGTCCATGTTTATCCAGCAATGCCCTTCTCTCTTCACCTTCTCTTCCTCTTCTCCTTCCATCCTTACTCAGACTTCTGTGAAATCGACGGTATTCTGCTGCTGACACTCTGAATCTTCTAAAGGTATAGTTTATTTACTTTCTGCTCCGTTTGGTAGCTGCGAAAGTTATAGAATCTTTAAGTTTTTGAAGTTGATCGTTTCGGTTAGAGAAATATTCTGAAGGAACTTTGTGGGAAATTAAAAGAAAATGCCAGGCTTTGAATAATTTGAATATTTGGTTTGGGAGTGAGGTGGGTGTTTGGTTCCATGAGAAATGAACGGAAGAGCTTTCGATGGCATCGAGTAGTTTGACCAAGCAATTAAAAAAAAATTTCGTGCATTCTTTTGTGAATTGGGCTAGGGTATATATATCAAGGAAACAAATTGTGTAAGACTGATTTTGTATATTGGTTGTTTATTGGGTAAGTTTGTCTCCACTGCCTAGCTGTTTTGGGGTACTGTTGTGTACATCAGCTTTTAGGCATCTCCTATGCAAGCCGTTCTATCATCATCTATAAACAAAAGATCCCTCAATTCTCTCTGCGACAAAATGAAAGTCTTACTCCTAATTTCCATGTTTGAATTGGTAAGGGTCTATTTGGATATATACTGGGAATGAAATTACTCAATTGATTTTGTTACTTATCAGCACAATGGAGCTGTTCAATTTCCACCAGAATTGAAACCTTGACAAGCATGCACATGTTCCATTTTGATATTTCAAATTCATTTGCAGGACTGTCAACTTTCGGTCAAGCAGGTGAACCCTCGACAATATGTTGCATATATTCCACAGGTGTGTGTGCCTATCCCTTTCTTGTATCAGATAGTGGCCTAACTCATCCACTTATATCTTGTAATGCTGTTTGATGGAAATGTAAAACCATGAAAGGACATTTTGATATCAAAATATCTGTAAGTTGGGTGTAACCAAAAACAGCCATGCATAGCTGGCACAAATTGAAAGACATCTTGAGGGTGGAATGGTGGATGTGGAAGGCGCTTGGAACCCTAGATTTGTTAGACAATATAATGATTGGGAAATTGAAACAATTTAGAACTTCTGACGTTAATTACCAACAGAAAAGTAACCCCGACAGGGAAAGATAGAGTGTTTTGGAAGGTGGATAAAAATGGCGTATATACAGCTAAATCCAACTTCATGAGCGTGGAAGGTGGGAGGGTCAGCTTAGTGCCTACAAAGTTGTTATGGAACAACCGTGTACCTCCAAAAGTTGGCTGTTTTGCTTGGGTGGTTTGGTGGGGCCTGGAGCAATAATAGATGAAAAGATGTTGTTATACGTTGAAGACATATGAAATAGTCAACCTAATAGATATATATATAATATTATAGAAAATTTCATCCTAAATGAAATCCTTTTTTTTTAGTCAAGTATGATGAAGTAGGGTTACAAATTCTTTGTCAAAGGAAGGGTGCTAACCATGGAGCAACTTAAAGAAGAGGGGTTTCAGGGTGCTGCAGATACCTCTTTGTTGTAAAGCTGAGGAGAATCTAGACCACCTTTGGTTCACTGCCCTGCAATTTGAGTTTCTGGGCGCTTTCATCTCCATTCATGGATAACACTGTAATTTGCTGCTGTAAAAGGACCTGTTCTTAGGTTGGTCTTCTTTTCCATTTGGAAAGAATGCAAAAAAGCTGTGGATGATTGCCCTCGGGCTATTTGGAAGGAAAGAAATAAGATTGTCTTTGAAGATGCTCTTTTTTGCCCTAACAGATGGAAGCTTTTTTTGTCAAGCTCTTTAATCTCTTGGAAAGGGTTAATATCTAACGGGGATAATTCAATTGTAAGAATTCTTTTGTGTTTTCTCTAGGTTTACCTTTTGGGGTGGTAAGTTTTTTATGGCCCTTTCTTTTGTATTTGTTACATGATCAATAGTACAATAAAAAAATACAAAAATAAAGAAAAACACAAGATTTATATGGAAACCCTTGCGGGAAAAAACTACAGGCAGAGGAGAAAACTTCACTATCAATTTGAGATAGAATTACAAAGTACGACTCATAGGGAATAACCTCTAATGTGTTTATATAACTAACAGTCTAGCCCCTCTCCTACCACAACAGATCTCTATTTTTTTTTCAACTTTTTATTTTCATAAAAGTCGTACCCGCAGAGGCCTTGGTCGGACCTTAAGCTTTAAAAACAAATTCGAATTACACTTAAAACAACAATGTTAGCCTTACATTAGCTGTATATCTTTCCTTGTATATCTTGGGTTTAGTTTCTTTTGGCCCTAAGGTTGTGAAATTTGATACGACATGTGAACACGACATGAATTTAACCACCGGTTTTGAAGGTTTGGGTTGAGTATAATTGTGTTTGAGTCGTATTAACATTGACCCGCCTAACGATTTAATAAATGAGTCGTATTTGTGTTGACATGTTTAACCGCAATTTGACCAATTTAGTATTATATTAATTAATTAACCTATTTAATAGGTTATCTGTGTTAAATATAGATTATTAATTACAATTCCTATTATTTTAAATAATAAAATTAATAAACATGTTAAATTTAATAAGTTATTTGTGTTAATTAATTATAATTCTTATTATTTTAAATAATCAAATTAAATGGGTTATATTCGTGTTGACTTGCCTAACACGAATAATAAATGAGTTGGGTTTAGGTTAGCGAATGTTGACACGTTTATTATTCGTGTCGGGTTTGGGTTAGTAAATATTGACATGATTCGTACATTGACACGCTACGAATACGACCCATGGACACGAATTACCACCCCTATTTGGCCCTACTATTTTTGTTAATAGATTGCCTCTTTGCCTATAAAATGTGCTTCAAATTCAACTGACTTCTTTGTTAACATTCCTGTTAATGTTTTTCCTTGGTAGTCGGCCCTTATCTGGGGAAGCTATATTGTGTCTTTTATTGGTTTTTATCGACAATGTTCATTGTTCAAGACTATACCTAGCTATCAACAATATTCATTCTTCTCCAACTTTCCAAGTTGCTACATGAACAGTCATTTTTTTAAGGGTTACATGAACAGTCTATTTGATGGTGTTTTGATGTTGCATTTGAAATTGAACAGTGCTCCATTTTCTTACATGATCTGAATGTTCTTTTCATTTTAGTACTTAAAGACATGCTAATGCATGCATCTTACTATAGTTTGATCTGGATTTTTACTTGTTCATTTTATGTTATGCTGCAGCTCTCCAACATGGAAGTCTGGTTTCAGCGGCCAAAAGACATAGTTAGAAAATTGTTGTCTGGAGATCTAGACCTTGGCATTGTTGGTCTTGATACAGTCACTGAATATGGACAGGTAAGCATTAAGGTATAGGCTGTCATTGGGCTGCATATGGGGACTTTGGATTTCATTTTGAAATTAGTGCCTAATAAAATTCTCTCTGTTATAGTTGATGTTATTGATCTATGCCTTTTAAGGTAGTCTCTTCTTTAAATCTCTAGGAACCCTACCAGTTTATCTCCACTGTCTTTTCTCCTCTTTTCTTTTTTCTTAATAGGTTTCTTTTCTCTTTTTAATTAGTTGTTTTGTTTCTGTATCTAATTATTATATTTAGGATAATTTTTTTTCTTCCAGCATTCTTGTGTTAGTGCGTGGTTTTTCAGTTTATATGGTTAGGAATCTACTAAGAACATACTTGAGAAAGAAAGAATATACTTTCAACTAATTTTTTTATATAAATCAATTTACAAATTTTGACTAATTTCATTTTTATTCAAAATGTAAAAAAGTGTTTCAATATAATTACTAATTTTACTAGTAGTTTTTCATTATTACTATTCAAATGATTATTACTTTTCAAATAGTTATTATTTTTAAAATAAGTGGATGTATTCGAGGAATTTATGATAATTTTGATAGAAAATTGCCTATAAAAAATGTTTTTAATAGAAAATTAGGTAAATATAGATTGATGTGTGTTGGTCAACCCAAACACAAGACAAATACTAATAAAAAAACGTGTAACCTATTTAATAATTAGGTCAATTTAGGTCTTAACCTGATATGTTTATGACTTAATTGAACTATTTATTCAAAATAAAATTTAAATGAACCAAACGTGGATTAAATATGTTGCAGTCATAATCAGGTTAATCAACATAATGATTAAATAAGTCAAAATTGGGATAAATTTTGACCCAAAAACATCTTGTTGGCTAAACATATTAGATAAGTAACCATGACTTTAACCCAAACACAATTGTATTCAACTGAAATCCTCAAAAAATATGTAGGATTTGCCTATCATATCAAACTTCGTCACCATTGAATTTAATAGTTAAAACTTCATTAACAAAAATCCAAAGGGAGGTGGAAGAGTAACATTACAAAAGTGTTTAGTTGTCGTAAATAATTTATTTTTAATTACCTTTCAAACCGGTTTTGTATAATCAGTGAGAAGGACATTTACAATATTTGACATGTAAAAATAAAAAGAAAAAAAAAACAATAAGAATAATTTCATAGTTTGGACATAAAACAACAGCCAAAAAAGCATTGTGCGGCTGAAGGAAAAGTTTATTTTTTTGCTAAATAAAAAAAAACAAAATATTTAACCTATCAATATCAATCAAGATATTCAACATTACTAAGATTGTATTCCTCCCATTGTGGTCCAAATTTTGGTGAGACTGGCAATACACTGTAGAATCTTGATGTTGCCTTTGTTTTATCAAATGAAAAATTGCAACCTCCTGGTGCTGATTATATATGTTATATTGTATCTGGTAGTCTTTCTAATTACATTTTTGCTTTTACTTTCCGGAATGCTTGAAGTGTATTAACGGCATTAACATCAGAAGGTTTTCATTTAGTTCACTTGCCAGAGATGATGATTATCATTGTTCATGATGCACTTGACTACGGAGAATGCCGCTTATCCCTTGCAGTATGTCATTTATATCTTTGTATAAATCAAGTGTGGCAAATTTGATAGGTAAATGGAAAAATCTGATTTTGTTAATGTTGATACTTAATATTTTGTCATTCCTTTTCCAGGTTCCCAAATATGGGATATTTGATCGACCATGTCTTCATCGTCTTCCGTCATTACATAGAACATCATTCCTGTGATTATCTCTTATTCTTTATTGGATTTACATCAAGATCCTTCCACTTCCCATTTATGAAGCTAAAAAACCTAAGGAATCCAATACGTATATAAAGGGAAGAACCTCAATTTTTCCATTAGACAAAGAGTAGATAACTGAAAAAATGTCACTTTTGAAACTTAACCACAACATTTTATTTTTTATATCCCTATTAATTGTGGTCACTTTGTCATAGCTCTATCTTGAAAAATGAGGGTTCCAACAACCACCTTCCCCTTCTTGTTCTTATGCTTCAGCTACCTAGGCAATCATTGGTAGTTGCTATAGGGAACAACTTGGAAAAGACTCTCCCGTTGGTGAATAATCACACCACCGACCCTTCCAAAATTTCGCCCTCTACTCTTTGCTTATCTAAAGACCTGTACTATTACTAACAATCTCCCACCCATTTTGGATTGTTTTCCATAACCCAACCCATAACCTTCCTTCACTCTTAAGCACCTTCCCTCACCTATGTCCCAATACCTCCGTGCATTCATTTGCTTCCATCATGAATCCCTCTCTCTATTGAGAAGGATTTGTTGAGAATGGAAAAACTTCTAATATATAGGTCTTAACTCTTGATCATATAAGTTGTGGACTGATTCACCAAATGTGACTTATTGTTAAGGGCACCTCTCAAAAGAAAATCCATTTGAATCTCGAACATACTTGTAGAACCTCCCCATAAAGCTAGATGGATATTCCCTGTCAGATGTCCTTTATACCTTGCTCAAGCCTTTAAGGAAGGGAAATGGAACCTCATCTGAGTAATCGTTGTAAGGTTTTATTAGATTCTGAAATGGTGCAATCCTTTTGAAAAGTTTCAATTTTGAAATTTTGAAATTTGAAAGTTTAAAGTGGTAACCTTTCAGAAGCAATACAACTGTAGTTATTGATGGAAGAACTACTATATAAAGGGGTCCTCTCTTACTGCTCTATCACATCAAAAACTTCACTCATTCTTTGAAAATTCCATCAATTCGAGAGAG
Organism: Tetrastigma voinierianum; assembly: GCA_016808115.1. NCBI lineage: Eukaryota > Viridiplantae > Streptophyta > Magnoliopsida > Vitales > Vitaceae > Tetrastigma > Tetrastigma voinierianum. The sequence continues at coordinate 390,305 of JAEQBH010003647.1, forward strand.
CAAAGTAAGGGAAAGCAAAAAGGTTATACAGGTTGGATTCCTTTGTAGTCAGGTTTGAAGCTCCGAATCGATGGGTGAGGTATGTAAGATCCTATTTCTTTTCATGTTTCCATATTAGAAACATGTTTACGATGTCGTATATGCAACTTTTATTTGGTATCAGAGCATGATTGACCCTTTGCCTTGGATATTTATTCTGCAAAAAAAAAAAAATATTTTGCGATGCGAATCTCATTTTCGATTACGGATCTTTTGGTTTTAGTTTTTTTTAATTTTAAAATCATTAAATCACCTTTATATTTGATTCAATGTGTTTTTTATGATTCTATAACAACAAACTGCTAGAAAAAAAAATTCATGTTTCTTGTTCTGATGGAGGTCCTATACGAAGAAGACAACCTTTAAAAAAAAATAAATAAATACATAAATAGTATTTGGGCCTATATGAAAAGGCTTTATTCTTGGGCTTCAGCAATATTAAGCATGTGACGCCCCAAAACCCGGGGGTCCCATCGACAACCTGTCGACCCGTGGAAACATGTGAATATCGGGTGTCCCGATATTACACCCATACGTCTCATGTGTTGAGACTCATTCATGCTCATTTAATTCATAAATATCTGAGAATAACCTTATACGAGTCGTGGAGTCAGAGCACAATACTCTCACATATGGTACAAAATTATACATCTATTAGAACCAAGTGTGCTCTAATATACAAAGCAGGGATATGTATTAAAACTACAGTCCTCATACATGCAAAACATCAAGTCAAGGCCCGCAATCAGGCGGCTTCAAGAACTACGGCCTCTCTAGGGCGTCGTGCATGTGTGAAAGGGGGTCCCGCAGCGAGATGAGCTAGCAGCGCTCAATAGGAATAAAACACATAAAGTCTCCACTTTAGTGCCTTGTCTGATAATAGAATTACACACATTCTTAAACATTCATATAAAACTCTATATAAACGTCTACATGCCATGCCCCATATCTCGAGTCCTCACTGACTCCCTCACCCATGCATATGTCATGTATGAAAACTATTTCAAAACAAAAGCTTTATGTTTTGTTTTGTTTTTTGAAACTCATTGGGCGTTAAGATTTTATAATAAAGTGGACCAACCCAGAATTAGATATCGTAATATCTATTGGACAACCCTCAGATATGATATTATATTGTGCGATATTCCTGCGATGATGCAATGCACTAGACAATCCTCCAAAATTAAATATGATGGACAACCCTCCAAAATGATATTATATTGTACTGGCCATTCTTCGATAGTACGATATACTGGACAATCCTCTGAAATTAAATATGATGGACAACCCTCCAAAATGATAATATTGTACTGGTCATTCTCCGATAGTACAATATACTGGACAATCCTCTGAAATTAAATATGATGGACAACCCTCTGAAATTTAATATAATGGACAATCCTCCGAATTTAATTCATTCAAAATTCATGTCATACACTCACACCCGATTTACACGATGTCCCCGTGCACATGCAATGCTCATGCCACTGCATAAAATCTCATGTTACATGCAACATAAAAACTACATGCAACATATATATCATTCATGCTTTATCTTAAGCATCATGTTAATCATCAAACATGCACATATCAACATGTATATTCACAAATTCTGCATGTTTTTCATTCAAGCAATAATACACAGCCCGATGTTTTCTTGTTCTAAAAACCTAGAAAATTCTACATGTTAGTCATGCAAGCAATAATACACCAAACTGATTTTTCTTCAGTCTAAAAATCCAGAAAATTTCTTCATGTTAGTCATGCAAGCAATAATACACCAAACTAGTTTTTCTTCAATCTAAAAATCCAGAAAAATTCTTCATGTTAGTCATGCAAGCAATAATACTCCAAGCGTTTTCTTGATGCAAACCCGAGAAAAAGTGCATGGTAGTCATCACACCAAGCAATAATACTCCAAATTAACTTTTCTTTAGTCTAAAACCCAAAAAATTCTGCATGTTAATCATGCAAGCAACAATATACCAAATTGCTTTTTTCTTCTCAAAATCCAAAAATAAAAAAGCAGTGCTCCCAAGGCAATAGTAGCAGATGAGATTCCGGAAGTGCGGAAATTACAAGGACCTAGACACGGTCGACATCAACGGTTAAAGCCAGGAGCTTGTTCTTGTATCGACCAAGCTAGAGTACACCTTTCATGGCCATTTCATGGCTCTTAAATAAGAAATAGCTGAGGTAGGAGAAGACCCCTACTTAATGAAGTGCAAATCAAACTCACAGCTGTTGTACGTTAACTAGAGAACTGTTGGTTCTCTTCTATTTCTATTTCTTTCTCCTTCCTTTCTTTTATTCTTCCCTCTCTTCTATTCTCTTATCTTTTCTTTCTCTCTACTAAATTCTGGGCATAATTTTTAGAGCCCCCCTCCAACAGTTTCCTCCTTCTCCTTTTCACCAAATTGATGGTGTCTTGGTGGAGAACACATTCTCTAACCCTCTTGACACCTACCATTCTCTATGCCAAATGCCAACCAAGCCAATTCACTCCCTCTCATGCATGATCTCCCTTGGACACCTAGCCTCCACTCAAGCCGATTCTCATACAAATCTAAACCAAGACATTTACAGCTGGTTTCCAAGTGTCTTCTCCTCACGGTGCCACATGGCATGCACTTTCATGCCGTGTGTCGGCCATCTCATTTCCATTTGCCTCGAAATCATTGGGAATTCCCTGCCGAATTCATGAGGGTCGTTGTGTCCCTAGATTGAGGGCAGGGTGTGGCTCAAAGCCCAGCGTTGTCATCCGAGATCTAGAGACATCCCAGATTTTCCTTCGGACTATTCCAATAAATTACTATTTTGCCTTTTTTTTTTTGAAAATTTAAAATTTAAAATTTTCACGGGTTTTACAAAGCAAGCTTGCTGGAAAGCCCTTTAAGGGTTTGGCCTTTAAAGGTTTGGGCATGGTTTTGAATCAAGCCACTTTTAATTGGCTTAAAAGATTAAAAAAAAAAAAAAAAAAACATTATTTATGAGATTTGAACCTACGACCAAAGGTTCAACTGAGAATGACTCTTCCACTAAGCCAACTTGGCTTATATGTTAAAGAATTTATATGTTTAATTCTTATACGCTTCCGTATTCATTACGTGCTTAAGCATTCTTTATTAATTGCTCAAATAATATTTATTTAGAATATCTTGATAAAATTTACAATTTTAAGGCTTTCTCATGCATGAATGTATTATTTATGCTTGATTCTTTGTATGAAATCAAAATTGTGTGCGATAATTATGATTAATTATACAATTTTATAGCTTAATAGGATGGTTTAAATTATGCTATTCGATAAAATTTGATATTAGCACATAAAACTTAAGTTTAGTGCCTAAGTTAAGAAAGCATAACTAAATACTTATAAAATATCCATGTGATCAATATAATTTTGGTTAGTTAGGGAATATACAACATGCTTTAATTAAATTAAAATTATTTATTAAGTTAAGATCACATAAAGAATGAGACATAAACTTGTAATTAATTATACTTAATATAATAAAATTTATCCCACATGAAATTTTTTTATATTTATATAATTAATTAGGATGAGATGCCATATTATTTTCATAATTTACCCACATGAATTATGAATTGGTACATAATTTGGTAATTTTATCTTTAAAGATAGAAATGCAAACTATATAGTGGTTTTGGAACCTTGGAATATTTAGTGGTACTTGTGTGGACTATACATGTCTAGGAAAGTCCTGACAAAAGGGCGATAAGAGCGTCAAGGCTAGTGGTTATTAAGAGGGACCGTTGTGACCCCTCAGAAACACAGGACTTCATAGTGTATATATAAATAAATGTACCTATCAGTTTCCTGATTCTTGTTCTGTCAAAATTAAATAATTTGAAATTTCTATCATAAGAGTTAAAGGAACTAATTAAGAAATAAAGATTTTGCTTACAGGCAATCTTTATTAAGTGAATATAGTTTAGTGCGTGTTTTACATTGAAGGTAACACATCTGCGATTAGTGATATAAGCCTCAAATCTAACATAAGCTTTTGGACTTTTTACAGTATTTCAACCTACTAGTTACACTTATATGCACCTAGACATTCGAGAACTTAGGGGTGACAACTATAAAATATGGAAAGAAAGGATTCTCCTTCATTTAGGGTATATGGACATCGATTATGCCATAAGGAAATCGGAACCACCAGAAGTGACAGAAGAAAGCACATATGTTGAAGTTGCGCTATTTGAGCGATGGGAGAGATCTAATCGACTCAGCGTAATGTTTATTAAGACAAAAATCACTACTGGATTAGGGGTTCTGTTGAGTAATACGATAAGGTCCAAGATTTGCTAAAAGCCATTGGAGAACAATTCTTCACTTCAGACAAAGCTTTGGCAAGTACCCTAATAATGAAGTTTTCTTCCAATTGTATCATAAGCGTTAGGGGTGTGCGTGAGCACATCATGCATATGAGGGACATCGCGGCTCAACTTAAGAAACTCGGGATAGATATGTTAGAGTCCTTCCTAGTGCACTTTATTGAACCTCTTCTCATCCAGCCACAAACCTTTTAAGATCTCATATAATACACATAAGGACAAATGGTCAATTAATGAATTAATGACAATGTGTGTTCAAGAAGAAGAGAGGCTTGTGATGGCATTGGGTGAAAGTGCGATGTTGGCTACAACTTTTGGGAAGAACAAAAGGAATGACACATCTCAGACTTACACTTCTAAATCAAATCAGAAGGGGAAAGGTAGAATACCATCTCAGGCTGATATCAAGAAGGAAAATAAGTGTTTCTTCTGTAAAAGGAAAGGACACGTGAAGAAAGATTGTCCTAAATTCAAGAAGTGGCTTGGGAGAAAGGTAATCTATCATGCTTTGTTTGTTATGAATCTAATATGGTTAATGTTAATATTAACACCAGGTGGATTGATTCTGGTTCTACAATCCATATTTATTTCTTTCTGCGGGGTATCATGAAAGCACAAGGAAATGGAGTGGGAAGTGGTAGCATCTTGTCGAGACGACAAGATGGGCTCACATGTGGAGGCTATCGGGACATGCACATTAACACTAAGCAATGGCTTTGTTTTAGTTTTAGAAAGGGCCTTTTATGTACCAAGTTTCTCAAGAAACTTGATTTCTGTTTCTAGACTTGTTCCATTAGGTTTTTCTTTTACTTTTCAAGACAATGTATTTAACTTATTTTATGAATCAAATCATATTGGAATAGGTATTTTAGCATATGGTTTATATAGAATTTCTTTATAGAATGAAGCCACTAATAATTCTTTGCATGTTCATATTGGTACTAAGAGGTGTAATATTAATGAGGATTCTTCTATGTTATGGCATCGGAGATTAGGTAACATCTCCATAGATAGAATTAAAAGATTAGTAAAAGATAGAGTACTTAGTACTTTAGATTATATTGATCTTGAGACTTGTGTGGACTGCTGATGAGTCTAAAACTCATTTATTTTTAATCCATTTTTCTGGCATGTTTTTAACAATTTTAGATATATTTTTATGCCAATTTATAGAATATTCACCAACTTTATGTTTTGTAGGTGTTATTTGAAAAAATAGAGAAAACAAGCAGAAAAGAAGCAAAAAAAGGTGGAAAATGCAGCAGTCTATGTCGCGACACAAATATTCAAGCAGGCCAAAGGAACTATGTTGTAGTCAGCAACTAAATGTCACAAAAAGCTCAGACATTACTCAATGGCAAAAGAGAAATTTATGTCGTGACAAAGAGTTTTTCTGTCACGACATTATTGAAGAAAATTGTGACGAAAACTATCGCGACAATCCTTTACTCTATCGCGACATAGATCAAAGCAAATAGTAAAGGAGCTGTGTCGCGACAAGATTTCCTCTGTCGCAACATAAAAGACTAAAGATTAACATATGAACTCTGTCGCGACAAAAGACAACTCTATCGTGACAAAAAATGCTAAGAATACAACATAAGTCAGCTAAGACAAGTGTTTTTAGGTTGCAACAAAGTTTTCAGCATCAAGCCAGTTCAAGGAAGGATTGTTGTCACAACAAAGAAAATCTGTCCACGACTGGCATTCGAAATTCTGGCAGAGTAACAAAATCTCTGTCCGCGACAAAGATTATTTAAATGCGATAAAACAAAACATGAAAAGGTGAATTCCCTTTGTTCATGACGAGAAGGCGAAGAGCAACCTGAAGAATGGCGACAAAAATTCTTGTTGTGACATAATCAGAGTTGAAAGCAAAACTGTGTCATGACAAAAAGTTTTCTATGACGTAAAAGCTGTATGGAATGATAAAATTATGTCGTGACAAGAAAAATTGAGTCACGGCGAAGTGAAGAATTGAGAATGGCGAGAGACAAGATTGTGTCATGACCGAATGAATTACATCGCGACGAGCAGCTCGTGGCAGCGAATTAGAGACAAAAAGTATGTCGCGATCAAGGAGTTTCCTGTCACGACAGAAATTACTAAGGACTCAAAGAAATCCTTTCACGACAGAGAAAACTCTATCACGACAGAGTTGACAGGCTTAAAAGTAAATGTTTGTCGTAGCGAGGAAAGGGTATGTAAAGCGACAGGCTCCGGAAGGGCAGAACATGAGAAGTGGTTGCAAACGAGGTTTGTGTCGCGACCTGGGCATTCTGTCTTGGCAAGAACAAGACTACTGAATAAAATTTATGTTGCAACACAATCCGAAGCAAGCCCGGAAGGCAGTGTGACGAGAAAACAAGAAGCTACGATAGGGTAGCGTGAAGGGTAACTTTTGTCGTGAAGCGGACCTTTATGTCGCGACAAAGAGACCAATTTGGACCAGAATTCCGGGGGTCCACAAGCCCCGGAAGAGCAGTCGCGACATAAAGCGAAGCTACGGCTAGGGAGTAGCGACAAGAATGAAAGCTTTATTAAGTGACCAGGACCTTTTTATGTCGCGACAGAAAGAGACCCGATTTGGACGGAATTCCGAGGTCCACAAGCATGATTAATGGAAATTGAGCAAAGCATTGGAAAACCTATAAATATTACACACTTCTAGGGCCAGTAATATGCGGCCGACGAAAGCTCAGGAACGTCTAAGGGTTGAAGACTCTTATATATATATATATATATATATATATATATATATACTGCATATATATATATATATATATATATATATATATATATATATATATATATATATATATATATATAAGAGTCTTATATATATTCCATTTTAGTAGATTTAGTTTTAGTGTAGCTTTATTTTGTTAGTTTTCCTTTAATTTTATGGATTTGGGTATTGTACTGAAGTGCAGGTTTAAGCTGATATTTCTTCGTAAATTCATCTTTTCATTACTGTTTGATTTAAATGGATGATGGAAAGTTTTAAGGTTCATTTATTTTTGGATCGTTCATGATTTCGATGAATTTTCACGATCATTTAGTCAGCGTGTGATGAACCAGTTTTGAAAAGTTGAGTTCACTGGAAATAGGTCATTGATGATAGTCATTTTTTTGCATAAGGTGGAAAAAAGCTTTAATTAGAATTCTTGAATTTATTTGATTGGTATTTTTTATAAATTTACTTGTTCTCGGTACTAATCTGAGTATTGCACAATCTGAGTATTATATCTCGCTCTAATTTCGGGGAGGCCTGGTGACACGAGGAGATGGAGAATCACGAGAATGTGGCTTGAGTTCCTTGTGGTATGGTAGAGTATCTTATGGAACTAATGAACTTTGAAGGATTACTGGATAGATCATCGACTACTTATAATTTGAGGATGGTTGAATGAAATATACATTTTAATCCTTTCAGAGGAGTCCTCTCTTCTATTTGAATTGATTCGAGTCTGTGTTGGCAAAAGATCTAATCAAGGAGATGGAAATTTTCATAAGAAATGTAGGATGAGAGTGTCAATCAAATTAGAAGCTTGCGATATCACATCCCATGGAAATAATTTTTTTTAGTCCTAAGATCGAGTATGAAGTACTAAAGGAAAAATACTTAAATCTTAGAAAGGGTTACATATTAGTAATTGATTAAAATCATGTGTCGTAAATGAATATGAACCTTTAATCGGTGAAAAGTATGGTTGAGGAGAAATCGAGCTATACTACTTTGCATCTTTGACGAGCTTCGGTTTTCCAATTTATGGTTAAGCTATGAATCGAAAAGATGCAGAAAGTGATTATTACTAATTGATCCATGTCCAGTTTTGTCTCACTTAGTGAATCCTCAACCCCAATTTTATTAAACTTTACTTTTGTATATTTAAGATTTCAATCTAGGACTACATTTTTAGTCCTCTTATCATCATATTAGTGGAGTTCAAATGGAAATGATCTTGAGTAATTGGAGTAGTTAGTCTTTTGATTTATCATCCTTCCTCATGGGAACAATATCTGGACTTTAAATATCCACTTTTATTACTTGTACGACCTGTGCACTTGCAGTGATCAAGACCACCAACTCAATTTTTAATGAACACATTCTAAAAGATAAAAACAAAAAGAATAAATTCAAATTTTATGTATATAAAAAACGGTCTTAACAAGTTTTTGGCACCGTTGTCGGGGACTGAAAAGTTCTTGAGTGGCAGCACCAGAAGTTTGGCATGCCCAGTCATCATACGGAGTTTAGTTAACACAAGGCGCATTAAGGAAAGTAGACAAACAAGTCTAAGAAGAATGCCAATAGGAGTTCAAACATATTAGTAATCATACATAACGACATATGTTGTCTAGATATGGATATGCTTGGTAAAAAATATTTCATCACTATCATTGATGATTACTCACGATATATGTATGTGTACTTGCTTCATAACAAGTATGAAGCAGTGGATACCTTCAAAATCTTTAAGGCTGATTGAGAACCAATGCGGGAAGCAAATACAAATAGGAGATCGAGTAAATTGGTGAATACTATAGTAGGTACATTGAGATGAATGACACACGGTCCTTTTAGTTTCTTCAAGAGCATGGGATAGTTGCCCAGAACACTATGCCTAGTTCTCCGGACCAAAATGGTGTTGCAGAAAGAAGAAATCGAACTTTAGTGGACATGGTGCGGAGTATGCTTAGCAACTCCAATCTTCCTAAATTTTTGTGGACTAACGCATTTAAGACGGTAGTGTATATATTAAACCGTGTTCCAACTAAGATTGTCCCAAAGACACCTTTTGAATTATGGAAAAATTAGAAACCGAGTTTGCGACATATATGCGTTTGGAGTTGTCCATCTGAGGTGTGAATATATAATCCACATGAGAAGAAATTGGACCCAAGGACACTTAGTGGTTTCTTTATTGGCTCATTGAAGCGTCTAAGAGGATAGGTTTCTTGCCGTCTCATTCGACTAGGATTGTGGAATCAAGGAACACGAAGTTTCTTGAAAATGACATGATCATTGGGAGGGATCGATTCAAGGATTTAATTCCTATTCACGATCATATAGAAACTCAACTTTCCACGTCATATGATAGATTGGTTATAGTTCATAACACTCCTCAAGTTCCAATTAGTGTTGAATAACCAATCATTGAAGTTCCATAAGTAGTTGAGAACCTTCCAGAAGATCAACAAGTTCAGGAATTACCACATAATCTGAACAAATAGTTGAACCCTGAAGCTCCTCCAAGGAGAAGATGGTCCAACATTAAGACGATCTACTCGTGAGAAAGGAAGTCGATTCCTTGTGACTACATAGTGTATTCTGAGCGATAGTAGAGCGAAAATGATCTGAAACATTTCACAAGCCTTAAAGTTGTAAGAGTATGATCTATGGTATAATGCTATGAAGGGATGAGTTAGATTCCATGAAGGCTTGACAAAGTGCAGGACCTTGTAGAGTTGCCTCAAGGGGCGAAGGCCATTGGTTGTAAATAGATTACATAAGACCCAGAGAACTCGTTGGCTGACATTGAAAGATATAAGGTGAGACTCGTTGCTAAAGGGATTCACTCAAAAGAAGGAATCGATTACAAGGACCTTTTCTCCTGTATGAGAAGAATTCTCTTCGTATTATTTTGGCGTAGTTGCACATTTCGACCTTGAGTTGCAACGAATGGATGAAAATGGCTTTTCTTAACAGTAATCTAGAAGAGGAGTATACATGAAACGACACGAGTTTTTCTTCCTAGGTAGGTAAGCTTGTTGGTTTGCAAGCTTAAGAAATCCATATACAGTTTGAAACAAGCCTCCCGTCAATGGTATTACAAATTTCATGGAGTAATTACTTCATTTGGTTTCGTTGAAAACCCTAGGGATCAATCTATATACTAGAAGGTCATTAGGAGTAAAACTTATTTACTTGTTTTATACGTGGATGACATTTTACTTGCAACCAATGATAAGGGAATGATGCATGGAGTGAAACAATTCCTCTCCAAAAAATTTGATATGAAAGATATGGGTGAGGCATCTTATGTCATTAGCATTAAGATCCATAGAGATAAATCTCGTGGTATTTAGGTCTATCATAGGAAACCTATATTAAATAAAAGTTTCTGGGAGAGACTTCAATGAAGGATTTGCTCACTGCTGTTGCTCCCATTATGAAGGGCAATATTAAGTCTAAATCAATGCCCAAAAATGATTGTGAAAAGGAACTACGAAGAATATTCCATACGCTTCTAGCAATTGGGCAAATTTTATGTATGTTGGGGTTTGTTTAAAGACCTGAGACAGAGATATGCACTGAGGGAAGAAGGAGCATCAAAGTATCCGTATGGACCATTGAGCTGGTAAAGAAAGCCTCCGCAGGTATCTTACAAGGAACTAAAGATTATATGCTTATGTATAAAAAGACGGACAGCTTGGATCTGGTTGGCTATTATGATGCAGACTTTGCTAGTTGTGTTGATTCTCTTAAATCAACATCTAGGTACATTTTCATCATGGCCGATGGAGCTATTTCTTAGAGAAGTGTCAAACAAACTTTGATTGCCACTTCTACCATGGAAGCTGAATTGCCTCTTTGTTTCGAGGCTACCTCACAAGGTGTATGGCTTAAGAGTTTTCATTTCGGGCTTAGAGTTATGGATTCTATTTCTAAGCCATTAAGGATTTTTACATTAACTCAAACATAGTTGTTCTTGCCAAGAATAACAAGAGCTGAGTCGAAGCAAGCACATCGATATCAAATACTTAGTCATTAGAGAACATGTTAAGGAAAACAAGTGGTCATTGAGCATATTAGTACTGAGTTGATGATAGCCGATCCTTTGACTAAAGGCATGCCACCCATGAAATTCAAGGATCATGTAGACAAAATGGGATTACTTGTAATCAGGAGGTACATTTAGTTCATGGAAATTTCTATACATACAATTATTTTCCTACTTTTTATATGTACTTAATTCATTTGAGAAAGTATATTTCATTTTGACCAGAATAAACATAGTTTATTCAGCTAAGTTTTGTTACCACATTACAATTAAGAATCAAAATGAACTGTGATACATAGTTGATAATACCATTACTTTCTGAGGACTTATCTCTATGATTCATGTATTTTGTTAACTCAAAGGTTTTATTAATGATTGAAAATAAAGTGGAGAATGTAAGGTTATTTTATAAGATTCTAAATGGTGCAACCCTTTTAAAAGTTTCAACTTTTGAAACTTTGAAAGTTTAGTGATAATCTTTTTAGAAGTTAATACAATTGTAGTTCTCATGGAAGAACTACTATATAGGGTCCTCTCTCTCACTGCCTATCACATCAAAAACTTCATTCATTATTCGAGAATCATCAATTCGAGATAAGAAAGCAAGGGAAAGCAAAAAGGTTATACTGCTGTTCTTTGCATCCAATTTCAAAGCCAAGGAAAATCAATGGCTAAAGGTATGTAAGATCCTATTTCTTTTCATGTTTCCATATTAGAAACATGTTTAGGATGTCGTATATGCAACTTTCAATCGCCCCATCTACCCACTAGGCGGCAATCAAGATACTTTCATCTTGTTAATTAAAAGAACCCTATGGGAAATTATGTAAATAATATATTTTAGGAAAGAATCAAGGTCAATAATATGATTCTAGAATCAACTATGGGAAGTTAATAATCAAATCCCAAAATTTAGGGAATTAGTTATAGGAACTTCATTTTTCAGTGTACAAAATATTTGTATATATAGTGTGTTATATAGGTTGTACAAATTCATTCAGAAATTAATAAAATTTCTAACTTTCTGCTATGTTTTTTTTCATATTGTGAGCCTTAGTTTTTTCTTGTTTCTTCCTTGGCCCAAACCTTCATTGTCAATCTTTCCCGTGGCAAGTAAAAATTTTCATTACTGTATAATAACCTTTATTTTTGAATTTTTTGTGCATTCATTGCCGCACCTAACCTTTTTCAACCATTCTTCAGCCAGGTTTATTTTTTTTTTTTCCCACTTCTTCTACAATTTTTCCATTGTCACCAGATTTTTCAACCTTCATCTCTAGTTTTTAAGCTCCTAAGGTTTTGGGATTCCTCTCAAAGATCCTCCATCATTAACCGGTTTTTTGAGGGAATTTTCTGGGAAATTTTCTGGGTAGCCTTCATTATTGTACTAGATTTTTTCAGTCATTTTTCAGGCCACTTTGTGCTAGCTTTTTCGCTTCCTTTTCCAACCTTCATTGTTGGTGTAATCCTTAGCCTTCATTGCTGATTTTTTTCAGGGCCCCTACTACCTTGCATTTCTTAATCGTCTAACGTGCTTCATCAAAGATCAATTATGTCGAACTCCATCTCTTCAACTCGTCGAGGAGAACAGTCAGGCATGCCCTCAACTTTATTTCCGTATTCACCATCTTCCGGGCTTCTCAAGCATCAACTCGTACGTGTTCATTAACTTTTCTGTGCAGACTTAATTTCTCTTAGATTAAATGCTTTGAGTAATGAGTCTGGGAATACTGATCCTTGATTGCAAGCATCGACCATATGACCCATAATCCAAATCAATTTAAAACCTATTTATGACAAGACCCGACCCGAAAACCCTCCCAAGACTCCCTTATCCTGCTCTATGAAGTCCCACTCAGACAAACCATGTGAATACACACAATGGAAACCCACTCTGGTTGAAAGAAATAAACATGCAAGCATCAATACCTCAATTATATAGAAAAATCCACAACCGTCCTATCCAAATGTAGGTCATAAATCCACATCATACATAATAAGGACCCATATGAGTTCAATACTAATATCGTATGCATTCTAAGAGTGTTTTCAAACTTAGTAGGTTACAAAAATGAAAATAAATAGTCCAACAAAACAGAGATGATGGATGGTAGAGGCTGGCAATTGGCCGCAGAAAGAATATGTTGAATTCAGCGAGGTGCCTTACTTAACTCCGCTTCTGACTTAGGAATGATATTAAAACAATAAACGTGGAGAAATAAATCTCAAAGAGCTGCATAATTTATATGGAAAATGATGTTTTTATTTTCGAAAATTTCTTCAAGACTCCCACGTCCACTCTTTGTAATGTTCCCGCTTAGCAAACATTTGGCCAAAACCTAACTTTACTAAAGCTCCAACAAATATGACAACATGCTCAAAATTAACCGACATCATTTTCAAGAACCTCTTAACTGCTTCACAACATACAATCGAAAGGCTAAATATATGAAACCATCATGTCAGAAATAACCATGAAAATACCATAACCATAAATATTGAAATGCTTAAGTACTTTAATCGGGAGACCAACAATACCGTACCATATACCCATCATAAAACCGTCTGCAAACTCAATTCACGACATCGTGGCAAACCACCCACGCAACCCGACCTCACGACCGCGGAATTAATATATAACCTCGCCAGGAAACCAACCCTCACGACATCGTGGCAAACCAATTGGGTTTCCAGAACCCGACCTCATGACCGTGGAAACTAATAAACCTGTGGTTACACCCGGCCATCACGTGGCAACTAACAAAATCGTTCCCTGGCTAACATGTACTTTTCCAACAATACCGTATCAGAGTCATTCCACAAAATCTCAAGATCCATTTTTTTTAAATCAATAACTTTTCAAAATGGTTTAAAACCTCAACTACGCACTAACATATTTTTAAAAAATACCACAACCTATCCAGAACTCAAGAAACTTCCAAACAGTTAAAATGTTGACAAAATTCACATGAAATGATAAATTGTTTTATATGAGACCGATAATCACATTTGTATGCAACCAACCATTTGATCAAAACAGTATATATGTAAAATATTTAACCACAATAGATATATCAATATAATACCCAAATCATTTAAAAACATATAAACTAATTAGCGTACTATAGACGCTACCCCGCCCCTCACAGATCGCCTCCAAATTTCGACGCGGAGTGCCTAATACAAATAAAACACCCTCTAGCTCCAATAACTCCAACTAACAATACTGGATGCCCCAAGGCCTTAGAATAACCTTAGAATCATAGAAGCCATCCACCGACTCCGACAGTCCAATACACAATGTCTCTATCGTTCTGGTGACTAAAATTGTGGCTTTTCACCCGAGAGCTAATTTCCTGAAATTGAACCATCTAATAATTCATAAAAACATCCAATTTCACTAATCCAACTTCAATTTTTCCAAACTTGACCAATTGGTACTCTATTTCAGTCCAAACTTCTGTACTACCCGAAACAACCTAAAATGGAAAACTAACCAAACGACGGCCCAAAATTTACAAACCATTATCAATGGAAAGCCCAAGAGACCGTGAACTCATCGCACCATTACCTTGGTCCAATGCTTGCCGGTGGCCTGGAACCTCGATCCAACCGTCTTACTAACTTTGTTTTCGTCAGAATCCTCTCTCAAACGGTGACGACCAAGAAAAAGGACCACTGGAATGAGTTCGGGAGGGTCCAAAAATGGTGGAAAGGAGCTACGGGTTGCTGGAAATGGCCTAAATGGCCGAAAATCAAGAGGATCCGACGACCACGCGCCGGCCGCTACTCGCGACTCGATCCCCGGCTGTCCGGCTACGGCTGGTCGTGAAACTTTACCGCTGATCGCCTCTAGATGTCCCCTCCTCCCCATCCCCCAAGACGCGGTGTGGCCTACGGCGGTGCCTTCCTTTGGTCCGTAAACCCCCACCGGCCGCAAATGGTCAAATTGCCCAACTTGGTGTTCACGATTATAGCTTTTCCCTAGGTTTTGGAGCTCAAGATGGTGTTTTGGGGCTAGGGTTTCATTTCGGCATCCAAAGTTATGTTTATATAGTGGCCTTAGGTCGCTTTCGTAAAACACCGGGCCACGCCTCGACACCGCAAAACACCGCCAAGCCAACTTACGTCATAACTTTTATCCGTAAGTCGATTTTTTGACGCTCAACTTCCGTCGCGAACCGTATCGACGAGGCCTATGAAGTGGTGTCTTAGTCAACCCAAAATTATTCATCCTTGAAAAAGTCAACTTTGGTCCACATACTAAGTGTTGGTCAAACCTAGTCAAATCTAGTCAAACTTAGTCAACTTAGTCAAACGTGTTACAACTTGTATTATTTGGTGCGGGTCATTACAATTTACCTTGTCCAAGCAATAGGAAAATTGTTGTTGCTGATAGAACTACCACCATAGTGGCTGGTATAGGAGAAGTCTAGGTTACCTCAACTGGTTCTTAAAAATGTTCTTCATGTCCCTCAATTATCCACTAATCTTGTTTCAATACAAAATTTTACTCAAGATCTAAGATGTCGTGTTATATTTGATGCCTCTTTTGCAATTTCGTAATTGGTTCTGTGGAGAAGATCGACTTGCCAAGGAGCACAATGGACTCAACTTAAGTTCATCTAGTCGCCTTAACTAGTTAAGTCTACTTTGTTCTGCTCTTTTCTTTCATCAAAATAAAGATGTCATTTGATTACATCATAGGCGTCTAGGTCACATGCCTTTTTCCACATTAAAATTAACGTTTCCTACCTTGTTCAAGGGACTAGATATTCAACCTTTTCATCGCAACATTTGTGAGTATGCAAAACATACTCATGTATCTTTCCCTATTAGTAATAAAATATCTTCTTCTCTTTTCTTTCTAATTCACGGTGACATTTGGGGACCATCCACCATTCCAAATATCTCAAGATCCAAGTGGTTTCAGAACATTATTGGATGATCAGACAAGAGTTTCTTGTATCTATTTGCTCAAAAAATAAATCTCGATGTGTAGTCATATTTTCCTCCTTTTTTGTAAATCGGTTCAAACTAATTTGGTATAAAAATCAAGAAAATCCGTCGCATAATGCTCATGATTATTTAATCAAATTTGTCCCTACTGGTTTCAAAATGAAGGAATCATACATGAATCATTCAGGATCACCACTCCCAACAAACGGGTGGCTGAGAGGAAAACCGCCATCTTCGAGTGTACTCGAGCTTCCACAGCCTAAACAAATGTACCAAATCCTACCGGGGAGAGGTTGTACTGCATCAACATATGTCATAAATGTGGATTCCTTCTGTGAAGGTTTCAGGGGGCAAAAGTCCACTAGAAACCTTGTCTCAATTATATGTGAACATTCGATCCTCCTTCAACCTTTCTCCTCGAGTTTTTAGGTGCACATCCTTTGTCCATATTTACAATCATAATCGGGGAAAATTAGATCCTAGAGCTCTTAATTAAGTGCGTTTTTCTGGGGTACTCATCTATTCAAAAGGGATAAAAATGTTATCATCCACCCACTAGGAAACTTTATATTTCAATTGATGTTACCTTTGTTGAAAATAAGCTATACTTCTTCACTCCTTATCTCCAGGGGGAGTTATCTATACTTGAAGATGAGGATTCAGCCATACCACCACTAGAAATAATCTCCTCATTAGAGTCATTCAAATCAAAAGAAACCACTTCAGTGTTACCAATTCCAATATCACAATTTGAAGAGTTAGTAAAGGAAAAGGAAGAGGACAATCAAATCTTTGATCAGGCATATGTAAGGAGAAGGGACCCCATGGCAACAACGAGGCAAGAACAGTCTACTGAACCGAGTCTTGGAAATGAGGTAACAATTATTGAACATAACTCAACTCCTATTCTTGATCATGATCTACATATAGCTTTAAGAAAAGGAACCCGTGTGTAACACCCTGAATTAGACCCTAGTAGTTTTATTACAGTTTTGTAGTTTAAGAAAAGTAAAATTTGTATTTTCCGGAATTTAAGTGCTAAAAGTGAAAAAGGTTAAAGTCGGGATTAATACAAAAGCCAAGGTTAAAATGGCAATTTGTAAAATGAGGACCCAAAGGTCATAACATAAGAAGATTGTATGCTATTGTAGGATTTTAGATAAGTTGATTTTCAAATAGATGGGAGTTGGAGGACTAAATTGC
The DNA here is from genome assembly GCA_016808115.1 of Tetrastigma voinierianum. Lineage (NCBI taxonomy): Eukaryota > Viridiplantae > Streptophyta > Magnoliopsida > Vitales > Vitaceae > Tetrastigma > Tetrastigma voinierianum. The sequence goes on from JAEQBH010003647.1 coordinate 407,656, forward strand.
AAAAGCCAAAAAGTAAGCCAAAATAGGGATAAGACCAAACATGGTCTTAGAAATCTTCATTTTTGGCTTTGAAGGTTAGGGCATTGCTATGGGGAGAAGGAGAAAGAGAGAAGAGAAGAAGAAGGAAGAAGGAAGAAGAGAAGAAGAAGAAGAAGAAAATCCAGGTTTGGAACATCTCTTTTGTTTGGAATATTTCTTTTGGTATGGAAAGTATGGAACCTATGTATGGATTTGTTGGTTAGGAAACTATCCTAACTCTTTCTTTGTCTATGTTTGGGTTAGGAAAACCCTAACTCTTCAATACATGTGTATTTTGGTTGGTTTAAGTCATTTTTGTGGTTGGTTTTGAGTTGGTTTAGTTTTGGTTGGAAGATTTATAGTGAAAATCGTAAGAACTGGCCATTTCTGTAGAAATCACAAGTGAGTACCGGTACTGAAAGTTGAGTACTGGTACTCAATGTTGTTTTTAGCTTAGAGGATGTTGAGTACTGGTACTCAAAGTTGAGTACCGGTACTCAAAGTTGTTTTCAATTCAGAGGGTATTGAGTACTAGTACTGAAAGTTATGAACCGATACTCAAAGTCGTTTAAGGTCTAGATGATGTTAAGTACCGGTACTGAAAGTTGTTTAAGGTATGAGTACCGTCCTGCAAACTTGTTTTGCTCTGTTCTTCCGTTAATTCTGAATGAAAGGGTTAGTATATGTATAAAAGTTATATGAAAATTGCTTTGTACCTCGCCGCCTTGGCGATCCTGTTGTTAGGCAAACATTGTTTCTTGCCCTCATTTGCTAATGTGATTAAGATTAAAATAACAAGCTCGAAAACAAATATAATTGTATGCATGTCTGAGACTGGATAGTGAACGAATAGGCACGTCTGTCTGCCAGTAATGACACTTTGCATCAGGCCACAAACACCTTTATTACGTGGGCGTGCACTGCCTCTCGATCGTGCCCACACTCTTGCTATGAGACTTATGTTATGTAAGCAGCACGCTCCTGCTCGTGCTATAGCACTTCCGCTTAGTGCCACGTACTTTGCCAATGCAAGTGCATACACTCGTCAAGCATCAGATCATACCTTCGGGTACCTATCAGGCAACATCCCTCCTATCTATCATATCGGGTCTATACAGGCAAACACTTATATAATAAGAATATCAATAATGAATAATAAGAAAGCATAAGAAATCAGTTTTCTCTGTTCTGTATTGTACCCTCGGGTACTCTCTGCATAAAATCTCTGTTCTGAACTCCTATGAGAGATATGAAAGTTTCGTTATAAGAATTATATATATGAAAACTCTGTTATAGAAGTTTGTTATAGGTAAACTCTAACATATGAATTATGTTATATGTATCATGTAATTGTGGACCACTTCAAGTGGTCGTATTTGTTATCTGTTTCCCATTAAGCTATAAGCTTAACACGGATGTTTCATCCATGTAAGACCGGAGGATATCCGTAGACCCAGATTCACCAGTAGCCAACACAAGAATAGAGTCCACCGATGTAGGTTTTGATTTTTGGTTTTAGAATGTAAATGTAAAAGTTTTTGTAATAGTGGAATTTGTTTACGTTTAAGTAAGTGGGACTCAAGAATATTTATAGGACAGTTTATGCACCACTACGGTGGTTGTATTACAAGTCTTATTTCATTATGAAATGGGCCCACCAATGTTAGAAAAGTAGGTTAACGAAGTCTCAGCCTCCCAGATCATACTCTCTCTTCGCCTAAAGTAGGGCAGGGAGTGCGACACCTGCAGAATGCACAAAATGCCAATTATATCTCATTGTCTCACTTTTGTGTCTTTCCGCAGATTTTCCTTGAATAATAAAGCCTGGTCAACTTTTACACTATTCTTATTCCCAACTCATTGTCTGAAGCATTATCAAAGAGAGAATGGAGATTTGTTATGGAGGCTGAAATGGATGCATTACAAAAGAATGAAGGTTGGGAATTGGTTGATCTACCTAGTGGTAAGAAACCAATGGGTCAGAAGTGGGTGTTCATGTAAAATTCAGTGATAGCTCCTAGAACGACATACAAGGTGTTATCGGGTTGCAAAAGGGTATACTAGACATGGTGGAGTGTGGATTATCAAGAAACATTTGCTTGGCAAAGATGAATACGCAAGAATTTTACTATCCTTAAATGTTAATTTTAACTGGGAGTCATGATAATATGATGTAAAAATGCTTTCCTTCATGGTGAGTTAGAGGAAGAGATTTACATGAGAGTTCCACTGTGGTTTAATGGAGTAATGGAACAAGGTTTGCTTTCATAAAGAAGGCACTATATGGGTTAATAAATTCCCCATCGTGCTGGCCTGAAGGTTTGCCAAGGTTATGATAGCTAATGGTTACATATAAATCCAGGGAGATCATACACTTTTCATAAAACATTCAATTTTAGGGGGAGTCACAACATTAATTGTGTATGTGGATGACATTATCATGGATAAAAAGGAATGATGAGAAAGAAAAATACCTGAAGCAAGGTTTCAGCCAAGGAGTTTGAAATAAAATATTTAGGAAAATCAAGTATTTCCTCGGAATCGAGGGCACTTCATTCAAGCAAAGGCATTTTCATTTCTCAACGTAATATGTTATTGATCTTCTCAAGGTAATGTGCTAATGGCTTAAAACTACCATGGGCCCCATCAACAAAATCACAAATCGAAATAAGCACTTTGTGAGAAGAAAGTGGACTAAAAAAATGTATCAACGTCTTGTTGGGAGACTCATTTATCTTGCACATACTAGGCCAGACATAGCCTATTCAGTGAGTGTAACTAGTCAATTCATGCATGATCTGAGAGAAATTCATCTACAAGCAGCCTACCGAGTCCTCCATCACTTAAAGGCACATCCATGAAAGGGAATCTTATTCAAGAAAACATCAAATATTGCTTTGGAAATATACACCGATGCAGATTTTGCAGGGTCTTCGTTGGACAGGTGGTCAACTACAGGCTATTGTACCTTTCTTGGGGGAAATCTAGTATCTTGGAGGAGTAAAAAGCAAAATGTGGTAGCATGGTCAAGTGCAAGGGCGGAGTTTAGAGGTATGGCAACAGTAGTATGTGAATTGTTGTGGGCCAAGATCATTCTGGAAAATTTGAAGATTCAATGGAGTAAGCCTATGAAACTCTATTATGATAATAAATCAGCAATCAACATTGCTCATAATCCGCCAGAAGCATTTAATCGAACAAACGATGAGATGTACGTGTGCAATTTCATCAAAGAAAAGTTGGATAGTGGGTTAATTTTTACTCCACATATTCCTATAGGACATCAAGTAGCAGATGTGCTAACAAAAGGGTTGTGCAGTAATGTGTTTACTAAAAAATATTAACAAGCTGGGAATGGAAGATCTATATTCACCAGCTCGAGGGAGAGTGTGGGAAATTATGTAAATAATATATTTTAGGAAAGAATCATAGGAACTTCCTTTTTCAGTGTACAAAATATGTGTATATATAGTGTGTTATATAGGTTGTACAGATTCATTCAGAAATTAATAAAATTTCCAGCTCAGTTCTATTTTCTTCAAATCCACATGCTCCAAACTGCACTATTAATTTATGTTTTTAGTGTTTTTATATACTATTTATCCTTCATGGGTTCTTATTCATCTCTCGGTTTGAGGCCTCATTTTCAAAAATGGCATCATCATTCTAGCTAGATAATTAGTGTTCATACAATGTCCACTTGATACTTATATGACTAATTGTCTTCTTTCTAACTTAGATGGGAATAGCTGATGCTATTTTGGATCTTGTGAGTAGTGGGACGACCCTCAGAGAAAACAACTTAAAAGAAATCGAAGGTGAAGTTGCAACCTTTTGGTCTGATGTTCTTGAGAAAAGCTGTTTGACAAGTATCTTTAGACATCTGGTTTTACATTCTGCTTTCATCTGTTCCCGTCTTACCACATGCATGTATTTGTTCTTCAGGCTGCTCTTGTGGCAAGCAGGAAATCACTGATCCAGCGGAAAGGTACTCTGGAAGCAACACGTGAGATTCTTGAGAGATTGGAGGCACATCGAAGGGCAGCTGGTCAATTCATGGTGCGCATATTTTTTTCTTCTGCTATGAGGAATTTATACTACAGGCTACATCGTTTTCACACTTATCTTGGCAGGTAACTGCAAACATTAGAGGAAGCAGTGAGGAGGAAGTGGCTGAGAGGGTTTTGACCCAGCCATCATTATCTGGTTTGCAGGTGAGATTTGGAACCCGGGTTGTTAGCCTTTTATGTTTCAGATCAAGAAACTGATCAAAAGAAAAACTGAAGAAAACCATAATTTTATGTTGTAGGATCACATTAAAAGATCTGAGTCTACTTTGTGCTTGGTATTTCTTTATTTCAAAAGGTCCTATAAATGCTTTCATGTTTATATGTTCAGGGACCAACTATAAGTCCCGTCTTTTGCAAACGCGATGGGATAGTGACAGTAGATTATTATTCTATGGTCATATGTGTGCCCAAAATGGCACTTAACAAGTCCATTCGGCAGCTGAGAGTGGTAGGACATTCTTCTTTTCGTCTAGCTTCTACCACTGTTACACTATTAGTCACAGCAGTGCCATAAAATGAGGCCTAGATTTTCTTTCTTTTGCTTTTGTTTTTTTCCTTTGAACTTTAGTAAGATTTTCGGTCCTCAAGAGTTCAACAAACATGGTCTAGTTTCTTCTTTGTACTTACATTGAGATTCCTACAGGATTGTTTCCATAACCCAGTTAAAAGATACTACACATTAGAGCTTTTTTAATATTTAATGTTTTGTTCATGAAGTTTCAGCAGTCTTTTAACTTCTTTGTGCGTATGTGGTTATAATGTTTGTTCTTAGTTTCAGGACTCTCTTTAGAGAGTCATTACACTTTCTTCACGTGTTAGGCTCTCTTTAGAGAAACTTTTTGGGTCTTGCTAATTTTGTTGGAAGAGTTATAGACGAAACAAAGGTGGCGTCTTTTTTTTTACTTAATACTTAATATAACTTTTTTTCAGCTTAATGGTCAGCTCTAATAGTATTAAGTATTGTTGTTTATTTTTTAATGGGTAGTAAGTGTCGCTACCTTCTCCCTTCTTATTGGAAAAGAAAGGCTCTAGATTTCTATTTTAATATGGCTTTTTCTTAATGGAATATTTAACTTTTTCTATTCATAATTTTTTTTAAAAATTTCATCAATAAGTCATGAAAAAGTTAAAAAACAAATGGATTGAATGTTAAAAACGATTTAGCTTTTAACAAAAAGCCACAAAACAAACACCGCCAAAGTCTATAATAAAATATATAAAAATGCTAATTTTTGTGGAAGGTTTATTTTGGTTCATGTATGAAATTGTTTTGCGCTTAACATGACTTCCACCAACATTGTCTTCTAAAATTTATGACTTGTTGATTCATAAAAAATTATTAAAAAAAAAACTTACTCGTTGTTCCTGATACGGAATGATGTATGTCTTCAATGCTTCAAAGTGTTATTCCAATTACTAGAACTGGGAAATCTTCCACAACTAACACCTTTTTTTTTTTGTGCAAAGTCTGGTTTTTTCTATTTCTTTCAAATGCATTGTTTGAACTATCATTCATGTACATTTTAATAGAGCGATGGTGTTGAGAGCGCTTGTCTCTGCCACAACCGCCCCAACTTCCTTAGGCTTCGGGGCCGGGTCGAGTCTAGCCCATGGGTGACCCACCCCCAAGTCCAACATCTCCCACTCGCCCCATAATGGGTCGGACTCATATCAATCAATGTGATAGAATCTCATATTTGCACTAGAAATCATTCATATTGGGTGGAAAGGACCGTGCGACTAAGCACACTGATAATTGGAGCTCCAACATAGAAACCCCATACGTGCCATATCGAGACATCAACCTCAAAATATAATTAATCCCAAAAGTGTACTTATATACCCCAAACATTTTGAATTACAATACAATTGAGCATTATCTAATCCTCAAGAATTCTATACTCAATTCATCACAACGATAACAAGTATTCTAAATCATATCAAACCTCGAGCGAGATGATTCCGGCCTAAGAATACAAGCAAAAGTGTAAAACCAAAATGTTCTTTCTTCCCTCATATCAATTAGGATCTCGAATTAACTCGCTTCCTAGAACACTTTATGTCGAATCTTTCCATGACCATATGATACACCCTTGCTGTAGCAAACATTAATACATCACATCATGATATAGGTCAAAAGTTGCAAAGGGCAAATTGTTGAGATCTATATCAAAATCTCAATGATCACACAGTTGAAGAAGCAGTGGGATCCATTCTTCTCGACTTCCCGATAGGTCACAAAGACAAGGCAAAGATGAAATGCATGTTATGGCGAGCTTTTCTTTTTCTATCCTAAGATAAAGAATGTATGTCATCGCTTCCTCGTTGGGGAGGTAATTTACTATACGAGTCTTAGCTTTGTCACCAAATCACAAAGGGCTAAACCCGAAATTCTCATCTTCACCGCTTAATAGTGCTAGATGACCACTCACACCCTGGGCTTTTTTATCATATAGACACATGGATGGATACATTCACGCTTCTTCTATTTAAGAACCTCATCTGTTCTAACCACATGACTTCAAATTTATGTCTTTGAATTAATTGCTTCCCATTGCGCCAAGTCGCTAATCGAGCGCTTATAATTCAAATAGTCTCATCTCTACTCACCCATAAGCGCTAGAGGCTGATTGCTCTCAGAGTGAGCTTCAATCTTAGTCTATCGACATACTTTATTGAATTGTACAACTCTACTCTTATAGTATCACCATAAAATAAACGTTGAATAATATGCAAAAACAGTTAAATTATTCAACAAACTGTAAGCATCCTAATCATTGATTACATTCTCGTATAAGCTCAGGATTTAATACGTCTAATGAATACATCCCTGAATGCATGTCAGGAGTGGGTCAACAATTCATATTGTTTTGTGAGAAATGTATTTTAGGACCACGTCCCTTTGTCAAGAATTGCATCTCCGAGCAGAGGATATCTTTCTTGATACGTTTGGTCTTTCCATGATATTTAGGATCCTCGGCAACAAATTAACGCAAAGAATATGCATCACAAAAAATTGTCACAAGCTCTAATGCCGATTTGACAATTCTAAATGTCAGAGGGAAACCTCTTAACCAAACTACATCTTGAGTTGCCGCGAACAAGCTACGATTCAAATATATGGACAAGGCTACACAGGATTGTTCGCTAATTCCATAGCATAGCTATCATTTAGCAAGAAGGCATATCCCAAGTCGATCTCAGACCGACTAACATCACTCCCAACAAGATCGTAGAAAATCCAACGACGCAAATCCTTCTCTTCCCCTTTGATAACACGCGATGTAGTCCTAAGTTCCTTCGTGATACCCGCGAAAATCCTCGATCGCCATCCAAGATGACTGTGGTTTGATTGAAACCTAGCCACCTCAAACCAACAAAGATAACATACGTCGACATTGCGGCACATCATCGCATACATCGACTACCGACAAAGACTGCATAAGGTACTCCTGACATTTTCTTCTCTCTTCCTCGAGTCTTAGACACATATCAAGCACTTAGGCTCAAACTTTTTCAACAGTGGTATCCATCGTTTGCTATCTACATGATGGGCCATTTAACATCTTTTGATGTAAGTCTCGAGATAAACCCAAAGCCTTTTAGCGATCTCTTATGATCTTCACACTAAGCACGTAGCTAGCTTCACCCATATCTTTCATTTCAAAGTTCGATGATAACCACTTCTTAGCGTTAATAAATCATCTCTCGCTATTTCCAAATATTAAAATGTCATCGACATACAAGGACAAAATTACTAAATCACTCGAACGCTTTTTTAAATACATGCAATGGTCTTCTTTCCATCATCGTAAAGCCATCCCTTCGATTGCTTCGATGAAACTTGATGTTCCATCGCTTGGGATAAGTTTCGTTTCGAGAGACCATATATGGATCTTTCGAAAGCCATAAACTCGCGCTCGGCTCTTAGATTCAAAACTTAAAGGCTGATCCATATAGATTTCTTCATCTAGTTCTCCTATCGAGAAATGCGCTTTACGTCCATTTGGTATAATTCTAAGTCCATATGTGCTAATTATAAATAGAACGAGGCGAACTCAAGTATTCTCACATCAGAGAATGTATCTTCATAAATAATTCCCTCTTCATGTTGTAGCTCACTACCAATGAGCCTTATATCTTTCTATGGATCCATCCGCCTACGCTTAATTTTGAGAATCCATTTATTTCCAATGGATTGGCCCGCAGAAATCAACCAAATCCCAGACTTGATTAGTTCTCATTTGACCCATTTCTTCTTCCAAGCAACTTTACTCCCATTCCTTAGCTTGTGGACTGTGACAGCCTCAGAATTGATTTTGGTTTCTTCGTCATCCCGTGGAGCAATCATTCCCCTCAATCTCAAATCGACGACGGGAATAATGCTCACGATGCTTCCGGGACGAGGTTGAGATTGCTCATGATCTTGCTCCATAGAGCTCTGATCATGCATTATGTCGCTCCCACTTTCCTCAGGAGGATTAAAAGTGTCCTCTAATCCATCTATTGTGGTAGGGTTGCCATTTTCTAGGTTTTCATAAAATTGAAAATCTTTATTAACCTTACCTCTCACAGGAAAGTCCTCTTCTAAGAAAAACGACGGGGACTCTAACCACGCTCCCATCAGCTTTTTCACCAATGAAAACAAACTTTGAGGCTTCAGAACGACGAAATACACTTCTTCCCCTAGGACCAAGTTTCCATATTGATGAGTATTATTGTGAATGTGTCGACACCCCCAAGGATGCAAATTTCCTAAGTCGTTTTATTGCTATTCCATAACTATAGCTAGGGTGGAGGGGACAAGATTTAGAGGGCACACGATTAAGTATGTAGGCAAGAAGTAATAACGCATTCCCTGTATGAGATAGGTAAATTAGCTTGAGCCATCATCACTCCCAACCATGCCTAATAGGGTTCTATTCTCCTTTCGCAACTCCATTTGCTAAGGAGTGTAAGGAATAGTTAGTCATCGAAAGCCATAAATTCTTCATCACAAAAATTTTTGAATCGCCTGATAGATATCTTACCAATTCTTATTTGTCCTTAGCAGTTTGATCTTCACGTTAATGGATCTTCACCAATTTGTATATTGCTCGGGGCGACTCCAATGCTTCAGACTTGTGAGAAATCAAATAAACATGACCAAACGTGTGAAATCATCCAAAGTGATGAAGTAGTTCTACACCATGCCTAGCCCTAACATCTGCCGTGGGTCCATGATGTCCGAACGGTATCGTCGTAATGGACTAATGGCCTCGTTCACTAAATGGTAATCTAGTTGTTTTCCGCCAGCAATGCTCACATGTAGGTAATTTACTGGCGAGTGATCCCAAGAGACCACTGTCAATCTATTTAACTCCATTCCTCGCCTCAATGTGTTCCTAATCTAGCATGCCATAAAATACTTCAGATAGGAACTAACCTGAATTACTAACAACATAGATAGACAAAGTGTCATTTAGTACAATATTAAGAGTGTCCAATACCATAAATCCATCTAACACATACGTAACCATAGTAAACGTTGTCCGAAATACTTTTACACAATCCTTATCAAATATAAAAGCTCAAAACCTAGTCTAGTAGAACAAGAACGTAAAACAAGATTTCGTCGAACTCAGGAGCATATATCACATCATGAAGATGCAAGCACCACCCCGCTAACTTCCTAGCTCGGCAGTGCACGGATCCCTGAAGCACCGCGGCAGGCTTACTACTCCCCATGTATATACTTCTATCGGCCTCTTTAGAATTCGAATAACTCCACATAAGTTGTTCGGGGTCCCTCGCACGTGGCTCCGCTGTCGCCGAGTCTTACAAATTCAAAAGGAACAGTCTCAAAGAAGCATTGCGACTACTAACATATAAGTTAGAGGAACGAGTTCGTGCAAACAATACCTTTGGCTCAGAGCAATCACGAGCAAAGTGACCAGGTTTGCCACGCTTAAAATGGGGCCTGCTTCGCTTCATGCCGCCGTCTCACGCTGCGCGGTCCACTAGGAACTCTGTTTCATTTCTCTTGCCCTTTGGAAACCCCTTACCTTTCCAATGTTTTCGCCTAGAGCCTTTTGCTCCTCGCGATTGATCTCGCCATGAAAGCTTCACAAGGTGCTTCTCGTGAGAGAAGACGATCTTCGTTCAACATGATGAGCAACATCATCAAAAGTTTTGATGTTTCCTATTATGGGTAAGGTTAACACGCATGTGTTCCCACTGCTCTAAGAAAGAGCGAATAAACATTGACTTCGCGCCATCGCCTCATGTCATGCCCCGCACACCAATTAACTCGATCATGTTAGACATGATCGTAAGATGTCAGCCATGGTGTCACGCCTCACTCTTCTTATAGCCATCAAACTCGAGGGTTAATCAAGAAGTCTGTTGTCGAGGTTCCACCTATTGAACCTAACAAAGATCCCAAACCGCTTGTATTAATCTGCGGTTTCAATCGCAGCATCAAATCATTTTTCATGCTACTCAGCATCAAAATGCGAGCAACACGATCTTTGGGCTTGTAGGCTTGATAGGCTCTGCCCGCCTATGTCGGTGCGCAGTGCCTGCTCAAAGTCTCACCATCGGTTGTAATAGCTTCAAAGATGTCTTGCTCTCCTGTGAGATACCGAATCTTACGATGCCAAACATCGTAATTCTTTTTCATCCAGCCTTGTCTCCATGGTTCAAGTCAAACACAATGCTCTTTTTGCCGCGTTCCATTTCAACCATATAGAGACAATTACTTAATTTAGATATCAGACAATTCAATTCAATTAACACAAATGCTACATATCGTACTAAATAATTAATAATAATTTAACACATGCAACAAGAATTAAAGTAATATTACACATTCAATCAATTTCACAAGATAGTCCAATTATTATTATTTAATTTAAACATGCGCAAATATTTTGGTTATTAGGTGAGATATATTGCATAAATCTACTCAAATTTAAAACCTCCCACTATCGAATATTTCCATTCATGCTCATCAAATGTACTAATAAAAAAACACAATAAACATGTCTTAATGAAAACATTCAATATGTACATGCATAAAGAAAAGTACTAGAAATATGTGTACAACAGACCTTCAAATTATAGATCACATGCCAGGTACATAATCAGGATCATCAACAATGTCATCTATGTTATCATCACTATGTCCACCCAGCTCATACTCCTCCCATCATCAACATGTCATCTATGTTATCAGAAAATTTACCCATTTTCTGATCGGACTGATCATTAATTTTCGAGTAACTCATTTTCTGTGCAAATATGAACTAACAATTTTAGACTGCTTCGGACGTGGAATGTATCGGGTCTCCGATCGGACTGCGGCCGTTTTTTAATTGCACAGAAAAATACCACATTCAAACATGAAAACATATGTAAATTGCTCTGATACCATTGTTGATTCATAAAAAATTATTAAAAAAAAAACTTACTCGTTGTTCCTGATACGGAATGATGTATGTCTTCAATGCTTCAAAGTGTTATTCCAATTACTAGAACTGGAAAATCTTCCACAATCCGAACACCTTTTTTTTTTTTGTGCAAAAAGTCTGTCTTTTCTATTTCTTTCAGAAATGCATTGTTGAACCATCAACTACGTAATGCTTTAATGTACATGGCAAGGAGAGCGCTTGTCTCAAGACAACTGCCTCAACTTCCTTAGGCTTTTGGGCTGGGTTGAGTCTAGCCCATGTGGGTTACCCAGCCCCAAGTCCAACATGACTGATGTTAATTTCAATTTTTAGCTCAACTTTAAAAATTAATTGCTATTCCAAACTAGGGGTGTAAAGAAGTTGAGCTCAACTAGAGCTTGACTCGCAGAATACTCGAATTCAACTTGGAGTTAATTTAGTCGAGCTCAAGCTTGGCTCTATACTCTAAATGTCATAATTTGCTTATGAGATGGATGAGGCTTCCACCTTTTGAATGACTGGATTATAAAAAATAATTATATATAAGTATAGTTTTCTATCTTTTTGGAAAGCATTTTCTTGAGTGTAATACTTACAAATGTATGATAAGAAAAGATTGATGAATATTTTGTTGCTTAATGAAATCGAAACATAGGACCTGTTTGGTTCATGTTTTTTAAAATTGTTTTTGAAAACAGTTTTTGAAAACACAAAAAACATCAAAAGGGTGTTATCTAAAAACTCCTATTTGTTATTTAAATTTAGTGTTTTTTCTATTTTTTATGTTTTCAGGAAAAACAAACTGAAAATCAAACATGTTTTTCCTGTTTTTTTTGTTCTTCTTATTTTTTAGAACTGAGCAACTTTCACAAACAATAAACAAACTGTTTTTGTTAATAATTGATATATAACTTAAAGAAAAAGAGATGTCCCTCAAACACTCTTCAGGTATTTATAGGTCCTTCAAACACTCTTCAGGTATTTATATTCCTATAATCGGTATTTATATATCGTAACTAAAGTATTTAATTAAAAAAACATATGAAGTAAAATCTTAAGTAATGTGATTCTAAATCCCCTCGTCTCCCTTTTAAATTTGATTGTGTTGGAGATGCATAAAATCAGGAAATAGTTTTTTTTTTTTTTTAAGAAAAGGACTCAAAATTAAAGAATTTGAATAAAAACTACCTTCCATTTAAATTTGATCTACTTTTCAGACGGAGAATTTCAACTTTGTTGTTTCTCTCAAAATCAGAGGTGAGTGATTCAATTCAACCAAAGCCAAATAAATCTATTGAAAAAACCTTCATGATGTTGAATTGTCCACTTCATTAATTAGTAGAGTTTGTGAATGAACATTGAGAGTTCATTTGTTTCCGGTTTTTGAAAATTGTTATTGAAAAAAGTTTTTAAAAACACAAAAAATATAATTTTTGTGTTTTCTGAAAATATTATTGTTCTCTAAATTTAGTGTTGTATGAACAAAAAAAAATGTTCTTCATGTTATCCTTGGTCTCCCTGTTTTTAGAACATAAAATAGTTTTCAAAAACTATAATCAAACAACTCATACGATCTCATATATGTTCCACATGAAATTGTAGAATGGTATTTAAACTTGAGAGATTCTATCACCTATTAGGTCGGTCTTTTAAGTTGTACTATTTTATTGAGTTTTAGTACCTATCATTGATGGTTTTATTAAGGATTATCTGGTATCTCAAGAGATGATACAAAGTGAAAGTTATCTAAAGTATGAGTCATATGCAGACGTTCGATTTCTCCAAGGCTAGGCAACAATATGATCACATATAGGTTTCAAAAGAAATTATAGAGTTGTGAAAATGCAACAATCAATTGGGAGTGCTCTTCCTAAAATGTGTAAACAAACAAGGGTGGTGAGAATAGGGTATGGTAGAGTTGCATTATATTTAGTGTCTTTTTGTTTGAATAGGTTAAACTTTACACTCTACATAATATTCAGATTTCCACAACTTTTTTTTTATTATTATTATTTTCCCCTTAAGCCACGTTAACATAATTTCCCCTAAATTATAACACTCTTGGAAATTTAAACCCTGGGCATAGAAGCACATGGCCTATGTTAGAAGGGAAAACTATATTATGAGATACCAATTTTAAATTATTTAAAAAATAAGGATTAAATAATTTTATTAAAAGCCCAATCGTGATCAAATATTTGATAAAAAATATGAAATATTTAATAAAAATGATTGTAAATATATGAGTCTTATGTACAAGTCATATAATTATTGAGTATAACCATGATATAACATGAGTACAATCTACCTAAATCTTAGGTACTAAATAAGATCCACACACCTGTAGCCCTTTTTATAAAATATCCCAATTTTTTTATCAAATATTTAGACCTTTTTATCGAATAAGATTGCTTGGTCCTTATTTTTGAAGTAGTTTAAAAATGTTAAATGTTAGAGAATTAAAACAGTACTGGGGAAAGTTAAATGTTCGGGCAGAGTAGTACGTATGGAGGAGAGCTGGAAGAGAAAAAGAGCACGTCCTAAATTTTAAAACGATAATACTTTAATAAGAGATTATTCTTATTTATTGTCAATTTTTTTTTTTTTAAATAACCCAAAGACGTACAAAACTCATGCAGAGTAGTACGTACAGACCTGTCGCTTCACTTGAAGGTACACCTTTTAATTTATGTGAACTTACAATAAGTTGCAAGCATACATATAATATGGATTATTTTTGTTGAAAATTTAAAACAGTACTGTAGAAAGTATATATATATATATATATATATATATATATATATATATATATATTAATCCAAGATAACTAAATTTTGGAAATATAATTATATTATTTAAAATAAAGTTGTTTCTATTGTAAAATTATCATAAAGTGCAAAACTAAAGAGAAGTATATTATTCTCTTTATATACATAACAAGAAAAATATAGGAAAAGAGAGGGAACTTAGAAATAAACAAGAATTAGAGATAAATGGAGGGAGAGAGTTTTCTTTCTTCGTTTCTATGGCATGCACCCTTATCCCAGGGATTCCGTTGACAACCCATCAACCTGCGGAAACCTGTGGATATCGGGTAACCCGACACCACATCATCATGTCCTATTTATCGGGATCCATAATTTAACAAAAAAATCGGACAGAGTCTCCTTTGTATGGAAAGCTCTATCCAAAATACAACATGTATAAACAATACATCACATAACCCATCCAGACTCAATATACCACACCGAGTCATTCATGAGTCATCACAACATGTAGTGATATGTTTACAAGAGTTCACTTATACACTCTTATACAAAATGATATATTAAAATTGATTGTTCTAATATACATATACAAATATGGTTTAAAGCCACATTCGGCTTTCTTCATATGTACCTGGGCCCTGAATGCATGGGCCGGCCAATTGCACCGACCTATACCTCGAAAAGGTGTCCTTACGATTTGTGAACAAAGTTCTAAGAATGGGAGTAATCTCCTACAAGGGTTAAATCCCACCTAAGGTTCAATAATCAAACCAAATCATCACACATCCAAGTGAAAATGTCTACATGAATGTCGTGTATGTCATGCATGGAATGTCTTCATGCCCATATCCTGTCACTATCGACTCTCTCACACATGCCTAGTTGCAAAACTGCCAATGGTCGTATCAATGACAAACATATACGAGCTCCCACGGCTAACAAGCACTCCAACGAAGTGTCAATGGGCAACTAATCCCGAGTCAATCTCAACTCTTATCACACAACTCGAAGTCTATGTAATAACCATGACCGTGTGTCTTCTTTGGGCAACAGAACTTTTCGGATCACACTGCAGGAAAAATCTCACTTTCAAGGTCCACTCGACGTCCGTCGCCTCGAAATTCATGAAAATCCGATTGTCTTGGAATTCAACAAAATTAGCCTAGGTGACTAGATTTCATGAGACAATTCCAACTATGGAAGCTTCCTAAGCCATTATCCGAGATCTGTAGTTAATTCCAAGAAATTACCATTTTGCCTTTCCTAGCAAAAATTCAAATTTCTAGGTTTTTCTCGGGTCTTACAGTTTCTTTCTTTCTTGAAAAGATATGTCATTGTACAAAGAGTGGAGAGCCTTTTATAGACTTACCTAATCCCCTTATACATGAACCATATAAATGAGGTTCATAAAGGGAATTCATGAAAGCCTTCATGAATTGGCTTTATTCATTTGGTCATTCATTCTTATTCAATAAGTTATTAGGTTCATGTATGTGGTCATTCACCACATGAATAAATCCTTTATTTACAACACTCCCCCTTGAATGACCACCATTAAGAATATGCCTCATTAAAACCTTGCTAGTAAAACCCAATGGGATAAAACCTAACAAAGGAAAAATAGTACAATATCCATATGATGTTGTTGATTGCTCTCTATACCATATATATGGAAATTATTCTACCGGATAAAACCCAATGGGATAAAACCTGGACGAAGGGAAAAATAGTACAGTACACTAACATCATGTCATAAGCATACTCCCCCTCATGTCAATGTCCTTTTAGTTGGTGCATTCCAATCTTCAGATACTAACGCCAGTCGGCCATGACTTTGTGAATAAGTCCATAGATTATCACTCGGAAGATATTTGGTTGAACATTAATTTCACTACTCTTCTCGAGTTCCTGTGTATAAAAGAAATTTGGAGAAATGTGTTTAGTTCTATCTCCTTTGATATAACCTCATTTGATATGTGCAATGCATTCAGTGTTATCTTCAAATAATGTTGTTGGGTTATCTTTGATAGAGGGGAGTCCGCATGATTCTTGGATATGTTGAATTATCAATCTTAGCCATATGCATTCACGACTTGCTTCGTGAATTGCTATACTCTCTGAATGATTCAATGATGTGGCCACCATTGTTTGCTTAAAGGATCTCCATGAAATAGCAGTTCCATTACAATTAAACACATACCTTGTTTGTGATCTGGCCTTATATGGGTCTCGAAAAAGTATCCCGCACGCGATATTCAAACAATTGCTGCTTTGATTCCTTTAAGTAAAATAGACCCATATCAGTTGTTACTTAGAGGTAGCGCAAAATATGCTTGATACCATTTCAATGTCTTTGGGTTGGAGCGGAACTGTACCTTGCTAATAAATTGACATAAAAAGCAATATCCGGGCGAGTACAGTTAGCAAGATACATAAGTGCACCAATAACACTAAGATATAGTACTTCAGGACCAAGTAATTCTTCACCCTTTTTCACAAAGACAAAATGGGTCCTTTTTCACATCAAGTGAACGGACAATCATTGTCGAACTTAAAGGGTGTGTTTTATCCATATAAAAACGTTTTAAAATTTTCTTAGTATATGACGGTTGATGAACTAAAACTCCAGTAGGGAAATGCTCGATCTTCAAGTCGAGACAAAATATTGCTTTCCCAAGATCTTTCATCTCAAATTCATTTTTCAAATATTTTGTTGTTCTTGTGAGCTCTTCAAGAGTCCCAGTAAGATTTAGATCATCAACAAACACAACAATAATTGCAAATACTGTTTCTGATTTCTTAATAAAAATGCATGGGCATATAGGGTTGTTTGCATACCCTTCTTCAATAAATATCAATAGGCGATTATACATGCATCCTGGATTAAGCTTCAATCCATATAGAGTCATGGTAATTGACAACACAAACATATAAGGCTTTGTATTATTTTCTTCAGACAATTTAAATACTTCAGGGATTTTCATATATATGTCATTATTTATGGATCCATATAGATAAGTTGTAATGACATCCAAGACGCAGGTCCGCCTAGACCGTCGTTCATTAGAAAGCCGGAAAGTAATTTGTGGTCCATGACAGAGAATATGTTTCTTCGTGAGTTAATACCGTGTCTTTATGAGAAACCTCAGGCTACTAATCGCACTTATATCTTATGATCTCATTATTATCAGGTTGCATAAATACCCATTTGTACCTGGCAAGCTTTACACCTTTAGTGCTGACTATAGATCCAAAACGCTCTGCTTTCATTAACGAAGCGAATTTTTGTCGCATAACTTCTTTTCATTTTGGCTAATCATTTCTATTTCGACATTCTTCCACATTTTGTGGTTCGGGATTCTCATCATATTTTATGATGTCTATGGCCATTTGGAAAACAAAAATATTATTGATAATAACTTTATTTCGATCCTGTTTTTCTCTATTATGCACATAATTTATTGAGATCTCATAATTTTCAGGTACCTGAGCCTCTACAGTGGCTATTTCTTTATTTCGAACCTCTTTAAGGATCTTTTGTTCAATATATGCCTCTACAAGGGCCTCTTGTTCACCATATACCACTTCAGGGGCTTTTTGTTTATCATATGCCTATATAGGGGCATTTTGTTTATCATGTACCTCTTCAGGGGTATCAATTCTCATTTGTGTTCTCCTCTTCCGGGGAGTTATATCTTTTAAGCCAATAGGTTTCCCATGCTTTAAAAGGTATTTTATACTCATTTGCTAATTGTCTTTCAAGGACATCAATCTGTACTTGAGTATTCGTAGCCGGGATATATGACTTTGTCACTTTCTTTGTATCAATAAAAGCATCTGCTAATTGATTTGTCAGATTTTTCAAATGAATGATCCTTTGAATTTCTAGTTCACATTGATTTGTATGATGATCAAAATGAGACATTGTAGATGCATTCCAAGTAATTTCTCCTCATTCTTCTGGAACTGACTTTTCTCCCCCTATGAGGAAATACACTCCCATTAGAATGACAATCCGCAAAGCGGGCTGTAAAAATATCTTCCGTTAAGGGTTCAAGATATCATATGATAGACGGAGAATCAAAACCTACATAAATCCCAAGTCTTCGTTGGGGACTCATTTTAGTGTGTTGTGTAGGTGCAATTGGTATATAGACTGCATAACCAAAGATTCGTAAGTGAGAAATATTTGGTTGTTTACCCAATACAAGTTGTGAAGGGAAGTACTCATGATAAGATGTTGGTCTAATTCTTATTAGACTTGCAGCATGCATAATAGCATGTCCCTAGGTAGATGCTGGTAATTTGGTCTTCATCAGCAGTGGTTTAGCTATTAATTGAAGACGTTTAATCAAAGACTCTGCTCAACCATTTTGGGTATAAACATGAGCAACAGGATGCTCAATATTTATCCCAATTGACATACAATAGTCATTTTTGTGAAGTCAATTCACCAGCATTATCAAGTCTTATTGTCTTGATTGGATAATCAAGGAATTATGCTCTTAACTTGGTCATTTGTGCAAGGAGCCTAGCAAAGACAACATTTCTTGCGGAAGGAAGACATACATGTGACCATTTAGTGGAGGCATCTATTAGGACCATAAAATAACGAGACGGTCCACATGGTGGATGAATAGGTTCATATATGTCTCCATGTATTCTTTCTAAAAATAAACTAGTGATCATACATGATTTTATTAAATGATGGTCTTACTATTAACTTACCTTGTGAACAAGGGTCATAAGAAAATTCATTGGGCAAAAGAATCTTTTGGTTCTTTAATGGATGCTCATGTGATTTGTTCTTACGATCTGGTCGCGATTCATTGAAAATCCAGGTGACCTAGTGATGTCAGGCCAAAGAGTAAAAAATCTGGGTCATTAAACTTCCGATTCATTACAACATATGACTCAATTGGCTTTATACTGTATGATAACCCGCAGAAGAATGTCGGGAGCTTTTCCGCAACAATCCTTTTCCCATAAATTATAGAGGTAATATATAAAATTTCTTTATTACCTTCATTCATAGTTTCAATATGATATCCATTTTTGCATATATATTTAAAACTAAGCAAATTTCTTATTTATTTGCTATAATATAATGCATCATTAATATGGAATCTAGTTCCATTTTGTAGCATTATGCTTAGTAAAGGTTAGCCAAATATTTGGGGGTACGATAGGTACTCAATCAATGCTCTTTCATACCATATATATGGAAATTATTTTCATGGTTTTTGTAAGGATTATCCTTTATTTGCTTCCCATTTTACATTATTATTAATCCACTTATGGTGGTGAGATTTTTCCTTTTCCAAGGATTTGAGGGATGATATTTAGAATTTCATCCATGATCACAACCATGATCAATCTTCATCCATGCCCTCGAGTTTAAGATGATATTGATTCACTTCAAGGAATCATTCAAACCCAATTGGACTAGATTGATTATTTTTCATCAAAATTTTAATAGTTTATTTAGTATCAAGGATCTAAGATAGATAATCCCTTTCTAAAATAATGTCATAAACTTGAATTTTGTAAGATTTGGCATTGTGGACAAACTTTTGATATAAGAAAAAGAAATAATTAAAATCAACTACAATAAATGTCAATATAGATTTTGACTTACAATCAAAATCAAATATATTGAACTTTTAACAATATATGGTAAAATCAATATTAATATACACAAAATAAATAATATTGAGAATAATATAAATTATTAATTTTAATGTGATCAATAAATGGTATATAATATACCAATGTAAAAGCGTTAATCTTCATTAAAAAGGCTTTTAAACGACCACCATTAAGTAATCAAGTTGGTATGATATAATACTATTAATTGATTAAGTATCATCCATTCAAGGGCCAAGGCTATGTTTATGACATATATTGTTTATATGATAATCACATTTAAATGTTATGTGTACATACATATAACATATAATATCATAAATGTAAAATATGTCATGATGTCTATTGTATCATAAATAACACATAACTTAAGTTGTATGCGAGGTTAATACCACGTTATAGTTATTAAACATGTGCAAATTACCCATATATGTTATATGAGACGGTATATAATATATCCATGACTTCTCTCAATTTTAGAGCAATTAGTCTTCATAGTATCAACCATGATTGAATATAATTGTAAATATGCAAAATTGAAATAACTTTAAGTCAGGGTTAAGAAGTTACCTTCAGAATAAAGTCATGTTGATAACGTGTTATAAAATTATTATAAAGCCAGAGCATAAAGAGTAAGATATTATTCCCTTTACGTATATAAATGTGCTAAAAGAGAGTGAACTTAAATAAACAAGAGAGTAGATAAATGTGAGAGCTTTCTTTTTTCTCGAACAGTGACGCCATCAGATAGTAGAGTTATATAACCTTTATGCACTTACTTAACCCCAACACATTTAATTATATAAATGAGATTCATAAAAGAAATTCATGAAAACCTTTATGAATTGACTTTACTTATTTGATCATTTATTCATATTTAATAGGTTATTAAGTTCATGTATATGGTCATTCACCGTATGAATAAATCCTTTATTTACTTACGACAGTTTATTTCACAATAATTTTATTTATAGTAAATGATAAATATTTCAGTACGCCAAAAGGCAAAAACATTCAGATTTGGACAGCTTGTCTCTATCTCCCTGAAATTCTCCCCCAAAGTCCGAAGAGAGTAGTGTGAAATCGACTCTGTGTTGAACGAACGCTCATCATCATGTCCATGTTTCTGCAGCAATGTCCTTCTCTCTTCACCTTCTCTTCCTCTTCTCCTTCCTTCCTTACTCAGATTTCTGTGAAATCGACCGTTTTATGTTGCCTGTCGTCGTCTCCGCTCACCGTTGTTAATGGTAACACGGAGCAGAGGAGTTCCGACAGAAATGAGATTCGACTCGGCTTGCCCAGTAAAGGGCGCATGGCGGTTGACACTCTGGATCTTCTCAAGGTACTTTCTTTTACTTTCTGCTTTCTGTTTGGTTGCCTGGAAAGTGATAAGAATCTTTATGTTTTTGAGTAGATGTGTTTTGGTTAGGATTGGGGCATTTTTGGTGGGGCTTTAATTTCATGAAAGGGAAATTTTCTGCTTAGCTGCGGGGAAATTGTGGGAAATTAAAAGAAAATGCGGGGGTTTGAATAATTTGAATATTTGGTTTGGGAGTGAGGTGGGTCTTTGGTTTCATGAGAAAAAGATGTGACATCTGGAATTTTGTCAAGGTATTTTATTCCAAATTTTCGTCAGTTGTGCTGACAGGACAGTGTGGAAGAAAGCAGAGTAATTGTAGATTTATAGATGGGAATCTGACCTTTTGCTTTGGGGGCGAAGTGGGTATTCATGAGAACTGGAGTAAGAAGTGTGATTGAGAACATTATCATGCTATTTTTATTTTATCTTCCTTTTGTTTGGTTGCTGATTAAGTGTGGAAATGTAAGCGAAGTTTTCACTTTTGAATAGAAATTTGACTATTATGCTTGGGTTGATGCGTTTTTTGTGTCATGCGGAATCAAAATGATGTATGATGTGAGATTGAGAATCTTCTTGAAGTATTTTATTCAGTTTTTGGCTGTTTGGTAGCAAGAAATTGTGGCGAAAGGGGGGAGAAGGTTGGAGTTTTGGAATTCCTTACCCTTAGGAGTGAAGTGTCTTTTTTGCTTCAGTAGAAATCACAATGATAAAAGATGCATTGAGAATCTTCAGGAATTATGCTTGCCCTGTTTTCAGCTGCTTGATTGTGGTGGATTTGCATGGAGATAAAAAAAGGTAAATAGTTTGGATTATGAATTGGGTCATTGATCTTGTGATTCATGTGGCCTTTTCATACTAACAAAATAAGAGACGAGTCTGAGAATCTCTTAATGCATTTTTTGAACAGGAATGACAATTTTGGTTTTGCATTCCATAAAGAAGAGATTGGGAATTTTATTATACTCTATTTTCATTTTCTTAGTTTTTTTTAACAATCTAATGGAGGTCTGTTAATCTTTTCTGCAAGTTTCCAAATTTCAATGTTTAGGTCTGATTGGATGGTCTTTGGAAATTTAATGGCTCCATTCAGTTTTCAATATCAGAACAATTTGGAATTAGATTTCTGTTCAATATTGAAGCCCTGTGAAATATCAGCCAAAAGAAGAAAATTTGTTTCATTGTGGCTCAAATTGACTGTTCATCTTAAGCATAATGCGGGCCTTCCATTTGCTAAGAAATCAAAACGATATAACGGTGGTATTTTCTTCCATTTGTGACTAGGCTAGAATTTTGTGGACTTGATCTACTCCCTTTTTGGTATGTAGTGACTATGATCTGAATTATGTCAGTCCAAACTGACTATGTGGCGAAGAGCATGAGGTTTCTGCGTTAATGCGGACTATCTGGCAAATGGCAGTATCGGCGGCGTTCACCGCTTGACGAATTTCATCTTGCGAATGGCGGCATAACAGATATAACGTGCGGATTGATTTGGCGATCGGTTGTCATCGGCGCCGATTCCCATGTTCATTGCTGGCGACACCGTTTCACGCGTTTTAGCATCGCGCCGGTTTCCACCATGTCCCGGCGGTCCGGTCACGACGATTTTCAAATTCATTTGCAGGACTGTCAACTTTCGGTCAGGCAAGTGAATCCTCGACAATATGTTGCAGAGATTCCACAGGTGTGTGTGCTTATCCCTTTCAGATCTGCTGGTTTCATCAAGAATTCAAAGATGTGGTTTCTTATATCTGTTTACTAATGAAGCCTTTTGTCTGGCGTACCATTTTCAAGAAGTTAATACAGGTTTTTTTTTTCAATGTGTCATTTATTGTATGGACATTTTGGTCACATGTAGATGCCCATTTTATTTGTGTTAGAAATAATAGATCTTGTGCATGCATTTAAAAAGCTTGTATAGAGGTAACTTAGGTCAGTGGATATGATCTTATGGATGGATTCTAAAATTGTGTGTATGGGTCACTTATAGAATTTTTTTTTTTTTTTTTGATAAGTAAAAAAGAAGTGTGTTAGGAAAGAGTGCTACAATTGCGCCCAACAGTGAGAACAAGCAAGCAGATGTCTCGCAAAAGCCGCATTTCAACCTAAAGTAATATTCAATTTCCAATTGAGATGTGCAAAGGAGAGTTGTTATGAAACTTGCACTTTCCTCTGTTTTTGTATGAGTTACTTCTACATTCAATAAGCTTACATAGTTAAATAGAAGTCTTCTCTTTGGGCTGAATGAGGAATCCACCCATCATATTTTGTTGCACTGTCCAGTGGTCAGCCACCTTTGAGCTCTTTTTCTCTCCTTATTGGGTTTACCCTGGGTCTTTCCCAAAACGGTCACCTTGAATTTTTTGGACAGTATGGAAGGAGCGTAATCTCATAGCTTTTAGAGATGGGATCATTGATGTACAAAAGCTAAAGCATTCTTTTGTTTATAACCTATGGAGTTGGAATAGATTGTAGATAGGTGAAGAGATATCTTCACTTATAGGTTTCTTAGAGTGGGTGGCTGCAAGTTGAGGGGTTGGTATGGTTTTGCTGGCTTGGCCCTTGGTTTTTTGGGTTGGTTGGTTTTTTGGTCTATCGATTCTATTGGCACTTTTTTGTCTTTTTTTCTCTCTCCTTGCGGTTCCTTTTTGTATACCCCTTGTATACTTCTGGGAGCCTTGCTCTCTTTTGTTCAATATATTGCTTTTACTGATAAAAAAAAAAAAAAATTTGAAGTCTTCTCTTTGTTCTCGTGATTGTCTCCCCCCTACCAACTTACTATGCAAATGAAAGACCATGAACAGTCATTTTGATGGTGTTTTGATGTAATAAATCTGAACTGAACAGTGCGTCATCCTCTTACATGATTTGAATGTTCTTTTCATTTTAATACTTATAGACATGCTAATGCATGCATCTTACAATAGTTTGACATGGATTTTTACTTGCTCATTTTATGTTCTGCTGCAGCTCTCTAACATGGAAGTTTGGTTTCAACGACCAAAAGACATAGTTAGAAAATTGCTGTCTGGAGATCTAGACCTTGGCATTGTTGGTCTAGATACAGTCACTGAATATGGACAGGTAAGCATTAAGGTATAGGCTGTTATTGGGCTGCATATGGGGACTTTTGATTTCATTTTGAAATTAGTGCCTATTAAAAAATTTTCTGTGTTATAGTTGATCTTATTGATCTATGCCTTTTAGTGTAGTCTCTTCTTTAAATCTCTAGGACCCCCACTAGTTTATCTCCTTTGTCTTCTCTTTTCTCTTCTCTTCTCTTTTTTCTTAATAGGTTTCTCCTCTTCTCTTTTCAGTGGTTTGTATCTGTATCTAATTATTATATTTGGAATAATTTTTTTCTTCCAACATTCTTGTGCTAGTGCATGGTTTTTCAGTTTATATGGTCAGGAATCTGCAAAGAACATACTTTTCAAATATACTTTTGAAATTAAAATTTTTGTATAAAATCCAATTTATAAATTTTTACTAATTTCATTTTTATTCAAAATGTAAAAAAATGTTTCAATATAATTACTAATTTTACTAGTAGTTTTTAATTATTATTTTTCAAATAAGTGGATGTATTCGAGGAATTTATGATAATTTTGATAGAAAATTAGGTAAATATAGATTGATGTGTGTTGTATTCATGTCGTGTCAAAACTGAAGCTCTTAAAGAAATTGGTCAACCCAAACACGTGACAAATAATAATAAAAAATAGTGTAACCTATTTAATTATTAGGTGAAGCTAGGTCTATCTTGCATTCTTAACCTAATATGTTTATGACTTAATTGAACTATTTATTCAAAATTGTTAAAGGCATGATATTCATATTAAACCCAAATCCTACAAGCTTTAGCTTTTTGGAGAGTTGGTCGTTTAACATGATATCAAAGCTTCGTTTGGCAAGAGGTCCTAGGTTCGAACCACCTTTCTTCAATTTATTCCCCATTTGTTGATTTGAAAGTCCGCAGAGGACTCTGTTTGGTTTGCTTTAACTCTCCACGTGCGTAATAATGGGCCGACGTGAGGGAGGGTGTGCTAGCAAGACGATATTTAAATTAAACCCAAATCCTACAAGCTTGAGCTTTTAGGAAAGTTGGTCGTTTAACAAAAATAAAATTTTAAATAAACCAAATGTGGATTAAATATGTTGCGGTCATAATCAAGCTGATCAACATAATGATTAAATAAGTCGAATTGGGATAAATTCATGTTATATAGGTTGACCCAAAAACATCTTGTTGGTTAAACATATTAGATTGGTCACCATGACTTTGACCCAAACACAATTGTATTCAATCTGAAATCGTCAAAAAATATGTAGGATTTGCCAATCATATCAAACTTTGTCACCTTTGAATTTAATAGTTAAGACTTCATTAACAAAAATCCAAAGGGAGGTGAAAGAGTAACACTACTCAGAGAATGTATCTATGTCCTCTAAACACCCTAAAAATCCTTGCATTCCTTCCTCCATTGTGGTCCAAATTTTTGTGAGACTGGCAATACGCTTTAGAATCCTCTTTACCGTTGAAATTCTCCTAGAAAATAAATTGATCAACTTGCTCAAGACACTGTTCTCCATAGCAAGGATGATCAACTAATTCTCCACCTGCTCAAGACAACCCACTGCAACTAGAGTTGGATAAATCCAATACTTCAATTTGAATGGAAATTTCTAAGTCTTGTCCCAAACGAATACAAATTTTAAAAATAATTACCAAAATAGTTTGAAAAGAAAACTAATGCCCGAAGTAGTAGGTTTGTGTCATGTTGGATAGTCTTTTAAGTTAATGTCGTAGTCAATGACTACGGCTTTAAATTAAAAAAATTTCCAATAACTGCGACATTAACTTAAAAAAAATTTCAATGTCGTAGCCAATGACTGCAACATTGCTAATGTGTATGCCGACATGGCCTAGACGCACTACGTTGGGCATTATTTTGGTTTTCAACCTATATTTGTAATTTAAAAATTAAAAAAAACAAAAAAAAAACCTATTTTTGTCTAAAACTCAAAATTTCTATTCAAACCTACAATTTGCTGTGCATTTGGGTATTTATGCAGCAATATATGATTTAGGGAGGTTGTTCAGATGGAAGATTGAAAAGTGAGGAAAGGATATAGAATTGCCCGTATTGATGAGGAAAAAGGGGTAGCAATCCCGAAAAAGGGATGAGAAGTCAGTAAGATTTGCTTGATTCTCATCTTTGAACTGGTATTCTATACTACATGCCTTTAACTCTAATTGAAAAGTTATACTTCCTGGGGCTCAGCTTTGTTAGAAATTTATTATTTTTTTTACACTTATAGTTGTCGTACTGAAGTAGTTAAGTTGATTCTCATGGTTTGTGTTAGAGTAGCATAAAGATCAAAAATAAGAAGAATTTTGTAGCACAAAAACAAGTTTGCTCTCCCCTTTTGTGGAGATAACTTAAATTGTATAGTGGAGATAACTTAAGTTCTTTGGTTGATTTTTTAACTTGGTTGGGGTATAGGTGAGAGTGGTGGCGTTCTCCCCTTTTGTACTCCTCTTGTGTACTCTTTGGGAGCTTTGTGCTCGTTTTTTAATAGATATTCTTCTTTTTACTGATCAAAAAAAAAAAAAACAAGTTTGCTCTGATATAGCAAATTCTTGTGTTACCGAATGAATGTGTGGATCTTTTAAAGGCCTTGACAACCAGACCTCAGAGCCTAGGTCTCAATCCTGATGAAATCTTTAAATGCAAAGCATCTATGATGTCTTTCCACTACCCTAGAAGGTGGATGTGTCGGGTATCAAAGTTGCTAAAAATCTTGATGTTGCCTATGTTTTGTATCAAGTAGAAGAACTGCAACCTCCTGGTGCTGAGTATATCTGTTCTATTGTATCTGGAAGTCTTTCTAATTATGTTTTTGCTTTTACTTTCCAGAATGCTTGAAGTGTATTAACAACATTAACATCAGAAGGTTTTCATTTGAACTACTTTTTTCAGGGGAATGATGATCTTATCATTGTTCATGATGCACTTGAGTACGGAGAATGCCGCTTATCCCTTGCAGTATGTCATTTATATCTTTGTATAAATCAAGTGTGGCAAATCTGATATTGTTGTTGTTGATACTTATATTTTGTCATTCCTTTTCCAGATTCCCAAATATGGGATATTTGAGAATGTAAGTTCAATGAAGGACCTAGCACAAATGCCTCAGTGGACTGTTGAGAGACCTCTTCGAGTTGCTACTGGTTTCACTTACGTATGTTACATGGTTCACTATATTTTGTCATTTTGCTATTCATTTTTATTTTTTTGTTAGGTCCTGGGTAAAAAATTTCCATTTGGATTTAGTTTTTGCTGCTTCTGTACAGTTGGGTCCTAAATTTATGAAGGAAAATGGACTAAAGTATGTGACCTTTTCAACTGCTGATGGAGCACTGGAGGCCGCTCCTGCGGTGAGAATCTCCACTTTAATGCATTTCTGCATTTTCAGATAGAATTATTCACAACCATTCGATATGGTGTACTGTTCTTTAGTAAGCACTCATCATATGCATATCATATCATAACCCACACATAAAAGACGGAATTTGTTCTGAACATTCAGAACACTCCAAACATAAATGCAACCGCCAATTTTGTAGCTAAATCTTGTTCTTAATACTGTTATTTTTCTTTCAGTGTTTTCCTTCATTTGTTATGCTGGTCCATTTTCTTTCTTTTTTTTCTCCCTCTCTTGTGCATAGGTTGATGGTATTTTAAAATAATTTCCCTTTGATATACTTACCTGGGGAGTTGAAAGGCCTAGATCCTTGGTTGATTTTTTGATTTGGTTGGGTTGTAGATGAAGGTTGGTGGGTATTGTTTTTTGTGGGTTGGTGGGTTTTTTCTCTTGCCTTTCTTTTTTTCTTTTCCTTTGTCCCTTGGTGGAACTCTCTTGTATACCCCTTGTATACCTATGGTTCCCTTTGGTTGCTCTTTTGATGAATATATTTGCTTTTACTCATCAAAAAAATATATGTATACTTAGCAGGGAAAGACTTGAATTGCATATATGGATGAATTATTTGAGATGACAAGCTTCTCCTTAAAAATATAAATAAAAAACAATATATGTAGTAAATTAAGGATAAAGAAATACAAAAGGAGGAATCCTCCTAAAAATCAATTTTCAGAGAATATGTTTGAAGTCTTCTAAGTACGTAAGTAAACCTATACAACTATAATGTACCATGTGAAAATATAGAAGCTTCTCTTCCCTAAAATGGAAACAGAATTATATTAAGTGGAAAGAGGAAGGAAATTTAAAAGCGGGACTCAATGGAAAAGAGATCTATCTTTAGAGGGAAGAAATATATTCAGTGGACAAGATTCTATGCCCTCCATTTGAGTGCCTCTTTTTCTGTTTGTTGTTGTTTTTTTATTTTTTTATTTTTTTAAGTAGAAACAAGGAGAATAATATGAATAAGACAAAATAAAGTACAAAAGAAGGATAAGATTTCCTTCCAAACAAAAAGCATACAACCTGAATCTGGAGTTTAAAACCCCAACCTACAACAATTGTATCCAAGACCCATGCTACCCCTATTTGGGTAGTTAATCACAAACCGCCAACAAATTAGATTGTAAGATCAAAAGTAGAACTCCTCTAAATACAGGGGTACATGAAGCCCACAAGGACAAAAAAAAAAAATAATAAGTTCCACACTTCAGTGGCGTTTGTTTTTACCATGCTAAATGTAACTTTTTCGAAAGACGAATAGCACTTAATAAAGATTAACTATTAAATTTGCTTGCTTTTTAATATCGGGTAAAGGAGTGTGAGATAGCAATGAGCGTTATTTCTGAAGTCCTCGCTCTACCCCACTCTTAATGGGACGAGTTTGGTTTAACTATGATCGGGTTTTTAACGAGTTTGGGTTTATTTTCTCAAACTCGAGGTAGGTTTGAGTATTGTTATTCTCGCCCCGCCTCGATTATATTTTCAAAATATTTTTTTATTATTTATTTTATACTTTAATATAAACAATTATAATAATTAGAATGTTTTTTAATAAATAATTTATAAAAATTCATAATATTTTTATTTTTTATGAAATATATTAATTTTAATATAATAAAAAATATATGTATATATAAAAAATAAAAAATTAAAACAAAATCAAACGTAGCGTGGCGATTTGGGAATTTTCCATCCCGCCCTCGCCCGTTTAATTTTTTAAATGAGGCAAGCTTGGAAATCAAAAAATGAACGGGCCAAGGCCGGGTTAGCCACCCCGTCCCAAAACTCGACCCCGGTTACCATCCCTAGTAGTGAGTGTTGCTAGCCTTCCTCCTTGTTGGGCAATGGTAGAGTTTTTCCTGTTTTGGTGAAATATGACTTTTTCTGAATAAAAAAAGTCAAATATTTTCACTTTTTCTATTCAAAACTTTTTTTAGAAATTTCAGCAATAAGTCGTGAAAAATTTAAAAAACAAATAGTTGAATACTGAAAGCTATTTAGCTTTCAACAAAAAGTAAAAATAAATAGCTTTCAGCAAAAAGTCAAAAAACAAAGAGCCCCTTCCTCTTTCGTCTTCTGTTTATCCTCAAAAATCCTTACATTTCTCTCTTGCCAAACAAACGAAACCAAAGAAAGGCTAGCAATTTGCCACAATGCCTTGCTTCTAACAGTGGCAAACAACTCCTCTGTTTGTTGTTTTTTTTGTTTTACTTATGGGAATAACAAAATATTAGGTAGTGTTTGTTTTTTGATTGAGTAGAAAAGGCCAAAATACTTTGTTTTTCTACACAATAAAAGTGACATGTTGCTTTTCTTTCTAACTTAGATGGGAATAGCTGATGCTATTTTGGATCTTGTGAGTAGCGGGACGACCCTCAGAGAAAACAACTTAAAAGAAATTGAAGGTGGAGTTGTCTTGGAAAGCCAGGTAAACATTCTCAGTACATGACTGTCCTTGTAACCCTTTTTTCTGATGTTCTAGAGAAAAGCTATTTGACAAGCGTCTTTAGGCATCTGGTTTTACATTCTGCTTTCATCTGTTCCCGTCTTACGACAAGTATTTGTCCTTCAGGCTGTTCTTGTGGCAAGCAGGAAATCACTGATCCATAGGAAAGGTGCTCTGGATGCAACACATGAGATTCTTGAAAGATTGGAGGCACATCTAAGGGCAATTGGTCAGTTCACGGTGAGCATTTTTTTTTTCTTCTACTATGAGGAATTTATGCTACAGGCTACATCTTTTTCACACTTATCTTGGCAGGTAACTGCAAACATGAGAGGAAGTAGTGCGGAGGAAGTGGCTGAGCGGGTTTTGACCCAGCCATCATTATCTGGTTTGCAGGTGAGATTTGGAACCTGGGCGTTAGCCTTTTATGTTTCAGATCAAGAAACCTCAGGTCACATCTGATCAAAAGAAAAACTGAAGAAAACCATAATTTTATGTTTTTGTATCACATTAAAAGATCTGTCTACTTTGTGCTGGGTATTTCTTTATTTCAAAAGGCCCTTTAAATGCCTTCATGTTTATATGTGCAGGGACCAACTGTAAGTCCAGTCTATTGCAAACGCGATGGGAGAGTGGCAGCAGATTACTATGCTATAGTCATATGTGTGCCCAAAAAGGCACTCTACAAATCGGTTCAGCAGCTGAGAGCGGTAGGAAATTCTTCTTTTCGTCTAGCTTCTACCTCTGTTGTAGTATTAGTCAGAGCAATGCCATAAAATGAGGCCTCGATTTTCTTTCTTTTGCTTTTGTTCTTTTTCTTTCATTCCTTTTGAGTTAAAGTATTGGGAGCTTCTGATACAATTGAACTTTCTATAATTCAATTCAAACATGACATATAACAATGAATCTTCTATTCACATGTCTTAACCATTATATTTGTGGGCACCATCCTCTATTCACATGTCTTAACCATTACATTGCCAATCAATTTAAACCTAATTTTCAAGCTTCTTAGGGAAAAACGATTTGGTTGAGGTTTTTTTTTTTTGTGATAAATAAACTAAGCAGTATATTTGGTTTAGGATTTTTTTTTTTTTTTTTTTTGACAGCTAAACACTTTAGTTACATTATAGTAAACTGTCCCTATTGGGACTCAATTTAAACATTGAACGCTCTGCCACTTGAGCTAGGCATGATGTCCGATTTGGTTGAGGATTAATTAACTCCTGTAATATTAGTCATTTGCTTTCATTTCATGATGTCATTATTTAGATTCTGAGTTCCAAGAATCGATTTCCATAGGGTCACATACATCAAAACATCGTCTCCCACTCCATATTCACTATCCAGTCTTGGGTTTTCTCTATTTGTTGGACTAAGAAATTTTTTAACCACCCTTTGAACTTTATTGCATCCATTTTTGCAGATTGGTGGCAGTGGTGTTCTAATTTCTCCGCTGACATACATATTTGATGAAGAAACTCCAAGGTGGCCCAAGCTTCTTTCGAAACTCGGACTCTAAGCCAAGGATCCTCATGACTCAGGTGGATTTTTGCATTTCTTACCAGCATCAATGCCAAGAGTTTCTCAAGCATATATCACAGTTAAAGCTGAACACTGGTAAAATTTTCGGTCCACAGGATTCTTCTTTGTACTTATGTTCAAACCCTGTCAAAGTTTTTGTATCTGATTGAGATTCAGACAGGATTGTTCCCATAACCCAGATAAAATATGCTATACATTAGTTCTTTTTTAATATTTAATGTTTTGTTTATAAAGTTTCAGCGTTCTCTTAAACTATTTGTGTGTATTTGGTTATAATATAATGTTTGTTCTTAGTTTCAGGACTCTCTTCATGGTATTCAGAGAGTCAGTCATTAAACTTTCTTCACATGTTAGGCTCTGCTTAAATTAACTTTTTGTCTTCTAAAATTTAACTTTTCTTGAGTGTAATTCTTATAAATGTTTAATAAGAAGGGATTGGTGAATATTTTCCTGCTAAATTAACTCAAAAAACCAACATCCATCCCACAGGTCTCGAACTACACACTTCTTCGCAGTACAAAGAACCCTACATTCACATGCACTATAGCATCATTAGATGTAGGGCTAACAAAATTTGTCATGACCCATGAACACGACAGGAGTTCAACATAATTTTTGTGGGTTTGGGTTTAAGTATAATTATATTTGAGTCAAATTCATGTTGATATGTATAACCTGTTTAATCCACATATTATGTGTTAATAATATGGTCCATTGAATTATTATGTTAATTAATATTTACTCTAGATGAACTCATTATATATTATTGGGGTAATTGATAGGAATAATCCATAGTTTGACCGGTCTTCTTTAATTAGTCTCACCTACGGTTTAATTATGAATAATCTCATGTTTGGGGGGTCTTATATCCGAATGGTTCGCAATTGATAGCGACTGGCTTAGCCAGTTTTGGATTGTCCTACGTGGCACAATCAGTTTAATGAGCCATAATTGCTTTCATCTTCTTCGTCCATTTCATTTTTCTTCATTATCGTCTTCTTCTCTCTAAGAACCAGTGGTTGCAAAGTGAAGAGGGATTCATTCTAGGTATTCATGACCGTTGGGTATTCATTCTTTGACATCCCTTTTCTTTATTCTTTTTTTTTTTCTTCTTCAAGAGGGTTTTGAGTTGTTTTGTTGGTTGGAAATTGCTGAAATCTTATCTATAGTAGTTGTATTTTGATGTCATGTACATAAATTTTTTGATGATTGAGAGTAAAATTTCGATTTGGTTTTTGGTTTTTAGGAATTTAGGGATTAATATGTTGTCATAGCGTGGTGGTTAGGGCTTTTGGAGAGTTGGGGGCTCAAATCTAACTGCTAAGAGGTTGAGATTGTTGGCAAAATTAGAATGCTTGAAAAGCTTCCTAGTTTACGCTCCCTTTGTAATCCAAAAAATATTAAAGAAAAAAAATAGTGAAAAAAAATGAAAAAACAAGAGAATTTTGAGAAAAATAAAAAATAGGTTTAAACTTAATAAATTAATTTCATATGTTTATTCATTTTATTTGTTTCTCTCTATTATATAAAGACTAAGAAATTTAAAAAATACTGTGAAATTTCCAAGATTTTTGATCATATTCGATTTCCTTATATTTTCACCACTTTGAATCAAATATGCTGAAAATCATTTTCCTTGGGCATTTTTTCTTTTCTGTTCCAACTCGAACCTTTGGGCGTTCCCTTCAAGGCGAGCCCTTCTAAAACATTACAGCCAAAAATAAGCTTTCATAATTGTCTGCCAACTTCATTGGAGCTGTACATAATAACATATTGCATATTGAACCTATTAATATTATACAGGCTTTATGAAATTTATATTAGTGATGATACTCATAACAGAAAGAGAGTGATAAAAAAAAATGTCCCAACTCCCAACCAATGAATTTGACCGTTATAGAAGCTGAACTGCTGCAATGGCGGGAATTTTCTCCCTCAGTTTTTGTGTGACGGCCACCCTAACGGTCATGACCCCGGCTGCCGGACCTGTGATTCTAACTTTCACTATCGGTTCATCGATTCCTACAAGCTCAAGAGATCCACCTGCTGCGCCAACAAGGTACGGCCTTATTTCCTCAAGCACCTGAAATCGTTTGCAAAATATGTTATCGTCTACCAATCTGAAAATCAAGCAAATGTAGTATACGGTTCTTTAACAATCATATTACTTACTGCTCTCTTCTTGTGTTAATCCATTAGTCGATACAGGATGGAAGAATTTCATCTTCTCAGTCTTGTAGTACATATCATATTTGTTTCTTATGTAATAATTATGTTGAGTGAATACAAAGGAAAAAGAAAGCTGTTGAGTGAAGACTTTGGGAATGAAATCTTCAAAGTTCTTGTTAGGTGGGGAAGATGGTTTTGACCGGATGCAGATGGTTCTCCATCGATTCCAAATCTTTTGAGATCGCGGTGGAGGGGGAAGGCGGCAAATCACAGGTGTTCATTACGGAAAGGCACAGGGGTCGGATATCTTGGATCCGTTTTGGAGAAGAAGGAGCAAGAATCCTACTAAAGGGAGTTGAGTCATTTAGAAGGGAAACATGCAAGAGCAATAGAGGATTGGAATGGAGGAAGAATGGAAGGAGGTACAGTCTGGAGTTAAAGAAAAATGATGCAGGGCGTTTTCTTCTCTACTCGATTGCAGATGCAGATGGAAAAAGGCATTGTCTGGTCTTTCCTGAAGGAAACGGCCTTTTAAATGGGTGGACTCTGGTAGTAGAGGCGCTGCAAGATATGGGAACTAAGGTAAGCAGAGGAGAAAAAAGAAAGCCAAATGAGACCATTCTCCATAGCAAGGTGGAGATTTACAAGGGAGGTCAAATTAATGACCAACTTTGCAAGAGATAACCCATTTCTTGTGCGTAAAAAAGATATGGTTTGGCTGATATTAGCGATTGTATACCAAAAGGGGATTTGGGGTTGTTAAACATGGAGTGGTAAAGATGGAAGTCATTAGCCAACAATGTAATTCGCTACCTAGACTGAAAGCATGGGCCAATAGGGCTGGAGGTTGTGGCATGCAGTGTGCTTATCCTTAAATCGAACTCTTTCTTCATGGAGTTTGATTCTTTGGAAGAGGCAAACTGGGTCATGGAGAATGGAAGTAGGATTTTTAGGGGTGAAGCGATGAATCTGGAATGGTGGAACCCTTCAACAGGATGTACAGGAAGAAAAGACCAGGCTCATGAAGCTTGACTGAGTGGTTGGCTCATCTCGCACTCCAGGACGTGATAAATCGTGAAAAAGTGGAGCTAGTCAGGAGTTTTGTAGCTATGGATAATGGAATAAATTTCATGATCCGATCTTCTATGGGCAAGAATTTTGGTAAAAATGAATGGTATGGGAAAGCCTTCATCTGTTAATCTGCTTGCAGGACCAAAAACTATGAACTCCAGATATGATGGGAGAAGCGAAGGTGTACCTCTGAAGAAACAGCGAAACGGGAGCTCGTGCAGAACCCAGGGAGGAAGATGAAAGGAAGACACGAGCTGCAGGAGGCGTGAGCATCGAGAGAGAAGAAAGGATTCACAATCTTCAAGAAGAGCAGAAAGTGGATCTATAGGAGCCTCCGAAAATACGTGGGTCTACAGGCGGCTTGTCCCAACGTCCAACTCGTATTGGGATCCCCAAAGAGGGATACACATTTTGTTTTGAATTTCAAAGGAAGCCGAGTCTAAGTTCGAAAGAGGAGGGTGTCAAAAAAGATTCTACGGCCGTAGCCCAAGCCCTCAACAAGGGTGTGTGGAGGGCCGAAGCCCAAGCCCTTCTGACAATATTGACGAAGCAGAGACCTAGAGAGAAGGCTTTTTAGGTTGATCAAAGGTAAAGAGACTGAGGTTGCTAGTGGATATTACAAAGGGCGTTGTCAGCCCTAGTCTTGTCTCTCTTCAAAAAGTGATCTCAGCCAAAGAGAAAGCAATGTCAAGAGATTCTTCCAAAACGCTAAGGCAAAGCGAGGACTACAAATACATTTTCGGCCCTGAAAGCAAGAGAGGGAGAGAAGGTTTTACTAAGCAAAGGGGAGTCAGATAAAGATAAGGAAAGCCCTTCTTCTCTTCTGATGGTCTCACCTCCATGGGTGCTTTCTGAGGTGAAGAAGGAGGTTTTTCTGCTGGGAAGAAGATGCAGAGCCTCAATACCCTAGCCGACAGATTTAAAGTGAGATATTTGATCCCCAAAATAAAACCTTCACTGGGGGGTGGGAGAGTGAACCATTATTCCGCTCAGCAAATATCCAAAGGGAGATACCAACGAGTTTAGGGTTCGAGGTTGAAGGGGCATGAGGTTAGAGGAAAAAAGCTTCGGGAATAATGAAGGGGCAAGACCGCGCCTGGGTGTGGTGAGGCGGATCTCAGATTAAGTCCCAAGAGAAGGTGGACTCTCGTTGGCCTGGGGCAAACATTGCGGTGGGCGACCAAGGTCGAGTCTTACTCATGATCGAACCGTGAGTTAGGTCGAGCCTGTAGAAGATCTCGGTCAGTCTTGACAATCAGGTGGCTCCAAGCCCAAGCCCCAATAGATGGCCCTCTCTAGCTGGGCTGGACTCAATTGACCCTACTCGTCTCAAGGCAACAGGAATGGGGATTAGGCCAAGTCAGGGTCCACTTCCAAGGCCTTTTATGCCCTCTATTTCCAAAAGCCCTGTTACTAGAGTTATAAATGTCGGCAAGGAGGGGAATGTCATACACATCTAGGAGGAAGGTGAACTCATAGAGGGTTCAGCAGAGGAATATGATTGTGTTGATATGCACAGGTATGGGGATAATCTCTATGAACAGTCTCCCTCTCCTCTTTTCTCTATTTTTAGCCGACCCCTGCTCTTAGGGGGTTTTTTAGTCCTAAGGGATGCAACTAAGAATGAGGATCTGGAACCACTAAGGGTGGCACACTCGATGGCAATGAACGGGGTTGGAATGTTCAAAGGAGCACTGGGCAGGAGGAGCTCCGCGGAAGATGGTCAAAGAATTCGGGAGGAGGCCCAACAGCCTCGGTCCGGCTCTGCACTTACAAGAATCGGGAAAGCAATGCCTAGCAAATGAAATTTCGGGATTTCCAACTAAGGGGTTTGAAAAGGAGATTTTGGAGTTGTTAAGAAATCTAGTGGCATCTCGACAAATTGTTAAAGAAAAGGGAATCACGACAATGTCGAAAAGCAAGGGAGAACTAAGAAGACTGAAGAGTACAATCAATTATAATGGGAAGAATACAAATAAAGGAGGAGGTGTGGATGTGGGGAACCTACTGCTAGTGCTAAAATAAAGGTCAAAATTTATCATGGATTGTTGGGAGGCATAAACCCAAACTTATCAAGAATTTTTCTTAATTCTGCTGTGACTTGGTTTACTTACAAGAAACTAAGGTCCAAGAGATGAACAATGTGATGGCTCGTAGTCTTGGGGTGGGCCGCTTTCTAAACTGGAAAGCTTGAATGCAAAGGGGACCATGGGAGGTATCCTCCTGCTCTGGGATAAAAGAAGAATTAGTTTGGTGGATTCAGTGGTTGGAAGTTTCTCGGTTTCGTATTTGTTTAGAATGGCGAAGGACAGGTACCAATGGGTTTTTTCCAGGGTATATGGCCCGGTTGAGAGGAGTCTCAAAGAATCCTTTTAGGAAGAGCTTGGTTCGATCAGTGGCCTGTGGGAAGAACCATGGTGTGTTGGCGGCGATTTCAACAAGATTTTCTCTCCTAATGAAAGATCTAGAGGGGGCAGGATCTCCAACACCATGAGAAGGTTTTCCGATGTCCTTAATGACTTGGGTTTAAGAGATCCCTCGCATAGAGGTCCTTACACTCACTGGAGGGGGGGGCAAATGGTAGATTAATGTCCCGCGGATAGATTCCTGGTCTCGACCGGGAGGTTTCACCGGGCTAAAGGTGATCCAAAGATGTCTCTAGCCGCCTCCGATCACTTCCCATTCTCACTGACAAGAATGGTGCATGACTCGTCCATCCCTCCGCTTCGACCAATGTGGCTGAAATTTGAGGGTTTCAAAGAGATTTTGAAAGGTTGGTGGCAAAATCTTCAGTTTCACGAGTCCTTTAGCTTCATCCTCACTGCAAAGTTAAAGGCCCTAAAAGGTATTCTTAAGACTTGGAATAGAGAAGTTTTTGGTAGAGTCGAGGCCAACAAGAAGGATGTCTTATGTGGTGACTTTCCCGATGATCTCGAAGGAAAGGGGACCTGCCTCGATGGGTTTATGAACGAGCCATGCCGTAGATGATTTCAAGGGTTGGGCGCTCATGGAGGAGACTTTCTAGAGACAAAAATCTAGAAAGACTAGGCGAAAAGAAGAGGATAGGAACACAGGGTTCTTCCATAGGATGGCTAATGCCCACAGGAGAAGAAATTGTTTCAAAAGCATCAGAATCAACGGAAAAAAGCTAGACAAGGAGGTTGATATCAAGGAAAGACTGGTGGATGCTTTCTGGGACCGCTTTCTACCGATGGCTGAAGGCCCAACTTTCCTCAATTGCCTCAATGAAATTGTGTCTAAGGAAGCTGCATTGCTTGAAGAAGTCTCTTCCGAGAAGAAACTGACAATTGCTTTCCGTATTTAATAGTGATAAGGCCTCAACCCGATGGTTTCCCAGCCTTCTAACTTTTTAGTCGACTTCAGAAAGAATGAGGACCTAGGTTTTTTCAAGGAGTTTCATGAACAAAGCAAATTTGTTAAAAATTTAAATGCTACCTTTTTGGTATTGATCCCCAAGAAACAGATTGTGGAGGACTTCAAGGATTTAAGGCCAATCAGCCTTGTGGGAGGCTTATACAAGATTTTGACAAAAGTGTTAGCCAATAGATTGGGAGGGTCATGGACAAGGTGATATCCAAGTCTCAAAATGTTTGTAGGGAGATGATTCGATCGCAAAGTTGATCGCCAATGAGATAGTGACTTCAACCTGGTAGCTGGTACATATTATGTGGTTTGGCTCAGTTGTGATATAGAAAAAGCATACGACAAGATTGGCTTGAAGTTTCACTGTGTTACGGGCAGTGGATGGTTTTAGTAGCTTCTGTGGATGAGTCGATTAAATGTGGTGCATTTCCACAGCCTTCTTTCACTCATCAATCCGCTCACCGGCTTTTCCTAAGCTCAGCGGGCTTGAGACAAGGTGATCATCTCTCCTTATCTCTTCAAGTATCGAATGGAAATTTCAATACAAACCACGCTGTTGAAGGAAATTATCTTTCCGGTAGCAGGATTGCAGATAGGAGAGGTGAGGAGCTAGTTATTTCCCACCTCCCTCTACATCAAGACACGCCCTCTTTGCGAGGCCGAGCAAAGATCATTAAAGTTTCCTAAGCTGGACTTTGATGGTTATCTTCTCTTCCGAATGCCTCGTAAAGCTCAGGCAATCGATAGATTCAAAGACAGCTTTATGGGGAGAGAGCCACCTGATAAGAAAGTCTCACCGGGTGAGTTAGCCACCGTGGTGCATGGCAGAGAAAAGGGGGCCTGGATAAAATGTTTTCTAAGATGAATAAGGCTTACAGGTAAAGAGCTACATTCGCCAATGACAAAACTCGCTTGAGAAAGGTTATTCATAGCACTCATGAGACACTTGTGATCT
This sequence comes from Tetrastigma voinierianum, assembly GCA_016808115.1. Classification (NCBI taxonomy): domain Eukaryota; kingdom Viridiplantae; phylum Streptophyta; class Magnoliopsida; order Vitales; family Vitaceae; genus Tetrastigma; species Tetrastigma voinierianum. Next base: position 447,007 of record JAEQBH010003647.1, read on the forward strand.
CGTGAGGCAATTATGAGACTAGTTTAAGGGAAGGAAATCGAAGAGTGGCCTAGCTTTTTCGTAACGCGGTCTTCCCTGTGGAAGGAGGATCAATTTCTGGAAAGATGTGTGGAGTGGAGAGGAGGTGATGTGTTCTATTTATCCTACCTTTTTAATTTGGCTCAATAAGAGACTACTAAGCATGACATCGTGGGATAATGGGCAGTGAGGAAGGGTGCCGGCCCCTGTCCTTCCTAAGACCTCTCAACGATCGGGGGAGATAGGAAGAAGTGAAAGATTCCTACAAACTCTTTCAGGATCAAAATTTCAACCTTCGAGTGAGGACATGTTACTCTCGGGCGGGGGTGTTAAGGAAAAAGGGTTCTCGGAAGATCATGTACAAAGGTTTAGATCCCTCCCCCGCCATTGAGTTCCCCTATCGCTCTGTATGGAATCCAGTTGTGCCTTCAAAAATAGGATTCTTCGCATGGGAAGCTACTTGGGGTAAAGTGCTCAGGTTGGATCAACTTAAACGCCATGAAATGACTTTGGCAAACAAATGTTTTCTGTGTGAGGAGGACGAGGAGTCCATAGACCATTTGTTGATCCACTGTAAAAGTGCTAAAATGTTGTGGAACCTTTGTCGACGTCAAGAATTTCTGCTTTCCCACTAGGTCCTTCACAACTTTACTGCAAGGAGTCAGCAGCGGTAAAAATGCAAAAAATTATGGATGACAGTACCTTTGTGCCTGTTTTGTACTCTTTGGCACGCAAGAAATAGGTTGGTGTTCGAGAATGAGGTCATCTATGCTCAAAGGATTAAAGCTAACTTTGTTTCCAATTTGTGGACTTGGGCTAACCTGTATTGTATTGACAACACGAACTCTGTATTGGACTTCCTGACTTGGTCAGGAGCAGGCAGGTTTTACTTTTGGATTTGTTTCCGTCTATTGCCCCTTCCTCGTTCACTTCGTACTTTTGTAGAACTCTTTCTATCTCTATAATATTTGCTTTTTACTAGATAAAAAAAAAATGTAATAATTAAGTTGTTCCAACTATATTTTTCAAATTCTGTATATTTATCATGAAACAAAAATAGTTTTTTTCCTATGTGCTGGCAACTAAATGATCCTTGAATTTGTTAATCTTAAGCAAATTTAACTAAACGATCCTTGAATAGTTTTTTCCTATGAGCTGGCAACTAAAAGATCCTTGAATTTGTTAATCTTAAGCAAACTTAACTATTTAATCAAAACTCAGGATAGGGTAGGCACAAGGACTCTGATCTAGAAGATCTCCTTCATAAGGGCTAACTTAGATTTAAGGGACAACGAGATCAATTTGTATTGCAAATAAAGGAAGGAAATTATTGCTCCTACATCTGCCATCATCTAAATGAGTATAAGGAAGGACTCAACCTGGTATTTTCATACCATCACAGTTTTTTTAACTTTCATTATCTTTTGGCATAGAAAAAAAAATGATAGAGCTTAAATTCCTTAAGATATCAAAAAAAAACTGGACTGGATAAAAAAGGGAGAGAAATGCAACCACAAAAATAAATAAGTAAAATAAAAAAAAATGATTTAGGAACACATTGCCTCTATCTATTCAAAAGCCAGGATATTTGTTCTCTCCTAAGCATACCGCCACCTTTCTGCTTCTTGATGAACCTACTTTGCCAACTACTCAATGCTCCCTGAACGACCTTGTCATCTTCAACAAAGTCAACAGAGTCAACAAAAAAACCTCTCCAACTACATTTCGGAGTTACCAGATATCCTAAGAGACCTAAGAGTAAAGCCTGTTGTCCTCAATACTTCAGTAACATCCCATTATTAAATCCCCATAGACTACGATCCTGAAAATGTCTGCAAAAAAGAGGATGACTATATCACAAGTATTGTACCAAAACTTTGACTCTTTGTCCATTCCGAACTTTAGATCTTTTAATTACCAAACCACACTACCCACTTCTGATGGGTGCATGTGCTTCCAAAATCGGTAAACGCTCCACACCACACTTCATGTTTGATAACCAAAAAATTCACACTAACTCTTACTAGAACTACTACTACTACTTTTTTCATAGCACTTCTCTATTTTACCAGCCAAACTCGCATCTTCATGCCACAACAGCCGCATCAAATACCATCTTGACCACCCAAGGCCCATTAGTTCATAATGAAAGAATCTGTTATCATTCTAGCAGTTTGTGAAAGAGATCAATAGTACCCTTGTAGAGGTACGACTTTCCTTGTCTGCTAGAGACTGATTAAAGCTTATTTGAAACTAATGTTGAGGTTTTTCCAAAGAGGTGACAATCAGAAGAAGATTAAACATCATGGCATTAGCTGTATCCTACCAGTCTCTCTCTCTCTGGATTCCGGTTGCTTCCCTATTCAAGAATTTATGAGACTAAGCCTGTCTTTACCTGTTCCAACATGTAATCTCCTATGGCCTTTTTTTTTTTTTTTTGATAGATGTAAATCTCCTATAGCCTTTTCCTAGTTCAAACCTCTTTTAAGAGAAATAAGCCTATGGATTAACATATAAACCACAACAAACATAATGGTGAGTATTTCAGAATTAGAAGACAGCTCTATTTCATATGATTTTTATACTTGAGCACTTTAAATTAAATTCATATAGAAATTTCACAAGGTATGAGGTAACTTTTAGAAAAGATTTTTAGTATTTTACAGTGTCATTTACACTATCCAGGTATAGGTGTTATGTTCGGATTCTTGGTAAGTCCAATGTCCCAAAAAAGCCCATAAGGGCCCAAATCATAATGGTAGTTTTTTTTTTCCAAGAACCTAGGCATCACTGATTTTCCCTAGCATAGGTGCAGTGATTTTACCAAGCATGTATTCACTGGTTTTCCATTGCGCTCATCAAGTTCTTTTTGTTCTTAACTTTCTTCTCCTGCAAGCAAGGCAGCAAGCTTCAATTTTCTCTCACTCAACCACCAATTTTCTCAGTTTCATCTTTGCAGTTGAAATTTGAAACATTTTCAAGACTTCGACATTGACTAACTTCATAACACTACCATGCTTCTTTTTTTTTTTATAGGCAACAGAGAAGTGAGTTTACCATATTATAATTAAAAAAAAAACAAGATCAAAATGCAACTTCCAAATTTATAGTAACATGTAAAAAAAAAAATGCAGGTCATACAATTCTTATTAAAGAAAATCCAGGTGAAAAAAGCCAGGAGATTTAAAAGCTGCAATATTTTAAACGAGGGAAAAACTACATAAGATGAATAATTACCATCTCAATGTTTTCTTCATTCAGCTCAAGGCCGGTTTCTCCATCTGGTACTGGTTCCACAGCTACGATTTCAGGGATCTTTTCCATTAAACGACGCTCAATGCCCATTTTCATTGTCATTACAGAACTTGGACAGGACCCGCATGCCCCTTGTAGTTTTAAACGTACAACATTACCGTCAATCTCATGTAATGCCACATTACCTCCATCTGAAATAAGATATGGACGGACCTCATCTAATACACTTTCAACATTCTCTGCGGTCAGTGGCAATTCCACTGCTGAATCCGGGGTTGCAACAGCCTTGACAACTGGAAAATTAACAAAAAAATAGAAGTGATATTTGAAAGACTTAGAGATATCACTTGAGAAGCTTACATACAAGTAACTATTCCATAAAACATTGAAATCAATTAAAGAGTTAAAAAGAACATATAAAAACGTAAAACTAAAAATAAAAAATAAAAAATCAAGAGCTAGTAACCTAAAACTTTGTGGACCAAATAACACAACTTCAAGATGCCAACAAAATGCCACAATCATTGTGTCATGTGAAACTTGCGCTCAATTTACCCAATTTTTTCAATCCTTTAATTACACAATTCAACTTATACATAACATCTTTTTCAAACACATTTGTGAAATTCTAAAAGCATATTCGTATAAACCAGAAGTTTCTAGATAAATGTTTAAATTTTTAAACCAACATGCTATGTTCTTTTCCACAAGCAGCTTTCTCCTAACTTTTCTGAAAATAAACTTTTAAGCTTCAAACTTCCTCTTCTATTCTGAAGAAACAAGAAAAAAGGGCTTCCAGACAATCAAAGAGATGTGTCAAACAGGGCCTAAAAACCTCAAATTCAATCTCAATTTCGTCCAAATAATTCAACCAACTCAACACTCCTAAATTGAAAATTTCCAAATTCAGATTACCAGAAATTTTTCACACCCATTAGGCCAAAGAATATCCCCTACAACACAAATCCGAAATCACACCACAAAACCACCTTACTTTGTTCCCAGTATGACAATTACACGTAAATACAAATTCCTCCTCTGAGTTTCCATTCTTACATCGTTCTCCATTAAATTCACTCATTTCTTTTTCCCCTTTTTATTAGGGTTATGAATTGAAAATTGAGCTGAACCTTTAGCAATGATTCGATCTCTTAGCATCATAAATTGAACAAAAATTAAGAAAACAAAATCAGAAACAGCTAGAAATAACTCAAATACGACTGGGCTACCTCGGTTAAGTGTTCCAATTGGTTTCTGAACCCGCAGGGAACGTGAAGAGATCAGCCGCCGGAGATCACTCCCCCTTCGAAAGAACCTTGGAATCTACGATTTTTTTTTACGCCCAAAAAAAAGCAAGCAAATAAATAAATAAATAAAATGATTTCGAAATGAAATCATATCAATTTTCATTTTAATCGGAAATTTGTTGAGCCATCGAAGAATCGAAACCTTGATGGATGAGGAGGACGACGAGGAAGGCTCTAGGGCGTGTTTGGCTCTGCAGCAGTAGGACGGATTCGCCACCACCACGCCTTGCATCTCTCTCTCTCTCTCTCTGTACGTCTCGCTTTAGCGCTCTTAGAATGCGTTAATTAATTTATTTGGGGTGAAACAAACAGGGAATAAGGTCTGAAAACCCGTAAACAAAAACTCTTACTGCTTACTACAGACGAAACTATCAGTTCCAGGGGGGCTGCCTGGCGGCAGTGTTTTCATTTTTATTTTATTTTTTGAAAAAATAATAACCATAATTTTGAGAGTTTTAGACCGAAATACTTTAACTGAAAAAATATATTCTAAAATTAGTATGAAAACTGAATTAAAGATAAAAGAATACACATCACACATCGATAGTTCCGTGGCTCTACACGACACGATTAACCGACACGATTAATCACGACAACGCCGCAGACCAAACGTCGCTGATAAACGTCAACCCGCTTACCACGCGACAAACTGTCGGTTCAGCGCGTAGACACGCAACCCGCTTATAACTCGCTTAATTCCGCTTAACACTATTTCCTATCGCCGCTTTACCAATTCGTCGCGATTGCGCCACAAATTCAACGCTGACACGATTAACCGACATCGACAATCGACAAACGGCTCGGGGTGGCACCTAAACGTCGGTGATAAACGTCAACCTGCTAAAATGCTTAATAAACCGCCGTCGGCTACATGTTTTTCACCCGCCACCCGCTTAACCCGTAACCGCTTAACCCAACCCAACACGCTCGACAATCCCTACTAATCGACAATTATCAAATATTATCGCTCTTCATGACAAATGGCTGATAGTTTTAATATAATAAGTTTCAATATTTAAGCTCCACCGCAACTCGTCGCTGATAAATTACATTTGATGAAGTCCACCACTACCACATAGATAATACGCTTTTAGTTCAATTACCGCTATCATGCATGCCAGATTCAAATTTTCATAATTTCAATCACATATCGGGCTCCACGACAAGAATATTACGCATTATTTAAAGAATTGGCCGGCTTTCCAAACTAATTTAATAAAAAAATTTCAAAAAAATTATTTATGTCTAAAACTCTCATTTTGAAGCTACTTAAGATATTTTTAGATTTTCTTTTTTCACATTTTAAGTTTTTTCTCTCTCTTTAAAAATATTTTACTTAGTGGCGTTAATTTTTTTAATTTAATTTTTATTTAGCTAAATATTGAATAATAGTATTAAGTATTAAATTATTTATTTTTTTACTATTGTATTTCAGATAATACGATTTCGTATTAAGTTATCTGTTTTTTATAAATTTAAAACCAATATCTTAAAAAAATAATTTAAGTCAATATTTATTTGTATATTATAGGGTTCGAAAATAAGCGCCACATGCGCCCACTGCTGCGCCAAGAAAAAGCAGGGCCAACCCAACGAAACATCGAGTCATTCGTTAAACCCCAAATGGCAGACATGCCCATTGAGTATTTAGGCTCTTCAAGGCTAACATTCAAGCTTCTGTGCTACTGTAATGAAGTGGCCCAACCCTGACGTGGCCAAAGACACTATGGTAAGTCACGCGCATGTAAAATATAATGGGCCCCAAGAATATATTATTCCGCAAGTCCAAAGAAAATCTCATCAATAAGGAAAAGAAAGACACAATAAAACATCATCAAATCGATCCCCAAAGGATCCCCACAAGAAGGAAGATTATCCTAAATAAACTGTTTCTTTTCTATATTCTATTACCAACCGATATCGATATTAATAAAAATATCCCATCCAATCGAACGAATCCTAATCATCATCCAACCCAATAACATCTACTATAAATACGCGCCACCCCACGCCGAAGCCGCACGCTATAAAAGATATGCCAATACTAAGCAATCTAAAACAATTTTCTTTTTTATCTCTCCGGTTAAACTGACGGTGCATCGGCGCCACCCGCGAAGCTCCTTGCCGACTTCCCTCTTATTTCTTGTTTTGCGCAGGAGTGATACCTTCAAAACTAGACCACAAACCGGTCACAGTAGCCGATCCTACTTGGCCCACAAAGGACCAAAGACGATCCAGCGCCTACCCAACACCCCCTTACACGCCTCCACCAGCCTTCCGATCAAAATGATCACGTGATATAACCTTTGACGATTTAAAGACATTTGATCATTATATACTATAAATATTTATTTAATGATCTGTTGGTAAACTGTTCCATTAAATGCTTTTCTCAATAATATTCATACTGATAAAAAATATTGTATTTTTTATACTTAAAATTTCAAAATTTTATAATGAAAACAAACTTGTTTGAAACTTGAAAACAAAAATAAAAAACCCCTAATCACATTTTATATAGAACAAAGTATGATTATTTATAATATTCTAAAAAATTAAAATATGGAAATATTTATAAATTTTTTAAAACGAGTATACTGTGCATTATTTTTAATTGATATTACCTTTAAAATATTATCAAGAATTTTTAGAAATCTCACCCAACAAATGACCTTTAACAAATCCAAAAATCATTTATATATTGTTCATCATATTTTATTTTTTTTAGAACATTTTTTTTATAGGCAAACGAATTTTTCTTTAAATCATGTCTCTTTTATCTCTCTGTTTTTTTTTATACAACTTAAAAGTATATTTTTACAGTTTTTTCACTTAAAAGTACTTTTAGTAAAAATATTTTTTCTGTAAGTGTTTTTAATAAATATTTTAAAACAATTTATTTGGTGAGCTTTTATCTTATATTTTACTAACTATGCACTTATTTAAGAAATAGTTTTATGTCTCTCTTTTTTTTTTTTCTTAAGAAATATTTTTTATAACGTTTTTATCTTGTTGGTGCTCTTAGTTTATGCTTATATTATAATTTTTTTTTCACACTAATACAATATTAATTGTTTACACAATCCTAAAATCGTTTTAATGAACTATTAATATTAAGCAAAAAATTGATAATTTTGCTTCTTCCATCTCCTTGAATAAAAATATCCCTTTCAATTTTTATCACATTTGAAAATGTTTTTCTGATGTCTATGAAATTAAAATTAAAGAAAAAGTTTTTTCTTTATTTATTTTTACATATAATCATTGGTTTTATTAACGAAAAAATAAAAACTAAATAGAGTTTTGTCCGAATATAGCTTCTTACATTTACAGTAATCCGAAGTTAATTTTCTGCTAACAAAATTAATACTTTAAAATTTGCATTATTCATTTAAAAAGCTAAATCACTGAAAATGTGGTATTTTCCATTTTATTTTTCTCTCTTAAAATTCGATTCCCCACTACAAGAAAATAGGCGGTGATAAAATATTTTGTCACTAATACTTTAGATTTCGTCTGCAAAAATATTTTCTGATGAAATTATTTTCGTATTGTATTCGTCGCCTTAACCTCGTCGCTAAAAGTTTTGTGACAAAAATCCTATTTCGTCGCCTAATATTTTTTCCGATGAAATAAAAATATTGTAACAAAAGGTTTTTTTCAACAAAATATTTCGTTGCCAAAAATAAGAAATTTTATCAATAAAAAAGGGAAATATTGTCACCAATACTTAATGGTAACAAAATTCGTAATAAATTAATTTGATCACCAAAAGTTTTTTTTTTTTTTTAATATATATTTTTTCACTAATGATTTTTTCTTACATATTTTGTTTATAAAATAAATATTTTATTATTTTCATTATATATTTTATGATTTTTTATTAAATATTTTATTTTTATTAAACATTTTATTATTTTTTATTAAATATCTTATTATTTTTTATTAAAGATTTATTATTATTTTTCCTAATTTTATTTCTAAGATACTATATATATTATTAATGGTTGCAAATTCATTCATATATTTATAATTTAACAAATTAATTTTTTTATTATTTTGTCCTAAATTATATTAAAAACCTTCAAGACATTAATTACAATGAATTTCAATTATAAAACTTGCTTACAAAAAATGAAAATACATATGATCACATCATTATGTAAATATTAAAGCCCAAAATCTCTGCTAATAATTTCATAAAAACTTGAAGTATTGGTTTAACAAACTACCTATTAAAAAACAATTACATTAGTACAAACAAAAAAAGAAAAAATATAGTAATGAACATCAATCATAAGCACATAAGTTGCTTGCATTGTAGATCTTGGTTCCAATTGTTAAATCTAACCCATTGAGCTCTTTAAACTGTGGGTCATGAGTCTCAAATAAGTTTAATCTCTTCATTCTACCACGAGCCTCAATTTAGAAAATCAAACTAGTTTTATGCCAAAAGATGTCTTTAAGATATCTAGATACTTGTTCCAAATTTTTCCAAACATCTCTATTTCCAATCATAAGCTATGAACCATTCTCGATATTGATCACATTATATCTCCAACATCTTCTCCCTATATGCAAGAGAAAAGAGAAAAATTAAAAATTAAAAAGAACAAATAATTCATTCAAATATGGGATTATATAAACATACCTTTAAATTCTCCTTATAAAGAACGATATTTAACTCAGAGACATCGACTCTTTCGATTCGATAAAAACATAGTCGAGAATTGATAAGTCGCTATGAAGACGCATTGACGATTAAGAGAATGTTTCTTAGATGTGAGAAATGTGAGTACCGAATTTCTTAAAACTCCAAAGCAGTTGTTACAGAAGACTTTTTCTTCTTTTTTTATTTATTTATTTTTATTTTATTTAACAAACAGTTAATATGTATCCACTACGTCCATTTGTTAGCATAATGGTGCATATGAGCGCATTTCATGCAATTGATGAATGCACGTTTATATATTTTTTAAAGTTCAAATATCATAAAAGTAAATAATTAAAACTAGAATTTACAAATTATTAAACTAAAAATTTCTGAAATTTACAAAGTTTTGAAATTTTAATAATTATAAATTAAAAAATAGCATTTCTTTTAAATTACACTAAAAATAAGATTCAATTTATAACTTTGTTCTAGTAATTGAAAATTATAAACTAAAAACATTAAAAATTTCTAATTATATTTCATAAATTAAAATTTAAATCAAAATAAAATTTATCAAGTAAGTAAAATAATAAATTAAATATTTTTTAAAATCTATAAAATATAAAATTCTTAACAAATTATTAATTACAATATTTATTATCTTATGATGTAATTTATTATTTTATTGATTAATAATTAAACATAATACTTATATGTTAATATAATATAATATTATTAATTAAGATGTACTTTAATACTTACATTAATTTTTAATTTTATTTACAAACTTAATTAATATTTGAAATATAGATTCAAATTTAATAAAAAAAGTGCATAACTTTATAATTTTATTATCCAAATAATTTTAAAATTATATACTACTAGTTGGAGATAATATATATATATATATATATATATTAATTCACAAAAATATTAGTTATAATATTTAATATTTTATGATATAATTTATTATTTTGCTCTTAACAACTAATAATTTTAGAAGATCAATGATTAATAATTAAACTAAACAAGTATATGTTAAAATTAAAAAATGAATTAAGAAGTAATTAAATATTGTACACTACTTAATTTGTTAGTTTTTAATTTACAAAATCAATTAATATTTGAAATATAGATGCAATATCAGTAAAAAAAAAAACTTGGATATGATAGTTGCTACTTTTGTGGGCATAACTTATAATTTGTTTTAGAGAGTTAAATATTTGTTATGGATCTAAAATTAAATAATTTATTATTTCAAAATATATATAGAATATAAATATTTTAGTTACAATATTTGTTAGTTTACGTTATAATTTGTTATTTTGTTCTTAACAGCTAATTACTTTTAAAAGGTCAATAATTAATAATTAAATGGTTACATTAGTCCTTAACAACTAAAATATTACTCAATAATTACATCTAAAATAAGTTAGTTACATCTAAAATAGTAGTAGGTTATTTTATGATATAATTTATTATTATTTTTCTTAATAACTAATTACTTTTAGAAGGTCAATGATTAATAATTAAATAGAACACGTATGTGTTACAAATAACACAATTATTAATTAAGATGCAATTAAATACTTTTAACTAATTTGTTAGTTTTTAATTTATAAAATTAAATAATATTTTAAATATAGATGCCATTTTCATTAAAAAGTTATCCAATAAAGAATAAATAGCTACTACTTTTGTGGAATAACTTATCATTTTTTATTATCCAAACACTTTTCAAAACTATATATATAAAATAAATTTAAAGATCAAAATATACAATTAAAGATAAATTGCATATTTATCACAAAATCTATCCAAATATTTAAAAAACCTAAATGAAATAGATAATTACAAAATGGTTACTTTTATGAATAAGTAACTTTTATCTTTAATAACTAAATGTTTAAAAATGTATGATAATAGTTAAAGATAATAATTCTTATTGAAATTATTGTTTTAAAATTGTCATTTTGTTAATCAAGGTGATGGATACTTTACACTATTAAAATTTTTTCATAAATAAAATAATAAATTAAAAATAAGTCCAAATTTTGAAATTGAAAATTTTTAAATAAAAAATTTAAAACATAAATGAAATATGTATTCAAAAAGTCTCTCTAAACAAAAGAACTTTAGAACAATAGTTAATTTAATTACAACAAATATTTCATTAAATTATTTGCTTATAATTATTTTGTTGAAATTACTGATTATAATTAAAGATAATGAATATTATTAAAAAAATTATAATTTCTTAAAGTAAGAAATTTAAATTTTAAAAATTTATTAAGAAATATATCCAAGTTTTAAAAAAAAAATTTCTAAATGAATCGATAGCTATAATAGTTATTACTTTTTATTAAAAAAATGTTTATTATTTTTTTGACATAAGTTGTGATTTTTAATTATTTTCTATAAGCAAAACACTTTAAAGAAATTAATTAATAATGATAAAGATATTAAAATGCACTTGATACTTTATGTACAAAATCTTTATAATTAAATATTGAAAATTTAAAGTAAGATTAAATATTTATTAAAAATCTATCCAAAAATTTAAAAATATCAAAGAGTAAATAGCTATAATAACTACTACATTTGTGGCATAACTTATAATTTTATGTTCTTCACAATGAAATATTTTTAAATATATTATTATTAATGAAAGATAATAAATAAAAAATGATTATTTGAAAAAACATAATCTTTATATACAAGTATTATTGGAGTTAAAGGAAAATTATTTTCTTATGTTTTTGTTATCAAAAATCTTAGAAAATTTTTTCTCAAATTTTATAGGAAACAAACATAACCTAAAATATTTTTCTAATATCAGTATTGATATTTTAAGGGATAAGATGTATAAATGCTTTTGACTTATACCCATATGTCCAATTAAGCTCTTGGTTTTTTTTAATCCATAAGTGCTGCCGATGTTTTGTACCGTAGCTCATTAATGTCTATGTTGTCAATGACTTACACTGCATTTTTATTAAACAAATGTTAAAACGTCATTAAGATGTATATACATATATAGGCCTGAATTTTATCCATCTCTACAAGTCTGTAACAACAAGAACATGGATCAGCTATAACATTAAAGTTAGGATCATTTGTGGACCAAAAGAATGTCAGAGGCTAAATTGGGGATACGGCTATAAGCAAAGGGCATTTATGCACCTTATCATGATATTTTTAAAAAATAAAAAGTGTTATTTTGAATCATTATGTGAAACAAATTCTTGATTTGGTATTTAATAATTATACTAATTTGCATATAGTATTTTTTAATTACTCTTCGCTCAATTGGTAAAGCGTTCAAAGTTTTAAAAGACAAAAAAAAAAAGATCCAAATTGAGTCTCAATTGAGACAATTTACTATATTGTAATAAAATGTTTAATTGTAAAAAACATAATATATATATATATATAAACAGTGAATATTGCACATATAAAATTAAAGAACATAAAATAATTACAATCACAAATATATATAATAATTACAAACCACCACTATAAGTTGACAAAAGGCAAACCTTCTACACAAAAGTTACATACATTTTTATTTTTCATTAAAAAAAAAAAAACCAAACATACACAACCATTAATTCTCATCATGTGATATCAACCTTCATTTTTTTATCTTCATCTTCCTCAACAATCCCAGTATGAGAAATGCACTCAAAAAAAAAAAAAAAAAACAATGTTATACATCGATGTTAAAACATTACCACTCCTACTTTCACAATATTTTTTATACACATTGGTAGTCACTCAATATAGTTGGGATGCTGCAAATAGAGAATTGTGGAGTGTTGTTGATGGCCCTTTTTTCCAAGAAAAGAAATCACTCACAAGAGGAATTATAGGTTTCTTCTTCATCTTCTTTTCCATTCCTTTACCTTTTCTTCCTCCTGGTTTCTCACTTAGTCTCAGTATCTGAGCCAACGTCGGAGACGGCCCCTCCCTCCTCAGCGCCACCGCCTTTGCGGCGGCGGAAGCCTCCGCCTGCGCTATCCTCGACATATTCTTATGGAGCTCCGCGTTCAGCGACGCCAGCGCCACCTCCGTCTCCGATTCTCTCTCCTTCAGCAGCCTCAGCTCCGCCCTCGTCTCCTCCAGCTCCGCCTCCAGCTTCTTCACCGTGCCGACTAACCCTAACCCTGGTTTCTCTCCATTATCGGTGTCTGTTACATCTCCTCCGTCGTCGTATCTGACGATTTCTAATGGCGTTCTCGGAGGAGTTTCGTGGTTGTAGTAGAAGGGTTTCGGGGAGTGGAGGTCTCCGGCGAGGAGGCGCTCGCCGAAGATGGCGACGGCCTCTTTTACGGAGCGGAAAGGGCGGGATGTGTCGACGGAGGAGCGGTGGGTGGTGTTTGGGGAGTGGGAACGTTGTTGGGTTTCCATGGAGGCGGCGGGAAAATGAGAGAGAGATGGTGTAGTGTGAGTTCATGGAAGAGAAAAAACAGAGAATATTTGATGAAGGGGTTGGGTTGGTTTGAGTTTTCTTTGCTTTTACTTTAATGGGTTGGGTTAGTTCTATAGGTTGGAGAATGTTTGTTTGAAAGCTAAGACAAATTTTTGAAAGAGAGACATGTCACCTAATTGGAATGCATCAGTAACGTGTCTATATATATATATATGTCTCCCATGATAAACACACAAAATTTCGTTAATCTTGTCTTGTCATGCAATGAAAACAAAAAATAAAAAATAAAATTAATGCACTTAATAGTCAATATATACCATTGATGCTCATGGGTTGATTTGAGCTCCAAGTTTCATTATGCATGTAACAAAATGATGGATAATTGGGTGGACAAAAGATGGTGATATCTTGTGCTATGTTACGTTTGTTCTAGAAAAAAAATTAGAAAAGAAAAAATGGGGGTTTTGTTTTTGGCCTAAGCTCAACTATAATGTCTATTTTCATGGTTTTATTTTTGGATTCTTCCCCCAAATGCCTCATTCTAATTTTATTTCATTTATTTGCTTTAACTTGGAGTATAAATATGTATGTTCCCTCATTATTTTAATCAATAAAATTAAAAAAATTATTTTTCTCTTTCGCATGTAAAGGGTCTCAAATGACCAGGCAGCGTGCTGGAGAAGTGGGCGCCAAACCGATCGGGCCGTCTTTTAAACTTTGTTGACACAGTCTGACAGACGGGCCGGGCCAGAGCTTAAAAAAGTTTGAAAGCCTATAGCGACCCGGGGCCTAACCCGGACCCCCCACCCCCAGGCCTCCTGCTCCCCGGTTCCCCTCCTTCCCCTCGATCCATTGCTTTCGACGGTCGTATGACCGTTGGTTTGAGCAACCCCAACGGTCATGTAACGTTAGTTGAACTGCTTTATTTCATTTTTTTCTTTTTTCGTATTTTTTCTCTATAAATATTACATATTTTGTTTACCATTTTCATCAAATTAGTTTTTAATTTCTCATTTTCTCTCACAAGTTCACTCAATCATACTCTTCTCTCATGTCTTTATCGTTTTTAATTTGTTGTATTCTTTATATTACATGATATTATTAGTGGTGCAAATTACAAATCAAGCATTGATGGCTCAATAATTCGAGTTTAAGAATTTAAACCCGATCCTCCCGATTGAGTAATGTTCTCACCTTTACTTTTCTTATTTGTTTTATTTATATTTTGTTTGATTCTTTTTTTTTTTAGTATATTATTTTATTAATAATTTTTAATATGGATAATGCATGTGCATCTTCTTCTAGTCATAATCATCAAGCAAAAATTTTAGTTCAAATATATGGAATTTTTTGATAATAAAAATAATTTTAGAAAATAATAAGAAATAAAAGCGAATCTTAAAATTTAATAACAAACTTCTTAGTGGTGGATCAGATTCGGGCACAAGTCATCTAAAAGGCATGTGAAACGATTAATAAAGAAACCAAGCATAATGTAGATATTAGAAATTATATGCAATTAAACAAAGATGAATGTAATTTAAAAAAATTCTTATGATGAAGTCTTCGTATCGTGAAGAGCGTGATTGATTACGTAATAAAAATTTGAAACAACATTTAATGTAATTAGGCTAATGAATATTCAAAACAATTCAAACATTGATTAATCCTCAAATTCAAAGGTTGAATCAGAAATCTTATTAAAGAGGTATTATAAAAAATTTCAAACGAAGAAAATTTTAAAATATTTTGCAAATTTTGAAGGAAAAATTTGTTTAACATCGATATTTGGACGTCTTTAATCATGGGAAACACATGTATTCTTGCTCATTATATAGATAGTGAATGGATGTTAAATAAAAGAATAATTTCATTTAAAACAATAAATACTCCATAGTGGTAAAATATAGCAACTTTAATAAATGATAAAATTATAGATTTAGAGTATTCGTGATAAAATATTTACAATAACGTTAGATAATATTTAATAATGATCACGACAATGAGATTAAAAGATTTTGGCAAATAAAAGAGGATCATGCAAAATTATTTCACGATAGTTGTTATTGTGCACATATTTTAAATTTAATTGTAAAAGATGGATTAAAACAAGTTAATAGTACATTAGAAAAAATTAGACATTGCATATAATATTAATTGTTCCCAAGCAAAACATGAATTATTTTTTATTGTTGCAAAATTGCAAATATGAAAAGAAAAAATATAAGTTTAGATATACCAATTAGATGAAATTCTCTTATAAAACTTTTCTAAAAATATAAAAAAGTAGATACAGTTATACGAAATGCAATTATCTAATAATAATAGTGATGTAGATGTTGATGTATTAAATTATTATGATTGGCACATTGCGGGACCTTCTAGAATCTTTTGAAATTTTGATCTTGTGGAGAAATATTTTTGTGCGTGTATTTATCCAACTTCACATCGGGTCATTATGCAAATAACTATCATCCAACTTCACATCGGGTCATTATGCAAATAACTAGTATTTATGTGAATTTTTAAAATTCCAAGATCTATATTTTTTAATGATACAATTTTTTTGCAATGATAGAAAAGATTAAAAATATTTAGGAAAATACCTTTGATTTATTATATTGGTTTAATTGTGGACCCTAGATTAAATTGAAGATCGATTAAAATTGAAGAAATTAAAAATAAATAAATTCGTTATTATATATTTCATATAATATTTATAAAGAAAAATATAAAATGATATTAGTTTGATAAAATCATCATCACGACAAGCTCCTCGTCTTTTTATAAGCCCACTAGAAATGTTTAAAAGAAAGTGAAAAAAGGCAACAGCTTAGTTAAAATAATACAACGATAGATAGATATCTTAGTGTAAAGAAACAATTCCATTTGAAGACAATGAAGATTTTGAAATTTTAAGATAGTGGAAAAAAAACA
This sequence comes from Tetrastigma voinierianum, assembly GCA_016808115.1. Lineage (NCBI taxonomy): Eukaryota > Viridiplantae > Streptophyta > Magnoliopsida > Vitales > Vitaceae > Tetrastigma > Tetrastigma voinierianum. The sequence continues at coordinate 463,610 of JAEQBH010003647.1, forward strand.
ACAAATAAAATGCTCGTTGTGTTATGTTGTACACGTGATGTATTGCCGTCTTTATGATCTGTCCTTTGTCTGAAGTTGCTTTTAGTGCGGGTGGAAGAGTGGTTATGTGATGAAATTTGTCACTTGAGCTTGTCGGAAGCGATGGTATGTTTGGAATTGCGGATAAGTTCATAAGTGATCCTTGTTGAAGGTACCGCTAGTGAGCGATACGGATAGCAAATTTATCAAGGCATGAATGGATCCATGATGATTTCACGAGTCACCGGAGAAGAGTAGTAATTAAAATATTTAGTTAAATGTGTATTTGTATTTTTATTTTCTTATGGTTAAAAGAAATCTGGAAATGATTAATAATAAGTAGAGTCTTGCATTATAGTTAGGATATACTTATTTTATAGTGATGTAAACTTTTCATACATTTCAAATGTAATTATATTCGATGAATAAAATTTTTAAAATGAGTATTTTTTATTTTGAATTGTTTAAAGATTACTTTTTATTTTTATTTAACTTTTAAATCTGATTTAAATAAAAAACCTAACTACTTAAGTGGAGGGGTCGGACTTTTAGGCGGAGCCTCTTAGCGGGCTTTTGGGTGTAGGCCTGCAGGCGGGCTAAAAGCCCGTGGTCGAGCTTGCGGCCCCGTGCGCGAACGGAATCAAGTCCGCGACCAGGCCGCCTTGCAAAATGGGGCAGGGTAGAGCTTTGCTTGCGTCGGGCGGGCGGACTAAGGCGGGCCGTGGGCTTTTTGGAGATCCCTTCACATGATATCATAGCCATTTTTATGGCCACCCACCTACCTTCTTCTACATACCTTCTTCAGCGGACCTTCTCATCTGGACATTCTCCAACGACCCTTCTCCCGCTGACCTTCTTCGACGGATCTTCTCATACAGACCACTTCCTTCTCACATTGCTCATGCTTATAAATTGGATGTTGTTCATGCTTATAAACTCATACGTCTTCGTATTTCTAATTATGTTGTTCATGATTTTCTTGTCTTCATCATATGGGCTCACCACATCATTTTTGTCTAAACCCAGCTCTGATACCACACATTGGGAAAATTCATGGACCCTGGGCTTCTTCCCCAAAATGTCCCATACCAATGTTGTAAAACCCAGGAAAAAAATTTGAAATTTTTCGAAAAATAATAAGCTACAGTAAAAGTGTCATTACGATTTGAGGTTGTAAACACGAAAATTTATAGATCTTGGATAGCCAAAGCAGTTTCTGATTGGATTAAATCCTCCGCGAAATCTAGATACTGGATGAATATCGTTGGGTATGAAATAGTCGGATTTTCACGAATTTGGGACCCGGTGTCACAAGTGAACAAAAAAAAATGGATTTTAAGAAAAAAATCTTGAAATTGGAAAATAAGTTGGATAAAGTTCATAAAAGATAATTTGAACTTAGACCTAGACGAAATAGATTGTTTCGGGGCAGAAACGGACCCTGACATGTCGTGGACACATGGCGTGACTTGAGCCACCCACTTAAACTTAAGTAAGGGGCTTTGGGGAACAAAAAGAAAAAGATATAATTTTTTCCTTTTGGGTTGTTTTCCTTTTTATGTGAGAGAGAGGGGAGAGGAAGAGAGCATCCAAGCTTCTCTCTTCAATCCTCGGAGTTCAGCATATCGGAATTCGTCGAGCCATGAATGAAAGTTCATCTACTCGACGAGGGCTACGCATACATACAAAAATGAGGGGTTTCGTCGAAGATTCCAAAGGAAGATTTAGGAAATCAAATATTCAAACAAGGGCTTCCCACCTTACTCGCAAGCGAGAGTAAATTCTCTACTCTTAGTTTTATTTCCATCATAAAGGGTTGATTTCAGTGAAAATGTGGTATAGAGGTCCTAAGGCCATGTTTGGCTAATTTAGGAATTGTTAAAGCGTTTTCTTGGCTTGTTATAAGCTAGGTTTCACATGGCCCGATTTGGCAGAGTGTCCCAAGGCGCCTCAAGCGCTGACTTAATGGTTGTTTTGTTGAAATCCTTGCTCTTAGGGACTGTTTGGTTGTGTTAAACATACTTTAAATGCCATTTTGTGGCCCTGTTGTGGCCGGTTGTGTGAATTGTGTGTAATATGTCCCAAAAAGTGTTTAGGGACTGTTTTGATTAAGACAATTCGATTTGCTAAGGGCCTTTGGCTATGGAAGTTGTGACATGTTTAAAGCTTGTTGTGATTTCATGGCCGGTTAAAGCCGATTGGAGCTCACTGTGGGCTGTTTTTGCTGGGCATTGTATGTACCCTGACCTTTAGAAGGGTTAAAGTGATTATTACTTGATTTGGTTGATTATTGTTGATGAATGTTGATATACGTGTGCTTATATATTGACATTGAAATGAATGTTGTAATGAAAATTATATGCATGTGATATAATTGTTCATGATGCATGATTAAATGCATTAGATAAATTGTCTATATGGCATTCATCACATATGTGACATGACATAGACATGCTATGATGCATCACATTGCATTATGCGTGAGAAACATCGCATTACATCGGCGTGAGTGCATGATTAAAATTAATCATATCACTTGGTGATTGGTGAGTGGACTCGATGCTTGTTGGCGAAATCTGACAATCAACATTGGGTCATCATTAAAAACTTAGTGTCGGGTAATAACAATAAAAGAAATTTGGAAATACTCCATTGAGGTGAAATACAATTTGGTTCGAATACTCGACGGTGAAAGTTCAAAAAGTGTTGGACTAAGTCACGGAAAACTGGTGAGACCTAAAATTTCTTACAAAAAAAACACATGGTTAATAAATGAAATGATCATTTGAGGTATTACATCAAAACTTTTAGTTTTATAAACAATTTGTTTAGAAAATGAGTGGATGTAATTCATCGATGAAAGTATTTTATCACATTGTTATTGCATTATATTGGTAGGAATTGATAAAGACTTCCTGAATTACATGGTGCTGTAGTGCACTGATCTCTGTCATTTCTTGGCATGATATGTAAATTGAGCAGGATTGCATATCTTGCTTGGAATTGTGATGTGATTGTGAAAAAATGTTAAGTGTAAGCATTGCATGTACACTTAGGTGGGGAGTAACATCGATGAGATTTACTCTCTTTGGGCGTGCTCACCACATGTGGGATAGCATTTCGGTGCAGAATGAGCTAGGTGGACCGGTTCTCATCACCGGGCGCAGGGTAAAGTCGGATTAGGGCTTTATAATAGCTATACATGGTGTTTTGTAACATTTATTTTTGTAACAAATGAATGTTGGCATGTGATAATATGTTCAGAGTTGAGCTCAAAACTCTTATGGGATTTTTGTGTGAAATTCATCTAGATTTTAGGCTTTGCCTCGCCTAAGCGAAGGTGGGCTTTGCCTTGGCGAACTTGAGGACAACCTTGTAGGTGAGGTTTTGCTTCACCTATGCGAATCAGTTCGCCTAGGCGAACCTAGAACAACTGCCATGTTGTTTTCTTGTTGTACTGTACATTGTGCAGGATGATTTTTGGAATGGCTCATAGCACGAAGGGGGCTCTATCCGGTTATGTGAAATGATGGATCCTTGTGAATGGGACACACGATGTGGTATTAGGTTATGTAATATCCACAGGTTTTCTGTGGGTTGATGGTTAATTAACGAACCCCCAGATTTTATGGCATCACAAATGTAAAACTCATAAGCCTTCCCATATTTAACCGATGTAGGACTTAGGGCTCACTACATCGTTTTTGTTCGGTATTCACCCACATAGTTGAGCCTAAACCCATATCTAATACCACTTGCTTGGAAACATCGTGAACCTTTCTCCACCTTGGGCCTAAGCCCTCATGATTATATTTTTGGGATTTTATCCCAAAAGGCCTCGTACCAATTGGATCTTATTCATGCTTATAAACTTATAAGCCTTCTCATTCTTATTCTATGTGGAATTCGAGGATTGCTTGTGTATTTCTCGAGGGTCCCTGGGTGACCACTATCCAGCACTGCTTGAAGCACTTATTAGTAATGCCATGTCATGAGACGCTCATCTATCAAATAAAAATAGCCACATTGGCACATATCATACTCACGAGCTATAATCAGCTATATTACCATAGTTTCAGAGTTATTACATCGCTCTTAATACGAACATATATTAAAATTAAAAATTCTAATACATATTTTACAAATATATCTACCAAGCCACAATCCGGCTTTCTTCTTAAAAGCGACCTTTATTAGGTCTTAGTCTTCTGAACACTCCTGTACACGAAGTAATTTTCCTCGACAAGGTAGGCAATACTTAAATGTGATAATCTTGCATGGGTTATAAACAAGTGCACATGTAATGACAACCCAAACACATTCAAACAAATGCATGATTCTACTTGAATATCTGCATGCCCCAATCCATTGTCTCGAGGTCCTCACGGAGCTCCCGCCGCATGGCTAAGCCATGTATGAAAATCATTTTCCAAACAAAAATATTTGTTTTAATTGTGGGCAACCCTCTGATATAAATACGTTGGACAATTGAATTTGTTGAGTAACTCTAGAAACAATTCATGGGCCTCGGCGTTAATTGTTGGACAATTTTCAACACAATTATTCGGACAACTTTCGGAATAAAATTATTATTTTAATAATTTTACAAAGAATTCATCGTTTGGACAACCCTCGATTTATTTGTCATGCTCTTGCCTGCTATTACAGGGTGCCTCGGTCAAATATGAAATGCATTATACCATTTCCATACAACATATGTTAATATATATCAAACATGCATATATTAACAAAAACTTATACACAACACCATGTTATTCAATTCATAGCAATAATACCAAAATTAGCTCACATTGTCTAACAAACAATTTAAGCAATTCTGTTTGAACGCCTAAACAACACTAACCACACACGAGATCACGTGAGCAATGAAACCACAGGTCTAGCGACTATTCCACGACCACGCTGGGGGTACTCTCTTCAGTCAAAATCTGATGGAACCGAAAACACGGTCATCCAGGCCTTAACAAATCCCCATCCATTAAAATAGCTCTTAGCCAAATAATAAATCAAGTAGGAGAAGACCCCTACTTCCCGGAGTTGTCGAAACTCCACAAAATAGCTCTTTCCTCTTCTTTCAGACGAGGCAGGCGGTCGGCGAGAAATGCAGAGAGAGTTGGACTTTATATATACAAATCTGTTTCTCTGCACTCAGCTGCCCAGGATCTGAACCAAATAAAGAAGAAAATATTCTTTTTCTTTTCATTTAATTTCGCGCACATCACTTGGATTTGACTTTTGAAGACTCTTTGACATATGGCTTAATATAAACCATTTATCTCTTATCCTCCCGCTATTAAATGACCTTCATGGATACATGTATTCGACCACTGGTCATCACATACCTCTCTGAATTTGTCATACTACATTGCGGTGCCTCGAAAGACGTGAAATTCCCTCTTGTCTCGAATTTGATAAGTGATAGTAGTGAATTTCGGTAGAGCGGTTCAGCGGTGAAATTAAGTTCGTTGCTCCAGGATCTAGAAAGATTCAGATTTACGGCGAAATTATGATTTTACATTTTAGAAGAATTATAATTTTATCGGGTTTTTACATTCTTCCCCATAAAGAATTTACGTCTGAAATCCGTCTGATTATGAATCACATGCATATGCAGCGTGCACTATGCCCATGCATGTAAACTAGTCATTTAAGTATTACGCGACTAGGCACGTGCCTTCGTCCTAAAACTGCAAAGGGATAGGTGGCATATCGTCAATTCCGCTCCATGTTGACTCCTCAGCTCACGGTCTTGCCCTTGGCACCTCGGTAGCCTCACGGTCTTGTGTCATAAAGCACAGTCCGGACTGTATCCATAGTGCACATCGTTCCCTCGTCGAGAGGTCCATGCATTGTCAACCTCGATCTCTCCCCCGATCGATACATGAAATTTGGATCTGGAGTGTATCTCGAACATGGGCGTAAGGAAATACCTCATGGACACGACACCTGTAGAGCAGTGCGCTAACCACGGCTCACCACTTCCCTGGTACCTACCTTCTCGAGTATCTCGAAGGGTCCGATGAACCTCGCGATGGCTTCGTCAAACTGGAACACATTCACTCTCTCTTAGGAATCACCTTGACGTGATCTCGACCTCTCGAGCTCTAAGGGTCGGCGTCGTGCATTGCGCAAGCTCTTCTCTTGGATCACGGTCGTGAGAGAAGGCGCTCTCACTTCTCGGAGGGTGTCTCTGTCGGTCGGAACTAGTGATAGAGCTCTCTCCCTCAGTCAAACCTGTCGGCGATCTGCGTGGCCTCCCGTCTGATGCCTCATATGGTGTCATCGTATACTCGCTTGATTCTGCCCAGGCTGATTATCGCGGAGTCCTAAGGGCAGTGCTCTTTCTTCATTTGCCCTCTTATGATCTAGGACATGCTCCACGGCTTGTATCCTCAGCTCACATATGGTTCTCTCGGTGACCATTTGTCACGTGGGTGGAAACGTACTCATGGTCGAGTTGTGCGTAGCCTTTTTGGAGGCTTTTTCCAGTTCGCATAAACTTCAGTCTCTATCCGATACTGGGCGGTACTTAATGTAGTGGAGCTGATCTCGAATATCTGGCAGAGCATAATTGCTCCCGATGAAGGTCGTTAAGCGAGGCTAGAGTAATGCTTGAGCTTCATGGCAGGTCTCTTATCACCCGCAGAGTCATGCCTCGCGATTAATGCCGTAGTGAAAATCATGGTCACCAAAATCCATCGTGTGATGCTCCCCACTTCGCTCGGCTACCTCCCGACGGTGGCGCGGCACGGTGCTCTCGACACCAGCATTGACACTTGAGACATCGTGAGCAAAGTCCCTACGTGTCTCTTCATCCACTCCGCCCGATCTTGGCGGCAGATCCTCTTGTGCATCTTAGGTGCCATCTGGATGCATGGCAAATCTATGGCGGTGAAATAAATGAGGATCTCCTGCTCTCGAATCGGTCGACTTGGGAACATTGCTCGTCCTCTATCTGAAGACTACCATCTGCGTGTTGATCCAGGCCCTTGTCTTTGTGCACATTTGTGCCGGTCACGATGGACACTTTATCTCTGCGTCTGTCCTTGGGACTCGATCACTGCGCTCAATAAAAGCGGTGTAGCCTCTGCATCCGGCGTGCTGCTGAGTCTGTGGGCTGTCTTTATGGCCCCAGGTGTCCCAGGTCTCGAGCATCGCTATTCCCAGGGAAACTATACTAGCCAATGCTCCCAGTGACTTCAGGCCCGAGTGCATTAGCCACCATTTGCCTTACGGGATGGTAGCATAAGTGAAGTCATAATCCTCTGGAACTCCATCCATCTGCGTTGCCTCATGTGAGGTTAAATTACTGAAAATATACCAGGACTTTATGGTGATAAATCTCAAAGCCCTTTCATCATATAAATAATTGGCGTTAAATCTTGAGCGAAGACTATGGTCGACTCCATGTATCGTGTGTGGGGTAGTGCATCATGATTCTTTAGCGGCGGAACCATGACTTTACTACCCTCCGGATTTGCATGGCTGCATCCTAATCCAGCCCTCGAGACATCCTGATACAACTGTGTACCCTTGTCCCCCAATCGGGACTATCAAGATAGACGATAGTAGCCTCCCTTTCAACTCTGGAATGCCTCCTCACATCAGTCATCCCCAAATCAAATTGACCTCATAAGGTCAATCGTCATAGATGTCGCTAATAAGGAGAAATCCTCAATGAATCTCTTGTAGTACTCGACCAATCCCAATAAACTACGTATCTTGAAGACTGACTTCGGTCTCTCCCAACTCATCACAGCCTCGTCCTTCTCTGGGTCCACTGACACGCCTGAAGCTAACACCACGTGTCCCAATCTCACCTCGATGGCCAAAACTCGCACTTGCGAACTTGGCGTGTAGTGGTCTCTCGGCAGCGCAAACAGTCTCAAAGTGATCCTCATGTACTCCACTCTCTGTTTGGGAGTATATCAAATGTCATCCGAACCGCGACAGGCGGTCAAATAGGGTTGGAATGCCATAGAGATCCGCGCATAGATGTGGTTGGCGGCATTCGTCAAATCAAGGGCATCCTTTGTGAAGCTCAGGGTGCGCGTGGCGTCTGAGCGTTGTCTTAGGGATATCTGTCTCACTGCTTCTCATTGATGGTAAGCGGGTGCGAGTCTTATCTTGGGTAGACTCGCTCCTCTCGGCTAATCCAGAACAAGTCATCAATCCTCGACGATGGGTATCGATTCTTGATGTTAACCTGATGCTATGTTGATAGTCAAATACGCCGATCGAAAGTCCTGTCTCTTCTTTGCAAATAGAACGAAGAAACCGTGGTGAAGTGCTCGGTCCCAATGATCCCTTGTCCAATTAACTCATGTAGTTGGACCTTGAGGCTCTGTGACTCAACAGTGCCATCTATGTGGAGTCATAGAGATGGGTGATCTTAGGGTGTAACAATCCTGAGAGTCTGACCAGCTGAATATCATTGCTTTCATCAGAAAAAACATCCTCATGCTCTTGAGCTACTCGAGAGTAAATCTAAGTCTGATCTCACCTCATCTCTAGGGTAAGACTTGCTATTGGCTTATGTTGTCCATGACACTGGTTTCATTACTGCCAGTTTGATGAAATATCATGCTTGTCTCCCCCGAAATGCTTTCTGAAATCTGAATCCCACAGTATTATGTGGTAACTCTCACCTCCATGATCGATGAGGAGACCATCGGTACATGCGAAGTTCGGTAAGTGCGAGTTTTGGTACTAGGTGGGGTTTTAGGACACGTGGTGTCGGCTCGGGCGTGTCAGTGGACTAGAGAAGGTCGGCGGGTGAAAAAGAGTTGGGAGAGGCCAAAGTTAGTCTTCGAGATATGTAGTTTCTTGGGATTGGCTAGGTACTACAAGAGATTCATTGAGGATTTCTCCCGATTAGTGGCACCTATGACGAGATTAACCCGGAAGGAGGTCAAGTTTGATTAGGGTGATCGATGTGAGGAGGCATTCGGGAAGTAAAAGGCTTGCCGGCTCTCCTATCCACGATAGTTCCGGATGATAGATGACTTGTGGGTACACGATTGTATTGTGATGCCTCGGGGCGGGGCGAATATGTTTTGATACGATCGGGAGGAAGCAACATAGTTCCGTCCGGATCTGAGATCATGGCGAGGCTACCACACGCGACGCCTGTGGCGGCCATAGTGCTCGCCTTAGTGGCGCCACTATTTCATATGGCAACAGTTGAGATAACCTCAAACCACAAAGTGCGAGTATGTTGAACGCGGTGGGACCTCGATATGGGGCAGCAGCGAAATGGTGGCCTGGAGTTCTAGAGGCTTCGCTTTGCATTACCACTACCGGTAAAGGCATGAAATGTGGTGAGCTGATACTCGATCGGCATCGGGGGCGTAACTGAAGCGCTCTCACACGGGAGATGGCCGGATGCTGCAGGCAGGGGCGGTTTGAGGCGCAATACGGCGGCGGGCCGGTACGACGAGGAGTTTGGTAACTACACCGTCTCTGTGGTAGGTGATTCGAGTCCCGGGGCATGACGCTATAGATGGTGTCACATCGGATGCCGGTCAATAAATGACGGCTGAACCATCCGCGCGGATGTGATAACCCGACCCTTGGGGCGGTGTGGTCCCCCGGTCAACGATTTGAAGAAGAAGTTTCAGGGAGTTTCTATCCTGATTCGGTCGGGCGGGTGGCGGATCCGACCAGGGATTCGGGCGCGAGACTATATCTTTGGGACTCTTCCTTCTTTTTTTTCCTCCATAGCTAAACTCGTACACACGTGGTATCTAAACAATTTACAGCCAATATGAAATCATTTACATATACAAAGAACTACCAGGATTGATGTCCATCGAAATCTATACCATATCTTGGGTCCGTTTACATACAAAAGCGTACTTTTACATTTCTAATCCATAACTAGAACCTGCATATAGTGAACCCTTACTATTTAGTATTGCCAATGAGTATCGCGAGAAGCTTTTGAGACGTCTTCTAGCATGCACTGCGTGGATTGAAAACATGTGCTAAACTTTCACAGCTTAGTGAGAAACATAAGTCTTATGCATATACACATTTAAAGCATAAACGATAATAGATATCGGAGATTTTCATGCGTCGTATGTGAACTTATACGATTACTTATGCTTATAACGGACTTATGCTTGTTCGGATCTCCGTTTGGAGTTACGAGCATTACCGTCGTCTTTACAAAGCTTATACTTAGCCGCCTTCTTATCTTATACCTGGAACTTACGCTTATGAGACTTATTCTTATTAGATCTCAGTAAGGACGAATATTTATACTTGTCTCCCATGGGAGCGCATGCTTATATAGATTTCCTGGTATGCGTCTTGGAAGCTTATACCTCTTATATATCTCATGGGACCACATACTTTAGATTCTCGTATCACGGTATTGAACTTATGCATATGCTTAAATGGAGTGCTTATCCACATACTCATTCTTTTTAATCTCTCGCATGCTTGTTGGATCTCCCAGTAGAGATTACAAAGCTTATCTTATCTGGAGGGTGCCCTTGGGTGCTAGGCTTATATATACCATAGGGCTTATACTTATACTACAGGAGTTTACACTTGGTCGGAGTACAGTAAATTACCTCTGAGAGATATTAAGGAGCATATCTTGGTATTCTTGGAACTTATTCTTATACGAGAAGTACTCGTAAGTACCCCCTTATTCAAATGTCCTAAAGACACATACTTGTGCTTATATCAAACTTATATTTAATTAAAAATTCTTTGTCGTCTTCTTAGCTTGCTCTCATCACGGGAGTACGTGCATTATTATTAAGTTTATCCTTATCCTGAAACTTACTCTTGTGAGTACACGCTAAATACATAAATTAATCGAATGCGAAGGTGCAGTAGGTACTACAGAACTTATACTTATTCTTGTATTTAGGATCTTATTCTTGTATTACGGAACATATACTTATCTTACGGATCTTATACTTATATTGGGGAGCTTATTCTTGTATTGGATCTCATCGTGTAATGCAGACATACTTGTCTTGAACTTATACTTGTGTTATAGAGCTTATTCTTGTATTTCGGATCTTATGCTTGTATTGGGCATCTCGCATATTACAAATCATATACTTGTATTACAGGTTATTCCTATATTCGGATCTGAAGTACGTAGGTACTACATAACATTTTACTTGTACAAAGTCTTGGTAGGTCTTATGAAACCAGTCTGAGGTACGTGGGGTACATTCGGATCTTTACCATATTCATTTCTTTACTCTTATTCTTTATTCGAGTCTTATGCATACAAGGTCATATCGGACTTATGCGAGATCACGGGACATTGGTCGTAGTGAGTGCAAATCATCAAATACATATAGAGTTCATATAGATTCCAGAACATATCCAATAGGTTTGTATCAAAATCATGGTCGGACTTATGCATCTTCATGTCGAGGTATTTGATTAAATCTCATTTACATGTTTCATGACTGTTATACAAATGGAACATATGGTACTTGAAAGAATTTACCTGATGCGGTCTGAGAAGTATCTTAAACATCTTGGGTCTTATTCATGTACTTACATATACATATCTATCGTTGTTTACAGGCAAGAGACCATAGATAAGGATGAACCTTAGTACAGGGCAGATGTATGGTGCGATGCGAATGGATCGTGCTGCTCACGTAACGAAGTCTTAGTAGCACTAGCGGGAGTACCAAGCCGATCGGAGGAGTGTGCATGCCGCATGCAGTGTGGTAGCACTAGCGGGTCTTGGCCTTGGAGTTAGAGCGTGCCTTCCCCGCGTAACGAGTCGGTAGCACTAGCGGGGAGTCTTGAAACACTTAGATCGGAATGTCCCTCATTCGTTCTTGGTTTCTAGGTAGTCATGCTATTATGTCTTTAGGAACTCATAACGCTTTCTTAATCACATTATGTGATCATGGCATATTACCTTTCATATTCATGTTCATTTTCATATTTCAGTTCGTTTTCATGTTTCATATCATATTCATGTTTCATGAACACATCTCTACACGTATTACATTTCTACTCTTTTCCTTGTTTCATGCCCATTACATATGGCATTTCATATGTATGCAGTATGATGCTATGACTCACCTATCATTCATGTATCCTTGTTCCTCTATGAATCTACTTTACTTATAAATTGAAATCATTCCAATTGAATCATCCAAACTAAAGTTATGGCATTTTCATGTCAAACTAGTCAGTTTACCGATATTACACTATGGACAGTTTGTAATACTCATTTTTCAGGAGTCTTAACTTCATATTTGACACTGGTTCTTTGTACTCTTTTAAAGCTAAGGTGCTAAGGGTTCTCCTCCAACTGGAATCACCAATGAACCATTATCGATACTCGAATATGTCCTAAACAGCCAAGAACTACCCTCTATGTTCAAAAGCGAACCGGGAAATTGGCTTGAACATAGGCCCACTTTAATTGAATTTTTGGGCCTCATAGAGTAAGAATTTGAAAGTAGCTATTTTAAGGGGTGTTTATTTTCCTTCAGTATGGTTAACCAAAAACTTGAATAACTCAAATCGGATAAGCCAGCCAGAGTTGTAGCCAAATCGAAACGCTAGTCCAAGAAATAGGCAAAGGGTACTAGTGCGAATCTGGTACCGATTGAATGAGACAAAGTGAATGCCGTACCTTTGTAACACTAAAATATACCTAGTCGTTTTAGACATGTTTAAGAATTTTGTAAGCATAATTTGAATGTTTCGTGATTCATCTGAAACATGAGTGAAAACCAAAGATTTTACAAGACACAAGGACAAATTTGTAAATTGGCAAAAAAGATATGAAAGTCATAAGATAAGAAGAGTGTGGGCTAAACTAGAATATATCATAAGTTGAATTGCAAAAATAAAGAAAGTTGGGGATCAATATGCAATAATTAGAAAGGTTAAGTATAAAAGGGGAAGGAGACCAAAAATATCTCATTTTTGGTCTCCCCGAGTTAAGGCTTCACGTGAAGCAAAGAGAAGAAAGAGGAAGAGGAAGAAGAAGAAAGAAAGGAAAGGAGAGCGAAAAGAGTGTAGTTTACGCTTGATTTTGGTATGGATTTTACATGGAAAGCGAGGAACTTATGGGTTTGTATGGATTTCTAGGGTTTTTGTGGGTTCCCGAACCTAGGGTTTAGACAGGAATTGATTCTAACGTAGGTTGAATGAAGTGAGTTGAAAAACTCTAAGCTTACAGTTAATACTATAAACATAGAATCCCCACTTGATTCTATGTTTTGTATGAAATAGTGGACTTTGGTATGGGTTCTTGGACACACTAGGGTTTAGGTATGTAAGTTCCTAAACCACACCATTACAAGATGAATGTCTTTGGAGTGGTTTTGTGTGTATGGTAATTATTAATTGAATTTGGTGAAATATATGGAAGGAAAAGAAAAAACACATTCTAGGCAATTTTAGGGCGATGCCGTGTGAGCAGTGAAATACCATTACCATAAGTGTTACTGTTTTTCTATTTTGACCCCGCTCGTATTTTATTACATAAGCTTGCTCATTTCTTGTATCGGAATTTGAGTGATTGATTTAGTTAAACTATACTTCAAGGAGAACCAAACATCCTGAAATAGGTACCCTCGAATTCTTACTCTATGTGGCCCAAAAAAAAATTCCTTTCGAATGCATTTATGTTCCAAGCAAAATTTCTACTTAGGTTTGATCATAGAATAATCAGGGTTGTTTAGGACATACTTCGAGTTTCGAATTTCCGTTTAAGGTGATTCGGTTGGAAGAACCCTTAACTTTACCTTAACTTCAAATGAATACCAAATAACCGGTGTAGTATGATTTGAGACCTGGAAAAAATGGTATTCATGTCCTAGATATATACTCAGTAAATTATTTAGTTTGGCATGAAAATGCCATTACTTTAGATTTGGATTATCCAATTTGAATGATTCGATTTTAAGTAAAATAGATTCGTAGAGGGACGAGAATCGTGAATTGATGTTTGAATACATCGGTGTAATACCGTACAAGTATCTTAAATGCCATATCTGTAAACATAAACAGAAAATACCAAAAATACATTATCTGTAGATATGTTCATGAAACATAGATATGATATGATATGAAAGCGACTTGAAACATGAACATAGACATAAGCAATATGTCATGAACCTGAGAAGATGAATTAAGAATATATTATAAGAGTTTTGAAAGACATATGATCATTATGACTACCTTCGAATGAGAATGAATGAGTGGGCGTTACGATTAATTCTTAAACCTCTGTAGTGCCTACGGCATACATTTGGTGCTATGGCGCCGCATTTACGTGGAACCGTCTTGATCGATATACGCGCTCCTACTGAGTGCTACGGCACTTTTTGTTACGTGACGGGGAACAATATCGATTCGATCTTATGTGTACCTTCGGGTACTTGTCTTTGCGTCTACTCATTTCTTATGATTGGTACGGTAGTCAAACGGGTTAGCATATGATAAGACTGCGAGAGATAAAGAATAAGAGTAAAGAATGAATATAGTGAAATATCTGAATGTCTTTACAGATATACGTATGCGTTCTGTAATTACTATGGGTGCTTTTGTACAAGTAAAGAATCTTTGCTGAGCCATCTGGATATAAGTATCGGTAAAATAAGTATAAGTTCGTAAAAAATGAGTATAGGATTACATAGTACCTCAATTTTTTGGTATAAGTAAAATGTTCTGTAGTACCTCGGTACTTATGTCAATAAGTATAAGTTCCTTAATACACGTATAGATCAGAAATAGAGGAATAATCTTTTGTAAAAGCAGTATAAGTTCGTAAGACAGAAATATAAAGTTGGTAATATACGTATAAGATCGAAATACGAGAATAAGCTCGTAATACAAGTATAAGATCCATAAAGACAGAAGTATGTGCTCAGTAATACGAGGAATAAGATCAGAAATACAAAAATAAGTATAAGTTTTTGTAGTACTATGGATACCTCAAGTATAAACTCAGGATAAGGATAAATCGGTAGTACCCTCACGGTACCGTGTAGTATAAGTTAGTAGTACCTACGGGTGCTTTGGAGTAAATATAAGTTTATTATAAACGCAGTATGTGTCTTTTGGGACATTTGAACAAGTAGTACTTACAGTACTTAGGTATAAGAATAAGTTCCATGATATCGGTATACGTTAAAGTAATATCTGTGGTACTCACGGTACCCTCGAGACGAGTGTAAACTCAGAAGTAGTATGAGTATAAGCCCTATGGTATGAGGTATAAGCCTTGTGGTACCTAAGGGTACCTCTATATAAGCATGGCTATAACTCTGGAGATCGAGCAAATTATAAGAGATAAGTATGGAGTATGTGGATAGTACATAAGATCTGAGGCCATATGTATAGTTGATGTGTAACAACACAAATTATACCATAACGGTTTATAACATGTTTGTGGTATAATAAAGGAAAAGTATAATTATCCCCAGGAATAAAATAAAGATAAAAAAGAAAATAGAACTTGGAATTAATACACGGTTAAGGGTAGAATTAATAATTTACCAATTCGCATTAAGGGTCATAATATAATAAGTTCATATACCAAAGTAGGAATAATACATAAGTTCAAATTAAGAGTAAAAGAGGTTGGAGGACAGGTAATAAAAGGAAATATTAGAATAAAATAAGGAAGAAAATTGTGGAAGAGAGACAGAGCGAAGCTTGAAGGAGAAAAAAAAGGGAGGAAGTTTGCTCCTTTGGAAAGTGAAATAAAAGGGGATAGATCGAATAAATATAAGACCAAAATAAATATCTTATTTTGGTCTTGGATAAAGAGAGAGAAAAGACGGAAGAAGAAGAAGAAGAGAAAGAAAGAAGAAGAAAAGGAAAGGAAAAAAGATATCACAGGTATGGAACTATGAATATTTGTATAAATATGTGTGTGTGTATATAAATCTAGTTTTGGTCTAGAAAGTTTAGATACATGGTTTGGAACCCTTTCTTTTATGTATGGTTTGGGTTTAGAAACTCGAGCTCATTTTTTGTTACAGGTTGGAAGTTAGAAAAGGGCTCTAAGGCTTCTATGGGTAGTTGCAGGAAAGTACGTTGCGAGTTGAACCCGAAAAATTTACTTTATGTTTGATGCTCTGTATCAGGACCTTAGAGCGGGTTTTGGATCATAAATGAAGGAATTGGTGGTAATTATACGGTAGAGTGTAGTGACACACCCGCCTTCGGCGGGCGTCTGGCTCACTCACGAGAAATCTGACCATTACCTCTAACGACTAAGAAGTCACTGTGATGAGAGGCTAGGTATTGCTTGTAAATCTCCTATAAAAATTTTCTTTATTACTCTTTCCAAGTTTGGTAAAATCTTGCCGTGAGCTTTCGCGACATGGCTATGCACATAGTCATTCAGATCCTGTATGCATCGATTTTACTGTATCCAGATATCCCGAACTTGGCAGCCGGCATGCCAACACATTCTCTGACTAACTATGTACATACATATGTCCATTATACATATTCAAAGTATGTTCTTACAAATATAATTCTTAATTCTGACACTTAAGCGATGTCGGGACTAATCCTATTGTGCTCCGTCTTGCGTACTGTGCACAGGAAAATAGTTTTTTTAAATACAAATAATAGGCTAAAGCAGGCTCGTGAGTGTCTTCTCCTAAAGGTTTTACTTTTCAGGCGCCAGCTAGTAAAACTTCTTTTACAATATTTTCCAGAAGCTTTTCTTTACTTTGCTTGCTTTAAAAGTTTTCAAAACTTTTCTTTGCTTGCTTACTTTTGTACTTGCTTGCTTTATTTTGCTTTTCTTTAAAAGCTTGTAAAACTCTTATTTCATGCTTGCTTAGAAGTTTATAAAACTTCTCATAAATTTTCTTTTCTTGCTTGCTTTATCTTGTTTGAAAAGTCTCTCTTAAAACCTTTCCATGAACCTTTATTTTAAAAGTTTCTCAAAACTTTTTCATAAGCGGGAGTTTAGCTCAACGCATGCTTGAAAATAAAACCCCACGGGAGCTTGGCTCCTTGGAGTCGTTTTGAAATCTAAACGCAGAACTGGGCTCGACCATTTGCTTTAAAACTCTCCAGGAAGCGCTTGTGGCCAGGGAACTTGTGGTTGATTTTCAAAGCGACATATCATGCTTATAAAGCATCCCAACCCGATGGAGGCTATTTTGCTTATCATGCCCTAGTGAACCACGGGAACCTATGCTCCGGGTCTTGGGTGGAGAGGGACCTTTGTCCTCGTCACTTTCATTTTTTCCGGTGAATATAGTGGAATTGACCTCGTGTCGCCATCCACCATACTTAGTTAGAGCTCATAGCGCCTGCCACCTATGCATGCTCACGGTCTCCTTTAAATGCATGATGTATGTCCTATGTTTAAACCGAGCCGAACTAATCTGTGTAAATCCCTAACACCAGGTACGTGCGGGATACCTCTGACCGGTTTTGCTTGCTTAAACTAGGGGAAGGCCTTGTTTTCACAACCTTTCATTGCCCTTACTCTTTATAAAATGGTTTTACACTTTGAAACCATTTGTATACTTAGCGAAAAATGGTTTAATTATTCAAAACCATTTGCTTAGTTGCTTGCTTGCTTCAAAAATGGTTTAACTTTTCAAAAACCATTTACTTACTTGCTTAATTATGGTTTTACAATTTAAAACGATGCTTGCTTTTCAAATAGTTTTAACTTTCAAAAACCATTTGCCTTTATCTCATTAGCACTTCTTGAAAATGGTTTGCACTCAAAACCATGAAATACCGATATAAAGCAATTTGTAATAATAATAATAATAATACACTAGTATTTGGAAAAATGAGTTTAGAACACTCACCTCTTTACTTGCTTAAGCGAGTATAGTTTCACACTTATCCCGCCTTTACTTTAGCTTTCTGACCTTCGAAGCGAATACGACGACAAATTAATCATATAGTAACGTGCTTCCTGAACTTGAGTCACAATCTTATGCTCTTTTAAATATAAGGTGCTAAAAGTTCTATATTCCAATGGAATTGCAATTCGAACACTTGAAACTCAGGATACGTTCGAGAAACAGCCGGTACTCTGTGTCCCGCGATCTGGGAATTTTCTTGCACATGGCCCCACTTTGAGTGAATTTTTAGGCCACTTAGGATCATGGTGTGTGCCTACTTCTTAAGTTTTGTTCTCCTTAAAAGTCTATTTTAATAGCCATGAATCACTCCGATGTCGGATAAGAAATGAGGAAGTTATCTTGAATCTGGCCCAGTCAAACGGGGAAAAACCAGAACAAGTCCTAGGCCAGGACTTAGCTTCTGCCGGTAGGACTTGGCCAAAAATGACCGAAGCAAATTTCTACCGAGTAAGACTTCCTATTGTACCGGAGAGTAGGACTTACCGAAATACCCAGATTTTGTTATTTCTCCCACTTTTGATGCCAATTCCTCCATATACTTCTATAATTCATATTACCTCAGTAACTTGGAAATCATCTAAAAACAACTCCAACATGTGATTGGTGTTTTGAAACTCAAAACCAAAACCTTGGGTGAAAAATCAGAACACTACCTAGATCACCAAATTCTTGCAACATCGTATAATTGATGATTCAAGTTTCTTTTACATCAATTGGGATTTTACTCATATGACGATCGAGAACGTAGTAACAACTGTAGCACTGAATCGAAAAGGAAACTAATCCATACAAGCCCTGAAATCTAATACACTTGATTCTAAGACAAAGGCATGCCGATTTTCGATCCTCTCCTCTTCCTGCCTGACTACCAGCTACTCTTCCTCTTGCTCTTGGTTTCTCTTCTCATCTCACGAATGGTGAAACACTGACATTTGGAGACCAAGTAGAGACATTTTGGGTTTTTAATTCTCCTTTGTTAAATTAACTTTCCATAAATTGCAAATAGCCCTCATCTTTTTCATTATTGCAATTTATGACATTCAATTTCCACTATAGCCCATCTCTACCTTAAATTTTGATTTTAATATCCTTTTTGTATGGCCATTGTACCCTTGGTTTATTACCACAAATTAAGGTTCCATAATTTCTCATTTCATATTTTAGTCTCCAAAATATTTCAGTGTGACACTTAGTACTCTTATACACCCCTACAGTATCATGTACTGTAGACTATCCCGGGACGGGGTGTTACAGTAGCCACATCAATGAACTTGATGTTAGGCTTTTGAATTTCTCAATTCGAACCCCTGTAGACTAAGTTATGGTCTTTTTACTGCGGAAACCTCTGTGGCGAGAGGTGACATGTAGACCTCATCTGTAAGGGTCGGACCCATCACAGTAGGGATGCGGAGACCCATCCTATAGGGTCAGCGGACCTCATCTTGTAGATGTCAGGCAGAGATTCCAGGCGACTCCACTGAGGTCGAGTCATTTCGGCTGACTCCCAGTCGGCTCGTGCGGGTTATTGCGTGACCTCCCGACCCCGGAAGGTCATGCTCCTTCACGTCGAACTCCGTTTACCGGGTGTTCTTGAATTTCTATGGAAATATCATTGAGTCAGAATCCCATTCATATGCCTGGGGAGGATAGATGTCGGGCGGAGGTGTTGGAGCCAGCCAGCCGGCTCGAGGTCAGCTCGGCCAGTCAAGATTTGACTACGTATGACCTCCAACTTCGGAAGGTCATAACTCCTTCATCGAACTGCCTTGGTGTTCTTGGACTCTCGAGAAAAGCCCGTGAGTCTAGAATCCATTCATATGCGGGAGGATAATAGATGTCAGACCAAGGTGTTAGACCGAGGTTCTGGAGGTCGGAGTCAGCTCGGCCGGTTCAGAGATTTGACTCACATTGTGACCTCCCGACCGGAAGGTCCTGCTCCTTCGTCCGAACTCCGTTTCGGGTGTTCTTTGACTCTATGGAAAGCCCATTGAGTCAAGAATCCATTCATATGTCTGAGGAGGATAATAGATGTCATACCAAGGTGTTATACTGAGCTCGGTCAGCTCAGGTCAGCTCGGCCAGTTCAGGATTTGACTACGTATGACCTCAAACTTTGGAAGGTCATAACTTCTTCGTCCGAACTCTGTTTCGGGTGTTCTTTGACTCTATGGAAAGCCCATTGAGTCAAGAATCCATTCATATGCCTGAGGAGGATAATAGATGTCAGACCGGTGTTAGACCGATTTTACTGAGGTCGAGGTCAGCTCGGCCGGTTCGAAGTTGACTACGCATGACCTCGACCCAGAAGGTCGCCAAGCAGCGTTGGCTCGTTTCGGGTCGGCTCTTTGACTCTATGGAAATCTCATTGAGTCAAGAATCCATTAATATGTCTGTGGAGCATAGCAGGTGTCAGACCGAGCTCGTCCAGGTCAGTTCAGCTCGGCCAGTTCAGGGTTACACTGCATTGACCTCCCGACCGGAAGGTCATCGCTCCTTCGTCCGGCTACTGTTTCGGGTGTTCTTAGACTCTATGGAAGCTCATTGAGTCTAGAATCTAGCTCATATGCTAGTAAATTGCATTTAGTATCCACGTATGAAAGTATGATTGTTGTACCAAGTGGACTAATCACTAGGTAAAATTGATTAGAATACATGATAAGAAAAGAGATAGATATGAGCAAGGGAATTAGCAATAGAGAGCGTAAATTTGATATGTAGAGGGTATATGAAAAGAATAAAATGATAAAGGTAAATGAGTTTGGACATGAAGGGATTACCTAAGGAGGGTATTAAAAAGTCTGTATTACACTCTACGGGGAGATAGGGCGATCGATAAGTCTGAGTAAAAGCGTCGCAGTATAGAAATGTAATGGTATATGTCATAAGATATGATAGTCTAATAAAGTACATGAAAGATATAAGTTAGCAAGATATAAGATGTTACCGAGAATGAGTACATGTACGAAATAGTAAACATATATAGATATAGGGCTCATTAAATGCATGCATAGTAAAAATATAGGAATATATGTATTATAGAAATATAGAAGCTATGTGAAGCTACGGATGTGAGACGAATGCAGTTAGAAGTAATGTAAATTATATATTATACAACAATCATGATAACAATAGTTATTCATGCCCATAGGATTATGTCACCCGAGAAAATGTAATAAAATGGATTTATGCCTTTAGGGCACGGTAGAGGGATAGATGGGCGTCACACTATTAAGGGAAAGTAAGTCACCAGCGTCGCGTCAGTTAGCCCCGGGTTTAGGTCATTACAACGCCTCACGGGCCCTTATAGATGGTCATTGTCGCCTGATGATAAATAGTATATGAGGCCCTTATAAACCAGCATTTCGCTTAGTGAAATTTTCATATCAGACCTGTAAACTCATATTTCTGATGTCCCTGACACCTTGGACCTTATGAACCCTTGTTTTACCGCGATTGAGTACGGGCGCCAGCCGGGCCCATATGGTTTCCTTTATTCACTTTAAGGTTTATACGGACATGAAACATAAAACAAATGATTGGAATATGACATGTGAAAAGATATGATATGATATGAGAAGCACTCTTGCTATCTTGATGACAAGTTCTGTAATATGAGATTATATGATCCGACATGATATATGAAAAGTATAACAGGAAAACAGTATATGAAATTAGTACATGAACACATTACATGAGCGATTACATGATATGATACATGAAATGAGAGCTTGTAACAAATGATATAGTATATATAAATTTGTGAAAGTCATATGTGATATGAATGTATGATAGACCGGACTAAATGGATAGATGGAGCATGCAGGAGCAACGTGATGGCAGTCATGGGTGCTAAAAGCTTGATAGAGATAAGGAAAATTGACAAAAACACGAGATACAATAAAAGTATAGTTAGGAGATATATCAAGGAACGGAGAACTGTGTGACATGTGATAGGAATGTAAAGATGATAAGAAATCCAAAAAGTTATGAATATGTATAGATATATGAAATGCATATGTATAAGCTTGTGATAGTCGCCATGGGTGGTTGTCCATGCTTATGTTCCGCTAAATCAACCTTGAATTATTCAATAAATAAAGACAAAATAGAGAATGAACATCACGCATCGCGGAAGCGGGCCGACTCGAGATAGGTGTTCCAGCAACGCCAGCGATCTCGATGTTTGTATTAGACGTAATATCACGATATAAGGAGTTTAATATAAGTAAATAGAGGACTCAGTATATGTGTATAGTATATAGAATATGAATACCGCTGTAATTGGTATGTATAATGTATATGTAAAAGATTTTTGTTATTGAAATTGGCAGCATATGAATGAGAAGCAGTGCAGTGTCGGCTCGATGAGACGAATCATGAGTCCCGGTGGATAGTCCAAAGCCGGGACTCGAGTTCAGATCCGCCATTAGGGTCGGATCGAGGGATAGGGGCGTAACTCAATCCCGCCTCCCAGAATCCCAAATAAGTATGTGTCTATGGAAGATAAGTCTAAGTATATCTTACTCTGCTTCGATGCAAGCATGCGAGGAATCACGAATAAGTATGTGTCCTATGGGAGATAAGTATAAATATATGTCCTTTGGGAAATCTAAATACATATACAAGGAATACGAATAGTGATATATTAATCTCACGGGAGATAAGTATGAAATATGTGTTACACGGGGAAATGAAATAAGAATAGATTACGCCATAGGGTGTAAGTTACAGTATTATAAGATAGTATAAGTATAAGTTGATCTGGAGTATCGAAGATCCCGAACAAGCATGCGTTGGTTACAAGGATAATTGTATGTAATCATTATATGATTCCACAGAAGATTAAAATCGTATTGTGTATATATGATAATATTTGATTATGTTATAGAAGTTATGGATATGTTTCCCACCAGGCATAAAGCAGCCGCAGGTTTTAATCTATGCGTCTGAGAGAAAACTGATAGAAAGAGCTTCCCCATCTTCTTTGAGACGGCACCTTTAGTAGAGGTTCACTACATATAGGTTTGCGCTCTGAATATGTAAAGTGAAATAAGTTGTTTTGTATATGTATATGTAAAATGAGATTTCGGTATATGTATAGATTAGATGGACACCACTCAGGTGGTGGTTCTTTTTGTATATGTAAACAGATTTTTGTTATTACGAGAAGTGAGCATTTGTATCTCACGGGTACAAGTTCGGCTGAGGAAGAAAAGGTAAAGAGTCCCGATTGCGTACGCTTTTTGGTGGGTTGAATCCACCATTTTGGGTCGGATCGAATCGAGAATATTGACAAACCTTGCATTGATGCCCAGGGTGCCGCAGCCAGTGTCGGAAAAAAAAAAAAAAAAAAAAAAGAAAGGTGGTTTTTCTCCCATTTTCCGTATTTTCTGCCCAGACAACTCGTAATCTATATGCACATCAAAGCCCTTCAAATTCGTCTTGTGAACCTCAGTTCTCAAATCATCTTTCAAATACCCATATTGCTTCAAAATCTTTCATGAATGCTCCCTGACAACTCACAATATGGAGTATGTATACATAAACAAACATATGAAGATTAGTTGAGGTTTGTTCTAAACCACAACCGATTACTTTCGATTAAACCATGAATCCGACCTCGAATAGAGTTTCATGCTCATCTTATCATAGGGGTTTTGCTGACCCCAATTTCAAAGAATCTAGGGTTATGATGAGGAATTCTAACAAGAACCACTAGAAAGATCGAATGCCCGAACAAGAAATCCTTATATCAGGTTGCTCCATACAACTCAAAACATGTATCCATAAATCTACTGCCAAGTTCCATACCTTTTTGTTATTCCTTTCTTCTTCTCTTCTTTCTTCTTCTCTTCCTATTCTCTTCTTCTCTGTTTTCCTCTTTCTCTTCTCTTCTCGTTTTGGTCTCTTTCAATGAGAGACCAA
This sequence comes from Tetrastigma voinierianum, assembly GCA_016808115.1. Lineage (NCBI taxonomy): Eukaryota > Viridiplantae > Streptophyta > Magnoliopsida > Vitales > Vitaceae > Tetrastigma > Tetrastigma voinierianum. The sequence continues at coordinate 487,438 of JAEQBH010003647.1, forward strand.
TTTATCTTAATCAGTTTTGACTTAAGGCCATATTTGTGAGACAATTAAAACCATTTTGGCTTATTTTCCCGCTTTTGCTATTTGGCCTTCCCGTTCTTTTCTACTTGCATCACATTCATCCTATATTCTAATTTAGCCCCTAGTCTTTCCCTTTTATAACCACTAGGTCCTCAAGTGGTAAATTAAATATTTACCCTTTTCTCTCATATTAATTTTCGGGTTTCTCGTTTTATTTCTCGAAATTCATGTTGCTATTAAGCGCAAACGTATTAGAAAGCTGGCGGTATATTTTGGGGTCATTACGAGTTCTCAACGCTCTCTCAATTTTCGTGCATCGAGAATTGCCTAGATGTATCGGGATCTTAGGTCGCTGGAAATGCTTGTTGGAGCGGGATGAAGGGCATGTAGGGAGACTTTGTTAAATGTGTCTCACGTGTCGGCAAGTTAAGGCTAAGCACCCAACGCGGGAGCTAAGCGGTTAGGAGTGGTAAGTGGAAGTGAGAGCATTCGCGATGGATTTGTGACCCACTTTACCACGGACATACAGGCATGGCCTTGATATGTGGGTGATAGTAGGCAGGCTCATGAAGTGGCGGCATTTCCTAGCCGTGCGGATGACCTTCACATTGGAGAATTCTGCCGGTTGTATATTCGAGAAATCGTCTGGCTACATGGAGTACCAGTATCCATAGTGTCGGATGAGAGACGAAGGTTTCTGACGCATTTTGGAAAAGCTTCCCAAAGGTTATGGGCACTAGCCCAGCTTATAGTGCCAGCGCCCCACCCATAGGCAGATGGTCGGTCGGAGAGGACCATACGGGTGTTAGAGACATCTTTGCGAGCATACATCACAGATCATAAGGGTATTTGGGAAGAGCACTTGCACTTGGTAGAATTACTTCTGACAACAGTTACTGGCCAGTATACGAGATGGAGTCCCATGGCGTTATATGGGAGGCCGAATCAGATCCACCAGATATGTTGGACGAGGAGTGGGAGAGAGCTTAAGTCAGTGGTCGCCAAATGCGATTAAGGACCTTCAGAAGGTGAGCTCGATCGACAGCGTCTTCTCGGGAGGCTCAATTAATGAAAAAGCTATCTTGATGTCTGGCGTCGACCCTTAAAATTTGAGGTTGGAGATCGCGTCTTCTTGAAGGTGATGCTTAAAGATAATTGGTCGGGTTCGACAAGCGCGGAAGCTATCGCCCGAGGTTCATTGGACCGCCGGGATACTCGGAGGGTGAGCCGCGATGAGCGTCACCGGTTAAGCTTTGCGGCTAGCATGTCAGTGTTCATGAAATTATTTCACGTCTCATGCTCCGGTACACTCAGGATCCGGCTCATGTAGTGGTTGAGAGAGATTGAGGTTGACATAGATGGGACCTTCGAAGAGGGACCGGATAGCCTAGATTAGGTTTTGCGACGCAAGGCAGGTGAGGCTAGTAATCTTGTAGCAGCAAGTGGAGTGGATGAAATAGCGTGGGGCAGATGACACGATGCGGGCCACCTATCGCCCTCTTGTGTTGGATGAAGGTCGTAGTTTGAATCGTTTAATGTTTAAATGACTAGTTTACATACGTAACATAGTGCGTTACATATACATGTATTTGTTGATTTTACAAAATTTTAGGATGAGAAATTCTTTAAGGGAAGAATGTAAACAGAAAATTGCCTTAATTTTCTAAAGGTAAATTGATAATTTCGGTCCGTCCAAGAATTTTCTAGATCTGGAATGATGAAATGGACTTTACCGTTAGAATCGTCTGCGAGAAATCTAACTCTGCGTCGAATTTCGTAGTGCGAAAACCGGTAAATTTCCACGTCTTTCGAGGCGCGGGTGTTAAGGTGCGCCTGTGGCTGTGAAGCGTGTAATGTGGCGAGATCCCTTATACTACATGTGTCCATGTGACATGTCACATGAATAGTGAGAGGATAAGGGATAAATGGCTTATATTAAGCCATGTGTCAAAAAATATAAGTAAACTCCGTAATGAGGAAATAAAGAAAAAGAAAAGAAAAGGAACATCACCTTCTCCATTTGAGTGGTATCCGGCGGGGGGAGAGAAAGTCGATTTCTCTCCAGATTCCCGGCGTTCGAACCGTCGGTTCTCGTCGAACAAGGAGAAGTTGATCCTCGCTACAAGGGGGCTACGCGTGGACAGGTTTTTATGGAGTTTAAACAACTCAGAGAGGTACTTCCTACTTGATTTATTCTTTAGATTTAGAGCCATTTTAATTGATGAATATTTGTTAGGCTTTGGATGGTCATGTTTCGGTTCATCAGATTTGGACAGTGAGAAAATCCTAGTATAGTCTTGAAACAGTTTTGAACTAGAGTTTCCACTTTATTCCACGTGATCTTGTGTATGGTTTGTGTTGTTGTTTAGTGAGTTCAAATGAATTGCTTAAATTTGTTTATTAACTCTGTCATGACAATTTTGGTGTTATTGCTATAGGGTGAATAACATGGGTGTTGTGTATAAGTTTTTGTTAATATATACATGTTTGATATATATTAACATATGTCAGACCTATCTCTACAGATTTCCGTGGTCAGGCGAGTAGTTCCTATTGACAGAGGAGGATTAAATCTATTTACAAGAATTTGCGCGTGGACCAGTGGAGTTTTATGGGTTTCGACGACTCAGGGGTAGGAATTATTTCCCCTGCGCAGTTATTCTTCTTCAGAGCCATTTTAATTGATGAATATTTGTTAAGGCCTAGATGGTCATGTTTTCGGTTCCATCAGATTTGGACCGAGTGAGAAAATCCCTAGTGTGGTCTTGAACAGTTTTGAGACCTAGGGTTTCACTGTTCACGTGATCTTGTGTATGGTTTGTGTTGTTTGGCCGGTTCAAAATGAATTGCTTAAGTATTTAATGCTTATATGAAGCGCTAATTTGAATTGTTGTGCTATAAATTGAATAACATGGTGTTGTGTATAGGATTTTATTCTTCTATTTTGATATATATTAACATATATTTATATAAATGGTATAATAGCTCATGTGCAGGGACTTTTCTACTAAATAGTAGGTGTGAGTGCATGACAAATAAATCGGAGGGTTGTCCAAGCGATGAATTCTTTGTAAAATTGGCCAAAAATAGAATTTTATCGGAAAGTTGTCCGAATAATTGTGTTGGGAAAATTGTCCAACAATTCACGTCGGAGGGGCCCATGAATTGTTTGGAGAAGTACCGACAAATTCACCTCGGGAGGATTGTCGGCGTATTTATATCGGAGGGTTACCATGGTCGGCTCGCAATATTTTATTTGGAAATGATTTTCATCACTGGCTAGGCGTAATGTGAGGGAGTAGGTGAAGACTTGAGACATGAGATTGGGCATGTAGATATTCAAGTAGGATCATACATTTGCTTGAATTTGTTTGGTTGTCATTACATGCATAGGTGGAAGTAACCCTCATGTAGGAGAATTATCACTCTTGGGCATTGCTCGCGCATCGAGGAAAATTATTCGATCTGAGAGTGTTCGGAAAGACGACACCATTAGAGAAGGTAGCTTTTAAGAAGAAAGTCGGATTGTGGCTTTGAGATATATTTTAATAAACATGTATTAGAATCGGGAGCCCCAAAGTAGTTTTTTAAGCGTTTTCCCCGGCGATTTTAGATTTTCGATTAGGAATGGATAGAAATATTAATGGAAAAAATCGGATGGAAGAATATCGGCGAAAAATCGCCAATTTTTCGGAAAAAATCAGATATTTCGTCGATTTTAGCGTCTACGATCTTCAGCCTTACAGAATCTTATCTGGAGGAGGAAATATGCGATTGCTCGACCACAGTGCATCAGCAGATTGCTCAGCGATTTTTGAATGCTTTGACATGATTTTTCTGGTTTTGATCAACGATCCGATTTCGTCGCATTTTTGAATAATCAACGGCTATTTTTGTGATCCAGTATTGATTTTAAATAAAACTTAATCAACAGTCTATAATGATTTATAGATATCATGATGATCAACGGTCATATTTAAATTAAAATCAAATCAACGGTTAGAAATAATCTGCAGTTTTTTGACAATCCAATGTCTATTTTGACTCAAAAAATTCTATAAATACCCCTAAAATCATACACTTTCATTACAAACTCATCAATCCACATCTAAGCTCCATTTCACTCTCAAATAATTTTTTATTTGTTCTTTATCCTAATTTTGTTTTTATGCATATTTGATTTAGTTTTATTTTGGTGTTGAAGTAGTTTATAATATATATTTTTATACTATAGTTTTATTTTAGTTTTATAATTTGATAATATAATTTTTAAGTTAATTTATTATATTATTTATTTAGATAATAGTTATTTAGTTATATAATATTTCAAACTTAGTTATTTACTATAATATTATTTTAATTATATAATGTTTGAAATATTTTTATACTATAATCTACTATAGTTTTATTTTAGTTTTATAATTTGATAATATAATTTTAGTTAATTTATTATATTATTTATTTAGATAATAGTTATTTTAGTTATATAATTCAAACTTAGTTATTTACTATAATATTATTTTAGTTATATAATGCTTGAAATATTTTTATATTATAATCTATATTTATACTATAGTTTTATTTAGTTTTATAATTGGATAATAAAAAAATTTAGTTAATTTATTATATTATTTATTTAGATAATAGTTATTTTTAGTTATATAATCTTTCAAACTTAGTTATTTACTATAATATTATTTTAGTTATATAATGTTTGAAATATTTTTTATACTATAGTTTTATTTTTAGTTTTTATAATTTAATAATATAATTTTAGTTAATTTTATTATATTATTTATTTAGATAATAGCTATTTTAGTTATATAATCTTTCAAACTTAGTTATTTACTATAATATTATTTTAGTTATATAATGTTTGAAATATTTTTATACTATAATCTATATTTTTAAAATTTTGAGCGTAGTAACAAGAATTTGATTTCTTCAAAAGTACGTATATGCTTGTATACAACAAGCTTCAAGAAACTCCACCGTAGTGGGTTCAGATATTTGAAGTTTCCAAATTGATATACTATTTGAAGTCAAGATATTTGAACAAATTACGCAAACAAAGATGTGCGATTGAATCAAAAGCAAACAAGATTAAATTTGAAATGAAATTTATCAAAATTTGAAACTTACAAACTTGATGAAAGCTTTGACGTAGAAAGCCTTGGGCAGTAAGTCGAGCAGATACAATGCTCGAGCTTCTCTAACTCTTTCTCTTCCTAAAACTTATCCTGCCTAGCTAAGGAGACAACCCCTCCTTAAATAGGAAATTTTTGGATTTGAAGTAAAATTTTGACGTCCACACAGTGGATCACATGTGACTTTAAAAAGTAAGGAATCTTATCCTACTAAGGTCACCCGCCAAGAGTCACCGCTTGAAGGGTCACCTGCTAAGGGTTACTCGCTTGTACAAAGAATTTTGCCTTTATTTCGCAAGTGGAGCTTTTGCTTTTTAAAAGTAGAGACAGCCGCTTTTTGTCGTCTTCCTTTGAAGGAACTAAGACTCATTACACCACTTGTATCCCCATATCTTCCACTCTTCAAATAACTGTCGCTGATAATATGTAGGTAGAATTGATTTCGAATTCCTTTAGCCTCAGGCGCTCTCTCGAGACAAGGCTTTTTGAAGATGCTTGATATCCTCCTACTCAAGGAGTGTAGAGCCGAAAGCACATACCCGCTTTCACTGGAGTGAAGCGCCGCCGCCGGGCCGTATCATCCCCATCCGAAGTCCAGTCGCCAGTGCCTGGGAGTGTTTCTTGCTTCGCTTGGATTTGTTTGAGATAGCTATGTACGCCGGTTTGAAGGAAATGAGTTTCTTGTTATTGGGCCCGCAAAGGTCAGGACCGATGGGCAATTTTGGCTTGCTGTAGCTTTTTTCAATTTGGGCTGGCTTCAAATTCATTTTTCGACAAAGATCAAAGCTAGGGCTTCGAAATTTTGAAAGCGGCCCACCATTTAATTTTGAATTCCCTAGCCAAATACTTAGGGAATGGGCTTGGATGAGATTGATGAGTACAAAAGTCCCAACAAAGAATCCAAGGGATCCTTAATTGAGAACAAAAGAAGAGTGGATAACTATTTCCATAAGGGAAAAAACTTTCACAATTAGATTTGAAATATTCAAAACTTTTGATGATCTCAGGGCATAAAATATTTGGATAGCCCCATGCCACCGTGCCTCGAAAAACTTCACTCAGCATTAACTTTTTCATTCCAATGGAAACCAGAATGAGAGTTCGCCTGATACAAAAAGTATGATACCAAGCATTTTAGTCATAAAAATCAAAAGCTCGAGGATCAAAGTGTTCGAAAATCTTACGAGTAAAAATGTTTTGATCCCAATCTTTCTCTTTACACGACCTCAAAATTTTGCATTTGAATAAACAATGTCATTACTCCTCGTGGTTCATGACATGAGATATTTGAACGCATCAGATCTACGAGTATAAATTCAGAGAATTTACTCGGTTTTGAGTATTTCGTTGGAAATGAAATACTTCTCATTTTGAAAAATCTTTTTAGTTTGAATCTCACCAGAAACTGATATATGTTCAGGTTCTAAAATTTGAAGTAACAAATTATTTTCTTTTGTTTGGTATGCAAATTTTTGAGGAGTTTGAAAAGATGGGTTGAGGGTTTTCCCCAAAACTTCGAAACGATTTGAAGTTTGAGGCCTTTTCATTGCATAAGAGGCTTTTGAAGAGGCTTTGACGTATCTCGGCTGTTGCTCATTTTTCCCTATAAGAATTCTTTAGGAAATCGTGCAAACATTTGAAGATCCTTTGATAAATTCAATTTCAAAAATCAAAAATGTATAAAATAGTTGTGCCATCCGTCTCAAAAACTGCTTTAAACCAGTTTCCAAATATTGCAATATCTCTTTGCACTTTTGCAATCAACTCTTAAAAGAAATTTTTTGTTAAAAACATCACTTTGAAATTTTTGAATACAAAACAATTGCTAAAATTTCTTTTTAACCGCTGAATAATTCAATCAGGACCACTCCAAATGACCGCAGTGAAATCTAACAATTGAAATTTGTTTTGAAAATCTTGTTTTAAGATTCCACCATATCCTAGTGCTGGAGGCATCTGCCTCTATGATAAGAAAGGCTTCGGTGAAGGGATACCAAGCGCGAAGTTCTCAATCTGTTGACTGCTTGACTACCTAGGTATGTTCTCGACTAGCGTAGAAAGGATTTTCTTAACTCAAATGAAGGCTTCTAATTAAAATCCTGGCCGCAAAACTCAAATACATAGTTTGAAGCCTCTAAAAATCTTTGTAATCAGAAAGCTGTCTTTGATTTCATCGTAAAAATTTATTTGCAAAATCTATTGCTCTCGTGATAGGCTTTATTTGACCTTGGTGAATTAAAACCTAATATTTGTTTGACAATTTGATTTTTTGGTTGCGTAGATTACCAAACCATTATCTCTAACAATTTTTTCGAAGATTTAATGCTTGAAATGCTTCTGTTAGCCAGTAACATGGTAACATCATCAAATGCAATAAAATCTACATTCATTAAATATTTCATTCATCATATTTTCAAATTCTCATGAAAGATTTTTGAGACTTAAACCGGGGCATTACATTCCATTCATAATGCCCAAATGGAACTGTGAATGCTGTCTTGTATCTATCTTCTGGTTTAATTTGAATTTGTCAAAAACCAGACTTCATATCAAATTTTGAAAAAGTTTTATTTTAGTTTTATAATTTGATAATATAATTTTTAGTTAATTTATTATATTATTTATTTAGATAATAGTTATTTTAGTTATATAATCTTTCAAACTTTAGTTATTTACTATAATATTATTTGTTATATAATGTTTGAAATATTTTTATACTATAATCTATATTTTTGTTTATAGTTTTATTTTAGTTTTATAATTTGATAATATAAATTTTAGTTAATTTATTATATTATTTATTTAGATAATAGTTATTATTTTAGTTATATAATCTTTCAAAACTTAGTTATTTACTATACATATTTTAGTTATATAATGTTTGGAAATATTTTTATACTATAGTTTTAGTTTTAAGTAATTTAATAATATAATTTTTAGTTAATTTATTATATTATTTATTTAGATAATAGCTATTTTAGTTATATAATCTTTCAAACTTAGTTATTTACTATAATATTATTTTAGTTATATAATGTTTGAAATATTTTTATACTATAATGTATATTTTTATACTATAGTTTTATTTTAGTTATATAATCTTTCAAACTTAGTTATTTACTATAATATTGTTTTAGTTATATAATGTTTGAAATATTTTTATACTATAGTTTTATAATTTAATAATATAATTTTTAGTTAATTTATTATATTATTTATTTAGATAATAGTTATTTTAGTTATACAATATTTCAAACTTAGTTATTTACTATAATATTATTTTAGTTATATAATGTTTGAAATATTTTTATACTATAATATATATTTTAATTTTGATTTTTTCCCTTTGTAATTGTTCTAAATCTTTTAGATCTAGAAGTTCAATAGTCTCTGTCTCAGATCCTATTGAATGAGTATTTTCAGATATTTTAATTATATAGTCTTTTTTGAATCCAAAATTTCCTATTTTATATAGTTCTTTGATATTTTGTTTTGGCATTTCCCAATTTTTGATGTACTATTCTCAATCTTCTATGGAAACAGACAATTTGTTTTCATATCTTTGGGTATTTTTCTGAATTTGTCTAAGGTGTTCATCAACCCGATGAACTAAAGCTCTGAAACGTTCCCACAGTTTTTTGATGAAATTTGCCATTTCTTTCATCCCTTGTAATGAATGACAAAAATCACTACCTTTATAAAATTATGGTGATTTTTTTTTTGTTGACACCCGTGGTGTCGTGTATCAATACCCAATTTTTTAATATATATATATATATATATATATTTTGTCATGTCGACTCCTGCTCAATTCGATTGGCTGATCCAACCGCTGACTCGAGAACATATACGGGGACTCCTTTACTGCTTTTAATACACTGTATATCCAAGTCTTATAATATATCAACATCATAACAAAAGTCCAAAATAAATCCATGTTTATAGTGGTGTTTACATTGTCACACATATACAAAGACTAAGTCCCATTTAAGCATATTCAAAAATTATACCATTACACCATCGATCGAGGGCGGAACCTACAAAGGATGAATCCCTACTCGTGTGTCATTCCGATGAACGCAGTTCCTGACGCCTTATCCTCGCACTCCACACCTGATTGGAAACCCGCGCTGCTTTACGCTTAGTGGGAAACATATATGATGCATGTACACATTTATGTTCAAGATATAACACAATGTATATTGGAAATACATGCATTCATATCATGGATTTATACAATTATTTATGCTTATTCTTATATAAAAGTACCCAGAGGTACTACACAAACATTATACATAAGCACCAGTACTCATCAGACTTACAATGTATTACATAACTTATATTTATTCCAGTCTCCCGTGAGGAGTTACAGAGCTTATCATATTCGAAATACCCGTAGGTATTGTACAGATCGTAACGATACACCTCATTTCCTCTATTCATTATTCATATTTATAATTGCTTTAATACCTGCATTCAAGACTAATAAAAGTGTAAGACACAAGACAATAGTATCCGAAGATTTATATAAGATTTGGAGCCAATAGAAGACAAAAGTTATGATTTCCAAACAGAGCAAAACAGAGTGCCATAGCACTAATCAAAGACGTATGTCGTAGCACTATCAGGATAAGAGTGCCAGAAGACTTAACAAGACATAGAGGTCATAAAGATCTTAGTCAAAATACGAGTGTCGTAGCACTTAACAGACAGAGGCCGTAATACTCAACAGAGTACCGGTTACTAATCGTGAGTGCCGGTGACATCAGAGTACCGAAGTACTAATCCAGAGTGTCGTGTCATTTAATAACTGACTAGTAATTTTACACTATATGATTTCAATAACTTACTGGTCCCATAGTGGCATTCTAGCCATTATTTACGTGTTCGCGACGATCGTATTTCATATACTGTAAAGTATGATGAGCATGTAATCACACCTTATTCACGTATTCTTATTATTCTATGAATCTACTTACCTAGAGTTGGAATCAATCCAATCGGATCATCCATCCAAAGTTAAGTAAGATTTTCTCATGCCAACTAGTCATTTTATCGATTTTACCCGATGGACGGTTTGAAATACTCACTTTCCAGGATCTAACTTCCATATTTTGGCACTATCTCTTGTAATCATTACTTAAAGCTAAGGTGCCAGGTTCTATTCCAACTGAATCACCCAATTGAGCACCGAACTCAAGTTACGTCCAACAACCCTGACTACTCTATGTTCAAGATCACAGATCAGTTTTTGATATGTCCCACTTTTGATGAATTTAAATACCTATAATCAGAATTTTATCATTTTATTTTGATGTTTGATTTGATCTGAAGTTCATTTAATTGGCCACTTGAATCACCAAATCGATAAGAAATTAGTGTTATACAAATACTAAAACTCCGGTTTAAACATAAAAACATAATACAGGTGTATCAGATAGGTCTAACGCAGCATCGGGTACATCGTTGGCCAAAATGACTCAGGACCCAAAGTGTACCGGCATACCTCAAGGTGTACCGGTACACTTCACCCGAAAATGCTCAGAACGTATTTTCCTCCCTTTTCATACACTTCATCCATATCAAAACCATCATGAATTCTCAAACAACTATATTATGGGTTATAAACTCACATGATAAACCAATTATAAAGCGTTACTTAGTACATTTAGAACCCTAAACAATTGCCTATGAATCCTCCTCCTAAATTCAAGGATTTCATACCAATCTTGTGCCATTTAGAATTTTAGCAACCCTACTTTCAAGAAACTTTGCTTAGATGTAACTTAACAACCATAGGTCTGGGGGCAAGCTCCAAATTAGCTACAAGTGCATGGACCTTCATGATAAAACTTGAGAATTCATACAAAATTCATACCAAAGTCAAGCATCCATACCTCGCTTGATCTCCTTCTTCCTTCTTCTCCTTCCTCTCTTCCTTCCCTTTCATCTCCTTCCCGTATTTTGTTTGAGACCAAAATTAGATGATTTTTTGGCTCTGCTACATCTATTTATAATAAAAGCCTTTGATTATTTGAAGCTTTTAATCCTTCAACTTTCATTAATTACATTATGTCTTATTATTTATACTTTTGGCCTCTAATTTCATAATCCATGTCTTTGATGCCCTTTTGGACAAATTACTATTTGCCTTTATAATCGGTCAAATTTCCTGCTTTTAAGTTTCTATATTTTCGCAGCTTATCTATTTAAAATTTAATTTATGCCTACAAAAATATCTCTAAACATGTTGAAAACAACTAGGTATATTTCGGGATGTTACATATTTAAATAATAATTTTATTAATTCAGATTAACAATATATCGTAATCAAGAGTGATAAAAACTTTATAGAATGATTCAACATCCATGTTAATAGCAAAAAATACCGGCTTAAGGCCTACATACATATTTTATAATTTAACAATGTATGAAATACTTAAGATTATAAATTTATAGTATATTGACGAACAAGATTTACACCGATGACTCACTTGGATTGAAGTTTGCCATTTAAATTGCCAACATGAAAATCATGAATAAGCTAATTGTTGGCAACACTACTACTCATTGTAATAAGTTAGTGACAAAATACGTCGTAACAGGTCAATGACAAACAACACGAGAAAACATAAAAAATATAGACAAATCCAAATCGATGTGAAAGAAAATCATTATATTGAAAAAGAAACAAAGATATTAGGAAATAAAACGATAAAATATGTGATTTCAGATTAAGAATGGTAAAAAAATAACTTGAAATAATTTTTTTTAATACACTTTTAGTTTCAAGTGAATTGGAATACTATTTTAAACAAAGAAATGTGAATTTTGTTACATCTCAGTGTGATAAATTGGATTTGATAATCATATCAAATTAAAATTAAAGAGTAGAAAAAAGTGTACTAAAACATTGAAGGTTAGAAAGGTAAATGAAAAAGATGGAAATATTCTCATTTTCTGAGTGAACCGGCCGGTCGATCTCTCCGAACCGGCTGGCGGTTCTCCACATACAAAACCTCCGTATTCTGATTCATTCTCTCCCATGGCTCCCAAGAAGAAGCAGCAGCAGAACAAGTCTTCATCATCGAAAGCAAAATCCCAGGCATCCGGCGGTCCGAAGCTTCAGATTTCCGCTGAGAATGAAAATCGCCTCCGCCGCCTCCTCCTCAATTCTGGCCGGTCAGGACCGGCCTCTTCTCCGGCGCCGGCCGATGACACTTTATCCAAGGCGCAGAAGTCGAAGAAGCTTCGCTCTGTATACGAGAAGCTCTCTTGCGAAGGGTTCTCCAATGATCAAATCGAGCTTGCTCTCTCTGCTCTAAAGGTAAATTTGTGCCACCTGTTTGGCTCCCGAGAAAATGATGTTGTAAAACTGATATGGACATTGTGTTTGTGTTGGAAAACGCAACACAACACTGATTAGTTTGCGATGACAAGCGCAAGACTTGCCTGAACTACGGCTAGTAGTTGTATTATGCTTAGTTTGCTTTCGGACTCTTCGCAAGGCTATCCATTTACATCTTTGTTTCCACAGAAACGAAAGGAAATATATTTTATTGGAAGAATGTTACTGAGCATTCAATGTTTTATTTTCCTTTTACTTTCTTTTTTGCTGTTGGTTTCTGAGAAAGAAAAGCTGCCTCAATGAAGAATGTCAGTTGTATTAGGCTCAGTGTTGGTTCCTAAGAAAATGAAGGAAACGGATTAGAAAGAAATCAGCTGCATTAGGTTTATAATAATGCAAAATACAAAGATCCAAAATTATATAGTTTTATTGGAAAGTTGATTTTGATATTTAGTCATCAAGTAAACTGAGGGGAATAATGTTTACAAAAATTTCAGCTACATATCAGGTGTTGCATATGTGTTATGCGCAAGGTCTGGTTACTAACACTGTAGGAAAAGAAAAGAAAACTGCTTCAACTTTTCCTTTTACTTTCATTAGTGGGGTCACTATTTGGTTGCCAAGAGAATGGATAAAGTAAAGAAAAAAAAAATCCAAGGGCCAGCTTAGTACCAGCAATGGGAACAACTTTTTGTTCCAGTCATACTATTTGGTTCCCAAGACCCCTTGTCTTTCCACAATAGATTAGCTGATTCTTTTGAATTCATGCTTAAACAACAATGGTTGGCTCACAACCATCCTCTTCTTTTAAGTTGATCTAAGGTCAAGTATTGAGTTGATATGCTATATGCTTGTATACTAATGAATCAGTTGATTGTTTTCATTTGCATTGCCAACCAGTATTGATTCTTCAGGATAGGTCATTTGAGGTTCCTGGGATTGAGTTGGTTCTTTTGAGATGTGTGATGAATGTGTTGATAATATCTTTTAGGGCTTCGTTGCCTTTAAAAAAAAAAAAATCTTTTAGGGCTTTGACAGTCATCTTAGAGATAGGGGTTCATTTGAATGTGGTTAACCTATCCTTGATCTGTTTTATTTGGAAGGAGAGAAATGCTAAGATTTTTGAAGACAAAGGGTGATTTGATTGGACTTTTGGGATTAGTTTACTGTTAACTTCAATTCTTCTCTTTGGACCTCCATAATTGCCTTTTATGGGCACTCCTTGTTGGCTACTACAAGGCATTAGTTGAGAAGATTGCAGCTGATTGTGGTGTAGTGTTTGAGAATTCCTCTAAATCCATTGGACAAGGGTTAGACAATGAGGCAGGGTTGTTACTGCTGTTGGAGGGTTTGTGGCAAGGTAAAGCCTTGAGTTGGGCCTTTCTTGCTTAATTGTGGAGAGAAATTCAATAATTGTTTTTGTTGGGTATGCAATAGAGGAGATATTTGTGGAAGTTTAATCAATCATTTTCCAATGTTTGAGAGTACCTTTATATTTTTTATCTTTTGGAAGAAATGGGGGTTGTTTTCTGTACTTAGCTGATCAAGTTGCAGACTTTTGGCCACTTTTTACTTCCTTGCTTGTGAATTGTGTTTTTCTACAATTGGACAATGTTTTTCCATCTTACTAAGCAGTTTGTATTTATCATTTCGATACAATAAATTTTTATTGTATGATTCATATCTAATTATTTTTTAGGTAAAATAACCAGGTACTGAATATTTATATGTTGAGTTGGTTATTGGGAAAATGTGGGAAATGAAAAGAACGCTACTATGCCTCTAACTGTAAAAGACAAAACTGAGTTCAATGTTGTTGTAACTGCAGGGTAGAAACAATGGGTAGGATAAGGCTAAAAGTTTTCAATTTCTCCATTTTCATCATATTTACCTTTAATGTTTTTGAGTGGTCCTCTAAACCAAATTTCGTGTTTTACTGATTTTGGTTCAGTTTCTTATGATTGCTGGAAAACTATTTGTGCAGGAAATAGCAATGCTTTATTTTGGTTCATATTAGTTTTTAGTGTTTCTAACATGTACCGTGTCATTTGATTGAATGGTTAGGTTGTATTTGAGCCTGTTTGTGCCTTTGATGACATTGCTGTTTGTTTCTATAAATTTGTCCCGAATTGTAAAATATTGTTTGCTAAATCATTTTTTTCCAATCATGTTCCTACAATTTATTTCAAGTCTTTTATGATAGTTCTCTTTTGTGGGTTTTGTCTATGCTTCTTATGTTGGAATTCTTTCGGGTGTTTTCTGATTTTGTTGGCTTGCTCATACTAAAGACTGGTTCATTTCATTTTGTTTCTGCATTTTTTCAAATTGATTTTTTGTCTTTGGTTGCATTAAGTAGGAGGGTGCTACATTTGAGTCTGCCCTTGATTGGTTATGCTTGAATTTGCCGGGCAATGAACTTCCTTTGAAGTTTTCAAGTGGAACTTCCCAGCATACAAATGAAGGTATTCTGAAAGTCACTCTGAGTTATTGGTCTTATACAGTAAAATTTCTCTCATTAAAATGCTCAGGAAGTAACTCTAGGTTCATGTGATCCTTGATATATTGACTTATGGACTCTGAGGACCATTTAATCACGATGCTGCAGGGGGTTCTATTGGAATTATATCAACTGCACGGGAGGATTGGACTCCATCTGTGCATTCTTCTGGTAACATTGAGGATGATGAAAAGCCTGTAATTTCCATTAGAATCAAGGGACAAAGGGACGATGATAGTCTAGATTCACGCCAACAATCTCAAGCAGATTGGATCCGGCAATATGTTGCCCAACAGGAAGAGGTACTTATGTGATATGGGATGTAAATCTTCTGCAATTCTTGTGTGACAAAAATATTTTTGGGGATTCTTTCTCTTTGATAAGATTTTTCTGTGTGTTTGTGTTGTGTGAAAGAGAGAACTTTTCTAGAAATTAGGGGAAGAGATGACAAATTTCTTTTTTTTTTTTTGGGAAGAATTTCCACAAACTCCTTTTGCCTAGTTCCTATTGTGAAGGACTATATTAAACAGCTCTGGCATGCTTTCTATTAACCTCCATATTTGCAGTGTCTAAGTATCAGTTTGTTATCTAAAATTTTTGGGAGACAAATGACAGACTGGAAAATGGTGAAAAACTCTCCTTTACTTGGTTCATTGCAAGCATAAATTTAAGGGTGTACTTAATGCTAGAGTTGCATGGACTTTAGGCTGATCCCCACCTTAAAAAAGTGACCATTTTCTACAACTTTAGATAGTATTAAAATTTTACCATAGAAAATTAGAATGTGGGAGAACAAACTATCAAGATACTCTTGCATAAGTTAGAAGTTGTTTACCTTGAGTCTTCCTTTGCAAGGTAACTTCCCTTACAGAGGGTGGCTGTAGAGGTTCAGATTTCTAGGATCTGCTGGTGTTGCAAACATATGGATTGGAAGAAAACTTACTTATTCTTGGAGCTGGGGCTGTCTTGATTCGTCTCTATTTGCATTGTCTCCTGACCTATTATTTTTTAGTCTTGAAATTACTAATGGGTAGTGCCTAATTTAAGAATAAGAAAACCCATAGGAAATTCTGGTGGTTTTGGTTTGGGTAGGACTGAAGAGACCACTTAACTAGTTAACAACAGGTTTGTAGACCTAAATTCCAAGAGGAATGAGTGGGGGTGGGGAATTTCCTCGGAAGAATAACTAAATATGGCATTTAATAATTAAGAGTATTTGTGTTTTGCATAATGGGATGTTGGCATTTTGCGAGAACATCACTAGTTTGGCCTTTAAAGCTATTGCCCATGGCTATCGTAAATTTGATTGGCTGTTGGTGATGGATCATTTTTCTAAGTTTGGAATTTAATTGTGATTATTTTCCAATGCTTCTGTTGCCTATATCCTCACTTTTGCTTCCTTTTGAGAATGAGGGCTTTTTCCAGTGCTACATCTTTTTTTTTTTTTTATCAGAAACAAAAGAAACTATCTGTTAATCAGAAAATGGAAGTACAAAGGAAGGAAGAGATTTCATTCCGACAAGATGTGCTTATAGAATCAATGTTAAAGCGGAGAATCACCAACTTCTACCCAGTTTAGATGTAAAACTTGTGAAGAGAGAAGAAAGGAATCCTTTTCTTTCTTATTGAATGAATGAAATCCAACATAGTATCTACCTATTTATATAGGTTAGGAAGACACACAAAAGGAAAAATAAATAAAGTATAAATAAAAGGAAAATAATGTACAAGAAAGGTAGAATAACCGTAGTATTCTAAGAATATCCTACGATTCAACGCCCCTGTTCGGAGCATATAAAGCTTATACGCACTGCTTCGTTACCAATGAACCGAATCTCGACCTCGTGAGACTTAATGAAATGTCATAATGGCCACTTGAGTTGACGAAACTAGTAGTCATGCATCCTGAGACAATCTTCTCTTGAATGAAGTGACAGTCCACTTCAATATGTTTGGTCCTCTTATGAAAGACTTGGTTGGAAGCATTGTGTAGAGCCGCTTGGTTATCACACACAAGCATCATTTGGCCATCCTTCCCAAATCTTAAGTTGTTTGAGCCATATAAGTTCACAAGTCGTCAAAGCCATAGCTCGATACTCAACTTCAGTACTAGACTTGGTCACTACATCATGTTTCTTACTTTTCTAGGATATTAAATATTTTTTTGATCGGTAAATAGCAGTATATAGATGAAAAACGAGCACAAGGCTCCCAAAGAGTACACAAGAGGAGTACAAAAAAAAGGAAAAACAAACTCACTCTCACCTATACCCCATCCAAGTCAAAAACCCCAACTAAGAATTTGAGTTATCAACACTATACAACTTAGCCCACGACCACAATGTAAACAAAAAGACAAATTTCATCCTGTGGGCAGAGGGGGCCTCATTCTCAAAAGCCACCCTATTCCTTTCCTTCCATAGCGTCCAGAATATACAAAGAGGGGCCGCCAACCAAACTCTCTTCCGTTTTTTGCAGACACTAGCGCTTTTCCAAGCAAGGAGAAGTTGACGAATCGTTAGGGGGAACACCCGGTTAGAATCAGTAATGGCCAAAAAAAGATCCCACAACATCTTGGCTCTCGAACAATGGATAAGCAAATGGTCTATTGTTTCCTCATTCTCTTCACATAAAAAACACTTGTTTACTAGGGGGATCCCCTCCTTAGTCGGTCAAGAGTAAGCACTCGCTCCATGAGAAGCTCCCAAGCAAAAACCCAGTTTAGGGGGAACGATTGGGTTCCATATGGAACAATAAGGGAAATCTATAGGGAGAGAATGCATCAGCTTATGGTACATGTGTCTAACCCAAAACCACGTTTTCTAGTCTCCTTTAATAACAAATGATCATCTCAAAAGGCCTAATTTTCTTGCCAGGAAGGAACCTTTCCAATCTCTTCCACCTCCTCCCAATCATTAAAAGGTCTTAGGAAGACCGGGGACCAACCCCATCCTCCCTAAGGAATCCCAAACATCCGCTACTCCCAAGATCTCGCTGAACCGCCAAATCAACAGTGGGGAAGGCATCGTGACAACACAACCATCGCACCAAGGGTCCTTCCAAAACCCAAATCCTACCATTTCCTAAGCGAGGAAGTAAGAGCCAGAAAATGTGAGCCATTCTTTTCACGCTTTTCTGTGATATTAAACGCTTCTAATAAATATACAATATCCTGAAGTAGAGCGTTTGTCTGCAAGCGAGCCTGCCAAATCTGCATCACAATATCCAACAATTCGTGTGTGTGACCTCTGTTTTCATATAACACCCTTTGGCCCTGTGTTCCTTTAATATAGCGGAGAATATGGGTCACAACATCCCAATGACTATCACATGCTGATCGGCAGAATCGACTAACTACACTCACAAAGAAAAAAATGTCCTGGGTCGAAAGGATGGTGAGGTAGTTTACTTCTTCCCACTAGTCGCTTATCTCCTCGATCTCGTAGGAAGCTTCCCCTCGTCTGTGTACAAGGTTGACATTGAGATCCATAGGAGTGTCTACAGGTTTACAGTCTAGTATAACGGTTTCCTCCAATATATCCAAGACATACTTCCTCTGAGACATGACCACACCTGAATTAGACTGAGCTATCTTAATCCCCAGAAAGTACTTGAGTTTTCCCAAAGCCTTGCTTCGAAGTTTACAAAAGAGATGCCGTTTAGCCTCCGACACCGTCATGATCACTGCCTGTTTTAACAATATTGTCCACATAAACAATTAGATAGATGCACAGTCTTGATGATGTATGATGATAGAAGACAGAGTGGTCTGATGTGCTTCGAGTCATACCGAACTCCCGTACTACGTAGCCAGCTACGACCAAGCTCGGTGAGACGCTTTAGCCATATAAGGAATGACGTAAACAGATACTAAATCGACTCCCTAAGCAACAAATCTGGAAGTGTTGTTCCATATATACCTCCTCAGTGAGATCGCCATGGAGAAAGACATTCTTGATGTCCAACTGATACAAGGGCCAAGAGCTCATAGCAGGCCATAGATAAGAGAAGACGAACGGAAGCCATCTTGGCAATAGGAGAGAAAGTGTCATAGTAATCGGACCCATATATCTGAGTATACCCCTTGGCAACCAAACCACCTATAAGATCGACACCACCATCCCACTTCAATTCCATTAGTATGCAAACCCAACGGCAACCAACAGGGACTTGCCGCTGGTGTAAGGGACTAGGGTCCCATGTGCCGTGAGAATGTAAGTCGCGATTTCTTCAACCATTGCGCCTAAGCCCGATGAGAGAGGGCCTCATGGACAAGCAGGGAGGAAGAGAAACATAAGACAAGTGGAAATAAAATATGGTGAAGATAAACAATGATAAGATAGGGACCGCGAGAGAAACTAGCACCTTTCCACTACATGAGGATCGCTGGGAGACTCAGAAGACCGGCCGACTGGAGGAGGGTGCCATAGGAGATGAGTCATCGGGAGATTTGGTGTTGGTACACAGACGACGAGTACTCCTTTATGTGGACGGGGTGCAGATGGCCCAGGGACTCAGATGATAAGGACGGAATGGGAAAGATGAGAGGTAGAGATAAGATCTCGGGATTGGAAGGCGGTGGGGTAGAGAAAAGAGAAGAATGTTAAAAAAAGGTGACATCAGCAGAAACAAAGTATCGATGTGTATCGGGAGAATAGCCTTGTGATGCACAACGTTGAAAGGCGGAAAATAACGAGGAAGATGCGCCGATTTGCCTTAAGCGAGAAAGTTTATCTTGGCCAGGAGTAAGGATGTGGACAAAACAAGTGCATCCAAAAACACGCGGAGGGAGACAAAACATGGGTTGATTAGGAAAGAGAAGAGAATGAGGAACTTGATCACCTAGGTCAGAAGAGGGCATATTGAGCAAATAGTAGGCGGTTAAGATAGTGTCCCCCCAAAAACGTTGAGGAACTGTATGGTGGAGGAGAAGAGTGCGAGCTGTCTCAACTAAGTGACGATTCTTGCGCTCGATCACCCGTTTGTTGTGGAACAAGCCGCAGAAGATGATGAAAAATCCGGCAGGAGGATAAAAAGTCAGAAAAATGGGTAGAAAGGTATTCCAAGGCATTATCACTGCGTAAGATGCGAATAAAAGTATGAAATTGATTGCGAATCTTAGCAAAGAATTTTTGGAACACAGAAAATAACTCAATTTGACTTTTCATTAAAAATAGCTAGGTACAATGGGAAAAATCATCAATAAATGTAACAAAATGCCAGAAACCTAAAGTAGACGCAGGTCGGGACGGACCCCAAACATCAGTGTGGACGAGCTTAAAAGGAGACTTGGTCCGGGACTCTAAGCGCTTGGGGAAAAGTATAGCTGACACGACTCACACTCTAGTGAAGATAAGCTAGAAAAGCGAGAGACCATCTTCCGGAGCTTGGAAATGTTCGGATGGCCAGAGGCAATGATGGGCGGAAAAGTCATGCATTGGAAGTGCGAGGCAGTGGAAGATGGGGTCGAATTGAGATGATAAAGGCCTTGAGACTCATGTCCTATGCAATCGTCCTCCTCGTACTCTCGGTCACACAAATTTGTGAAGAGTGAAAAGATGTCGAACAATTAAGGTCATGTATTAATTTGCTGACAGATATAATATTAAATGGAGAATTAGGAACATAGAGAACAGAAGTAGGAGGTAAAGATGGGAGGGGACATGCGGACCTGATGCCTTTGGCCATGGTTTGAGTACCATTAACCAAAGTAATCATAGGTAAGGGTGAAGTGATAGTAAGGGAAGAGAAGAGATCCTTATTACCAGACATATGATCAGATGCATTGGAATCAAGAATCATGGACGAGAGAGTGGCTGCAGATAGGTAGAGCATTACCGGTCGCTGACGAAATGATGGGGCGATTTGGCGGCGTAGGTAAGGCGAAGAAACTCCTCCACATTCACGGGCGTAAAGTCACTCCACGAGATGGAGATGGAAGGCGGTCCTCGGACAATTGAGTGAGGCTGGGTGGCAGGCATGAACAGTGCGCAATGCGAGGCGGATGACCATGTAACTAATAACATCTGTCTCGAATGTGAGCCGATCCCGATAGTAGGTCTGATAAATTCGCACGAATGCTCAGGGAATCATCGCGAGGTGAGATGGAGCAAGCATTACTGAAGTCTCATTGGAAACCTTAGAGGGCTGAGGCTGAGTCACAGTGGATGAATGGCGCAGTAACCGAGCAAAAATGCCAGCAAAAGTGGGGATAGTAGAGCCAGTGAGGATCTGTTCCCGAATGTTGTCAAACTTTGTGCCAAGTTTAATAAGAGTAAGGATCATAAAGATTTGATCCATGTTGGACAAGTAGGTCTCGATATCAGTGACCTTGGGCAAGATAGATAAGAGCTCATTTTCAATGCAGACATTCGCCCAACAAAGGAAGATAATTCCATACCAAGCTACTCCAGACTATCAACGGAAGAGATGACACGATAGAGGCGTTGAACATCATTGATATATAAATTCTTAGCTTGGGTCCAAAGAGGCTGACATGTCTGATAGTCCCCAAGGTTGTTGAGTGTTTTGGGCTCGATGGACTGCTGGAGAATATTACAGAGTAAAGCATCATGTTTCCGCCACTGAGGGCGTTTATCTGCATCAACGCTAGACTCCGTAGAGGTCAGATGGTCTTCAACATCATTTCTAGTAAACCATAATGTAACAAAATTTGCCCAAGACTGATAGTAATCACTTCCCTTGAGTCGATTGACAGTTATCATGGGAGTTCTAGCCGGAAATGAAGAAAAGATCGAAACTTTTCCAGCCATAGTGGGAAAAATCAATAAAATCAGCCAGAAAACAAGAATACCACCACTACTGAAGGGGAGAGAAGCCTATGGAAGATGTTGGGCTGCTGGAAAGAGCCGAAACAAATCAGAATAGTCCAGAGAAAACAACTACTGGAGAGAGAACTGGGCAAAACACGAAGTTGGAGGCGTCAGATGAAAGATACAGGGAGCTACGAAGCTCTATCGACAGGAGATGAGCCAAGTGGTGAAGTCCGGTGGCGGAGGGTGATCAGTAGCCATGGCGTAGCGTGAGGAGCGGTGCTGGGGAAGACATGCGTGACGGCGGCGGGAGATTGGTTCGCGGGTTCTTGCCGATTGGGTGGGTCGTCTGCAGATGAGTCGAGATGGTGGTGATATCTCGCCCGGCTAAGTCGTCATGAAGTCGCCAAGTGCTGCCGTGGTGATGAGGTTTGGCCCGAAGAATCCGATACTTTGCAGATGAAGGTGGAAACTAGGAAGAGATCATACTATTAGATGAGTTGTCAGAATTGAAGACACGAACAACCCCTAAGCCGAACCTTCCATGGCTTTAATACAATGTGAAGAGAGAAAAAAGGAATCCTTTTCTTTCTTATTGAATGAATAAAATATAGCATAGGTTCTACCTATTTATATAGGTTAGGAAGACACACAAAAGGAAAAATAAATAAAGTACAAATAAAAGGAAAATAATGTACAAAAAAAGTAGGGAATAAATCAGAGGATATTCTAAGAATATCCTATGATTCTCAACAAAACTAAAAGAGAAACTCCTCTAAAACGTCGGTACAAGAAGTTGAATAAAAGTAAAATAAATCTCACACCTCCCCTTTGAATCTCTCTTTATTCGCAATTTTTTTTCCAGTGCTGCATCTTATTTTTCATCAATGGTTCTCCTTGTTGGAACTTCAACCTTCAGAGGAGTCTTATGAATCAAGAAATATTGGACCCATTGTTGCTTTATTGGCTTTGTAGAACATCTATTATTCTCTTTTTCTGGCTCTTTCTCTTACTTTTTATCCTTTAAAAGATGTGTGGAAGATTGGTTCATATTCACTGTTGGAAAAAAATGGAAGTATTATCCATATTGAGAATATTTTATTCTTTGAATTCAAAATTTAATTATTTCTTGTAAATAGGTTATTCCCTTGAATGGATTTAGACTATTATATCAATAAGTTTGATTGTGGATCCTATGTAGGCAGTTAGAATTAGAAATTCATTCTAATTCATCTTTATGTTCATAGTATCAAAGCTGTCCTAAACCCTAGAATGAACTTTTGAGTATTATGAGTTTTTCTTATTTCCATTCTTTTGCGATCTCTCTGTTTGTGCTTTTATATCTTGATAGTGAAATTTTCTATTAACTACAAATATGATAAAAAAGTATTAAGATATTCATATCAATAATTAGCACCTTTGTTATGCATCTTAAAAAGTTAACATGGTTTCAAGTGTTGATTCGGTATGTCTAGCTAGGGTTTGTATGTCCATGAAACAAACATTCTCTTTTTGAATATTTCAGTATTGTTGTGTGATGAAATTTACATATGTCCTCATTTATTGACTTGCTTTTCATGCTTCTTTCATGCATTAGCTTGATAATTTTTTGGTTTGATTAGCATTTTGCGGAAGTGCATTTTACTTGTCAAATGAGTTACTGACACTTGCTTGACTAGGCTTCTTCAAATGCTTTTCCTTGAAAACTATTATGGGAAATGGTTGGTTCCATGCCAGATTTTCATTGTTCTGTATCATTTTCAGGATGAATCTGACACTTGGGAAGATGATGACTATTCCACCAAGAAGGTACTTTTAAATCCTTTATTAGTGTCTAAGAGTTCTCACTGTAGCAGAGAAATGAGCATCGGTGTTCACTGCTGGTGGATTGCCATATGTATGTTTCCCATGAAAGAAATGTTAATCAATGTGGTGTCTTTAGACCTTTCATTTGCAGAACCTTCATGGTTCTCTTGCTCTCTGACGTAAAGTAGCAAGGCAGGTATTAGCATGGTAATTCGTGGAGCCATGGTTGTTAACTTTGTCAGTATGAGGAGCTGATATTATTGATTACAGATTGATAGTGATATGCTACTCGGGTGATGAATCTTGTGCTTTTGCTATTATTCAAAAAAATTTGTGTGGTTATCACTTATTAGATATTGTAGGATGCTCCAGTCGACTTCTCCTGGAACGTATGCTTTCAAAGTCCCATATAATGAAAGATATGCTTGCTCTACATTATACTTGGGATGCATACTTTTCCTCTCCTTTTTTTGGAGTAGCTTGTGTTTGAATAAGCATTCCTCTTTTGTGAACAATATCTATTTTTTTCAGGATGATTTCCATCCAGATTTTCTTTGGTTTCATAACTAAAGTGATAAAGATCATGCCCAAACTGGCATAATTCTGATGAAATCCTGTTGCTCTCTGTATTAATAGGTTGCTGAACCAAGGTCTTATGAAACAATTGCCAAAGAATACCATGCTGCACGGTTGGAAGCTTTAAGTGCTAAAGAGAAAGGGGACAAGAAAGGCCAGGAACAGGCAGGCCATATTATTCGCAAACTCAAGCAAGAGTTGTCTGCTCTAGGTTGGGCTGCATTTATTTAGTGCCTTATATGAAATTTCAGTTATTGGATGGATTCTCATCTGCTATGTGAACTTACTGAGCAGGACTATCAGATGATAGCTTGGAATCAGGATTCAGGTATGAGCATGCATCTGGTTTTGCATCTGAAGACATGTCTTATAATTCTATGCCTGAGCAACACCCTGAGGCAGTAACATTATGTGAAGTAGAAGGTGGCTCTGTTATGCATCCAAGTGAATCAACATTTGATGGAAGTCAAACTGAGTGCTTCAGCTCCAACGAGCTTTCAATGAAATCTGTTTCCTCAAGTGTTCCTGTAGAAGAAAGGATTGCTGCACAAGAGGAGTCAGATGATGTAGAGCTTAGTGGTTTCTTTGAAGATGCTCCATCTGGCGAAGTCTTGCCTTCTGAAGTACTGAAACTACAAAATAAAGAAAAGATGAAAGAGTTATCTAGTGGGAAGAATTTGGAGAAATTAGAGGGTATCTGGAAGAAGGTAATCTGTGCAATGCGATGAGTTTGTAAGGCTAATACTTTATTGTGCTGGAGGAGAATGAACAATAAGTAATCTGATGCATGTCTAAATACATAGTGACATCTGCAACAAAATGAATTTGGATGCTTATATTATCCAATGAATAATTCAATTTGATTCATTTGATCCCCTTCTTCTCATATTTTTTGTTCACAATGTATTATCTATCCGCCTCATATTAATTTTTTGGTTGAAAAAAAAACTATAATTCTTCTTATGACACATACAGTCATGTGCATTCACTTTTGGTGCTTATATTGTTTTATTTTCCCCGTATGGCAATTGTTGTCTAATCATTCTGTCTCTCTGATGTATGGCAGGGTGACCCTCCAAAAATTCCTAAGGCTGTTCTTCATCAACTATGTCAGAGGTCAGGCTGGGAAGCACCAAAATTCAACAAAGTGCTTGGAAAAGAAAATAGTTTCTGTTATGCTGTCAGTGTACTGCGTAAAAGTACTGGGAGGGGCAAGAGCCGAAAAGCTGGAGGGTTGACTACCCTTGAGCTTCCTGACCAGCTTGAAGCTTTTGGATCTGCTGAGGTACTTAACCCAGTGTCAACTCAATATACACATTCTTTCCCTGCATTTGAGGACCATTTTTCCCTGTATAAATATATTCAGCAGATTATGTTGCTGTCAGTTCAACATCATAGTGGTTTTGACATTTTATGTTGAAGCATTGTGTGGATTCATGATGGTATTTCTTGTAATGATGTCTTTAGCTAGATATTTTTGATATTTTTTAAGAAAACTAAAACTTTTGTTAAAGATCATGATATGCATGATGGACTATCCTGCAAGCTTAATCTTTTAAGAGAGTTGGTTGTTCAACATGATATTGGAATCTCATTTGACATGTGTTTGAGCATCATGACATATTTATTTCTCCAATTAATTGAGCCTACATGTAAGCCCTAAAAAAGCTCTGGGCTTTCCCAGGCTTCTTTTTTGATGAATATATTTTGTCTTTTACTCATCAAAAAAAAAAAAAAAAAAAATGTAAGCCCCAAAAAAACTTGATTATGTCGTAGTTGTGAAAGGTGTGAGGCAACATGAAGCACTCTAGTGTGTGCCTCGCCTGAAGTCAAGCACAACTCATTCACAAAGGTGAGGGCATAAGTGCCAAAGATGTGTGCCTCAAGCCAAGCACCTCAAGTTGTTAAGGTTAAAAATTTCACTATTAAGCTATTCTTAGCCATTCAGCCCATTCCTCTTCTTTTTCTTGGAATCTTAATTTTTGTGTCAACTTTATGGATTTGGAGATTGAGGAGCTTAAAAGATTCCTTTCATCCCTTACTCATGCATTTGTCTCCATTTTCCTTTAGATGTGAGAGTATGTTTGTTGACCTCTTTAGGATTACTCTTAGTTAAATGCCTAGTCATGGTTTTGTCCAACATGTCATGTATAGTTCCTTTCTCCTTAGCTACGGAAATCTAAAATCTCATCTAAGGTCAAATCCTTTCCTTGGTTAGTGTCATGCAAGAAGGAATACTAACAATATGCTACAATTGAGCAGATTTTTAATCTTGTTGTCTTGACTGGTGCATTTTATGTAAAGGGAGTGGAAACTAGATTGACCATCTCTTTTTTGCATTGTCTGATGACATTCTGGCTTTGCCACTACCTATTGG
Organism: Tetrastigma voinierianum; assembly: GCA_016808115.1. Lineage (NCBI taxonomy): Eukaryota > Viridiplantae > Streptophyta > Magnoliopsida > Vitales > Vitaceae > Tetrastigma > Tetrastigma voinierianum. The sequence goes on from JAEQBH010003647.1 coordinate 513,980, forward strand.
AATAATTCAGGATTTATTGGTTTCTACTTAGGAGTATATGTGATATGATGATCATTTTATCGGGAGCTCCTTAAGAGAAAAACCCTTTGGCAAATTGCTTGTCTCACATTGCTTTGGATTGTGTGGCAAAAAGAGAAATGCTAGAACTTTTTAGGGTAATTGGAGGATGACAGAAAAGTTGTAGAGTTTCTTCTCTTCTATTCCTCTTTGTGGGCTCATGTACTGTGCCTTTCAATGACATTCCTCTTAGTGTTACTCAGATCAATTGGCATTCATTGCGTAGATAAAAAAGGTTTAGACATTGTTTAGAGGAGCTTAGTTAGGACTTGAGGAGATGGTATCTTTGTATATAGTGGTGTAATTTGAACCTTTTTTTTTTTTTGTATAGACTCCTTGAATAGTGGAGGAGTTTGACCTTTCCTTGGTTAGTAACATACAAGAAGGTAAAACAAACAACATTTTACAATTGGGAAGATCTTCAATCCCTTAGTCTTGATTAGTGCATTTTATAAAGGGGAGTGAAGAGTCAATTGCCCATCTCTTTTTGCATTGTTTGGTAACTTTGAGGTTTTGGCAATATCTATTTAGATGATTCAAGATTGATTAGTTCCTACCCAAGATTATGCATGCTATGGTGAAAATTTGTATAGAGGTTTGGGATATCGATTAGTGGAAAACCCTTTGGCAAATTGCTTATCTGACATTGCTTTGGATTATGTGGCAAGAGATAAATGCAGGAAATTTTATTTTTAGGATAAGTGGAGGATGTCAGGGCAGTTGTAATATTTACTTCTCTTTCTAAGCCTCATGCAACAAGGCTTTTAAAGACATACCTCTCAATGTTATTGAACTCAATTGGCATTCAGTGTGTAGATTAAAAGATTTTGGACACAGTTTTTATTTTTTTGATAACCGTGGGTGTCCCGGCCGGCTGCATCACCTCGACTAATCCTGAGGCCACGAAGTTAACGGCTTGGTGAATTCTGAGCAGTTTCTAAGGGACTCGGATTGGTGATCATTGAAGCAAACCCCGAGGCGGGACCAAGCGGAGCTACCCCTCCCGGGGTTAAATGCTTTAGACGAGTTGAGAGGAGCTTGGATTCGGACTTAAAATTTATCTTTATATTGTGTTATAGTCTAAACCTTTTTGTTACAAATTCCTCGAATAGTGGCGGAGTTCAAGCATTATCTTGATCCAGTTTTATAATTGTAGGGAGGACTCCTCATGCTTTTTTACATTCTTTTTAACTTAATAAATACATCATTTGTTTCTGCCAACAAAAAAAAAAAAAGAAAACAAAGCTCATGAGTGTCATTTGGATTAAAATATTCTGGTTGCAGGATGCTCAGAATGCGGTTGCAGCATATGCTCTTTATCAGCTGTTTCTTGATCTTCCTATTCACTTGGCAATTACTGAGCCGTATGCTTCATTTGTTATACGATGGAGGGAAGGTGAACCTTCTTTGGAGGCATTAGATTCTTTATTTATTTCATGTTTAAGCCTTTTTCTTATTATTTACATCACTTTTACATTAATTTTAGTGTCAGTCTGTGAGTGATGTTATTAGGTTTTTTTTTTTTTTAAATACTTCTTATAATGCTTTAAATTTTATAGGTGAATCATCAATCAGAATAGAAGAAAGTGAGGAAGACCGAAGGGCTGGTTTTGTAAATTCATTATTAGATGCTGGCGATTTTGGATCCACTGCAATGGCTGATGTTACAGATAATTCTCTTCCAAAAGAGTTCCAAAAGCCCCAAACGGAAGAAAATAGAAATCTAAATGCTGCTGGTCCAGATCTGAAGCCTGGAAGTATGTTCATGGGCTTTGCACATATCTTATATTGTTAGAATCATGTTTCCATTTAATGATCAGAATAACAGCCAAACATGTAAAATAACATAAAGATACCAGTCATCGTCTCAGAAGAAGTTTTGATATGAAATATGCTTTTACTCTTCCCTCTGGGCTACAATATCCAGAGTTTCATGGGTTCCTTCTTGGCATTTGACGTCTTTCTGTTTTTGCCTTCACATGAGACCAGATGTCAATTATGAGTGGAAGCCACCTTGCTTTGTTTACCTTTAATGTTCATAGATGCACTTAACCTTGATGAGATGGGTTCAGAGATTTGAGGTGAAACTTTTAGTCATTTACTTCTTTCTGACCAGGCTTCCAGTTTCCTGGTTACCCAGACCAATCGATTTAGGAGGCAAATTTCCTAGTGGGTGGACTGCCACTTGGATTTTATCCAGTGTCACTTACAACTCCTACCTTGCCTGCACCTGTTGGCTTGGAATTTTTATGGAGCATTTTTCTTTTTATGTAGATATAGAAATGTTGATGGCATTGGGTGCAATCTCTTGACCTTGGACTTGTCACCTCTCACCCTTTCTCTTTGCTTGCAGTAAACTTGTCTACAAAATATTGTAATCCTTTTATTTCCTGTTAGATTTGTTTTTCTAACTTTTTCACTGTTATTTTGCAGGAGTTAGTAATTTTAAAGAAGCAGAGAGTTCTCATCTGAAACAGGAACACGAGAATAAAATGAAAATTGGAAAATATAAGGTTAGTATCTTCTTGTTTTTATTCTGTTGAGAAAATACCTCAGTGGTGGGAATTTGGGTAGTACGTCACTAGAATAAAGGTTCGTGAATCTCATAAATTGGCCTTTTGTTGAATTTACGTACCTAGTATGGATTTTTTTGGAGGGGATGGGGTTGAGGTAAAGAAGCTGAACTTCAGTATAATTGCATCAGAGAAATCTGGCGAGGTTCTATGCTCATCCTGCTGTGGGCTGGTGGACACCAGCCGATAATTCCCTTGGTTCATTATGTTGGATCCTCAAATTTGCAAAAAGCTAGATAGATTGGTTGATTTTTTGACTTGCCTGGAATGTAGTTGAGGGTTGGTGGGTATAGTCTTTTGTGGGTTGGTGGGTTTTTGTTTTGCCTATCTTTTTTCTCTTCCTTTGTCCCTTGGTGGGACCCTTTTGTATACCACTGTATACCTGTAGGCTAAGAAGCACGGACACGGATACAAACACGGAGTTACGACACGGCGGGACACGGGAGACAGTGTTTAAATGGGATACGGATAAGAGGACAGCATAATCAGATAAAATAAAAATAATTGTCATACAAATATTGTCCTTAAAAAGCAATTGGATCAATAAACAAGTGCTCAGGCTTATTGTTTACAAATATTCAAACGAACTAGTATGCGAAACTAAAGACTAGCATTTCCCATAGAATCAAATAAAATGGCTGATTTAGGTTACATCCAAAGAAGAAAGGTCCGCAATCTCAAGAATTCAACATTCTCTCTCTCCATTAGTCAAAACCATCTCCTCCAATGTCCCATTTGGTCCAGCCTTAAGTATGGTTGAGGATCTCCTTGAATGACGAAGATTGTTATGGAACCTCTTAGTCTCATCTCTTTGTGGTGTCCAAACTTGTTTTTCCTCTTCATGGAGTGAATGAATTATATGTACTCCTCATGGGTGAAAAAGATTTAGCGGCACAGGGATCGAGGCTTACCTGATCTAAACCACAAAGCCTTGTTAGGAAAATGGACACGGCGGTTGCCAAGCAATGGGAACTCCTTATGGAGAAAGACTATTAGAAGCAAATTTAGGGAATCATGAGAGGGTTGGTGCTCAGGGGGAAGTTAAGAAACGGCTTTGGGCAGAGTGCTGGAAGAAATTAGAAAAGGATGGATATGTTTCGACAATCACAAAATTTGTGGTTGGTGATGGGAATAGAATCGGTTTACGGAAGTGTTTGGGGGGGATGAGGCTTTGTGCATACGCTTCCCACGTTATTTAATTCAGCGTTCAGAAAGATGTTATGAATTAGGAGATTTGGATAGTTTGTTAGATGAAATTTAGGGCCTCGCTTCAGAAACCATTCAATGAATTGAAATGAGAATTGTTAATTTATGAAAATGATCCATCCACCTGGAAGAGTAGTCGCAAATAGGAAAGGCAAAGTTGGTCTTAAAAGGGAATGCATGGCGTCTGATGATGAAGCTCTTGTATGAGTTTGAATGCTTGGCCAGAGACAACACCTTTCCCTGCCTTATCAGTATGGAACACTATGGTCCCATTAAAGGTGGGTTTCTTTGCTTGGGAGGCGTCTTGGGGTAAAGTGTTGACTCTAGACCAACTCAAAAAGAGAGGAAGATCCTTTGCCAACAGATGCTACCTTTGTGAAGAAGAGGAGGAAACCATAAATCATCTGCTGGTTCATTGTTCGAAGGCCAGAATGCTATGGGACCTTATCTTGGCTATAGTGGGGTTTGGATGGGTCTTCCCTTTCTCAGTGCGACAAGTCCTCCTAGCTTGGCAAAAAAGAAAGGAACAAAAAGTGAACAAGAAGCCCCTTGAAAAAGTTTGGAGGGCTAGCACCTCTATACCTTTTAAACGGTGGGTGTCTGAGAGAAATAGAGTGGTCTTCGATAATGAGACGCCTGCATATATGAAGCCCAAGAATTCTTTCATTTGTAGTTTGTGGTCACAGACGACGTGTCTAGTGGGGATAGAGACCAGGGAGTATTTTAGATTTTTTAGCCTTTGGATGGGGTATAGGTAATTGTTTTTCGGGTTTGGGGTTTTCATGTTTTGGTCCTTCTCAGAGGCTGTCCACTTTTGTATACTCCACGGTAATATACGAAGAACTCTTTGTTTTGTAGATCAATACATGTTTCTTTATCCATCGAAAAAATATGTGCTCCGATTTCTTTCTGTGTGAGGATGAACAAAGGTTGTCCTAACTTAATTTCAATGCTATGATTAGGCTGTTGAGTGTGAGATTCCATGAACAACCCACCCATTAATAGAGACTCTATGCTGCATGGGTGATGGAATCGCTACTAGAAAAATCTTCCAGCACAATAGAAAAGTAGCATACTCCTCATTTTGCTCGCCTCTTCCAAACCATTTGAAAAATATCTTTCAAAACATTTTCCTTTCCTTTTACTTCCATATCTCGATGTGGTGGAACACGATCATAAGACTCTAGTAATCCATTGTTGACTATAATACCTACAAGTTGAGTTATGACATAATTTATAAAAAGTTAAACATTATAGAATATCATTTATATTTAAATTATGAAAGCCTACAATTTAAACTCTTAAGATTACCTTGGATTTAAGGAATGAGCTAAGGAATGTAAAGGTGTGTGGCTTTTAGTCCATCTTTCCACCAAGATTCCATTCACAATATCAAAAAACCTACAAGTATAATTACAAAGCGTTCATATAAGTTCAAATATAATTAAAACTTTCAATTAAAACTCAAATGTTTAACCTAATAAATCTTAATTATACCTTGAATTTTCTATGAAACTTTTATGTTCTTTCTTATAGATATGGCTTCCTTCCTTTTCGATCATCGAATCCACCATTCACCATGTGTGCCAAAATATTGTGTAGGCGAGTTTGTCGGTGTCGGCTAATCGAAGCATCTCATACATGGGAGGCTGTAAAGCTAAGGGATATAATCCACATCCATCAAAGTCTTCATTTTAGGATTTTATCCTTTGCTTCTTTAGCTTTCACACAACATGTCTTCTTTGCCCACATCTCCCATTCTTCACTTATCACTAATTGCTCAAGCCTCTTTTTATTGTCTTAAATCGTTTAAGCATAACAATAGTTGAAGCAAAACGTGTATTACTTGAAAGTAACTTCAACTTGCAATGATTATTAAACATTGACAATCTCATTGCATGATTCATAATGAAATTATTGATGAAAGAGGCATCACTTGAAACCCAAGAGATCCAACCACATTGTTCCATCACATCATCATATCTTGGTGTGTTGATGGTGCACATATGTTCTTCAAAGCAAGATTGAGAGTGTGAATCACCCTGAGGATCCAAAAGATGTCACGAAACTTTGGCACCCGCCATGTGTCGTCTTTGCTTTGTAGTTGTAGCATTATCGGTTATAACTTGAACCACTTTTTGAGGACCAATCTCTTGTCTAGTGTTAATCAACAAATCAACTATAAAATGCTTGTCACTTGATCTCCACTTAGATTGTTACTTTAAAAACATTGTCCCACTTTCTGAAACCGCTATGATGTTAATAAGTGGTCTTCTTTAAGCATCTGACCATCCATCACTGCAAATGCTCACTTCTTTCTCATTCCAAGTCTTCTTGATTAGTTCCAATAGATTCTCAATATTACTCTTCTCTTTGCATATGTGTAGTTCTTAATGCATTTATAGCACAGTGGGACATAACACGGAAGTTGACTTGCACTTTCAATACTACGAGCATAATAAGGATTTCTAGCAAAAGTGAAAAATGACCCCTCGATTAGTAAAACATCCTAAGCTATCTCAGCATGCGACTATTTCACGTGCACCCACTTATTGAATGCCTTCTGGTGATCGATAGACCCTTTCTTTTGGATCAATAGCACTAACACTCAGAGAGAAATTCTCAAAATTAGACGTTCAACGATGTGGGTAAAGGAACTTGCTTAAGATTAAGTGTTTCACCCTTTGTTCGACTTCCTCCGCACCCGCCCGCCTTCGACTAAATTTTCATTCGTTACTTTGAAATTACAGGAATCACGGCCAGGCCCCTTTAATTTTCAACGGAGTGAGCCTTGACTTTATAATGACCCTTTATATATTTGTTTTGCAAAAAATTGCATTGAAAAACAACATTTCCTCCCTTTATCAATTTTGCTTCTCTCGTGACGTACCTCTGTGGGCATTTGTCATCTTGATTATTACATTGATCACTTGAAACAAATTACTACTCATTGTATAATTAAATGTAAAAAATAATAATCGTACGTTAAATTAATCTAAATTATTTCAAAGCCCGACCAATCTAATTTTTTAATTACATCCATAAACCCTAATTGAATTAGGCTAATTCCATAAAATTTTATAACGTTTGCATTCATTGAGATTCGAATGAAATTAAAAACAATCTAATTTAATTGTTCTCACTTCTCCTTAATAAACTATAAAACGATAAACATAAAAAACAATTAGGCAAATAGACCTCTAATTTAGTTTTTTTTTAAGAGTTAACAATTGTACTATCAAATGGATGAATTTTTATGTCATTATTTGTATTTACGAAAATTTTGAACTTACAAAGAGAAATTATGCGATTGTTATTCTCTCACAAATTTAATTATTTATCAAATAGTTTATCTTTGTAATTCAGCATACACATCGGGGACATTACTGACACCGTCTCGATGTTTGGAATAATCAGCGATTTGACTCACCGGCCCACCTGAGTTGGAACTACACACTGGCACCCACTTGTTCCCATCTTCCCCCTCCCCCGCCTGCTGGAACCGTGACTCCCCCGCTTCCCACTTTTCTGGCTAGGTTGGAATCGGAACAATAGGCCACTTTACGCCCCTGCGACATCAATCTCAGAGTGGATTTCCACCTCCTGCCTAAGCCCTAAGGTAGAGTCGCATCCCCTCTCTTGTATTCACTACTTCCTCCTTTTTTTTTTTCTTTATTCTTCCTTCTTCTTCGTGTGAGACAGTGAGACACTGAGACTTTTTTTGTGTTTTCAGAAAAAAAAAAAATCAATCTTTTGTTGGTGAAAGAAAAAAAAAACCCTAGAAATTGATTCACTGATTGATCATTGCACGAAAAAAGAAGAAAAAGAAGCTGACATACCTTTTCCCGGTGTGGTTCGTGTTGATCTCTGGCGTCGGGACTAAATCTCCACTTCTCGATCGACCCAATCCGGTTTTCTTCACGTGTAGTTTTGTGTTTGAGAAAAATTGTGTCTTTGAGGAAGAAGAGCAAAAGTTGGGTTTTTTAAGCCCAAAGGAAAAAATGGTCCGAGCCGTGTACAAGCCGTATCCGAAGTCTTTGACCTATTATATAGTCAACGATACGCCACGTGGCGTATCGAACACATATCCGACGCGTGTCCGATGTGTCCGCGTGTCCACGTGTCTGACACACGGACACTCCACAAGGTTGCCGTATCTGTGCTTCAGAGCCTGTAGGCCCCTTTGGGTGCTCTTTTGATGAATATATATGCTTTTACTCATCAAAAAAAAAAAAAAAAAAAAAATCATGCAAAAATTTCAGCCCATTAAAGCTAAAGTGGAAGTTTGGAACAAATTGATGGTGTGTGATCTAAGGGAGGAAATGAAAATTCTCATGAATATTGGCTTTTCTATTCTCTTGAAGGGTTAGGGTGGTGTTTCACAAATCATGCAGCTCCATCTCCTTCAAAGTTTAATGTTATTGATGCATCTTAACTTCAAAAAATAATGGGAAAAAACTTGCTCCCCCATATTTAGTTATTTTCTTAATCTCAAAGGACCTTTTCTAAATCACACAACACTCTGTCATCTTCTTCTTCTTCCTCAAACCTTTAAAACCTTTGTTAGAATGAGGAATGTTATTGAGTCCAGTCAGAATTCTTCTTTGTTGGACAAAAATATCATAGCTACTATCAAACTTATGTTAAACTTGATTTTGAACTCCTGATATTCTATTCTAGTTTCATCCTTCATCAGCTATAAATGATTGAATAGTCCAAGAAAACTACACTTTGACATGCATCCTCATCTAAAACATGTACATCATACCTGAAAATGTTTTCTTTCTAGGACATGTTGAAAACTAGATCTGGACTTCCTGTAGCGGAGCTGAAGAGTGAGATATTGCAAGTGCTGAAGGAAAAGAATGTTCTAGTTGTTTGTGGGGAAACTGGTTCTGGAAAGACAACTCAGGTACATTAGTGTCTTTAGTTTGCTTTTTTGCGATTATATTGTAAATGCTTATTCAGTGTTCTCTGCACTTGTAACTTTTGGTATGGATTATTCTAAGTTTACTTTTGTCACTTTCCTATTGCTTCTTAAAAAACCATTACAGGCTATTTCCTTGACTGTCAGGTCCCACAATTTATATTGGATGACATGATTGAAGCAGGACAAGGTGGGTACTGCAACATTATATGCACGCAACCAAGGAGAATAGCAGTGAGTATGACATTTTCTACACTAATCTCCATGTATAAGCAATCTCATAGCTTAATTTGTGTTGTCTACAACACTGAGTTCCTTTGTTAAAATATATGATTGACTACTTTTACTCACAGGATAACCTATTATGTTTTCTATTAGTTTATGCAATGTCTTTAAGCTCCTGTCTTATTGTTTATTGTTTTGAAAGTATATATAGCTAATTGATGTTTTAATAATCATATAATAGAGTTGGTTATGTCTCTGACATGGAGAATGATTGCAAGAAATGGGAGATTGAGTTTAGTTGGGATATTTTTGTATTGAAGTTTAATTAGTCATTAATTGTTTAAATATGCTTCTTTCGGTAAGGAATTAGAAATATATTAACTAAAAAGAACAAAAATTTTAAGCTGAAGTGGCATTAGAGTTTTTGCCCAAAGAGGAAAGGAGTATGGAAAGCAGGCTTAGGGGGTTAAGTGCTGAATATGCAGAAGCAAAAAGCACACTGGTATCATATGAAATTTGGGTGCTGGATTCAGTTAATCTATTTGATAATTATAAAACATAAAGCCTTTGATTGTGTGTTGTACAAAATTTTCTTTTATCTATATCATGAATTCTTTTAACATTCTTGATGTGTATATCAGTAAGTACCACTTGACACTATGGATTGAGCTCCTCAGCATGAGATTACATTCACTAGTTTCTAAGATTTACTTGGTTTGCCACATAAGCATTCAAAAACAATCTAGACTTAATATTTGTGCAGACGTTGAATTATACTGTTCAGTTTTATCGATTAAGTTATAGATATTATTTGTCAAATTATATATTTCTCTTCCCACCTGCATGTGAGAATTCTACAAAGTTAACCAAGATGTTTAATTGTTCTTATAATTGGGAAAAGGTTGATTTAGAAAAATCTTAGATTTATTGAAAGATATTGGTTGTTTTTGTTGGACATCTTGACATAGCAATTAAGTATTGAATTGGCTGGCTAAGACAGGAGCTTTGTTTCACTTCACTCTTTTTAGGGTCTAGTGGATTTGCTACCCTCTAGATGTTTGATTTCTCTTGTGACTAAAGCTATAAAGTATTTTTGGTGTTATTATTTTGACTCGCAATGACCCACTCCCTAATTGTCTGCTTTAAGTTCAAGAGATCTTCATGGCTTTAAAACACTTCTACATGTTTAAGAGGAACACATACACATTCAGCACCAAGAACCTTTTTCCTTATTTAATATGGAATATCACAACCACCTGCCTCTAATCTACATAAGAACTTGTTATATCCCATAGAATTGTGGGGTTAAATAGATAGACCTTCCTTGTGGGGTCAAACAAACTCCTACATCGAGGTCATTGATCGACTTTGATACCATTTTTTATGTCCCTCTTCCAATTGTATTATTATCTACTTTAGTCTTGTTGGGTGCTTATGACTTTAAAATGCATTTACAAGGTTGAGAGAGGAACCCATATATATGCAGCTCTAAGAACCTTCTCCCATCTGTTGTGAGCTGTCATAATCACCTCTCATGCAGATACGACATCATTGTTGTTCCTCATGGGTTTTCAAACCTAAATAGATAGACACTCCTTGCAGGGCTGAATAAACAAATACCTACATTGAAGTTGAGGATTGACATTGATACCATTCGTAATAACCTATTCTCAATTGTGTAGATATTGTTTGTTGAAGGCTCATTAGCCCTTAGGACTTTAAAATGTCTAAATCTTTAAGAGGAACACAAATGTACATAGTGTCAAAAACTTTTGCATTTATCCTATACTGAGTAGAGGAAAAATTTCTTGATTATATACGTGCATGGGCTATTGTTAACTATGCAAACACGTTTAAAAGCTATGAGGGCTCATTGAATTCAAAGAGGACAATAGTTAGGAGCAAGTCATTTTGCTTTGGAATTCCGGAAAGCCTTCAACATGTCCTCTTTGATAGTATCCAAACAATCATAATGAAAAGCTAAAGTAAAACCACCATAACCTTGAGCTTTTTCCTTATCCATATGTAAATTAGCTCCTTAGATTGCCCTTTTTGTTTATGGATGTTTCAACCAACTAGCATTCTTCTTATAAACTAAGGATTGATATGATCTTTCTATGCTCAAGTATCCTCATTTGGTTTCTTGTATAGACTTTCTAAGAACTTCAAAATTCATTTTTTTATGCTATGTTGACCCCTAGCTTCACTCCTATCTATCTATATAGATAGATAGGAGTGAAGTTGGGGGGTGAACAGAGCATAACAAAAAGAATTTATTTATTTATTTTTTTAATAAATAAGCACAACATAACAAAAAGAATTTTGAAGTATACATATGTATATAGTTGCTACTCTTTTAAAAACTTGGAGTTGTAATCTGTTGAGCATCATAGGATATTCTTAGAATATCCTCTAATTTATTCCCTAGGATATTCTTAGAATATCTTATCCTATGGTTTATTCCCTAGGATATTCTTAGAATATCCTCTGGTTTATTCCATTCTTTTGTATATATATAGGTGTCTATATTATGTAAGAAGCTATTCATTCATTGATAAAGAAAAACATTAGCTAACTACCGTTTCACGTAATTGTCGCCAGGCCATGGTTGGTTGCGGTGTGAGCCCTCCTCTGGCGGATCTTCTGGTCGGTTCTCCTTCGCGGATCTTCTTAGTGGGATCTCCTTGACCGAATCTTCTCCCAGTCGGAGCTGAGGTCTTCTCGGTCGAGATCTCTCGGCGGATCTCGCCGAGCGGATCTCTCAGACCGGATCTTACCGATCGGATCTCCTCCGGCGGATTTTCTCTGGCGGATCTTCTAAGTCGGATCTCCCCCGGTGGATCTTCTCAGTCGGATCTCCTTTGACGGATCTTCTCAGTTGGATCTCCTCCTACGGATCTTCTCTTGCAGATCTCCTTCGACGGATCTTTTCAGTCGGATCTCCTTTGACGAATCTTCTCAGTCAGATCTCCTTTGATGGATCTTCTCATGCGGATCTCCTTCGACAGATCTTTTCAATCGGATCTCTTATGACGGATCTTCTTAGTCGGATTTCTTCCGACGGATCTTCTTAGTCCGATCTCCTCCGACGGATCTTCTTAGTCGGATCTTCTCTGGTGATCCTCCATCCGATCACATCAACTACATCGTGGAATACTTCGAGTGTTGCATTGCCATCGACATCAGATAGGATTAAGTACACTTTTATAACAAGCTTGGTGCATATAACCTATATGTTCCAGTTTGAGGGGGAGTGTTGAGCATCATAGGATATTCTTAGAATATCCTATGATTTATTCCTTAGGATATTCTTAGAATATCTTCTGGTTTATTCCATTCTTTTGTATATATATAGGGTGTCTCTATGCTATGTAAAACTCACTCACTCATTTAATGAAAGAAAAACATTCTTTTTTTCTCTCATTTCACATAATCCCCTTCATTGACTCACTTTATCCTTGCTCTGTCTCTAGAGCATCTCGTCAATTAGTAATAATTCCTCTTGCTTAATCTTTCTAGCACACCTGTTGGTAGCTCAATTGTTGAGGTTCCTTCCTCTTGATAAGATACCATGAATATTTCTTTTCTTTTAAATCCCTTAATGTTTATTTACTCCAAAATTTTAATATCGTGTTAACATTTTTGTAATTTTTTCTTGAATTTATAGCCTTCCCATCCTTCAATAAGGGCATCTCTCCATTAAGGTTTATTAGTATTTGTTAAACGACTAACTGTCCTAAAAGCTTAAGCTTGTAGGATTTGGGTTTAATATGAATATCGTCTTCTTCTATTAGTGCATGCGGCCCGTACCGCACGCATGGAGAGTCAGAAAACCTGAGTCCACTATGGACTTTCCAATATCTGAATAGGGATCAAATATTCAAATTTGGCAGAGGCGGCTTGAGACACAGAACCTGCTGCCAAGCCATTTCGATCTGTGTTTACGCGTGCGAGTGTCCTAAAAGCTCAAGCTTGTAGGATTTGGGTTTAATATGAATATCATGCTACACTATCCTTAAAATAGACATGAGACAAACAAAGCTCTCAAACCTAAAAGGCCATGGGTCCCACTTGAAAGTATTAGAGTTGAGAACAATTGAGCAATGATTAGAAGTTGCTGTAGTAAGCTCTCATAAAGGTTGTGGGAGAGCTAACTTCCCATTCATTTGAGAGAAGAAACCTATCTAGCCTTCTTCATATGCGAGAAATCTTGCAAATTTGATCATGTGAAAGAGGGATTACTAAGAGGGGGTTTGATCAACTTTCACTCCCTAACAAAACTATTAAAATCTTATCTATAAAAAACAATTTATTAAAATCTTGTATATCAGGTGTGAGCCTAGATCATCCTAGTTTTTATACCCTTTTTGTGATATTGGAGTTACCGGTATACCATATATAATCTTTGATTTAGTTTATTTATCAAATTATAACTCTTTTTCTTTGGAATAGAATTACTAAATACTAATACAACCAGCTCTTAGGAAAATCTTTTAATGAGTAACAAAAGTTGATAAGATGTTTGTTTGATCTTTGTAGGGAAAGTTGTGAAATGGATCAAATTATGGTTGTCTATTTGGTATTTGAAGAAGTGGAAAATAATGAAGGAAAAGAATTTTAATATTAATTCTATGATCTTATATTTTGGACTCACCAAACCAGGTGCTAGCAATTTGTATAACTTCTATGGCTTCTGATTTCCCTTTCTGTATCCACCTCATAGAAGTTACAATACTATTCTATTTCTTCCAAGAACCAAAGAGAAATTCAAATAGTTCCCATATGTAGGATAAGAAAACCCTAAGTATGATGCAAGTTTTGTGGTTGTAATAAAAAGAGAGGGAACAACATTGATAAGCTCCAATTCGTGTCTTCAGAAAATAGATGGATTATTTATATGCATCAGCATATCTATACATGCTAAAGATTTAAAATCAAACGAAAAGAAAAAAAAGGAAGAAAAAAGATATGGAAAATGAAAAGATTGGAGCTTCAGTGGTCAGATTTGCTGTAAATAATGGCAAAATCAGGAAACTTCCTATGCTACAGGAAGATTAAGGTTGAGATTTTTTTTTTTAAAACTGGAAAGATCTTTTCTATTGATTAAAAAGATAGAGGATGAGACATCCTTTTGTACATATATCAAAACATGGCTATGGATTCAGTTTCATGGAGCCGTATAACTAAATTAATAATTTAAATTACAAAAAAGTGATTCAATATTTGAACAAAGTTGGACAATCCAAAGCTTTTGCTTGTATAAGCCTCCCAAAGTGCTCCAACGATATTACACAATCTTCTTTGAGAAAATATGTGCCTCCTTGTTTAGCTGCTTAAGGATGATAGACATTGAGTTGAGACTTTATCGAGCCCTGGAGGCTTGGCTCAAGTGATAAAATGATGGGGAAGGTTTGTGGGAGATTTCAGGTTCAAGTACTAGTTGGGACCAAGATCTACCTATGAAAAAAAGGGGGTGATAAAAGAGAGAATATTGTTGATTTTAAGTGGCTCAAATCCTTGGGGACATGTTCCATTACCCTGTACAAGTGCCTCTTATTATTATGTAATGAGAGTATTGCTAGCACTGTATGGTTACTCTTGTTCTAGCTTTGTCTGCGATGACACTTATTATTTCTTATTTTGGCCAACAGTAATTCGTTTCTGAGTTTATTATCTTTGTCCAACATGTTCCCTTTTCACCCTGTTAAGCCTTTGAGCTGATATAGTACAGTAGCCTATTATGTTATGGGTTACAAGGTTCAAGCTTTACTTGTGGTCATTATTATATTACTCACTAGTTGTTTGCTGAGAAATTGTATGAATCCTTCTTTTCCTACTTGGTAATTGTAACTCGGATCTTGCTGCATTACTTGCAGGCTATTTCTGTTGCTGAAAGGGTTGCTGATGAGCGTTGTGAACCTTCACCAGGCTCAGATGGTTCTGTGGTTGGTTATCAAGTTCGTCTTGATAGTGCAAGGTGTTTTTTTTCTTCCACCTCTTTGTGATTTTGAATATATGTTGTTTGAGCAGCCATTTCTGGATTTCATTTTGTCAAAGGAAGTCAGGCAATTAAAGCACTGGAAAATATAAAGAGTTGTTTCGAAGGATGAAAGCCCATGCTTCAAATGATTTTCATTCCATTTGCACTTTCTTTTTCCTCCCGTAGTTGTATTTTAGAATCCTACTAATAATAAAAGGAGGGGTGGGGGTTGGGTTGCTTATTGTTATAGTATGTATCATACGTTAACATATTGGTTTGTATTTTATAAGGATATTTTACTTATAGGGTTTGCTTAATACATTTGGAAAGTAGATCATCTTACCTAATGTATAGCCTAACCTTCTTGTATATATATGTATGATGATTCAATGGAAAAGATAAGGAATTCATTCCTTCAACTCTTCTTCTCTTAGTTTCTACATGATATCAGAGCCTAGGGCTTAGATTAGGAGAGTTTTCGACTGCTTTTAGGCAGTTTTTCGGAGTGTTGAAGAGAGCCGTGAGGGGTGTTTTTTGAAACACCCATTTCATGGGAGAGTGGGATCTCACCGCCGGCCTGAGAAGTTTCGCCGATCGCCGATGAGCCTGCTAGAAAAATCCAGCAGTCGGAAACCACGCTTGTGGAGCACACGTGCCGCCACATTGTTTTGGGACAGATCCACACGAACATGTGGGCGCGTGGGGGATTATTTCGGCTTCGGCCTCTCCCTTCAGTGTCTTCCGGCGCCGATAAGACCTCTGGTCTACTTTGTTTCTCTGTTTGGTACCTGGATCTGCTGTTTTTGGTGATTTTTGTGTTCAACAGCCCACTGTGCCTAGGGTTTCTACGAGATTTTTTGAATCTTTGCCTTTTGAAGTTCCTTGGCTTCCTAATGAGTGAATCAGCAGATAAGAAGCTTGTTTCGGTGCTCGAAGTGGTCCCGATGATGTCCAAGATCATGGAGGACAAACTGAATGGTCCCAATTACTTGGATTGGAGTAAAATAGTCCGCTTCTACTTGAGGAGTATTCGTATGGGTAGTCACCTTAGAACCCTCCTCTGCAATGATTCGAGTAGATGGGTACGGAGGATGATGCTCGTCTCTTACTCCAAATCCGTAATTCCATTGATGGTAAAGTACTTACTCTCATTAATCATTGTGAGTTTGTCAAGGAGCTAATGGATTATTTGGAATTTGTGTATTTTGGAAAGAGAAATATTTCTCGCATCTTCTATGTGTGTTGAGCCTTTTATCGCTCTGAGAAACAAGAACGGTCGCTTACAAAATTTTTTATGGATTGTAAAAAGACATACGAGGAACTGAATGTACTCTTCCCTTTAGTCAGATGTTAGGGTTCAACAAGATCAGCGGGAAAAGATGGCAATGATGGGCTTCCTAGTCGCCCTCCCTTTTGATATGATTATTAGAGTCGAGTGCAATGCAATCACGAAATTTCTTCTTTCCGAAAACGTTTGGTAGAGAATACTTTCTGCTTGCGAAATATCTCCGCTTTTTGCTACATCATCTACCCGGATGAGTAGTGCTCTGGTTGGTCGATAGTGGTGAGTCGGGAAAGCCCGCAATCTGAAATAGTGACGAGTATCTGGGGGCTAATTACGGAGGGTTGTGTGTTATTACTGCCATAAGTCACGGACATGTGATCACGAGGCGTAAGCTGCGAGACAGTGAGATTTTAATCCGCCAATATCGCTCCTTCAACGAGGCGTTTGTTCGGTCAGTCCAATTCTCATGACAGACAACTAGGTTCCTTTATGCGAGGAAATCATTGTAGTCTCCATACACTTAGTTCTGACTATTCTTTGAATCGAGTAACTTGAGCACATGCCTAGTCTCTTCTTCATCCTCCGAATGGGTCATTGATTCTAGAGCCACATATCACATGACAGGTAATTCTAGTATATTTTCTACCTTTTAGTCACAATCTTTACCTTCCACCGTCACTTTAGCAGATGGGTCACAGTCCTGTGTTCTTGGTTCAGACACCATTTTTCCCACTCCTTCTATTCCCTTATCATCTGTCTTGAGTTTACCTAATTTTACTTTTAATTTGGTATCTGTGAGCAAACTAACTCGAGCTCTTAAATGTTGTGTCTCATTCTTTCCTGATTATTGTCTCTTCCAGGATCTTATGATGAAGCAGATTATTGGTAGAGGACGTGAGTCTAGGGGTCTCTACATTCTTGATCCTGCAGTATCGAGACCTATTGCATGTTCCGGGGTTACTACACCATTGGAGACTCATTGCGGATTGGGCCACCACTTTCTTCCACTATTGAAGAAATTGTGTCCCCAGTTTTCGAGTTTGTCGTCCTTAGATTGTGAGTCCTGCCAATTTGCAAAACATCATCATCTTAGTTCTTGTCCTAGAGTCAATAAGCGAGTTGGTGCTCCTTTTGAGTTAGTCCGTTCGGATGTGTGGGGTTCCTTGTCTAGTTCTGTCCCCAATGGGGTTTCGTTATTTTGTTACGTTTGTCGATGGTTATTCACGAACCACTTGGTTATATTTAATGGCCAAGCTGAGTTATTTTTCTCACTACGTTTGTGCTGAAATTAAAGCTGATTTTCATCTTGTTGAGTCGAGAAGTGATAATCTTAAAAGAATATTTATCCAACAATTTCGATCATTCAAGCAGGTAACATCCTTCATCAGACATCTTGTGTCAATACTCCTTCTCAGAATAGAGTTTCTGAAAGAAAAATAGACACCTTCTTGAAACCGCTCGGGCTGTGTTCAAATGCACATCTGCGAGAAGCATTTGCGGGCGATCTTTGTTTCCGCTAGATTTTTTAGTGTCGGATGCCTTCCTTTGTCTTGGATTGGGTCACTTTGTTTCAAACCCTCTTTCGTCATAAACCTTTGTTTCCTATTGAGCCTCGGGTATTTGGGTGTACCTGTTTTGTTCGAGATGTTTGCCTGCATGTGTCTAAACTCGACCCTAAGTCATTGAACTTCCTTGGTTACTCTCGAGTTCAGAAGGGGTATAGGTGTTATTGTCTTAGTCTTCGGAGGTACCTGGTTTATGTTGATATCACCTTTCTTGAGAATGCCCCTTTTTCTCCCAGGCAGATCCACAGTCGGGGATGATGATTTACTCGTTTATCTTTCTTGCCTCTCGGCTCCATCTTGTTCCACCTCGTAAGCCTCTATCTCGCTCGGATCTATGCTTGGCGCTTACACCCCCCAGTCTCGAGCCTCAATGGGTAGCCCCGACATCGGTCCAGGTTCTTAATATTGACCTTCTTATTACTCTCTAGTAAGTAAGCGTGATGTACTCATCGACTCCTCCTTTTTGTTCTTTTAACCATTTGTCATCCCCATTCTTGTTCGTTTATTGCATCTTTGGACTATTTCATTTGCTAACAAAGTTTTACACGAAGCCACTAGCTCATCACGGTTGGCGTAAGTGCATGATAGGAGATGGATGCCTTATTGCTGTGGTACTTGAGACTTTGTGCGTTTACTTGCTGGAAAGAAAGCCTTTGGTTGTCGATGGGTGTTTATAGTGAAGGTTAATCCAGATGGATCCATTGCTAGGTTGAAGGCCCTTCTTATTGCTAAAGGGTATGCTCAGACTTATGGGCTAGATTATTCTGATACCTTTTCCCCGGTTGCCAAGTTGACCTTTATTCGACTGTTTATATCTCTGGCAGCCACTCATGGTTGGGACCTCCATCAACTTGACATTAAAAATGCATTTCTTCATGGAGATCTTGCAGAAGAGGTTTATATGGAGCAACCTCCTAGGTTTGTTACTCAGGGGGAGATTGGTAGAGTTTGTCGTCTTTGAAAATCATTATATGGCTTGAAGACAGTTCAGTGCATGGTTTGTGAAGTTCGATTGAAGTGATTGAAATTTGGCGTAATAGAAGAGCAAATCCGATCATTCTGTCATTTACAGAAATTCTCAAGCAGGTATCATCTGGTTAGTTGTGTATGTTGATGATATTATCATTACCGGGAATGATATGACAGGTATCACGTCCTTTCTTCATGGCCAATTTCACACAAAGGACTTAGGAATTCTGAAATACTTCTTAGGTGTTGAAGTTATGAGGAAACGTGGAATCTTCTTATCTCAAAGGAAATATGTGTTGGATCTATTGTCTGAAACGGGAAAATTGGCAGCAAAGCCATGTCGGTCCTATGTACAAAGCACATCTTCTTAGAGAAGACGAATTGTTTGAAGACCCTGAGAGATATAGAAGGCTTGTTGGGAAGTTGAGCTACGCTTCTGATGTTTGTATAATATTATACTCTGTTAGTATTGTAAGCGATACATGTCTTTTCCAACGAGTTGATCGTGAGGCGGGTGTAGAAACGGTCCCTATCTTTACTTAGGAGCCTCGAGACGTGGTATTTTATATAATCATGGGCATAAGAGACTTGAGTGTTTCACGGATGTAGATTGGGCGCGGGATCTGGGAAGAATGAGAAGATCACTTCGAGGTTCTTGTGTGTTTGTTGGAGAATACAGTTTAAATGGAAGTAGAAATAAAGTGTTGTCTTTTCGATCCCCAGTCTTGGAATTTGAGTATAGATGATGGCATAATCTACATCGCGAGATTATGTGGCTCATGTGACTTTGGTGGAAGTGGTATTAAAGCGCAGTCCGCCAGCTACGGGTGTGACAACGGGTGCCGCCCATGTGTATAATCATGTTTTCCATGAGCAGGCCCAAACACGTAAGATAGATTGCCATTTTGTTTGAGAGAAAATACAACTCGGTTTGATTTCTATAAGATACGTGAAGATTGGAGAACAATTAGGTGATATTTTCACAAAGGCCCTAAGTGGAGATTGGGTTAGGTGCGCATGTAACGAGTTAGGCGTAATTACGTCATGCTCGACGAGGGGAGATCGATATAGTGTCTCATACGTTAACATGTTAATTTATAGTATGTATATCATACGTTGACATGTTGGTTTATTTTATTAGGATACTTTACTTATAGGGTTGTAACATTAAGAAGAGTAGATGGTTTGTAATGTATACTTCATATATGCATGTATATGTATGATATTTCGATGGAAAAGATGAAGTCATTCATGACTCTTAACTCTCTTAGTTTCTATAGGAAAGAAAATTGTGTTTGTTTTTTTCTTTTCATTAATCAAGTAATAATACTCTCATACTTGCTGTTGCATTGGCACCTATAAAAAAGAAAAAGAAAATAATAATAATAATTGTGTTGCAATGGCATTATATTATTCTGATAATATTTTCTTAATAAAATATCAATATGGTACTCTATCTGACGGTTTCTCTGATTTATAATAGGATTCTGATTAAATGCACTAATGGTACTTTTCAAACATTAAAGTTAATTAGGTGCAAATCCCCATGAGATAGCCCCTTTTTGGGTGGAAGTGGTATGATTTACTCTTGTTGAGAATTAGAGGATATTCTTAGGATATTCTCTGGTTTATTCCCTTCATTTCTTGTACAATATTTTCCTTCCTTTTTATGTCTCCCTGATGTATATAAGTAGGTAGGACTTGTACCGCTCTTTTTATCAATTTAATAAAGGAAAACACTCTTTTCTTCTCTCATTTCATGGTATCGAGCAGGAAGGCTCGTAGGGTTTTGCCATGGTTCCAACTCGGCAACTCATCCCAGTTGTCGTGTCGCACTCAGGCTTGACTCACCTCCATCTTTGGAATCCTCAGCCATGTCAGTTCTCTGGATCTTTGTGAAAAATTTCGTGAAGGCTTTTCGGCGATTTCTCCATCTACGGTGGCGACCCTACCATAAAGTCGCGTCGGGGACATGATCTACCGTCGGGGAACCGGCATAACAGAGTGATTGGCGCGCCTCCGCAGTAATCTTCTCTCAAGCGAACTCCATGTGCGAGCGCGTGGGCACTCTTGTGGGTGCATGATTCACTTTCCGGTGACGCGCTTCCACTTGCAGACTCGCTGGACGCCGACTAGGCCTCCTATGCCCCCCTGGTTCTTCCGTTTGACACTTGTAGTTGTGAGTTTGGCGGCTTTTTGTCCTCGGCTTGACCTCGACGTGCTCTGTTGCGTCATCTCTGAGTCATAAGTCAGATGTCGTGATCACCGGCTACTGGATAGACCCTGTGGTCACTCTTGGTAACCTTTTTTGTTGATTCAGAAGTTTATTTGATTGTTTTCTCCTCAATGGCTGTCAAAGGGAGCTTATCTCCACCTTTGAGAGTTATTCTTACGCCCAACAAGTATAAAGAGTACATCCACCGTAGTCAAGCAACCAAATCTGCATCCATTTTGTGCGTTGTCCCGGGCCAGGTAGTCACCTCTAACGCCTTCCTTTCGTTTGGACGTGGATTCTTGATTTTGGAGCCTCGATCCTGTATAATGTAAAGTTTTCTTCCACTATTACATCACCTTTATCTATGATTACTTTAATAATGGATCTCAAACCATGGCAGCTAGAGAATCGATTTAACAAATCCCTCTTCCTTTCATACCCCTTACTTCTATCATGTCGTCCCGTTCTCTTTTGCATCTGTTTTCTATACGTAAGTTGACTCGTGAGGTATAATTGTTTGATTACCTTTAGATAATACGTACGTGCGGGGCCCCGGAGTGCGGGGAGGACGATTGTTGGGACAGGTTTGAGCCTCTTTCACCCTAGCTCGCCTTCATCTTCCATTGCTTGTACTTTCATGGAGACTCCTCTCCTTATTCATAGTTGCCTTGGTCATCCTAATATTTCAGTTTCGGTGTGGTTGTATTTTCGATCTGATATCAAGTGGTGTGGTCATGTTAGCTTGGGAATCATGCTCGTATCCTATTCAATGCTGAACAATGAATGATAATTTGAGCTTGTATGCATGATATTTAAGTCTTCTTGGATTGAGTCTACCTTATGGTTCGGTACTTTGTCTTTTATAGATGATTGTCTCGTTGTATTTGGCTATTTTTAATGAAAAATGAGGTTTTAATTATTCTCTATTTTTCTAGAAGTTATCTTGAAGTTGACTGATTATCTTCCAGTGATATCTACAGTGACAATGCCAAGGAATATCTTTCTGGACCATTCTCCTCCTTTATGTCCTCACATGAGATTCTACATCGGTCCTCTTGTGCTTACACTCCTCAACAGAATGGAGTGGCTGAGCTTTAGAACTGTCATTTAGTTGAAATCACTTGCACTTTTCTACTCCATCATAAGGTTCTTCAACGTTTTTGGGGGGATGCTATCTTAGCCGCTTGTTATTTGATTAATTGTATGCCATCATCCGTCTTACATGATAAAATCCCTCATTCCATTCTTTTTCCAAACCAACCTCTCTTTCCCCCTTGTGTCTTTGGTTGTGTCTGTTTTGTCCATATCACCTCACGGAGCAGAACCAAACTGCTCCCCAACCATGAAGTCTTCAGTTATTGAAACTGATAGAGGTTATTGTTCTTCTTTCTCTTGGAGTACACATCGATACTTTGTCTCTGCTGATGTTACATTTTTTGAGAACTCTTCTATGTTCTCTACCACCCACCCTCCCAGTTCTGATGTCATATCTCGACCCCTTCTTTATCCCGTCTTAGATACCTCATATGTACCTCCGGCTAATCCACCTTGACCATTGCGGAGTTTATCTCGTCGCCAGTGCGACATTAGGCCTTAGGTGACTCTCCCTCTATATCCAGGTCTACCGTCTCTTGATCTTCCATTGCAGATTCGAGAAAGATACTCGTTATCTCGCCTTACAATCACATTTTATAATTTCTGACTTATCATCGCTTATCTTCACCATGATACCTTTTATTTCCACCTTGTCTTGTTTCTCTTCCTTAAACTTTACATGACTACTCTCATCGGTGGAAACGAGGCAATGGTTGAAGAATGGATTTGCTCACGCATTCTGCGGCACATGGGGTGGGATTACCTTATTTCTTTGGTTAGTTTTCTGTTGGTTGTCGTTGGGTTTATATTGTTAAAATTGGTCCGGATGGCGGAGTGGAATAGTCTTAGGCTCGTTTAGTTGCGAGGGTATACTTTCGGATATGGCTTATTGATATGACACTTTTTCTCCTATTGCGAAGATGGCTTCCATTCGTCTTCTCTTCTCTATGGCTGCTATGAGATCTTGGCCCCTATATTAGTTGAACATTAAGAATGCATTTCTCCATGGCGACCTCGCCAAGGAGGTATATATGGAGCAACCACCTGGATTTGTTGCTCAGTGGAAGTTTGGTTTGGTATGCAGACTACGTCGTTCCTTATATGGCCTAAAACAGTCCCCTCAAGCTTGGTTTGGCCGTTTTAGCTCCATGGTATAGGAGTTCGG
Organism: Tetrastigma voinierianum; assembly: GCA_016808115.1. Taxonomy (NCBI): domain Eukaryota; kingdom Viridiplantae; phylum Streptophyta; class Magnoliopsida; order Vitales; family Vitaceae; genus Tetrastigma; species Tetrastigma voinierianum. The sequence continues at coordinate 537,242 of JAEQBH010003647.1, forward strand.
TATGACTCGGTGTACATTAGACCACTCTGTCTTCTTTCATCGTCTGGACAGTGCATCTATCTGATTGTTTATGTGGACGACAATGTTATAACAAACATTGATCAGGATGGTATTCAGAAACTTAAATAGCATCTTTTTAGCCACTTTCAAACAAAAGACATGAGGAAACTCAAGTACTTTATGGAGATTGAGATAGCTCAGTCTAAGTCCGGTGTGGTTATGTCTCAGAGGAAGTATGTCTTGGATATTTTGGAGGAAATGAGTATGCTAGGCTATGGCTTTGTAGACCTCTATGGATCCATCGTAAGCTTGTACTTAGGCAGGGAGCCTCTCTACGAGATCGAGGAGATATCACCGGCGACTAGTGGGAGACTAAACTACCTCACCATCGCAGCGGACATTTCACTTCACTGTGGTGTAGTTAGTCGATTCTACTACTTGTCCTTATGTGATGATCGCTGAATCGCGATGGTATCTTCTGTTATATCAAAGGGCTGGTCGGGGGGGTGTTATATAAGCAGAGGTCGCACAGGGTGTGGTATTGTGATGTAGATTGGGCAGACTTGCCCGCAGATAGATGCTCCACTTCAAGATATTGTGTATTTATTAGAGACAACTTAATATGTTGGAAGAGTAAGAAACAGGATGTGTTGGCCAAGTCTAGTGCTGAAGCTGAGTATCGAGCTATGGTTTTGGCAACTTGTGAACTCATATGGCTCAAACAGCTTCTTCAGGAGCTAAGATTTGGGAAGGATGAACAAATGACGCTTGTGTGTGATAACGAAGGCTGCGTGCTTCTGACCCGGTCTTTCGTGAGAGGGCCGGCATGTGAAATTAATTTGTCGCCATTCGAGAGAAGATTAGCTCAGGATGCATGACTACTAGTTTCGTCAACTCGAGTGACCAACTAGCAAACATTTTCACTAAGTCTCTCTGAGGTCCAAGGATTCAGTACATTTGTAATAAGCTTGGTGCATATGATCTATATGCTCCAACTTGAGGGGGAGTGTTGAGAATTAGAGGATATTATCTGGTTTATTCTCTTCCTTTCTTGTACAATATTTTCCTTTCTTTTTGTACTTTATTTATTTCCTTTTTATGTCTCCACGATGGCCTTAATATAAGTAGGTGGGACCTCTTGTTCTTTTATCAATTCAATAAAGAAAAGCACTGTTTTCTTCTCTCATTTCCCTACTCTTAACCCCTAAGTAGCTTATTTTATGCAAGAATCCTTGAGCACTTTCTTTTGGAATGCCATTATAGATCGGATCTTTGGGAGACTAGACTGTTGCACGAGCGCCTTCCATCTTTATGAAGGAGAGTCATCCTTGTTCAATCTTGTTTGCCCTACATTCCCATGTGTTACTAGTAAATCAAAAGCTATTTCATGTTATCAGACTTTGGGAAAGGAAAGAAGATCATTTCATAGGGTGAAATCAGGTTTATAGAACAGAGTATAGGAGGTTTGGCCTCACGAAGGTTGCTTTGAAAGTAAAACCTTTTTCCTAGAGTTTTTATATGGAGAAGGATTCAACACTGAACAAGTTATTTGATGCTCACATAATTTACACTTTAATGGGTGGAACATTAGCATCATGGTTAGGTTGCGACACAAGCTCCCTTGAAAAACTATTTACCAAAGTTTCATTGAAGTATATTTGTTTATTTGGTATGAGATATCTCTAAGATCTGTTGTTGAGAGGATTTTGACATATAGAAACCAACCTGTGTTTGTTAAGCTGCCTAAAAGTTCAAGCTGTTATGTAGCGGGCCAACAATGTATGCGAAGCTTATTGAGCTTCAGTTGTAACACCAACCCTCGTGGACGACTGTCTTTTTGGGCTTGAATGTGGACCTAATAAATTAGGGGAAAGAAACATTTGTGAGATTCCAACTCATGATCTTACATAAAACTTGGGCTCTTACACTATGTTAAATTACCAATTTTCTGAAAAGCTTAGGTTGTTAGATAATGGGTCAACATGTGAAGTTTATTTGGGCTTGAAGCCTTAATAGTGTTAATCCTAATCCGTTACATCATGTTGCTGTCCAGAGATGCTTTTATTTCTCATATTCTATATCGATTTACGTTTGCCCTCCTTTTCTTTGAACCTTTAGTTTCCTTCATGACCTGTTAGAATACAAATTGTTATCTCTCCTTTCACATGGCTTCTTTATCCGTCAAATTTCTACCCTAATGAGAAAGTTTGTTCTTCGACTCTGTCACTTATTTTCTTTGGCTCCCTCAATTAGCCCCTATCAAAGCTAACACTCCAGTGACTTTTCTTCTGTAATTGCATTTGATAATCTAAAATTCCACCTAGAGCAAGGGCCTCTGCTTGACTTGCTACAAGCAAAAGGGTCAATACCTTTGAATGTTGCAATAGAGGAGGCCTTTTGAGATCCCTAAAATCTGGTATTCTTTTTTGTTAAATTATGGCCAAACAATTTGCCATCCTTCATTACCTATCGGGCTTATAGCACAAGTTTTTCAAACTTTATTAGGTTCCATCTGAGGTTGCTTCATTGCAGATATACTGATTGTTGCTTTGGAGGAGACCCAAATGGGGTAAGATCAAATGAGGAAAGGTTGCTGCACCTGCCATTCTGTGGGTTATTCAGCCAGAAAGCAGCCTGGCGTAGCAAGGATAGGTGGAGATTTGCTAACGGACTATGGGAAGCCCTGTGTTATCTTCTCTTTCCTAGGTGTCAATTGCTAACGAATTCTGGGGCATTCAAATGAGCTAACAATATTAAACGCAGATCTGCTAGCTGCTCTGGTTAGAGAGATGGTGTGGTTATTGTTGAGCAGGAACCCTCTTCATATGGATTCCTAAGTTAGTTTTGGTGGATTCTCTTTTTTAAAAATATTGAATAATGCAAGGATAATCGGTGTTTCCAAGATCTCTGTGGCAAAGTATTTTTTTTTAAAATGTTTAAAATTTTAAATTTTTTATCTTTACCTAGCTGGTTGTGATTGATCTAGCCATTGAGGCCAAGATCTTTGCTTTGCTGAAAGAGGGACTTTGTGGAACAGGGTAATTAGGGGAGAGTATGGGGATCAAGAAGGGGTTGGTGCTTTGGTGAAGTGAGAGGGGGGAGGTGGACATGGGTTAGGGATGTGGAAGGCAATCCAGAGATCTTGGTCTCTTATTAGCAACAGATTGTCCTTTGAGATTCGAAATGGCCATAGAGTGAAATTTTGGATAAATATTTGGTGTGGACTACTTACCCATGTGATTCTTTTTCCTTCGTGGTTGCTTTGGTGGATTCAAAGGAGGTTTGGGTGATAGAGTATTAGAGTAGCCCTAAGGAAGGAGAAGGCTGGAATCCTTTCTTCACCAAACCTTTTAATGATTGAGAAGTAGAGGATGTGGAGAGTCTTTCACTTAAAATTAGTCAAATTGTATTGGATAATGAGGCTAAGGACAAGGGAGATGGACGATGACCGAAGATGGTGTCTTCTCAGTGAAATCGATATACAAGGCTTTACAACCGACCCTTGACGTGTCTTTCCCTTAGTATATCATGTGGTGGTCTTGTATGTAGCCAAAGGTCAACTTCTGTACTTTGGAAGTGGATTGGGGAAGGAAATTAACCCTTGATCAGCTCCAAAAGAGGGGGGTGGCTCTTGCAAGTAGGTGCTACCTGAGTTTTGATAGTGAGTGTTATATAGTATGTATCATACGTTAACATATTGGTTATAGTATGTATCGTACATTATAATACATACTATAACAGTGAAGACTCAATGGATCTCCTCCTTCTTCATGGTGTAAAGTCGAGATTGCTATGCAATTTACGTGAATGATATCGGGATCGGTGTTGGACCCTCTTGCGAGTTGGAGTAGTTCTTTTGTTGGCAAAAAAAAAAAAAAAAAACCAAAAAAAACAAAAGAAAGTGTGGCAAGTGGGACTATCATGTTTATTTTGGATGGTTTGGAAGACTAGGAATGAGATTATTTTTCAGGATGATGTATTATCCATATAAATGCTCCAAACTTCGTTCCTTTTTCTTCTTTGGTTGGAGATTAAATTGTCTATAGTGGATGGTCTCTCGACCTTAGTATTAGGGGCTGTTTTTTGTAAGCTTAGGTGTTCTTTTGTGCAGTTTTAAGAGGGTGAGTGCTTTTCTTCCTTGTACTCTTAAAGAGACGATTTAAACGCCTTTTAGTAATATGCTTCCTTTTATTTATAAAAAAACAGAAGAAAAAAGAAAAGAAAAAAAAAAGAGAAAAAAACACATGAGACATCCTAATGGATGAGATGCTCACATGGTGGTCAAATGGTCACGTTGGTGTCCTTGGAAAGCTATTGCACAATTTTTTATAGAATTCTAACCTGTTACCCATCTTGTGGTGAGAAATGTGAAGGAACTCTAATTAGTCTCTTGTACCTTTATTATTTTTATCATTAAGATAACAAATTTTAAGTTTCTGATTGAAAAAAAATGCTTGAATAAGCTTGACATAAATTTTTGGCCCATTTTTGAACAACTTAGAATTTTAGACTAATTAGTAGCTTGATGTGCTATCAAACTATTTTTTGATCAGAAACAAAACATGTATTAATATTGAAAACAGAAAGGATGAGAAATCCTTCTCACTAAGTACAAACCTGATCAAGTAAGATGTGGTATCAAACAATTGTATGATGGGAGGTCTTGAATTTCAACCTAACTGCATGATGGCTTCCCCTAAAACATGTCTAAAGCTGAAACAAGAGTGCTTGTGAGGCGATGTGTCAAGCTAAAATTTAAATAAGATTGATATTCATTGTTGGTCCGCTATCTAATAGTTTCAAATTTTTTAATTCAATCGGTAGTTGGGTAAACAACGTGTTACGATCTATGCATAGGATTGAAGAAATTGATGAATTATGTAGACACCATGTTTACATGACAATTCAAACATTGATCTCCATATAATAATAAACTATCTTTAGATTACTCATTTAAGATGGTTTTACACTAGCACAAGGGTTCTTACACCACATCATAACTTTATGTTGCACATCTTTCTCATAAGCCCACCTCTCCCAACTCATTTTTTTTCTCTGAATAATTTGATCACGAGAATTGAGTGTGTATGTGTTCGCGCGCTCTGTTTCCTTTCTATTTTTGGCTTTGATTAATAATCCTCGAGGTAGCAATCATGATTTCTCCTGCTTTTCAATTTATTTTCTTCTTTTTAGATTTTTTTTTTGTAATTTAATCCATGTCTAGTGTAGAATATTTTTCAAAATAATATATAATGAATTTAATTCTTTACTTTTATGTTAGATTGGAAATATCGTGTCACTAACACTTGCATCTTCTATATTGTGACAAAATGTTCTCAGTAATGCAAGGACGAGGCTTCTTTTCTGTACAACAGGCATTCTTCTAAGGAAACTTGCGGTAGGCTCTTTATCTAAATGCATTGCTTCCATGCATCTGTCGGAATCAAAGTAAAACTATCAAAGTAAAACTCATACTTATATTAAATTATATAGCTTTCAATTTCACTTGCATTACTTATTTTGAATAAAAGCTAGTTCCAGATTAAAAAAAAATTGTGGTTAGAAACTGTTGAGAATCATAGAATATTCTCTAGATATTCTTTGATTTATCTCCTACCTTTTGTATACATTATCCTTCTTCCTTTTACAGTTTGTTTTGTTTCCTTTTGTTCCATTCTTTTGTATATATATAGGTGTCTCTATACTATGTAATACTCACTCATCCATTCAATAAAGAAAAGTATCATTTTCTTCTCTCTTTTCACAAGACCTTAGAGAACAGCACCTTTCCACTTGCTTTTTAATAATGAACTTAACACCTCCATCACTGGCACAAAGATCTAAGGGGACAGTTGATTCCCTTTCTTGAGACCTCTACAGCTCTGGTAATTGGCCATGGGAAATGTCAACAAACTGAGAATCTAACAAAGAAGGTGCAGAATCAATGACATCGCAGTTCATCTTTGACCAATCCTTATCATCTCTCAACATGATCAAAAAAATATAATTATCCTGTCTGTTGGTCATCTTACTATCAAACTGTAGGCAGTCCTTCCTTAGAATTTTGAATTCTAGAATTAACATTCATTAGTAATAAGGAAAATGTAAAATGTTTACTTCTCCTTCACAAGTGTGTTGATTTTGCATCACTACTTAGTGAGAAAATATGTGAAGCACTATAGAGGGGCAAACTCTATTGTATAAGAATGTACATTAGCTAGCATTCAATAAAGAAATTAAAAAAGAAACAAGGAACAGAACAAGCAGCATCTAAGAAAATCCAACCTGTCAATAAAATCAATAATAGATGAGTGCCCTCCTGAAGATAATCCTTGTACCACAAGATTGAAGACTTGAAAAACTGGTGTTCAAAGATGTAGTAATTCCTCCTTGAATAATTGTGTTTCTATTCTTCCAGATGCACCAAAATAAAACCCAAGGTGTTGTACTCCACACTTCCCTCCACTGTGTTTCCATATGAACCTATCATGTTGACTAATAAGTGACTCCTGTACTGATAATGAAAGCACCTAAACATCACTAAGCAAGGCCTTAAGGCATTCATCTGCATGATAATGAATAAGGCGATTAGCTCTCTCTCTCTCTTATCAGGTCACATGCATCAATTCCTCCTGTCCATTTATATCCTCCTGCAATTCCTCTGTGAAAGGCAATGCACCAAGGGTCCTCCAACAAACCCCTTCCAGCCCCCCAACTCCTTTCAGAGTTCCTACCTATCTTCCTCATCATGACCCATGGGCCCCTGAAAAGTCCCCTTAGGATTCCAGAACGGTGGCAAGATAAGTTATCAATGGAGTAAGTACGTTTATTGGAAGGCATTAAACAGAATTTAAAAAAATTCTACCACCTAAATTTAATTCTACCTTCATAACTCATACAATGTTTTGCATGGAAAGAAGTTTAAAATTGCTGTCCGTTGGAGTCCAGCATATTCCAATTTTATTGAAAAGTTAATCCTTATTTAACTTCCATCTATTCTTTTGACTTCTTATTTGCCTCCTGAAGCAATGCACAGATGCATACTGTAGTTGCTGTCTTATGATATTCACACTTGCAGGGAGACAAAAACTTGAGTGGAATTACTCATGTTATAGTTGATGAAGTGCATGAACGGTCTCTCTTGGTGAGTTCATAAACTTCAAGGTAGTTTATTTGGGATTTCATATGGGATTATAATACGTTATTTATTAGTGTAGCTTTCAATTAACTGTTTCTGGGTACTTGTCACTATTTCTTGGTAGTATAATCAATAAGAAATGTCCCTGTTTCTTCTTCTGCCTAATTTATTTATATTCGTCTTGTGGGTCTCTTCTACTATAGCTTTTGGGAACATTCTTTTCAATGTTCAGCAACTTGATTGGAAATCAACATTTAGCTCAAAAGGGTTAAAATAGGAAAGAAAAAACATTGTGTCTGGATCATGTTAGAATGTATGAATCCTAAGGACTGTTGTATCGCTTTTCTTTTTATTGTCTTGTAGTACCCTTTTGATGCATATTGGAGGTTTCTCTACTATTTTTTGTCAGATTTTGTAAAGTTGGTAAGGATTTCTCATTCTTCACTTGCATTTTTAATGAATATGTTTGTCTTTGATTAAAAAAAGGGATGTAATTGTGTAAGAGCCAGATCTTGTAGCCTTATTGGAAGGCTAGTTTATGGAAAGGTGCTAGGAGTCAATAGCTTTCTTGTAGAAGGGTTGCAGTGGGGAAAATGATGCTTGAAGATGCAATGTATGGATTGATAAAAGTTTGGATCTCTCTAAAGAGATGGCCACCAATCTATGAGCCCTTTGACTGAGTGAGAAGCCTCTTTTTTAGCATCATTGAAGGGGCATTCTTTCTAGTGTAATGTTTGTAAAGATGTGTCTAGAACTCATTGGAGGGGTTATTTTGTGGGAAAAAGAAGAAAAATCTGGAGGTCAATTCCTATATGCATTTTTTGGACAGTCTGGAAGGAGAAGAGTCGAATAGCTTTCAGGGAGGGGTCTTTAGTTGTATAGAGATTGAAGCTCTCTTTTGTGCATAGTTTATGGAGCTGGAATAGGTTGTATTTAGGTGAAGAGATTTCTTCACTCATAGGCTTTAGAGTGGTTAGTCTTAAGATGAGGGGTGGTGAGGTTTCTTTGGCTCCCTTGTTTTTTTTGGTTGGCTATATACTTCCCATATGTGAAAGGATAGAAGAAAAGAATACTTTTCTTATTGAATGGATGTATTACATAGTATAGAGACACCTATATATATGCAATAGATTGGAACAAAAAGGAAACAAAATAAAGTGTAAAAAGAAGGAAAATAAAGTGTAAAAGGAAAGAGGATAATGTACACAAAAGGTAGGAGATTGTGAAGAGAAAAATAACTCTTTGATTTTCATTGATTAACAAAGTGATAGAACATACATATTTATACTCTAAGTGTTAGAACAAATAAAGGAAACAAAGTTAGAGTCTAATTAGGAGACTAAAGAGAAAAGAAAAGAAGGAAAAAATTCCTAAATGGATTAGGAAACTAATCCTTAACACTCCTCCTCTAGCTAAAGCATATTGGTCAATTGAGTTACACATGTACTTAATCCTAATGCACCAAGCTTGTTAGACATGTACTTAATCCAATGGGCTGATATGGGGTCGTTGGAAAAGTCGCCGGAATTGAATACACGACGAGTTGATGTGACCAGACTGAGACACGGTCACTAGATGGGTTGTCGGAATTGATTGTAGGTGGGTTGATGTAATGGGTGAGCCATTGTCATTTAAGTAATCTCTGGAATTGACTACCACGATGGAGTTGATGGATCGAAGAGGCCTCACGAAGGGAAAAAGAGACACGACGAGTTGATGTGATCGGAGTGAGACATGGCCATAAGATGTGTTGTTGGAATTGATTGCATGACGAGTTAATGGGACGGGGGATCCCGAAGAAGAGGAGTCGAAAAAGTATGCGAGAAAGTCTCGAAAAGATGCAATTGGAGGAAGGGGGCTGACAAAAAAGTAGCATGCCGGAAAAGAAGCTCTAATACCACGTGAAGAGAAAAATAACTCTTTGATTTTTATTGATTGACAAAGTGAGGGAACATACATATTTATACTCTAAGTGTTAGAGCAAATAATGTAAACAAAGTTAGAGTCTGAATTAGAGTAGAGAGAGAAAAGGAAAGAAGGAAAGATTCCTAAATGGATTAGGAAGGCTATAAATCACATAACAGAAATCACAAAGATATCTACAGAGGTATTCTGTTCCTTAACATCACACCCCTCGAAGTTAGAGCATATAGGTTATATGCACCAAACTTGTTATAAAGATGTACTTAAATCCTATCCGATGCCAACGGCAATGCGACATCGTCAAGAGCTTCCAAGGTGTTCCACAATGTTGTTGATGTGACCAGAGAAGAGAAGGTCCGTTGGAGAAGGTTAAGTGTGGAAAGGGTACTGCAGAAGAGAGAATTTGCACATCGGAAAGAACACGAGAAAAAACTTAACCCATGGCTTTGATACCATGTGAAAGGATAGAAGAAAAGAATACTTTTCTTATTTAATGGATGTATTACATAGTATAGAGAAACCTATATATATATATATATATATATATATATATATATATATATATATAAGAATGGAACAAAAAGGAAACAAAATAAAGTGTAAAAGGAAGGAGGATAATGTACATAAAAGGCAGGAGATAAACCAAAGATATCTAGAGAATATTCAGTTCTATTTTTCTGCTGTGCAACTTTTTGTAATCATTGCTTTTTCATCTCATAGCAACTGGTGAGCTTGCCTCATTCTTTACCAATGTAGAGAATCAGCATGCACCTGTAATTCATTTGGTTAGATTGGCATCCCCAAGTTTTCTTATTCTGTTTACTTGCATATCTTATGCATGTTATATTATGAATAATCACTCCACAATCCAGGGAAACCTGCACTGATTTTGATTTCTTTCTCAATGTATTCCTGGGTTTCTTTCTCAATGTATTCCTGGGTTTACATTTTCTTTCTTACAAGAATATAGGTTCTTGGTTTTATCAAGAGGCGATTATTATTGTTTGCAACTTTTCAACTTTTAATACCATATAATAGTAACAACAGAAAGAATTGGATGTCATTTTGAAAGAAAATTTTACACGTTTCCTTTTTCATGACAGGGTGATTTTCTGCTCATTGTTTTGAGGAATCTGATTGAGAAGCAATCTACTGATAGCACACCAAAATTGAAAGTTATTCTTATGTATGGTTGCGCTATGTTCAATTTTTTTGCAGTAAATAAATAGTTATATTTTGTCTGTTTGTTGATATAAGTAAGCTTGTCTTGTTTCTTCATGTTTTATGTATGTTTTCAGGTCTGCAACTGTTGATTCAAATTTGTTTTCAAGATACTTTGGTGGTTGCCCAGTAATTACTGCAGCGGGCCGAACACATCCCGTGTCAACTTACTTTCTTGAGGATATATATGAGACCATCGACTATCGCCTTGCTTCAGATTCTCCAGCCTCTATTAGATATGAGACATCTATAAAACAGAAGGTTTTGTAAAATTTCGTTTATCTATGTTATTATTGTTTTTGCAATATCAAGTTCAGCATTATATGTTAAGAATTTGCCAATACCATATAGACTCTTAACAATTTCATCTTACTCGATTGAATTCGATGTTATTATTGATCTAATTATCTAAGTTTGGATTGTTGGCCTATACTGATGCCATCCTCTGTTACATGAACTCTTTCATTGTTATTGCTTCAGACTGGTGCTGTTAATAACCGTAGGGGGAAAAAGAATCTTGTATTATCTGCATGGGGCGATGACTCTCTGCTTTCAGAAGAGTGTATCAACCCATATTATGTTCCAAGTGCTTACCAATCATACAGTGAGAAAACACAACAGAATCTGGTAATTCTTATATATATATATATATATATATATCTATATCTGTTAATGTCTATGATTTATTCTTCTTTATATGTGTTTTCTTATAGTTTTCTGTCATTTGTTACAGAAAAGATTATATATATATATATATATATATATATATATATATATATATCTGCTAATGTCTGGTTATTCCTCTGCCTATAACTGTTATTTCATAACAGTTTCACTACCATTTGTGCAGAAAAAATTGAATGAAGATGTTATTGATTATGATCTTCTTGAAGACCTTGTGTGTCATGTTGATGAAACTTATCCTGCGGGTGCCATTCTTGTTTTTTTGCCTGTAAGCCCATTGGAGAGTACCTTTATAAGGTTCACTTATATGTTAGTATGAAATTCACCTTAAGAACACTATTGTATTTCTTTAATTAATGCTTCTTACACTTAATAACAGGGAGTTGCAGAAATCTACATGTTACTTGATAAGCTAGCTGCTTCTTATCGATTCCGTGGGTCATCTTCTGATTGGCTTCTTCCATTGCATTCATCTGTAGCATCTGATGACCAAAGAAAGGTTTTCTCGACCTCCCCTACGAAACATACGGAGGTAGCTACCACATAAAATTAGTGTGGCTTTTCATGTTGATTTTCTGAGCAACCTTGGGTTTAGGCCAAGGAAATAGTGTGTGGGGAAAAAATGACCAAATTTATTTTATTAAGTAATCTACAAAAGTGATGTGTTTAGCAAATGCCGTTGTTCTTAATTGCGTTTTTTCCTTCAAAAGTTCAAATACCACAATTACAACTGCGGATTTGAATTTGATCAATTGCGTATCTTGGGCCAGTATTTGATTTAAATTCTTCCAGTGCGAATTTGTCTTGAGTGACATTTGAATCTTTATTGTCCGTCTTCTTCCTCCCCATTTCTCCCCCATTTTAGAATTATTACAAGTCCAATTGCCACTGTCATGGACAACAACATTTAGCAATTTTAATTCCAATTGCTGTTGTCATGGACAACGACATTTGGCAATTTAATAATTCCAATTGGACAATGGCATTATGCTCTACTTTGGGCATTAATTTGGTTTCTAAACTAATTTTATAATTTTTTTCTTTCAAATAAAGTATTTCGGTCTAAAACTCGGCAACCTTTTTGTCCAATTATTGGTTGGGTAAAACTTTTTTTTTTTTCTTAGTGTAATTGTTTGTTTGTGCATGTTTATGCAACAAAGCTAACTTTTCAATATTTACACATTTCAGTGTAGAATTTATGTTAAACTATCGAGTCTTGGTAGACAAGCTTATCAATACTTAATTTGAGAATAGAAGTTAACGCACAAACATATCTGAGATAGGGTGATGCTCTCATTCTCCTGGTAAGTTGAGCAAGTAGTGTCAAGAAACAGACCTATTATTCTGAAAGAGGAATCAATCTTTGCAGCGTTCTTTTCCTTACCCAATGGTCACTATGCCATGAAATCTACTCTCTAGGTAGCCTGGATTAACAACTGAGAAATCTCTTTCAACTGAGATATGGAACCTCTAATCCCCAAAGTATTTTCTCACAAAAACTTCAATTAATGAATAAGTTTGTTTGTGATCAAAGTATTTTCTTACAAATATCAATTGATATAGTCTTTTATGCATGAGATTGTGGATTTTGTACATTGTTTAGAGCAAAGGTGAAGTGAATTTCAGGAATAGAAAAATTGGCTCACAAAACTGACCTCAATAATTTAGGATAAGGCTTTATTGAGTTGGTTGGCTGTGTCTTTTAGCAGTGCTACCCTTACAAGGTATTGTTGGCTGTGAGGATTTAAAGATGGACTCTAATTAGTTGGGGAGCAATGGGATAATTTTTACTTCCATTCGTTTCACCAGAAAAGTCGCTTGCCCTCAATTTTGTAAATAAGTTTTGTGTTCTTTTGCTAAATCTAGTCATTGACTTTGTGGAGGAGAAAACTGATGCAACCAAGGAATCATGTTTCAGATCCAAGAGTTTAGGCAGGGAGTTGTTTCAAGTATGAATTCCACCTATAGCATGTTCGTTCAAGTTAATTTTGGCTATTGTACTTGGATAACCTTGTTAAGCTGAGGATAGGTATGATAGGAGACTATTGTGATATGGTGTTGAGAGTATTTTCAAAACTGTCGAATTACCTTGAGTGTGTTGCAATGTTGTTATTCTTTTCCAGTAAATGTGAATTGATTACTGAGCTGTTTCAGATATCCAGGTATTTAATATTTTGATAGCTAGGTCCTAGAGTTATGCTTGTTAGTTCCAAGATTCTTGATAGTTGGATACACGGTTAAAGCTATTGAGGTAGCCTAGAGTTATGCTTGTTAGTTCCAAGATTCTTGATAGTTGGTTACACGGTTAAAGCTATCGAGGTAGCCTATCTATTTTATTTCCTTAATTTTTGTTATGCAAGTTTAGCTTCATTGGTTCATTCCAATTACAGATGCATAGGATGCGTACTAGGGGTTCTTGGATGCACAAAAGTTTACGATAAAGGGCTGACTTGGTGTGATTTTATGTGATTGATAACTGAGGAGAATCTACCAAATTAATATTGGGTTTTAAATGCCTTAAATATTTCAATTTCTTATGAGACTACTTGTTAGAAGACTGATAAAGAATGAACTTCAAGTTTTAAAATATGGTTTTGGACTTAGATGGCCTATATTGATTATCCAGTCTCGGAAGATAAAAATTCTTTAATCAGTACTTGTTATCCCCTGGTCCTTGGTCTGAACCTGGATCTGTTGAGATCCTGGCGATTCCAATGGTGTGGTCGCCGGAAAAATTAGACCGCCAGTGAGATGGAATTCCAACATCTTCAAGGGTTTTTGAGGTGTCTCGTGATGAAATTTATGTGACCAGAGTAAGACACGACCACTAGATAGGTCGCCAGATTTAACTACACGACTAAACCCTAACCCTAATATTCCTAATCTCTTTATGGCTTTGATACCATGTTAGGAGACAGAATTATTTGATTTCATTGATTGAAAATACAAGGGAACATACATATTTGTACATAAGTGTGAGAAATAATTAAGTCAAAATAATGATTAGACATGAGAAATGTTCAGGTGAATAAACTAATCCTCAAAAATAATTTGCAATAACAGTTATGTCTTAGAAATGTTACCTCTGGTTCAGGGATCGCCTCTTCTTGTGAGTGCCTACTAATATTATATCTACTAAAAATCCATAACATCGGCATTATCATTGGAATCTTAGACAATATCTCTTGTTCATATTCCAAGCAAAGATTAATCCAAACTTGATGTTAAAGCTATAAATGTATTTTTTTTTCATTTTTTTTTTTTGGGCTAGTCTCCCACCTAAAAATCCTTCAAACTTTCTTAGAAAGAGATTGTTACAATGGATATAAAAAATAATCTTATTATCATAAAGCTGCTCTTCAATGATAGAAATGGTGATTGGATGATCCATCTCATGCTTGGTGATTACCTTTACCTATGCTGCTAAATTGCCAATAGTGTAGATAGCTTCCCAAGAAAAAGGGAAATAGTAGAAGAAAATGGAGGAAACGAGGATTAGTAGAATCTTAGAGATGCTAAAGCTCTTGAAAGTGATATTAGCTTCAACCGTCAACCTACCAAAGGTAACTTAAAGTTACTTTTCCACTCAAGAAGACCTCAATAACTAGGTTGGAAAGGCGCTATCTCAATGCTTCATGGTAAGTCATTAACCCTGAAAGGAGCTATGTCTTCAATTCCTTAATATTCTACTTTCTCGAATCCTCTCGATGCTACTCAAGTGTTTGATATTAACTAGAAATACCAATTGACATTTTGAAAGGTGTTAGGAATTGTACTAACTGCTTATCCCTAGTGGAAGTGACGAATGAAGAAATTGACAAGTGGGACATTGTTAGATCTACCTAAAGAGAAGTGTCTAGTTGGATGTGAGTGTTTACATCAAATACAAAGTTAAAGGTTTTGCGGAAAGATTTAACGTGAGGTTAATTGCTAAAGGATGTTGCATCCCTATGGGATTGATTAACTAGAAACCTTTGCACTTGTTGCAGAGATGAGCTTCACGATAATGTTATTATCTCTTGCTACAAATCATTACTGGCCCCTTTCACTATTTGATGTCAAGAGTGCTTGCCTGCATG
This sequence comes from Tetrastigma voinierianum, assembly GCA_016808115.1. Taxonomy (NCBI): domain Eukaryota; kingdom Viridiplantae; phylum Streptophyta; class Magnoliopsida; order Vitales; family Vitaceae; genus Tetrastigma; species Tetrastigma voinierianum. The sequence goes on from JAEQBH010003647.1 coordinate 552,287, forward strand.
GAAATATAGAAAAAAAGATCTTCATGGATGTGCCTCATGGTTTTAGGGATAGTTCAATAGAGGAAAAGTGTGCAAGTTAAAAAAATAATTGTAAGGGTTGAAATAATCTCTAGGGGTGTGGTTTGAAAGATTTGCTTAATCTCTCATCAAATTTGAATTGTGGCAAAATTAGGGAGAAAAATCATAAGAAAATAGGGTTAGTATTCTTTCTACATTGACAACATCCTAGTCATGGGAGATGATTTAGAGGATATATAGGCACTGAAAGGGACATTGGTCAAGGAATTTAAGATAACAAATTTGCAAAAGCCTGTGTATTGTCTCAGCATTGAAATAGCAAGATCAAAGAAGAGAATCTATGTTTCTCAAACGGAAGTATATTCTTGATTGATTACTGAAACTGAAATGTTAGGATGTAAACCTTTTGAAATCCTTATAGATCATAATTATAAGTCAGAAGTAATAACAATAAAAAGAGTACCAATTTTTAAGGGAAGATATTATTGACTTTTTATTAAGTTAGTTTATTTTCTAACACAAGGTTGAGCATTATATAGCTGTAAGCATGGTATGTCAATTTATGCATTCTCTTTCAAAAGACCATGTGAGGATCTTAAGATATCTGAAGGCTACCATGGGCAAAGGGTCATTCTTCTTCAAAAACAATCACAGGTGTATAGAGGCTTGTACTGATGTTGGTCGGTGATAACCAATGACTAACAGAAGGTCCACTTCTACAGACTGCACTATTGTGGGAGGCAATCTAATGACTTGGGAGGAGTAAAAAGCAGTAACTTGTAGTTGTCAGGTCAAATGTTGAGTCAAATTTCAAGCTAGGAACTTGGGTGTTTGTGAATTCATTTGGAGCAAAACATTGGTAAAAGAACTGCAGGTAGAGACTGAAAGACCTATGAGGCTATATTGTGACAACTAAGCAACAATAAACATTGCTCATAATTCTATTCAACATGACAAGATAAAACATATTGAATTAGACAAACATTTTATCAAAGAAAATATTGATCTGCAGTTCATCGTGTAGATACTACATCTAGTTGATATTTTCAGTAAATGAGTTTCCTGTCCGAGTTTCAATTCAACAAGTAAGCTGGGCATGGAAAACATTTTCAAACTAGCTTGAGGGGAAATGTTGTAAATTGGTTGAATTCCTAGTTTATGAATTTGTTTGTATAATAACTGGATGATTTTAATTCTTTGGTAATTCATAACTACAAGAATTACCTCTAAGGAGAGTGAGTGAAGGGGCTTGTTTTTTCTACCTTAACTCTTTCTTTTACTTGTCTACCCTCCATTGTCAATTATATACTTTGGATGTACTTTGTTGTGCCCATACACACACACACACACACACACACAGAAATATAGCAGATAGTAAATAGTGACATTACAACAAAGAATGCAAGGCATATTTGTGCTTTTTTTTTCTTTTTTTTTTTTTTAATTTCAACCAATTATTATTAATTCTTCTTTCAATGTGTATATGTCCCAGGTTATTATAGCCACAAACATAGCAGAAACCAGTATAACGATAGATGATGTGGTGTATGTGATTGACTGTGGAAAGCATAAGGAAAATCGTTATAATCCACAGAAGGTTTGTTCTTTCTCTATTACTGATCATGGTGTTAAGAATGGTCCCTTAAACAAATCATACTCTTCCATATAATTGTAGTTGTAAACACTTAAAATTTTTGTTTTATATGCATGAGCTAGTCTAAGAGAACTTATGGAGTTCCACTTCTTGTTCTACTACACAATGCAAATCCTCTTGTAGGACAACTGTGCAGTCTCTAAAAGTTTCAACCAATTTGTTTGAGTGGCTGTCACAAAGTGCTGCAAGTATTCCTCAAGCATCAGATTCACTCGCTTAGTCTGATCGTCTATCTGAGGGTGATTAGTAGTAGAAAACTTGCACTCGGTACCCAACATCTTGAACAACTCAACCCAAAACTTGTTTGTGAACCGTGCATCTCGATCACTCACTATGTCCTCAAGCATACCAAAGTGTTTCACCATGCTGTTAAAGAATAGTTTTGCTGCTTCTTCAGCGGGACATTCATATGACGTGGGTATGATGACAACATACTTAGACAATCTGTTTACCACCACAAGGATAGTTTTGAACCCCTCAACTTTCGGGAACACGCTAATGAAGTCCATTGCAAGGCACTAAGGCCTTTCGGGAATAAGCAAGGGCGCTCCTTCTTCCGCTCGACTTAGTCCATTTGACAAACATGACACGTCTTGACATGGGCTTGCACCTCTTCCTTCATCTTTGACCAATGGAATGACCATGAAAGTAATTCTGATAAAAAAAAAAGACTGTGAAAGTAATGCCAACGTCCTCTCTTCTTTAGGTTGACAAACCCTCTTAATATCATGTGTCTCCTTCAGCAACTCCCATCTTAATTTACTTGAAGGAACATAGAGTTTACATCCCATGAAGTAAAGCAATCCGTCCTCTAGCCAGTAGCCCCTCGTGCTGCCCTCTTTCACCTGCTCTATCGACATTTGATATGTAGAATCTTGTGGAGCTTCTCGTCTTACTTGCTTGGTGAAGTCTGCCTCGACTCTGCTCAATGATCCCGCATAGCTGACCACTTCTTTTCTGCTCAAAGCATCTTCCACTTGGTTGTGTTGACCCGCCTTGTGCACTCACACAAAATCAAAGTCGGCCAAGAACTATTGCCACCGATCTTGCTTGGCTGTAAGCTTCTTCTAAGTTTTGCAGAATGTGTTGGTCACATTATCCATCATCGCAGTGAATCAGGTCTCCATCAAGTAATGATTCCAAGTCTCTAAGTAGTGGATGATCACAATCATCTCCTTCTTGTGGGTGGAGTACCCATGTATCCACGTTTATAGGCTCTGAATGCTACAGGTGTCCCTCTTGTACTTTTTCCCTAGATTTGTCGAACATAACGTGTGAACTTTAGAGGGCGGCACTTCTAGGTCGAGCGGAGTCTCGAAATTGACGAGGTTATGGCTGTGTTATGGTATTGTAGAATTATAAACTAGTTGGGAAAAGGAAACATGTATTCATGTAGAGTTAGGAAACTTCATATTCTTTCCTATTTGGTTTGGCATTGTCTTGTGTATAAATAGGTTGTTTGTGATCAATGTAAATAACAAATTTTCCTTCCATCATCTCTTATTACACCCTTAGAAAACCACGGAATTGTTTGACATTCTGTCATCCACACTTCCTTTGCTTTCTTTGCTTAAAATGCAGTGAGAGGCGAGGCCACCTTGGAATAGCGTTTAATAAACCATCGATAGTAAGCCAAATCGAAGAAGGATCGGAGTTCTATCACCTTAGTAGGGGCAGGCCATTCTCGAATTGCTACCACCTTCGCACCATCCGTTCGAATATGAGATTTTGAAATCAGGTGACCCAAGAACTTGATCTCAGTCTAGGCAAATTCGCACTTCTCCTTGTTGACATATAAACGGTTCTGCTTTAGTCTCTCTAACTCTTCGATGTGCATCAAGTGATCTTCTAGAGTCGAGCTATAGATCACTATATCGTCCAAGTGGACCACCACAAATGAGTCTAATAAGTCAAATAGGACATCATTCATGAGGTTGCAAAACGTCATAGGGGCATTAGTCAACCCAAAAGGTATGACTAAGAACTCTAAACTTTCGTATCTTGTCACAAAAGTAGTCTTGGCTTCATCCCTTTAGCCACGTGAACTCGTCAATGCTCGGATCACAAGTCTAGCTTGGTGAAGTATTCTACCTTACTCAATTGATCGAATAGTTCTGTAGCCAAAGGTATCAAATACTTGTTCTTGATAGTGGCCTTGTTGAAAACTCGATAGTCTACACGCATCCGAAGTGAGCCATCTTGCTTCTTCTGAAACAACATCGGCGACCATACAATGCTTTAGAAGGTTGGATCAAGCCTGCATCCAACAATTCCCTCAACTGCTTTCGCAACTCAACCAACTCTCGTGGAGTCATCTGATTGGGAGCTTGAGCAGGTGGTCTAGCTCTTGACACGAGCTCTATTTGATGATCCATCGCCCTCCTAGGAGGAAGCTTCTTAGGCAACTCGGGAGGCATCACGTCATCGTATTTGTTCAGCACGGGCACTAATGCATCTGACATTAGAAAGCTTGAACTGCGGTGTCACTTTATTTCCCATTGTTAAAGGCATGATATTCATATTGAATCCAAATCCTACAAGCTTGAGCATTTAGGAGAGTTGGTCGTTTAATATGGTATTAGAGACTAGTTTGGTAGGAGGTCATGGGTTCGAGCCACCTCTCTACAATTTATTCCCCATTTGTTTATTTGAAAGTCCATAGAAGACTATTTGGTTTATTTGATTCTCCACGTGCAGGTATGGGGCTACACGTGAGGGAGAGTGTTAAAGGCATGGTATTTATATTAAATCCAAATCCTACAAGCTTGAGCTTTTAGTAGAGTTGTTCATTTAACACCCATGAATCAAGTCTTTTCAAGACTTGGTTTTAATGACACGTTGGACAATTAATTTCTTATCGGAGGATTCATTCATTTCCATTTCTCTAACACTAGGCATTCTAGCTTTCTAAATATCATCTGTTAGCAGAACTAGAAAGTTTTAACTGCTGTTTCACTTTCTTTCCAGTGGATTGAGTCCTTAGAAATTGTCGATCATGATTAAGGTTTGGATATCTCAAACAAACATTGGATCCTTTTTGGCATTATTTGTTCAGTAAATTTTAGTCTTTGATGATTTATTATGCTGGTGCTTCCAAGCTGAATTTGAATCCTTCTCCATTTGACTGCAGCTAATTTATATTTATAGATGATGATCTCTCATTTGAATTATAACTTGTAATTACTATCATTTTGTTGGTGATGTTGACTAAATTTTCTAATTGGTTGCCACTAGAAATTGTCAAGCATGACTGAGGATTGGATATCTCAAGCAAATGCAAAGCAACGACGAGGACGAGCTGGACGCGTAAAACCTGGAATATGCTTTTGCCTATATACACGCTATAGATTTGACAAACTTTTGCGGCCATTTCAGGTAATACCTGCTTCAGAATAGTTTCAGAGGTGCCTATTTCCATTTCCTGTTATATTCAATCTGATGCCTTCTTGATCATTTGCCCCAATCCCACTTTGCATTCTACACAACCCCAAGGTACCTGAGATGCTGCGCATGCCACTGGTAGAATTGTGTTTGCAAATTAAGTTACTTTCTCTGGGTACTATAAAGCCATTTTTGTCTAAAGTAAGTAAAACTATATTGATAGTATAGATGTTTGTGCTGATAAGTTTATCCAAGAGTTTTATTTGCTAACATTCTGTTTTTTCAGGCCTTAGAACCTCCCAAGGAAGAGGCTATGACCTCAGCAATTTCAATACTATATGAGGTAGTTTAACTAAATCTTAACTAAGATTTGGATGTATGAATTATTGCTTAATCTGTCTATACATCTTTTTATCGCTAGTGTTTATGAAAATAAGTACTGTTCCAGTTTTGATATGTACAGGATCCTTTAAATTACTGATTTGTAGAGGATTCAAAATTAAATTGCTGTAATTATTACTTGATTTACCACTCTGTTGTTTTCTTGTACTCAGGGTGACTTTCTACCATGTAGCCATAGAGACATCAATGACACTCTACTAGCTTTTAGGTTTAAAGGGCTTAACTAAGTTGCTAGATTTTGATCATGGATGGAATACTTTTCAGTTTAGGAGATCCAGCCCCCACTATAGAATTATCCTGTTACTACTAATAGTCTGATAAACTATGATGTTTATGTAAGCTGGAGATATATCTTGCTTTTCGATGGAGATGATTATATCACCGTTCAATGTTGATCTTTGAACGCTTGAATCTCAGAAATGTAAGAACTCACTTTAGGTGCAACAGTTTCCTTGGTTCCAAAATTTGGCCTAAAATTTTCATTTCTGTTGCACCAGCAGTTTGTTTCTTTGTCAGAGTAAATTGAAAATATGAATTATCTGCAAAATGAGAGTTCCAGTTTAGATAGTTAATTAAAGATTGAAAGTAGGCATCTTAATCCACATGAAGGAAGGTTTGGAATCTCGGATGCTATCATCTTTCGAAAATGGCAAGTTATTGCCTTATTATTTTTGCCAAGGTAGGTCAGCTCCTAAACTAGCAAATCCATTAGGAAAAATCATTGCTGTAAAGTCCCTAATATTTTTAAATATATGTGTTAATTAATTGAGCAAGTACGAAACCAGAGTTCCATTTTGGAGTGGATGTTGAAGCAGTGAAATGAGACTTACTGGTTGTTTTGGGAAAGGTCCCTGGATGTTCTCACATAGGTTGAGAATACAGTCCTTGGACAGGCAGTGTTTCTTATCCCTTTCTCGGAGACATATTTTGGGGATCATATGTGGGGATGTGTTTCCCCATGTTGTCTTCCATTTGTGTTCCTCCTTGGAAATTAAACTCCTCTACTTACAATTATATCCTTGTCTCTTATTCCCCAAAAAAGGTGGATTTTCCGCCCTTTTAAATTTAGGAGACGCCAGACGAGGCACATATAGAAGATGAATGTAGTCAGTTCAAAGAAATGTTTGGAAAGATGATCCGCTAAATCTTCACCAGAAGCTGCAGTCAACCACAGATTCTATATGGTTCAGCTGATTTGTGTAGACCCCATCAGGGAAAGATGTCAAACACAACATCAAACCTTGTTACACTTCACCCAGCTCTTTAAGTCCAAGAAAATAAGTCGAGAATACTTGTTTATTTAGAAATCTCTATCTCCTGCCATCCACTCCTCTTGACAGAAAATTGAAATGAATAAAGTCAGTTCATAGAAATGATTGGAAAGATGATCCACTAAATCTTCACTAGAAGCTGCATTCAGAGGTTCTATATGGTTCACCTGATCAGTGTAGATCCTGCCAAGGAAAGATATCAAACACAACATTAGACCTTATTACACTTCACCCAGCTGTTTATAGTCCAAGAAAAATAATTCAAGAGAACTCGTTCTTGTAGAAATCTCCATCTCCTGCCATTCACTCCTCCTGACGGGAAATTGAAAAGGAACTCCAATAATCAAAGTTAGTTCTTTGGTTATATTTAGGTTTTTATTCCTTAGCCAAAGATGAATACCGCCTGTAGCTCCCCTTTAAGCCTCAAAGAGACCTGAAGGGAGGAACATCCAATTGATTTCCTAGATTCAGAATTTCTCATCAAGGAGGGTCTTCTACATGCAGAAAAGGCTGAGGTACACATTATGTCTGATATTAAGGTTGATAATTGTGAAGAGAGAAAAGAGAGAATCCCTAATTTTATTATTTTCACGGAAAAGAAGTCTAGCCTCTACATTACATATTGGACTTATATATATACACACACTCATAGGACCTGATGTGATCAAGACAATAAAGGAAAAAATTTGTACAATATCTAACACTCCCCTCAGCTAGAGCATATGTCATATGTTTTTGAAGCTTGTACAAATGTATTTAATTTTTAGGACTGCGAGAGATTTAGTAAAGATGTACGCTGGTTGATCATTTGACTTGACAAAATAGTAGCCATACATCACGATCGATCTTCTCTCTCTACAATGAAGTGTGATCGACTTCAATGTGTTTGGTCCTCGCGGAAGGCTGGATTGGATACGATATCTGGCTTGACCTGGTTATCTCTGAATGAAACAAATGCATTCATCGCTTTCAAATCTCGACTCACGGAAGGTGTCACGACCATATGAGTTCACATGTTGCGGTATCTGGCTGATCTTTCAACTAAGCGTGAATCATCATTACATGTTGTTTCTTACTCTTGCGGGATGATTAGTTTCACCATCAATGAAACATAGTACCTTAAGTGGAGCGATCTATACGTGGGTGAGCCATTGATCGCATCTGTGTAACCAATAACTTTTTGGGTGTGACCTCTATTCATTACAACACACCTTGGCACGGTGTACTTTTGATGCTCGAGAAGAATGCGGATTCTGACATCCCGATGGCATCACATGGTATTTGTAGGAGTTGACTAACAACGCCCTTACGAAGGAAATGTGGTAGGTATTGGTGAAATGTGAGTTGAGTTTACCTCCCAGTCGTCTCGATATCTCCTTCGGGGATCTCCTAAAGACTCATTTGTCTGATCTGAGTTGGGGTCAGGATCCATAGGAGTGTCAGCCAGGTTCTGATCCCCAACATCTTAGGTTTCTTCAGAGATGTCTAAAACATACTTAGTTGGGAGAGGACTACACGAACTAGTTGAGTATCTAGTTCCTAGAAAGTACTTGAGTTTGATCTTTAGTTTGAAGTGGGTGAAAAGATGTTGGCACAGTTCACGAGATACCATCGTCCAAAAAGTAATGTGATGTCATCCATATAAACAACGGATAAATACTGCACATACGAAAAGTTATGATCAAAAAAGCGAATGAGTCTGTTGTCTTTGCGAATCATGCCCGAATTCTTGAGCAATGAGCTAAAGCGGTAAGCCATTGCTCAGAAATTTTCAAGCCATATAGAGGCGGCGTGGCGCCTGCACACTAAGCAGGACTCATGAGCAACAAAGCCGGGTGGTTGCTTTCGATATAAACTCTCGACGGGATCACCATGAAGGAAGACATTTTTAATAGGCAGCGAAAAAGCGCGAGAACACACCATGACCATATGGAAAGCCGAAGAGGCCAGACCCAGGCAATCTTGTAGCAGAGGAGAAGGTGTGCCATAATCGAGGAACCATAAACACGAGTATATCCTTTGCTCGCGGCCAGCGGGCCTTAAGACAATCCAACACTGACCATCGAGACCCGGCCTTAGCTGTGGGCAAACAATCAATAGAAACTTGCAAATGGTAAACAACAGATGATGCGGTGGAGTCATAGCCTTGACCATTTCATTTACTATTGCTGTGCCGGCCAGGATGGGAAGAAAGTGCCTCATTAGTGTTCTTAGGAAGAACGAGGAAATAGTAGAGAAACAAATGCGAGTAGGGGGAAGATAATCGATGGTAGCTTCGAAAAAATTATAAATAGGATGAGGATTGCTGGTAGACGGTGCATTTCCCACAGCTGATAGGCGGGTTATCAACAACGACGAGTCGGGGTAGGAAGAAGAATTTGGAGGAGAGGAATGAGTCGTGAGGGGCCTGTTGAAGGGAGAGGAACAGCGGCATAGTGGCCCGGCAATGATCGCTTTGAAGTGGACGAAGATACATCATCAAATCCTAGAGCGAGGAGATGATGGAAGGGGTAGGACTTGATGCAGAGAGACTCGGAGGAGGAGAAGAGTCCTCGAAGAAAGGTGACATGTTGGAGAGAAATGCTCGATGAGTGCGGGAATAAGCGATAACCCTTACGAGTCGGGAGTAGCCTAGGAAGATGCATTTTCGTGGCCTTGGGTGAGCTTGTCTTGTCACAGGTGAGAACAAGACAAAGCAAGTACACACAAGAGACACGGGAGTAAGGAAATAAAGAGGAGGTTGGTCGAGGGAAAAGAAGGGAATGGGAATCTAAGCATGTAATACGGATAAGGGCATACGATTAATCGAATAACAGGCTGTAAAACGGCGTCCCCTAGGATGGCCAGGCAGACGGCGAAGTGGAAGCGAGGGACCGCCACGGAACCCAGAAGAGACTGGGTGGCCCGGATAGTGTGGATGGGAGTGGGCATCGGTCGCTTATGTGTGCGGGGAGATGATTGCGGGTGAGGGTGATAGAGGCCACAGGACTCATCGGAGTGCCCGATCGTCTTCCCACGATGCTCAGATCCTGTGAGTCACAAATTTATCGAGGAAAATAATGGAGCGATTAAAGTCACAATTGATTTTCTTGCGATGGAAAATAAGATTAAAGGGACCTTAGGAGTATAAAGGACGGGAGGAAGTGAGAGGTAGGAAGGAGAGGATAGGCTAAACCCGATACCTTTTTGTACGGAGTTTGAGAACCATTAGCTAAGGTATGATGTGGTAAGTAGGGATGGTAGTAAGAGAAGAAAGATCTTTATTACGAGGAAATGTAGTCGGAAGCACTAAGTCTAGAATCCGAGGTCGAAGATGAGTAAGGCGCGGGGCGAGGAGGCGTGCAGTGCAGGCAGCGGTGACGAGTGACTTGGGAACAGCGATGGCGAAGATAGACATCATACTCCGTCGGTGGGGGGGAATGCCACGAGATGTACGAGGGCGTTCAGTACGGGGCGGTGAGAATCGAATGTTGGGCCCGATAGAGGCGATGCGGGGAGGCCGTTAAATCTGTTGATAATAACGATCCACAGTGTGGCGAGCTTATTCTGATAGGTGCAATGAGGACGTATCCTCTGCCTCGATTACCACTTCGTCCTCTGAAGGTTAGTGTGAGGAAACTAACATGGAAAGATCTAAGGGGGCTGGATGGCAATAAGTGCAGTAGTGATGGAATCTGGAGGAGGTGTGAACACATCGTGGATGGGCCCGATGGGTACTTGAGAATCGGGTCTTGGAGGGTCTCGAGATCCAGGATGGAGGCGATGAGAGTAGGACCATGAAGAACTTGTCAGCTTCCTTTATCTTGAGCCACCCCCAACGTCACTAGTAAGGGCATTAGGCGTCGGGAACTCTTCCTTAAGAGAGAGAACGTCGATCTGTTATGATAAATCCGTATCTTATTTGTGGATGTACTTGATAGCGAAGCCGCCTTATAAAGGCGTTGGATATCGTGTATAGAACTTTACTTTGATTCAAAACTTAGAACATGTCTTATGGCAGAAGATGAAGCAAAATTTTTGGATCATGAAATTTATATAATACCTTCACATAGTTGTGCATCTATTTTCTTCAATGCACCTTGTCAACAGGTATAGCATCCTCGGTGTAATAAGATGATCCTCATAACCACAATCACTGAACCGAGTTCCACAGGCTGCAGGAGAGATAATTTTCCTTTACCGTCGATTTTACGATGTGATAGTAGGAGATCGAGAAATAACAAAAAATAAAAATAGGATTTTTAGTTGCCATATCCATAACTGAGATGGAATCAGTTTGGATTGAAGAGCCCTAATAGGAGGCGAATCAAAAGAGTATGGAGCTTGAAATCTGGTTGTGGGCGGAATGAAGAAAAAAAAGGACTGGCTTGTGGAAGATATGTTGTGGAGCGCGCGGCGAATGGGCAAGGTGAATAAGGAGGGGCTCGGGGTGGACAGCCGGGATAAACGTGTGAAGGCAGTAGCCGGACTGACCACGTATGTGATCCGATCCACCGGAAAGACTCACGCCCACACAGCGCACTCGCGCTTGGCGCATGGGCGGTAGGCTATACTTAGGAGGAAGAGCGGTCTTGTGTGTGGCGCGCGTTCTTGTTCTTGTGGGGTTGCCAGAAGGCGTGTAGATCGGCCTCGTGCGCCTCGGAATTGTGGTTTAGGTTGGAGAGAGAGCTACTGGAGATCAGCAGCCGGTTCTGCGGCGGCGGAGGGTTCCCAGGGAGGAGAAGAAAGTGGTCGGAATGAAACACGATCAGAAAAGTAAATTAGGTTTCTTGACCTCTAACCACCATGTGAAGAGAGAAAAGAGAGAATCCTAATTTTATTATTTTTCACGGAAAAGTCTAGCCTCTACACATTACATATTGGACTTACTCTACCTCTCTGCATCTGGACCCACAATCTGATAAGACAATAAAGGAAAAGACTGTACAATATCTAACAATAATGAAGAAAAAGAACCCAAATGGAGTTACAGCTAATTCAAAATGCTGGCTTGGTGCCATTGTCATTGGATAACTGTATATCTTTTTATCTTATTTTCTGGTTATTTCATATTAATTATCTTTTTTTTATCTATAAGTGATGTTATGATCTTCATTGGGTTGTCATGTGTCACCATGGACTTTGGTGGGTTTGCTATTGATCACAAACTTGTTTAACCATTTACAAATTAACACCATTTAGTAGAAATTATAGTTACTTGAAATCAAGCCCAAGAGCCTCATATGGATAAGTATAATGGTTTGCTTTTGAACCTCTAAAATGGTAAAACTTTACAAATTCAATTTTACTTCTGTCATCCCAATCAGTATTGTGTCTAAGATTATGGGAAAAATTAAAAAGGATAAAAGAAAGAAGAGAAAAATGAAGAGTTGGCTTTTTGAAAATGCTGTTATCTTCTAATGATGGGAGAGTAACCCCTTTGAGGAGAAGTTGTTCACCTTTCATCTTCAGTATTCCTTTTTCTTCTTCTAAAAATGGTGCATTTTGAGATTGGATAAGATAAGCACGGCTTTTTAGGAGAATGGGGTGACTTAGAGCTGAAATTTTATGAAAATAGAGAACGATATCTGAGTGATACTTAATATATTCACTAGATATATTTATAACATATTTATAATGTCTACAATGGGAAAAAGAAAATGAAACTCTATTCTAGGTCCAGAATTTGTGGGGACATATGATAATTCTTGTATTCAATGAGAGTAATAGGTATAACCTTTATACACAAAAATAATTAAATAAATGAGCTAACTTAGGAAACTTTAACTGTTCTATCAATCCTTATAAATTAGTATCAATCCCCATAAATCAGGAATTATCCTAATTTGAATAGGAAACTTGATGCAGATGGAGTTTTAAGATATACATAAAAAAGGAGGGAATTTTTATTAGTTGCAATTAGAATCAAATTATGATTATTAGTTAGAAAAACAATTTCAATTTAAATTTGGATTTATCAGTTAGAGTCAAATTCTGATTCTTTGTTAGAATCAAATTAGTCAGAGTCATAATATAGGTTAAGGAATTTCAATTTTGTTGAATTAGTTAGAAAATCATGTATAATTAGGTTGTTGTAACTAATCCCAGAAAATAGGGGAATTGAGTTAAAAAGTTTCCGACTTTTTCCTGAATTATAATCAGGATTTCATGTATAAATATGGGTGACTTACCCTCATTAGTGGAGAGTTTTATTCCTCCCATAAACAACATAGTATTATGAGCGCTAAGGGATATATCGCAAACCCTAGGTTCTAGTTTCTGCTCAGCTGCCTCTCCCTCACGAAATTTTCTGTAATTTTCTACTGCAGATTTTTTGGTTTTTTAATCCCACGGATCAGATTCTGCGTTTTTTTCTAGTGCAGTTTCTTTTTTTTTTTTGTTTTTTTCTGGTTTGGTGTGTTGATCATGACTGGCCACATTGATTCTGCATCTTCCATTCCACTTTCAGACCCTCTCCATTCCTCCACGACAGATATCATAGCAAATGCTTCACTCCAAATAACTACTGTTGGACTCAATGCCAACAATGATTTGGAGTGGGCACAATAGGTCAAATTGGCGATTGATGGCAAGGGAAAATTGGGTTATCTCATTGGAGAAGAATCTTGTCCTGAGGCTACCGATCCTTCCTTCAGGAAGTGGAGGAGTGAAAATTCACTCATTACTGCTTGGTTGTTGAATTCAATGGAGGGCCACATTCAGAAGCCGTTTATGTTCATGGAGGCCAAGGATATTTGGGAGAGTGTCCGAGAAACTTACTTTGATCTCGGAAATTCTTCCCAAATTTTTGGAACCCAAGAATCGGCTATGGCTTTCAAGGCAAGGTGGGCGCCCTCTCACGGTGTATTTCAATGAGATGCTGATACTATGGCAGAAATTGGATCTCTGCTACAACGATACATGGGAGAATGCACGTGATTTAGCTCGGTTTACCAAAAGAGAGGCTGATGACAAGGTATTCATGTTTCTAGTTGCTGTGGACTACTCCTCTTTTGATGATATTAAGGGCAGAATTCTGGGTCATATTCCACTACCTTCCATTCGTGCCGTGTTTTCCGAATTAAGACAAGAAGAAGCTCGGAAAAGAATCATGAATGAGTCCTCACCAACTTCTGCTCCAGAGTCTTCAGCTTTGCTTAGCCGTGACACTTCCGGGCTTGTTAGCCGTGGAAGTAGTGAGGAGAAGAAACATTTTTTTTGTGACTATTGCAAGAAGTTGTGGCATGTAAAGGAGAAATGCTGGAAGTTACATGGTAAACCTGCCCACTTGAAGAAGAAACATGATGGCAAGGCAATGGTAGCTGCAAGTGATGTTCCTACACAACCCGACATGACTTCTGCGCAACCCTTCTCTAAGGACCAGATTGACGGTCTGTAAACTCCTACAATCCTCACTACTCTCTTCTAATCCTACTCCATCTTGTTCTTTTGCCAATCAAGGTAAACCCATGTCCTTTCTTACCTCTTCTTCTAATTCTATCGCTTGGGTAATAGACTCCGGCGCGATTGATCACATGACATATTGTTCCCATTTATTTTCTAATTATATTCCTTCTGCAGGGAATAGGAAAATTCGCATTGCTGATGGCACTTTTTCAGCCATAGCTGGTAGTGGAACTGTTAGAGTTTCACCAACCATTCCTAAGCTTTCGTGTAATCTTTTGTCTATTAGTCTTATCACTAAAGATCTCTATTGTCGTGCTTATTTTTTATCTTCTGATTGTCAATTTTAGGATCTGGACTTCGGGAGGATGATTGGCAATGCTAAGGAGCATGGTGGCCTGTACTACTTTGAAGATGGACAAAGTTTAAGTACCTTTGTTGCTGATTCCTTTTTTGGTTTCCATTCCAATTGTCAGGATATTATTTTATGGCATTTCGGTTAGGTCATCCCTGTTTTCATTATTTGAGAAAATCGTTCCCAACATTATTTGTTGATAAAGATCCATCTTCTTTACATTGTGAATTTGTGTGTTGGCTAAGCATCATCGTGCATCTTATCCTTCTAAATCTTGTAACCTTAAGAAACCTTTTCATCATATTCATAATGACATTTTGGGTCCATCTCGGATTCCACATGTCTGGAAAAAATAGTTTATTACATTATTGATGATCTGCGGCAGTATAGAGCTTAGGTTTTATTTGCTTAGGGAGAAGGGTGAAATTGCTGATGTTTTCAAAAAAAATTATGCATTGATCAATACACAATTTAATGAACAAATTCGGATTTTTGGGAGTAATAATGGTCGGGAGTATGTTTCTACTTTTTTGGGACAGTTTTTTAGTGAGAAAGGCATTGTTCATCAAAGTTCTTGTGTTCAAACACCTTAGCAAAACGGAGTTGCTGAGAGAAAAAACAAACATATTCTTGAAATCACAAGAGCCTTAATTTTTACACACAATGTTCCAAAATATCTTTGGGATGATACGTATGCACCAGTGTTTTAATCCAATAGAGTGCCTTCCAAAGTGCTTTCTTTTTGCAACTCATCAAAATTTCTTTGTAGCCGAGCACGAGGCATTTTGTGGATTTACTGTGGCGCCTTGCAGGCCGACCGGCAGGCGGATCAGAGGCAAAGTCAGGATGCCACTAAAATCATAATCACTCAAAAATCATATCTTTGCGAGGCGTTTTCAAAAATTGGGCAAGCCCGCCAAACATTTACATTTAACAAAATCGAATTCTGATGTAGGCATCCGAGCCTTTTCAAAATGATTTACAAAAGTAGATGTTCGATATTCAAATTGTTTATCTGAAAATATCCATATCAAAAGAACACATGAAATAGAATTGCGACATACTCGAGATTTCTTTCTTTATGACTCGGCGCTCCTCGATCTTGGAATTAAGCTATCAATCACTATCTATCACTTGCTTTCTTGCATTGGTAAAACAATACGCTAAAGCATTTTCATACTTAGTGGTTCTATACAAATCCATTCTCTCGGTTCCATCTTAAATGATTCATGCAATTTAATATGAGTCGAGGAACTTTCAATCTTTTGGATGATCAATATAAATACAATACATATACTTTGTTATATATATATATATATATACAATAAATTTATAGTTCATTGATCATCCCATAAATACACTACATAATCAATATTTCCACAATCTCGAATCAATTCAAATATGCTCACAATTTCGGTTCGATTAAGCGATTAGGTTAAAATCAATTGATTGTGCCCGATCAATTCGATTATGCAATCAATTAGGTTATGCAAATCAATTTAGTTATGCAAATCAATTCGATTTATGCCCTTAGCAATTTAACCTATGTCTTGATATCTGGGGATATCGGAGAGTCATAAGCACGGTCCATTTGTAGAGCTGCAGGCCGATATCAAATGGTTTTTATAACGATGCGGTCCCTGCGGGATGTTGTTGGTTATAAACAATCAAATAGTGAAAACTCTGGATCCACGGCCGCGGGTGATCAGATGACACGTCAATAGTTCGCGATCTTTTGCTATTTTGACCACTATTGGTATACCAATCTATCCCTTAATACGAAATAAGCGGTTAACATTCTATTAAGGCGTTCAAATCCTTTATAGCAAAAATATAGTACAATATGCAGCTTGTATAAATGATTTATTTTCAATAATCTGTGAAATTTTATATCTGAAAATATTTACGCAATCACTTTTCTCAAATCAATTAAATCAATTCAATATGCTTTTAGAACAACATGCAAAAACTTGAAACGAGGAATAGGAGTTGGTAGAACAAACCCAATATTTGCACTTTGATTCCAGTCATGAGATTTTGATATGATTTGTCTTATCATCTTATTTTATTCGAAACCATTAAAGAATAATATTATTCATCTCGTATAGTAGTTTTGGTTAGGATTGATCCCCGAGGTTATTATGAGTTCAATTTAAACAAGCTATATATTGAATGATTAACCGGCTCGATAGAGAACTGTAGGAGTCGAAGAACGCAATGGGTTGGATGAAGGAGTTGACCTTCCAGAGTTGGAGGTCATGCAGTCAAATCGATCGGCGAACGGGCAGAACTGGGCGGGCTCAAATCTACCACCTCGGTCGAACATCTTCTATCTCTAGGAATATTAATGTATTCTTGACTCCAATGGGCTTTAAGCCGAGTCCGAGAACGCAATCGGAGTCAAGCAGAAGGAGATACTGACCTTAGAAGTTGGAGGTCGCGTGGCGTCGACTTTGGCGGTATGCTATTGGGCGACCAGCACATTCCCTTTCATTGGCCGTGACCAGCGTTGGTGGAGCGCGGCCACTATTGGTGGGCGACCAGCTGTTGGTGGGCGACCAGCGCTGATGATGGGCGACCAGCATTTGGCGACCCTTTGTTGGGTGGGCGACCCTTGTTGGTGGAGCTGACCCACACGATGGGCGACCCCTCACCCGTTTGACCATTTAGGGGTAAAAGACCATAACGGTCTCTGGTCGGTAAAATTCAAAAGCCTAACATCAGAAGTTCATTGATGAGACTCTGATTTATCGAAGGATTCACTTCAATTCTCTTTGCTCGATCAAACCACGTTCTAAGGTAATTTAGTTGACCGATGGACAAGTGGCAGGCCAGATTTAGTTGGGCTGACCTCGTAAAAGGACTATAACTTAGTCTACAAAGGAGTCCAGGTGAGAAATTCAAAGCCTAACATCAAGTTGGTGATGTGGCTACAATTTACTAGAAAGGATTCTTACCGAATACATACGCCACATTGCGAAAAATCTCAGCTCTAAAAAAAAGTTAATTTGGCTGCACTACCCTGATATGGCTGACTTCCTTAGTTTAAAATGCAACCAAACTTCCCCTAAGGCCGGGTCTTGACAATCCTTAGGGTAGAAGGGCCAGTAGGAAGACCTGCCCCATGAGTTTGTCGAGAGAGTCTGAGTTCCGGTCTCTGCTATAGCTCTTATCCTTTAGGAAGGGCTTTGGCCCGTGCTTGCCAGGAGACTGTGGTCAGATCGCGTCGGAAAATCTAGAAAGAAGGTGGAGCCTCCTCTCCTCTAGCACTTTTTCCCCTTTTTCTCTATTTTTTTCTTTTCTTGTGGCTCACTCTTAATCGTATTTTTTAAAAGGAGGCTTCCTCCTGCTCATGCCACATGTCATTTCCTTGATTTTTTCCTTTTTACTGTTTCCATTTCTCCTAATATCACTTAGCAATTTCTATATTTTCTGCTTTTTCACTTGGGTTTGTTACGGATTCAACAATCATCCAGTAATATAAAAAAATTTCGAAAAACTACTGATTGGCTCCTTTATACCCGGAATATACTAAAATTTTATTATAAAAATTTTAGGGTATTTTTGGGGCGTTACATTACCTCTTAAAATTTTCAGTTGTACCGTGTTTGTCACCAACAATGATTTGCATAAGAGTAAATTGGATCTACGTGCACAAAAGTGTGTTTCTTGGATATTCTTCAAATCAATAGGGGTACAAATGTTTTGATCCAGTAACTAAAAAATACTTTGTTACAATGGATGTGCAGTTTTTTGAAAAATGTAATCATTTTTAAGTCTTAAGTGAGGAGCAAACGAGATAGCGGGTATCAAATTCGGTTATACTAGTTTCTGAACTTGATTTCTTATTTCATGATTCCTTTTTGTAGAAAAAAACTGACATGTCTACTGCATTTCCCAATTTGACCAGTCCTTAGTTTCATCAGGATCAAAATGGTTTTGAAAATTGTTCATCTCATGGGCAGAATTTGGAAAACCAACCTTTGTTTATAGTAACTGAAACCTGAGATTTAAGCTGAATCTTTTGAGTTCTGTCACGAAATGTTGAACCTATGTTTCCTCCATTTGCCTTAATGTTCCTTAGGACCCGGGTTTAGTGGCAAAGTGTACTCCCCAGGCAACCGGCGGCTCAAGTGGTACGAGTCTTCCATGCTTAATAACTTAGACAGTTCTGCTCACCAGTTCGGCGCTATTCTGACAAATCTTCCCCTTGTTTCTTCTTGGCTTGATGTTTTGATTGCTCGCCCGTGAGTGGTAAGACTGTACCTTCAGTGCCTCTTTCTCACTATGTTTCGTATGATAATTTATCCTCTTTTTTTCTTGCTTCATGTCTAACCTCTCTATTGTGGAGATTCTCAAAGATATACAAACTGCCTTACAGGATCCGGACTGGAAGAATGCTGATTTGGAAGAAATGCGTGCTTTGGAAGGGTGCTGGGACCTTGTACTTACGGCTACTTAGAAAGGGAAGTAAACTGTGGTTTGTAAATGGGTATTTGCTATCAAGTACAACTCATATGGCTCCTTAGAACGTTATAAAGCTCGTCTAGTTGCCAAAGGCTTCACCCAGACCTATGGTATTGTTGATTATTCCGAGACTTTTGCTCCTGTTGCCAAGCTTTATACCATTCAAGTTCTTCTTTCCATCACAGTTCACTTTGACTAGCCTCTACAACAAATGGATGTGAAGAATGCCTTCTCAAATGGCAAGTTGAGGGAAGAAGTCTTCATGGTGCCACCACCGGGTTTTGAGATTAATTTTGCCTCTCGGGTTTGCAGACTCCTTAAAGCCTTGTACGGGTTGAAGCAATCTCCTCGTGCGTGGTTTGACAAATTTACAATCTTTGTGAAGGCGCAAGGCTACACTCGAGACAATCGGTCGGACTATTCTACAAGTATGCAGCTCTTGACCGGGTGCCATCTTGATCGTTTATGTTGATGATATCATCATCAGCGATGAGGAGTTAGCTTGCAAGAAAGTTCTTGATGAATTTGAAATCAAGGTTCTTGGTCGGCTGGAAATATAAAACCTTAGGAATGGTAGTAGCTCGATTCGAAGGGGATTGGTGGAGTCGACAACTATACACCCTTGAACTCTTGAAGGAAACATGAATGATTGGTTGTAAGCCGATTGATACACCAATTGATCCAAATAGAAAGCTTTGTGATAGTCAAAGTGAAGAACGAGTAGACACAGGTCAATATCAAAGACTAGTTGGAAAGCTCATTTATTTAGCTCACACTTGACCAGACATAGCCTTCGCCATCAGTCTTGTGAGCCAGTTCATGCATTCTCCAACAAAGGAGCATTTGGAAGCTGGTTATCAAATTTTGAGATACCTTAAAGGATCTCCTGGAAGGGGGTTGTATTTCAAAAAGGGAGATCATCGAGGTTTGGAGATCTACACCTATGCAGATTGGGTTGGATCTATAACTGATAGAAGATCAACCTCCGGCTATTGCTCTTATGTGTGGGGAAATTTAGTGACTTGGCGAAGTAAGAAACAAAATGTGGTGGCTAGAAGTAGTGCAGAATCTGAGTTCCGTGCGATGGCTAGTGGGATTTGTGAGCTACTTTGGCTGCGAAAGATCATGATGGAACTTCGACTACCCTTTGAGACTCCTATGAAGGTCTATTGTGACAATAAGGCGATTGGCACCCCACAGGCAGGGGGTCGGTTGTGACCCGAATCGGCCTGCGGAATCGTGTAGTAGTGAGTGTCTCAATGCCATAGGAAGTGTCTCTCTATCGGGAACTTCGAATATAAGTGTAAATGGCCATATCGAGGCCCGTACATCGAACTCACCCAAAATATACCCAACTATATTACAATAGTTTCAAGAGTTAATTACATTCCTATACAAACATGTATCAATCAAAATGTTTCATACATGTTTTACAAAAATATATAATCAAAGCCACATGTCGACTTTCTTCTCAAAAGCTACCTCTAGTGAACGTTGTCTTCTTGAATACTCCTTATACCTGAAAGGTTGATCCCACGACGGGGTGAGCATTGCCCAATAGTTGAATTCTCCTACGAGGGCTACTCCCCACCTAAAATGCACATGCGTAACTACATCACGAGCATCCACGTTCCATCTGATTTACAATTTATACATGAAATGATTTATATCATTGCATGAAAATGTTTCCATGCCCGTACCACTGAGGTCACTTTCGCGGCTCACTCACACGTACTGTACGAGTATGTGATCGATCCTTGGTAATACGATGACACCCATTATCACGGGCCCTTGTCGGCTCTGACATCGATGCAATTTGCCCGATGGGTGCTCGATGCCAGTCGATCTCATTCATCATTCGATTCTAGGTCATAAGTGATAAACATGACCGTGTTTTCTTTTGGGTAACAGAACTTTTCGGCTTACCTTTGCGGGTCTCTTACACTATCACAAATTTTGGCTCCTCTGAGAGGGTCTCTTACACCCATATTTCGAGGCTTTTCACACGAGGGATTAACGGCCACCGCTCTTTGCCGTCCAGCACGCATTAATTACTTTTTATTTTATGATTTGAACTATGGGTCTTTATTGGACGTAGTCGAGACAAACTTCGACCCACATTCTGAGAGTGGTGAGCAACCATATCGTGCAACCACACACGACTCTGCGATGTCAACGTACACGTGAATGTAATGATACTGATTCATATATCGATTCCAATGGCTCATACACAATTATATTTCATATAATTCAAACAATCGTGTTAACACATCAATTTAGCATGCATTAACATATCATTTCCACACACATTTCAAGCCATTCATTTTAAAAACAATTTCACATTGCTATCTAATTCAAGCAAATTTACATGGATAATTTCGGTCAATGACAATCAGGATTTGTTTTAACGATCCCACGAAAATCGTCCGTGGGTTTTGTCCCGAGAGACGACCCTGAAATCAGCTTATCTGTTCCACTTCTTGGGGCAAAATCCAATGGTCATTTTCGGCCTCCTGACACAAGCCATTTCATGACTTTTAGACAAAGAATATTCAAGTAGAAGAAGACCCTACCTCCGGGGTTAGCCGAGCTCCACCGATCACAGGTACGTGCGTAGCTCTTACGAGTGAGGGATCCAACTTTGCCTCTTGCCTCGTCGGGATTCGACGTATTGATCGCCGGAAAATCTAGAGAGAAGGTAGACTCTCTCTCTCTAAAACTCTCTCCTTTCCCTCTCTCTTTTCCCTTTCCCTCCTCCCCAAACCGGTTAGGTCAAGATTGGGTCAAGAGAATTGTCTTCTCTCTCTTGCCACTTGTCCACTTCTAAGTGGCTCTTTGGATTACACCCTATCCACTTATCCTTAATAGTGGATTTCCTTCCACTCATGAGATGCCACTTGTCCACATGGGTCCCACTTGAGCTTAATGTTTGACTTGCTCACAGTTTGACACGTGGCTCAATGTGAGCCACTCGGCCGCACATGTCACACGCGTCCTCTCGGTCTTATCGAAGCGTGTGAAATTCGGCTGGCTCGAGTCGATGTAGTAAGTAGATTTCGAGACAATTCCAGCGGTCATCTGTTTATCATCAGGGATCTAGAAAAATTCGAGTTTTGGCCAAGAAATTACCGTTTTACCCTTTTCTCGAAAATTTGGATTTTCCGGGGTTTCACAGCGATCAGCATTGCAAATGATCATGTGCAGCATGACCGAACCAAGCATGTAGAAATGGACCGCCACTTCATCAAGGAGAAGCTAGAATAGGAGACATCTGCATGCCTTTTGCCAGGCTAATATAAGTGCGGATATCACGGTAAGGGATTGTTCAAGCCTAATTTTGATGCACTTGTAAACAAGTTGGGACTTCATGATATTTACCTCCCAACTTGAGGGTGAGTGTTGAATTAGTTAGAAAATCATGTATAATTAGGCTATTGTAACTAATCCTAGAAAATAGGGGAATATAAGTTTTTAGTTTCTGACTTTTCCTTAAATATAATCTGGATTTCATGTATAAATCTGGGTGACTTACCCTCATTAAGATTTGGATTATCAATAAGAGTCAAATTATGATTCTTTGTTAGAATCAAATTAGGGTTTGAGTCATAATAGGTTAATAGAATTTTAGTTGATTTTCGATTTCTTAGGCAAGCCTATAAATAAGGCTAATTGATGTAAGTCAAGGACATATTTTTTGTTAATTAATAATATTTCATCTATCTGCAATCTTTGCAACTTTCAATGGCGAGACTTCATTGACTTTCTAGGTGAGACTCCTAGAAGACCTTAGTGAGATTCTAAGGTTTCTACCAATCTCCTTATAATACATTCTTTCTATTTTTATTATCTAATCTTCCCTATCACATCTTTTATCTTTATATTTTTAATTTTACCCTTGTTCCTTTTCCCTAAACCCTAAATTATAAAAACCCTTCTTCACCCACCTCACGTGTAGGCAACCTTTCTAGGGCTATCCTACATTAAAACTACTCTACTTTAAATTCATGGTTGTTCATAGATTTCCTAGGATTAGAAAATCTTAGATTTTCCAATGCTTCCCCTCAACATCCTGGCTTGTATGCTTGAAATGAGGGATTGTCTACTCCCTTGGTTAATATTTTGGGACCCCAAGCTTTGATACCTTGTGGGCTTTGGAGACCTGGAATTCAAGAATTCTAGTAATTGAGAAATTACAAATAAATAGGGAAAGACAACAACAACCTAACACCCTGACAAACCCAGAGCGAGTTGGATTTGATGAAATAGAACAATCCGAAAAATAACAACCAGATTATATCCCTACAAGATAGGAATTGAAATTTGAAATTAATTTCCTGACTAACTTCTAACTCTAATTCTTAATTAACTCTTAAAGCTTCAACATGAATAATTACTTAACCCTGAATAAGTAATTTTTTATTGTTTCTTCATCCTAATACTCATCATGTCATTGTTCTCTTTACATCATTTTTCTTTTTGTGGAACTATCTTTTTTGGTTAACTTGAATTGCATTATGAACCCTTAATTCTGTATGACAAAGTTCAACATTCTATATATTTTTTACCATCTTCAACTAGAGAAGATCTAATGTATATGATTTCTAAATTATCAGTATACTTCTTCTCGTTTGCCAGACCAAAATATTAAATATGCTTTGTGACCAGTATAACACTGCAATTTGTTAGATTCTAATGTTTACTTTACTCGATAAAATTGTGTTCATAAGATTTTTAGTAATTATTCACTGTTTTTTGAGCATTTATCAAAAGCCATACAATGCTCAATTGGACTTCCATTTAGGTTGGTGCTATGGAAGGGGATGAAGAGTTGACTCCTCTAGGGCATCATTTGGCTAAACTTCCGGTTGATGTATTAATTGGAAAGGTGTGCATCATTTACTTCTTTCCTTTTATTTCAAAGGTGAAATAATTGTTGTATTGGGAACTCATTGCTGATATTATTGATTTGGAAACTTATGTCTGCAATTTTAGCAGTAAGTTCAACAAGGAGTTCTTTTGTCTTTCAAAAAGTTTAAAGTCTGTAAAAACTTAGTAGCTTATTTAAAAAGATAATAATAAGAAAAAAAATTTGTTGTCACTTAGAAAGCAGTAAGTTCAACGAGGAGTTCTTTTGTTCTTTCAAAAAGTTTAAAGTCTGTAAAAACTTAGTAGCTTATTTAAAAAGATAATAATAAGAAAAAAAAAATTGTTGTCACTTAGAAAGCAATACAACAAAGGACAGAATGAAAAGAGCTAGGAAAGGCCATGTGGAGAATCGATACTGAACAAGGAAAAAATGAACCTGAGGCTCCTCATTAGTTTGTTTCCTGGTTCTTTGTCTAATCCATATAATTTTGGCATCCTAGGAATCAATGTAGTCTCTCTCCCCATAGAGAGAAAATATCTCCTACAGATTGAACCGCATGACAGGTTGAAAAGTCCATTTCACTAAATTCAGAGATAATTTTATCTGTTTACTGAAACAAGGAAATGAAACTTGTCATCTAATTACCACTTACCATCTATCTATCTTTTCATTTTAATATAGAGCTTAAATTCAAGTGTATACATTTGTGAAACAATTAGTTACATTTTTATTTCATTCTTTGTATATTTCTTGCTTTTTAAAGTGTAGAATTCAGCAATTTTCTTTATCCACCTGTCAGCAGTATCTGATATTCCAAGCACGCTAACTGCAAATTTTTTTTTTTTTGCAAGCTTTTATAACTTATAATGTTATTATCATCTTAGTGATTCACTTTCTTTTTCTAAATTCTTATAGCTTTGCCTTTTCAGGCCCTTGGTCCTATCACATTATGCTTTGTATTGACTTTATATTTAATATAATTTTTACATGGAATATCTGTCAAATGTTTTTCATTTCACAAACATCAGCCTGTTTGGGATGTTGTGTCGAATGGTCAATCTTTGCGTTTGGGCTTTTTGATTGGATAAATTGTTATGCTTGTATTGTCAGTATTCATCCTTCCCATCACTATTAATGCTCTCTCCCCCTCTCTCTCTCTCTCTCCACCTCCACCCCCCCCTTCTCTCTCTGTGACAAACATGAAAACGCATCCCCACTTTTCCATAATCAATGGAGTTTCTGTCTACATATTTTGATAAAACCACATCATTGATAATGGTTTCCTACAAAATTGCAGATGATGTTGTATGGCGCAATTTTTGGTTGCTTAACTCCCATTCTCTCAATTGCAGCATTTTTGAGCTATAAGTCACCGTTTTTATATCCAAAAGATGAGGTCTCTCTTCTAATTTATTCTTTATCTTTTTGCTGTTTCTCAACATTTCTCTATGGTACTGAAATTGTATTTCCTGGATAATCTAATGTGCTGACTTCCAGAGACAAAATGTTGAAAGAGCCAAATTGGCATTGTTGACTGACCAAGTAGATGGTGCAAGTGATTCAACTGATGGTGCCAGGCAATCTGACCATCTAGTAATGATGGTTGCATACAAGAAATGGGAGAGGATTCTACGTGAGGTTAGTTAATTTGGATTTTACCTTCAGTAGATAGACTAGATAGTGCTTACATAACTGGGCAAGGATCTTAACCTTTGCGGTTACATAAGGCAGTTTGTTACTAGTCATGAAATGCCACTTCAATGTACCTTGTTCTTGCATTTTTTTTTTTTTTTGTTTCTCATGTTATCTTATTTTTCTTCTTTTTAAAGTGATTCTTGCTTAAAATATAAGACTGTACAAAGATCACGCATTTTGATAGAATAGAGAAAAATTTTGAAAAATTATGAAAATCAGATGAACAATGATTCAGCAAGATCTGCCCTCTTTTTTACTTGTACGACTTTATTAATATATGAGATTTTATCTTGCAGACAGGAGCTAGAGCTGCACAACATTTTTGCAATTCTTACTTTTTGAGCAGTTCAGTGATGCACATGATAAGGTTTAGTTTATTTTCTCTAAATTTTTTGTTATTTAGAACCTATTAACTGTATGTCCTGTTTTTCCCCTCTTACATGTGATGTGGTAAGAATGTTATTCTTTTTCTGCACTCTTATGGTTTGGTACCTCTTTATAGTTGAAGGAAATGAGAATAACATGAAAATTTTCCATGGAATCGCTGATGTCTCCATAAGATGTGATTTTAGATGAGTGTTAGTAATTACATAAAAATATTGTGATTTGGGTTTTAGTCTTTCTTCAAGTGGTTTTATTTGAACGCAAGGGATCAAAGACCTATCTTGAGGACAGTATGTTTTAAGACCATTAGGCAGAGGATTTTGCGAATCTTAAGAAGGATTTTAGCCAAGGAGGTGGTTTTGGAGGTCTTGCATGCACTAGGTTGAATAAAACTCCTTGTCCGGATGCTTTCTCTGATTTAATTAGGGTAGTGATAGAGGACTTTGTTAGAGTGTGATATACATTATGAGCCCACATCCTATAAGCTAAACCTTATAGGAAAATTGGTTGTTCAACATGGTACTAGAACCTTGTATGGTGGGAGGTCAAATATTCAAACCTCAACGTTGCATGCTGATGGTTCATAGGATCCAGAATTATTTATGTATAGATTTTATTTGTATTTTAATGCAATCCCTGATTTGAACTAGCTTCCTATATTTGTGTATAGAGAATTGTATACATCTTGTCTGAAGGTTTGATTTAATGAAAAGGAATTACCATTTTTCACACCAATGTTCACTGCAACTGAGTTTGAGCCTAACTCTTTCTTACAAATGTTCCTTGCATGTACAGTATTACATTGCGATGGTTAAGATTTAAAGCTTTACTTTTATATCATTAATTTGCATCTTCAAATACCCCTTATGAACCATTCATTTCACTTTGTGAATGATGTC
This sequence comes from Tetrastigma voinierianum, assembly GCA_016808115.1. Taxonomy (NCBI): domain Eukaryota; kingdom Viridiplantae; phylum Streptophyta; class Magnoliopsida; order Vitales; family Vitaceae; genus Tetrastigma; species Tetrastigma voinierianum. Next base: position 579,063 of record JAEQBH010003647.1, read on the forward strand.
GAAAAGAACCATGACACTGAATAACCCAATAAATAATGTTAAGATCTTCTTGTCAAAATTAATATGAATGTTCTGAGAAATGGACCAATGCACTTCATTTCGGTGATTTTCTATGTACTTTGTATTGATTCATTAACTTTTTCTGTTTTTCAGAGACATGCGAGTGCAATTTGGAACTTTGCTGGCTGACATTGGCGTTATCGGTCTACCAAAGAAATATCAGGTTTGGTGCTTTTCCTTTGTCCTCCTTGTATGTCTGACTTGATTTGTGTCTCTTTCTAATACAATTCCTTTATTCTATTGTATCATAGGATTTTGTCTTTTCTTTTTCCTCCTTGAGACCTCTTTTGTCAATTTTGTCTTTTTGTTTTAACAAAGTAATGCCTGCTTGATTCAGATTGAGAGGAAAAAGAAAGAGAATCTCGACAGCTTGCTTTCTGATATCTCACAACCATTCAATACATATTCACATCATTTTTCAATTGTGAAGGTGAATTCTGGTATCTCACAGCTGTTTAATACTTATTCACATCAAAGTTTGCATATTGTTCGGGTGACTCTTTGATCATACCACAGACAAAATTGTTGGATACTACACGTTAAGGTTTACTCTCCTAACCCATTTAGGATTCTTTTCCTTCTCTCTTTAGTCTCCTAATTAGACTCTAACTTTGTTTCCTTTTTTGTACTTACACTAGAGTATAAATATGTATGTTTCCTCTTGTAAATTAATGAGAATCAATGTATTCCTTTTCTCTCAACATGGTATCAGAGCCATAAAAGAGTTTGAGAATACTAGGGTTAGGGTTTCGTTGCGTGGTCAATTAGGCCTTACATCCAGACCATATCACTTGGTCGTGATATAGTCTTCACGAAGCCTCAGCGAACCATGTCGTCGGGACACCTTCACTTAGCCCAGACAACTTTTCACAGTGAAGTTTTGACGACCTGATTCACGAAGAGCACGACAAGGCGCCTTCCTCAGATCTACCTTAGGTGGAAGCCTCGGCCGGAAAATACCTTCCTTTGCAGATCTCAGGTCCGGCGCTGAAATTCGCGTGGCGGTCGCGTGAGACAGCATTTCTGTGCCTCCTCCAGCTGACTCTCACGACATCTTGAGGACCTTAAGGAGTTGTTTTGCAGTTCCCTGCGATTTCTTATCTGTGGTGAGAAAAGGTCAAACTTTTATTTCTTTTTGTATCTGGAACTCCTATGATTACCTTGGATAAACTCACAGGGAGTGAAACTTATCAATCATGGGTGGACTCGGTGAACCTTTGGTTTATTAGTAATGGATGTGAGGATCATCTTACTATTGCGGACACAAATATTCCTGAAGATAAACGTACTCAAAGAAAAAAACCGATGCTTTACTTTGCAATATTCTTCGGCAATCTATTGATGCCAAAACTCTATATAATATTGGGGCCTATAAAACTTGCTACACTCTCTGGAATCAGGTAAAAAAACTGTACACTAATGATATTCAGCATCTCTATCGGGTAATATCCTCCATTGCCAATTGGAAATAGCTCGGTATGGATATATCTTCTTATGGTGGACAAATGTTTGCCCCTTAAGGATGAACTTATCTCTATTTCGCCAAAGTCTACTAATACTAAGACTTCCTTGTCCAAGATGGATCGAGTCTTTATGATCATTCTTCTTTGTAACCTCGGGCGATTTTGAGAACATCCGAGGAGCGGATACTCCCGAGCAATTATTCGAACTTTGATGAATACATACCGGTTACTTCACCATACCTCCAGCTGGCGCCGATGCATGCGATGCGAGATTACCGGACACTTCTATGATGGTTTCTCAGTCTCATTCTCGAAGTGATTCCAGAGGTGGATGCGGTAGCACCCAAGGTATAGGACAACGTCCTCAATGCACATATTGTCATAGGCTTGGAATCGATGCTATCAGTTACATGGCCGACCTCCCCATACTGCTCATTTGGCTCAGTCTTCTGATCATTCAGCATGTTCGAGTTCTGTCTCAGGGAGCTCATCCACACCTCGGGGGTCATTCTTACGCTCGGCGATTATGAGGAGTACCTTCATCTCACTCAAGCAGTCTTCTGATCATTATTTCTCAGAGGAAGTGTACTTTGGATATATTGACAGACACTGGTATGTTGGACTGTAAGCCTGTAGACACTCCTATGGATCCGAATGTCAAACTTGTACTAGCTCAGGGAGAGCTTCTATGAGATCGAGGAAGATATTAACGACTTGTAGGTAAACTGAACTATCTCACTATCACTTAACCTGACATCTCGTTTTCTGTGAGTGTAGTTAGCCAGTTCCTACAATCACCTTGTGATAGCCATTGGGATGCTATAGTTTGTATTCTCCATTATATTAAAGGAACACCAGGTCAAGGGGTGTTGTATGAGCAGAGTCATCTTAGGTTGTTGGCTCTGAGTGTGCGGTGGGTAGACTCGCTTTACGAATGGGCGTTCTACATCGAGGTGTGTGTTCATTGGAGCCAGCAATATCTTGGAAAGTAGAAACAAGATGTAGTAATAAATCTAGTCATCTTTGAGGAATTTGATCAGAGCTATGGCCTTACTTGACATGTGGACTCATATGGTTGAAGCATATCCTCGAGCTAAGATTTGGGAAGGATTAACAAATGAAGCTTATATGTGATAATCAAGCCGCCTTGCATATTTCATCTGACCCAGTTTCCATGAGATGACCAAACACATCGAAGTGGATTGCCACTTTATGAGAGAAAAGATTGCATCAAGATGCATGACTACGAGTTTTGTCAACTCTAATGACCAATTAGCAGATATCTTCACTAAGTTTCTTAGAGTCTGAGATCAGTATATGTGTGACAAGCAGTGAAAACTTTTTTGACCTATAATAACCCGACGAGGGGGAGTGTTAAGGTTTAGTCTCCTAATCCATTTAGGATTCTTTTCCTTATCTCTTTAGTCTCCTAATTAGACTCTAACTATGTTTCCTTTTTTGTCCTAACACTAGAGTATAAATGTGTATGTTTCCTCCTTTTGTAAATTAATGAGAATCAATATATTCCTTTTCTCTCAACACTACAGATGTCCTGTTCCATGTCTGATAAAAAAAAAGATGTTTTGTTCCATTTATGGAGCATCATCACTTGAATTTCTTCAGCAAACTGTGCTACGGATTGCAAGCAAGAGGCATTTGTTATGTAGGTTCGTCCTCCTTTTGAATGCCAAACAAATGTAGGTTCGTCCTCCTTTTGAATGCCATATCCTTTTTCACTAAAGGAATTCTTGTAGGTCATCAGGTGACATCCTTGCTCTCGTAAACATGTAGACCTTCAGAAGATTCAGATGGTCAGCCCGTCACTAGGTTTCATAAGGTTGCAATTTTGTTTCATGCTAGGTCCATTTTGCATTTATGTTTACAATACTTTTTTTTCTACTAGAAACAACAATTATGTTGCACCCAAATCAAAAGTATAATATGAGTTTAGTTATCCTTTGTAGGAGCTAATATCTAGAAACAGCTGCAAAAGGTGTACCAAAAGCTAATAGTACGAACACAAAAGGCAAAAAAATCAGCAAGACAATCAGCTAGCTTAGCAGTGAAACTACTTAGTGGTTAGTTGAGCACGGTATCTCAAAATTGGCATTCCTCTTGCTCATGCACCAAGCTGATCTTCCATCTGACATGATCATGTTCATGCATTCCTAACAAGATTTGGAACCTTACCCTTGATTGTACTCTGGTAGCTGAGAAAAAGAGTAAATGACTTCCAACTTATGTTTCATCCAAAATTTGTAAGAATTTAAAGGATTTCAAGTCCGCATATTCTAGTCACAACTCCCTTTTTATGTTTAGTTCTACAGTATCTTTGTGGAGCTTTTAATACAATAACCATGGGATTGGATGAAGTCATACCGTTTTATCTTTGTCCTTTACATGCATGTGGCTACTGTCCAATTTTTCCTGAACACGGATGATCCACTTTTAATAATCACAATTGAATAAAAATAAATGCTCCACTATGTCTCACTTGCCAGATTAATAATTGAGGTGTGAAGTGGTAACCATTGTTAGTGATGATGACAACGAGAAAACTGTATGTAACAAACCTGAATTTCATGGCATTCATACTAATCTAGGCATAGAGCCTAATGGGGCCTTGCAGGCAATTCTATGTGCTGGTTTATACCCAAATGTAGCTGCCACTGAGCAAGGCATTGCTGGAGTAGCTCTTGGCAACATTACACAGTCTTCTGGTTTGGCAACAAAAGGCCGTCTAGTCTGGTATGATGGAAGAAGAGAAGTTCACATACATCCTTCTTCTATCAATGGTAACTTGAATGCTTTTCAGTACCCGTTCCTCGTCTTCCTCGAAAAGGTTGGCATACTTTTAGCTATGGAATTACTTTAGTTGTTCCCCATCATTTGCGAAAATTCACATTTGTTTACTGAACTATAGCATTGTTCTAAAATAAATGCTTAGATGACTGATATATTTGCAACTGATAAATATATTTTTTCATGCTGGAGTTGAATTGTTTCCCCAGTTGTTATTTCATTTAAATTCATGATAGTTTATCATTTATCTTAATATTTAGATTAGAAAGTTTTTAGATGTTATGTGCTGTTCCTACAATTGGAGGTTTCCTCCAATGCCTGATTCAATCATAACCGATCCAAGTTGATTCACAATTTTGTTTGGAAGATTCAGTTGAATGAGTCAGGAGGAGAATCTTAGAAATGTTAGTTGTTCCTTTGTGAATTTAAATTATCTAATCTGATCAAACATATTTTCATGCGCGATATCCTGCGTGCTTCAGTAACCTCACACAACAATATGCTATGTTTACACTGCATAGTTTTAACATAGTGAGCTCAGCCTTCCTGCCTATCTTATTAATACAGAAAAAATTATCTGTACTTTTTCTTTTTTTTCAGAGAAAAGAAATTGACCTTCTGAATTCTTAATTCTAAGATATCCATGAAGTGAGCTGCATTTATTGTATTTTTAGCATGATAATTTTGTTTAAATTGATTTCTCAGTTGCAAAAAAATAAAAATAAAAATAAAAATTGGTTGCATAAAATGTGTCTTTACATCCTTTTATTATTCCTGCTATAGAATTTAATTATCCATTGTGAAGAGAGAAATAGATTTCTTATTTTAATTAAGAATTATACAATACAATACAATACACATATTTATACAAGACGATTAAGAGCAAAAAGGGAAAAGGACAAATGTACAATATTTAACATCCATTCTCTGTATTATGATGATAATAAAAAATAAAAGGCTCGTCCATCCTTCCATAGAAATAACATGAGGGACAGAGAAAGATAAACGCCTGGACATCAGAATTTTCTTTTGAGAAGTTGATTGAAATTGCATCAGATGCATTTTACTGGAACATATTATTCTTGTATTTTTATTCTGATCATGCAGTTCTGATGAGTTGTTTAATTACAATATTTAGATGGTTGCTGGTTACTCAATTGCAATTATAGCAAGAATTTAAACCTAATTTTATTCTCAGGTTGAGACCAACAAAATATTTCTTCGGGATACAACCATCATCTCTCCCTACTCTATTTTGCTGTTTGGTGGCTCCATCAATGTTCAGCATCAGGTAACCATTTTTTACGCATCTTCTCTCAGCATTCAAGCAAGTAAATTGACGATGTAGATGGTGATAATTGTTTTAATATAAAGTCGTGTTAAAAGAATGTTGCCAGGTTGTTTATCTCATCCATATCTTCTGGCAATGCATGTAAGGGAAAGAATTTAATCCTCATGATTATTGTGTATGAAGAATTTACTGGGAAAAGCAGACAGAGTCAATGCTATACTTTTAACCAAATGAACATATTAGGATTTGTTAGTGACTGTCGGTATTGGCTATTCAGATCTAGAATTCCTTTGTACTCCCAGCTTAGCTATCTCAAATCCATTCCTAGGCTGCTGGCCATCTTGAAGTTCAGTGTTGCTAAAATTGGCTTGAAGTGTGCTAGAGGCTAAAGTAAGTTATCAATGGAGTGTGGATGGTCCAGGTTCTAATAAACCGAGTTTTTAATTTGCACATGTTTTTGTTCAAACCAGTTCAGGAAGGTCAAATTTGCTAAGATATGCAATCAATCCACACTTTGGTTTATTGACTGTGGATAGCAATTTAGAGGAACTGATCAATTGATCGATCTAGCTGACACAATAGAAAAGGAAGGTTGATCCATCGTTGTTCCCAAGTGCAGTGTAATGATGTAGAATTTTGATCATTACTCGATAGATTGATCAATTGATTTCTGAGGAAATCTGAACTCTTTGATTGTCAATCTCTTAATTTACATGATATTTTTAAATTATGGCTTATTGATGAAAGCCTCCGGTTTGAACTTCCATCTTATCTTCAGTGAGAAGTTCTCTAGTTTTTTAGCAGAAAACTGTATTCAATGAGTGATTTTCTCTTGCAAGTGGGTTGATTTACGTTTGAAATAAGTCATTCTCTCATGTATTGTCGTTTGCTTGTGTAAAAACCAACTTCTCCCTGATTGGGTACCATAAAATGGCTAAAGATCCTGCTTGGTGTTGACTCTAATTGTTATTCGCAAGTAGATGCTAGAGGCTAAAACTGCAGTGTGCTAGGCAAGCTAGTCATGACATGGATTGAATTGTTTGGATTGTACTTGGTTTATTTGCATAGTGGGTCTCATTTTTATCACCTCAAGCTCGTGGTTTTGATCTCTTTAGAGATTCCTACATAAAAATCTTACATCTCCATCTCTATGTGGTCCAAATATTAGTTCCAATTTATCTATTAATCTACTTACATAATTGTTGGTGGAAAGTGTCAAATTCCTATTTGGCATACATTCCTTTTATTAGGATTTTATATATTAGTTTTTCCTTGTAAAATTAGGTAATATATTCTAGGTCATGGGAGAAAAAAACTCTGAAAAAGTGATGGGTATGTAAGCCTTCATCGATTGGTGGAAATGAAAGGAAGAATTGAAAACACCCAAGATCTAGGAGTAGTAGATATAAGGAGTAGGAAAACATATGATATTTCAGGACATAATAGTTGTATCTTCTTTTTTCTTTTTTTTTGGCTTATAGAATATTTTTCTAAGACATGATGGAATAAATTTCTCTCATCAATTACTGTATAGGTATAGTTTGTTATTGAGAAAAAAAAAGAAAAGCAACAGAGTTAAAGGCAACGAAAAAAGCGCCAAATGTATACAAGGCCTAGAAAAGGACGAATGAATAAAAAAAACAACACCATCGCTTCACTTACAACCCAATCAATGAATGAAGTCAAAAGGAGCTAAGGAGTTAGATCCCAAATGAAACCTGTCCCACTCTTAAACATGTACAAAAAAGTAGCATAAAATAGCATGATCTGATAGTGCAGATTCTTCCAAGGCTGTATAGTTTCTCTTCTTTCACAAAATTTAAAATAAGCACGATGGATCTGCTTTCTTTGCTTCACAACAACGGCACCCTACCAACAAATAAGGGCATCTTTGATTGAGAAAGGCATTACCCATACTTAATGTTAAACGGCCAACTCTCTTAAAAGCTCAAGCTTGTAGGATTTGGGTTTAATATGAATATCATGTCTTTAACACCCTTTCTTGTGTGCAACCCCATACTTGCACATAGAGAATCAAACAAACCAAATAGAGTCCTTCATGGACTTTCAAATCAACAAATGAGGAATAAATTGGAGAGAGGTGGCTTAAACCCAGGCCCTACCGCCAAACTAGGTTTTGATATCATGTTAAACGACCAATTCTCTTAAAAGCTCAAGCTTGTAAGATTTGGGTTTAATATGAATATCATGCCATTAACGCTTAATATAAAAAATAGCATGGACCAAGTGCCACAACAAGACTCCTCCTTACATAAATAACACTTGCATGGAAGACTCCAACTTCTCCTTTATCTAATCCAAAGTTGGAATTTTTTTTTTCCCAAGCGAGGTAATTAACTTTTGTCAGCCCACAACTTCCACACCAAGCTTATGGGAACCTTCGTTCTTTTACTTTTTCTTTCCTTCCTTTTTTCCCTTGTTATATCTTCTTTTCCTCCCACTTTCACATGTGCTTTTCATGATCTAAATGAAGCCTCCAAAATGTCACTAAGTATTTTTTTTCACTGATGTCTTTATATATGTTTTACTAACTTAATGATCAAATTCAATATAGAAGATGTGTGTTTATACAAGCATTGTTATCTGCTGTGATTAAATCACCATGCATGCCAAACAATATACAACTATTGGTAGAACAACTTGGATCTATCATCTACCTGATGGTTATTTCTATCGTCGGAGTAGTAGTAGTAGTAGTAGTAGTGTGTTGATGTTTGCTATTTGCAGTAGTAGTAGTAGTAGTAGTGTGTTGATGTTTGCTATTTGCAGAGTGGAATGGTCAATATAGATGGATGGTTAAAACTGTCAGCACCGGCTCAAATTGCTGTCCTGTTCAAAGAACTCCGGCTAACTCTTCATTCTGTTCTGAAGGAGCTGATTAGAAAACCAGAGGTACACTCAATTTGCTTTTACTACCTCATACCATTTGAGTAATATCAATTGTGATACTTTAATTAGCTGCCAGAATCATGAAACTGCAATAAATTTATCTTCAGATTACATTCTTATTTTATTTTCCATGTCATTGAAAATTTGTTTGTCCACTTAAAACAGTCTTGGAGAATAGGTAGTTTTTATTTGGGCCCACTGCTAGTAAACCTCATAGTTGTCAATGAGCTCCAAAACCCAAAAAGGGTGAGAGAGGGAGATAACTAGTCTCAATAGGCATTTGATTGTATAAAACTGTTAAACAATCAACTCTCCTACAAGTTCAAGATTGTAGGATTTGGATTTATTATGAATATCATACCTTTACTTGCCTTACTCTCTCCATACCACCCAGCATTGGAGAGTTAAACAAATCAAATAAAGCTCCATAGACATTCAAATCAACAAATGGAAATAAATTGTAATGAGGTGGCTCGAACCTAGGATCTTATTACCAGGCAAACAAATGCCATGATACCAAATGACAAACTCTCAAAAGCTGAGCTTATGCGTTTAAGTTGTATGAATATATCATTCGCAAAAAACTATTGTTTGTAAGAAAAACATTTTCCTTTGTTAGTGACTTCTATGGACCATTTTCTTTCTTGCTTTCAGAATTTCTTTCCATGGAGTAGAACCTAGAACCTCCCCTTGCCACACTAGCCATAGTATAAGTTCAATTTGACCTCTCTCTTCTCTATTTCAGGTCCCCTCACTAGGTCTTTAATTCTCCACAAGAGACGATACTTGTACCACATTATAAAAAAAAAATTACAATCTTGTTAAATAACCAGCTCTCCTAAAAATTCAAGCTTGTAGGATTTGGATTTAATATGAATATCATGTCTTTAACACCCTCCCTCACATGCAGTCTCATACCCGCACGTGGAGAGTCAAACTCAAACAAACCAAATAGACTTAATGGACTTTCAAATCAACAAATGGGGAATAAATTGTAGAGAGGTGGCTCGAACCCAGGATCTCCTGTCAAACCAGACTCTGATACCATGTTAAATGACCATCTCTCCTAAAAACTAAAGCTTGTAGGATTTGAATTTAATATGAATATCATGCCTTTAACAAATCTCATTTTTAATAATGGCACAATTATGGTGTGATCTTTATAAAAAAGTTCTAACCATCTCAGCGGTTGCCTTACCAAAGCTGCTTAACTCCAATGTGAGTTAATTTCTTCCCTCACTCTTAATACCGTTATCTCAAAAACCCTTGATAAACGTTGTATCTTTACCTAATTTAAGCTCACAAACAGTGTATGACCTAGGGCCTATAATCCCTATGTAAAACTAAAATCAATCCCAATTTGCATTACCATTGACATCCTCTTTTCAAATTTATGAGATTTTAAAGCTAGTGGCATTATCCGAAAATTTGGTTCTTTTTTCTCCTTAGAGCATATACAATCTTTTTCCCAATGTTTTAAAAATCGGATCGGACCGGCCAATCCAATCGGTCCAACTCAAAGGAAAAAACCGTTTTTCTTTGAGCATTTGAATCGGTTGAACCCTAGTGGTTGAACTGATCAAATCAATTTATTTTTATTTTTATTTTTATTTTTAATAATATATTAATTATTTATTCATAATGTCACCGGTTAGACCACTGAACCGTGAACCGATAACTTTTCCGATTCAATCACCAATCCGGTTTTTAAAACATTGCTTTTTCCAAACCAGAACATCCTGTTAGCAGCAAGTGTCAAAAACTCTATTGGCAACTACGATAACAAACCATTTTCTGTGTCATTTAACTTGTACCCTGTTCTTCATGTTTCTTCTTATTCATCATGTCTGCAATCCCTGATCATACACCACTTTCTTCGTTTTTGCAGAAGGCAACTGTTGTTAATAATGAAGTTGTTAAGTCTATTATCCATTTGTTGTTGGAAGAAGAGAAAGGCTCAAAATAATTTACAGACTTTTTAAGGAGGATCCTCCCCCATTATTTCAACTCAAAGGTTTGCTGCGATTGAATAAAACTGAATCTAAAAACTACTGGAGCAGTGAGTGGTTGTCGTCGTATATCTAGTTCAAGCAGGTAATCAAATTTCCGTGATTGTTTTCGACTAATTTAAGCATGTTCCTCATTCTAATGAGATGTTTTTCACTTCTTGATCTGGGATTGCTTAACATGTTATCTGTATACTCAAACTACAAACTTTTACCACGGGATAAAAAACTTGTTACAACTGCTTAGTAGTGTTAGTCTTTCTGTGTAATAAGTGGATTTTGTAGTTCCCTGTTCGATCTACAATAATGGAAACCTACACCCTTTTTTACATTTTAATAATTAGCATCTCTCTCTCTCCCTTCCCCTTCAAAACTCTCAATGGAAATCTTTTAGGTCCGGTTGGAACTCAGAAAGTAATAAGGAAAGAAAATAAAGAGGAAAAGTGGAAGGAAATAAAATTTGAAGGAAAAATAAATGAAAATAGGTTTAAACTAAATAAATTAATTCTATATGTTATTCAAATTCATTTTATTTGTTTTTCTTTATTATATAAGGACTATGAAATTTAAAAATATATTAATTTTGATTATATTTGATTTTCTTTTATATTTTTTACGGTGAAATCAAACATGAGAAATTTTAACAAAGCCTTGTTGAATCAGTTAAACTGTTTCAATATATGCGATTTTCACAAGAAATTGGTTTGTTATTGAATCTCCATCTCACAAATAACAGGTTACATGGTGTTGTTTCAATGTTTAACGCAAGTTTTTTTTTAATCAAATCCTAGGATGTACTAAATGCCTTTTGTCTTCTATCACAAATCGAAGAAGCAAATAAGTGATGCATGGTTTCCATGATGGTGGAAACGCAATTTGGGACATGGATTACTGAGTATGCTGCATTTTTCTTTTTCTTTTTAGTTCATAGAACAACTTCTCTCCAATTTGCATTAACCCCCTTAACCTACCCCCCTCTGGGCCCGTCTTTTTCTAGTATCGACACAAAAAAACAAAACAAAAAAAAAAGGATAACAGCTTAAAAGGGATCAATTCTAAAAAAAAATGTAATAAGAAGTATAAAAAAGATACTCTCGAAAAAAATACCCTAAGGATTTAACTATAGCTATAACTTGAGGATGAGACAAAATATGGGATATATTATAAGAGATTTAGTTATTACTTGAGGAATTTTTATTTTTTTTAATAATAAAACACTAGGGAGGATTTGGTTACCATGTGGGATACTAAGGTCAACAGGATATTTTATTTCAAAAATGTGATATTTTTTTAAGGCGTAGCAATTAAAGGGATAAAGGCAAAAAAAAAAAAAAAAAAAAAAATATATATATATATATATATATATATATATATATATATAACCTTTTCTTAAAACCCAAGAGGAATAATATTTTTATATTATTTTGATAAATTCTGTTAATTTATATTCCAACATATTCAGTTTAATATTTCAAGTTCAAATATAATTTAATGATGATTAAGTCCAAAACTAATTAATGGATACATGCCTGTTGCAAGCCATAAGCTATCTTCAATTTAGATTTGTTGAAATATAAGCTACAGGTAATTAAATCAACAATGTATAAGTTGTATTAAAAACTTTGAAGCTTACTCCAGCCTTGAAATTTGTTGAAATCTGTTGCTTGATGTATAAGTCGTAAGTGTATAGAAAGAGATTAAATTTACACTATTTGTTGGGTTTTAACAATAATTTTGTCTAAAATTAAGATATTTTAAAGTTATAAAAATAAGATGTTAGTTTTATAAACAACATTTATTTTTATTCCCTTTAAACCAATTCCTCTTTTTAAAAGTGCTTTTTGCTAGAGCTTAGTTTTATAAATAATTTTTTGATTTGTCTTTTTTAAACCAATTTCTAAAAAAAAAAAAAAAAACATGCAAGGAAGAAATGACATCCTTCCACTCTCCCTTCAAGAATCCATAGAGGAGAGGTACGTATTATCTGCAGAAGGAATTTCATTATTTCATGGATTATTTTTCTTCCTTTTATAATACTTTGAAAATTTCCCTGGACGTATTATCAAGAATTTATTGATAGTCGCTTGTTCATTTGGATAGGGTTTTTTTTTTTATAGTAGTTCCATATTCCATAGTCCGAATCCAAAACAGCTTCTATCCACCACGGAAAATGAAACCATGTAGAATATTTGATAATACATTCTTCACCTTATGAAAAAAAAAAAACCAATACTTGATTACCAACCATACATTATCTAGTCAAATTTCCCATTCAATATTGATTTCCAAAATTGCACATTTAATAGACTCCATAACTAGACCTGGCTCATTGGTTAAAGGGTCGAACGGGGTATAAGGAAGAACCAAGTTCAAGTCTCCAATGGCTCAATGATTAAAGAGTCAGGCACCATAAGGAAGAACCAAGTTCGAGTTTCCATAGGAACAGATTACTACAACATTGTAATGCAGTGAATAGATGTCAAAAAAAAAAAAGGCTCTATAACTACTGCACCAAATCAAGCTTGGAACTCGGTAGGGCCGACATTTATCGCTAAATATTCTTTTGCCATAAGGAAAGCTATATTTCACAAAGGAGACTAAATAAACATCAACAGCAGAGATGATTAATTTAGCTCTCTAACAAAAATCAGAATGAATCTAATGAATGTCCATATATATAACAAACAAATTGGGGTCAGCATTTTTAAATCATGACTTAAAGCTACATCCAGTAGAGAACACAACAAACACCTTATCACCACCTCAAGAAATATGTGACCTAAACCATCTAAATATGTGAAGGATAATGCTGCATACATATCTCAAAAACCCAGAAAAGCTCCTCAAAAAACTGAAAATGAGTTGCAGTTACCAAAACTAATCCTGCTTGTTTCTGGCAAGCCGTGCCCGATGCCTGAGCTCAGCTCGTTTCCATTTGACCATCAATAGGCATAACGAGAAAAGGGTATTCAACTGCAAAATCAAAAAGGAAGGTTTGAGGGTCTAGAAATGATAAAGCAAAGGTCTGGCATGTCAAAAATGAAACAGGCATAGATCACTGACCAAGATTATGACAGCAATCACCAGTAGGGGTCCGGACCAGAGCACCGAAAGGAAAAGGCCTCGTGTATCAAAGTAATTCTGGCCTGCAAATTGTTTCCAGTTGCTCCCCAGAAATTTATTGATAGTCTCAGCAAGATAAACACCCGTCACTGCAATAAAAGAATCAGAAAATTGAATCCTTCCCCCAAAAATATAAAAAGAAAGTTATATAGTAACCTAATATCAATAGCAGGTGCCATCTTATCATAAAGATGACACTGTGCGTAGAATTGGATTCATGTTATCTAAAATTCTATATCCTCAAAAAGAGGTTTCAGAGGTTTTCACTTGCATGATAAGCACTCAATTTTGTAGAAATTCTGAAAAATGTTCAAGCCAACCAATGATCATCCCTCCCTCAGTTATCCTCTGAAAATGAACTAGAAAGAGGCATGCTGCAAAACAAATGCATCAAGGCTCAAGTACTGTATCAGTTCCACCAAGGACTTGGTGTGAATTAAAGCTGCTAAATAATACCATTTATGGGAATGAGTCGATCAATGTCAAGGCTCCCATATAGGATAAAACTGGAAAGAAGTTGGCTTCATATGGATGACTAGTTAGGAATTTTTCATTTTCATTAAGTAGGGCATTATAAGTTTAAAACATCCTTGACAATCATTACTTCTTTGTAGATTACAAACAGAAAACATTGACTAAACTTATGGTACATCCTCCAAACTCTCTTGTAATTGGTGGCATCTGTTTACATATCGTTGATTCAGTATAGGCCATCTTATTATTCTTGTTTAGGAATTAAGCTGACACAGACACAGAACAAATCCTGGAAAGAGAACTACGCATATGCACTCCACCAAAATTCCCACCATCTCAAGGGAATTAAGGTTCAAGAACCCAGAGCCAGTATCAAAACTCGCATATAGAGTAAAAATGAAATAAGAAATTACCAAATATGAAAACTGAGACAATCTCTCACATGGATAACATTATTAAATGAGGTTCTCGCAGTTTTTATAGGTTATCACATTCATATTGTTGACAATAGTTTCCCAAAATGTGCCATCGTTTGGTGCTTGATGTTAGAAATCAAGTTGGCATTTGGGAAAGATTTCTTTTTTTGGGTGAATGGGTGGTGGGGCCAGGGAAGAGACCATACTTATGTTGTCTTTTATAAAAGTAAAAATTATTCCAGAAGGACAAAGATGAGAAATCTTGGCAAAAGGAAAAGGTCTAGGAGGATGTAAGAAAGAGAAAAATAAAAGATTCTACAGTTGGAAGCCTTTGGCTTCACACCTTAAGGAAAGAGGGCACCAAATCAAAGGAACATGAGAGCACAAAGAGCAAGACATTCCTCACCGATGTTCACAATGTTCTGTATCCAATGTCATATGTTCAACACCATCTACAACCATTAGTCACCCAGAACAGAACTTTTGTGGAATCCCTTCCCACCGTCCATTGGTGACTCCTCTCTCTTCCAACTTTGAAGCCCTCAAGTGAAGCAAGTATATTCACTTCAATAACCATCCTAACACCAGTTCCCTTCAAGGAAGCTCAAATGATCCCCCAGACCAAGGATATTAAATTTTTTCATGGTGTGCATGAAGTCTTACTTTTCAAAGCAGAGTAATAGATACCAGCACAGAACGAAGGTAAGAATATCTCAACAGCTTTGAAGAGGATAAGGAACAAAATAACCAAAAATCAAAACTTCCATTTCTTCATAATCTCTCTTTTTTGGTTAGCATATACATAAGGGAAGAGTCTTTACCCTAGTTTGATTTTGTAGAGTAGAATGGGTCTAGTTAATGGCTTGCTTTAGGTCTTCTTGTATTCATCCTCTGTGTGTGGCTTCTTTTTCTAATTCTTATATACACACCTCTACATATCAAAAAAAAAAAAAAAAGAAGCTAACATATTTAGATTTCTTACCTAAGGGAAGTAAGAATATATTCATATAATTTGTTTCCCTCAGCAGAAGCATAGTATTTACTTTGTGACTAGAATAACAACCTTAGGCTGCATTCTTTACTTTGTAAGAATCACGACATTTCCCATTCATCGCACACACATATATATAAAATAAAAGATAACAGAAAGCAATCAACCAGAGTAGGTGTTAGGCTTCATTCTTTACTTTGTAAGAATCACTACCTTTCTTATTCATCACTCACACACACAAAAAATAAAAGAAGACAGAAGGGAATCAACCAGACTAAGTGTTAGGCTTCATTCTTTACTTTGTAAGAATCACGACCTTTCTTATTCATCAGACACAAACACACAGAAGGAAATCAACCAGACTAAGTGTTAAAAAATCTATAATCCCACAACCTGATCATTGAACAGTAAATGGAATTGAAAAGAAACAAATGCAACAGAGGAATGAAATAATTGAGCATGAAAACTTACAAGCCAAAAGGAACAAGCACATCTGGAAATTAATATGCTTTCTTGATAAGAAAGTTACTAGCAGCAGGGCAGAGTGGAATGACAACAAGCCAATTAACCATGGCTCCTGTTAAAAATTCAGAAGAAAAAAACATTAGAGATCAAATCCATTATTCAACAAGGAAAGTTCACTGATAAATACATCCAGCAAAATGCCTAAGATCACTGACATGAATAATCCAGAATGCAACTCATCAAAAAGGAAACCTTGTTACAATTTCATGTATGGAACAATATAACAGGGTTGGCCATGCTAAATGAAGAATCAATATTTTATTTGTTATGAGTCTGTAACAAAAGCAGAACACAAATAGTAAAGCAAGAATGACAATAGGCCTTGAGTGGCATATGAATATACGCCTCATCTTGGAGATCCCAATTCAAATGGGATGGCTATGAAAAAGGAAACGATTAGTCAAAACAAAATGCAAATCTAAAAATTGGTCCCTGTTATTTCTCTAAACCATGAGAATCAATTCAATGAGAAAGATAAAAGAACAGACAGGCAAAGAAATCACAATCAGAAGTCAGAACACAGGAAAACAATGAAGTACTAAGGCTCCATGTTGTCAATGGAGAATAAATCAGAAAACAAATGTATCCATGGCACTGGCATTGAGCTATTCTATTAATTACACTACATGATGTGAATTAGGCCAGTCTTCGGGAAATGGTTATCAGATAATAAAAAGCAACCCATTTTCCATCATTTGAAGAATTTCTAAATCACTTCCCATGCCCAGACCAATTCAAGCTATTTGTTCCTTTGTTACTTGTGCCATTCAAATTAAGTCTTACAAGATTTCTCAAACTATTGTTTTAACAACCCAAAAGGCAGTCAATGTGCTACTAAACTAAATTTTCTTCAAAAAACCATTTTTATCTTTTGATATATAAAATAAAAATGCTTTTTTTAAGGAAATTTAGTTTAGTAGCACATTGCACTGCCTTTTGGGTTGTTAAAAAAAAGTTTGAGAAATCAAAAAAAGAATTTTTATTGACTCTAAATCTTGCAAACTCCTAACATATATGCCAACAAATAACTACATTTTGCCCAGAAAAATTTACTTTTCTTAGTTACATGGACCATTCATATTTTTCTCCAAACAACAAAGCATATAAACACATATGCAAATTATTCTGCCACTTCCTGACATTTTCTCATCAACCAAACAGCTCCCTTCAGCACCAGTTTCTCGATTTTCTAGAAAGCAAAACAGCATAGAAACAGGGAACAAATCCAAACAGCTCCCAATGCTACCGTGCTACTACCTTCAGCACATGTTTCTCAATTTTCTAGAAATCAAAACAGCATGAAACCAGGGGAAAAGAACCGAACAGCCCCAATACTACCATTCTCCTTCAGCACAAGTTTCTCAGTTTTCTATAAACCAAAACCGCATAAAACTAAGGGCAAAAAACAACCTCCTCTCAGCAGACCCTATGAAAATCCTATGGCTTACTTGTGCCCACTCTTGTTTTCTTTTTCTTTCTTTTTTTCTTTTAACAAAAAGATAGAAAACAATATTAAAAACATAAAAATATTCAACATATTCTTCCACATTCCTGTATTTTCTCAGCAAACAAACACAAGACTTCATTCAATTGAAAGCTCATCGTGCCAACTTTTCTTTCCTTCTCCTTTCATATAAACACCAAAACAGCGGAAAAACATTAAATTCAGAATGTTATCTGTTTCCAACACATTCCAGACAATAAACAAAAACCTCCACTCACGTTACCCTTAGAAAATCACTAGGCTTAGTTCAGGAAACTTCTGTTTTCTCAACAAACATCAAAACAACACTAAAGAAAAAAAAAAAAACAATTTTCCTGCATATTCTTAGGAATCGAAAGAAAGACAGGATATAGAGAAAGAGAGCGATGGAGTACCTTCCAGTCTATGGCATGGAAGAAACCAATGAAGTTATCGTAAGCAGGCTGGAATCCAGTACGGAGCTCCGCAGTGACTTTCTGTACGAGATCCGCCATTAACTCCATGTGTGCGTTCATCTCCATCTTCAGATCGTCCATTTTCTCTCCCTCAAAGAAAAAACAAAAACCTCTGAAATCAATTCAGTTTCGAGCTCTTCCTACAAGTTTCTCTCTGGAGAGATCTGGGACTCTGTTCTCCAAACGACGCCGTTTTAAACGTGACGATTCCAACAACCTCAGTCCCTTGAAACGACAGCGTTTTGGGAGTAGATTTCAACCCCTGTGATTTTTTTAATTTGGATAGCAATTAATTATTATTTTTTACGAAAAAATGTTGAGACTTAGAGGTAGCAATTCTGGCTGACGATCTACGTTGGGCTGGGTCGATATCGGGCTAGGCCAAATCATGCCCAGTTTTTTCAAGCCAAAAAAACAGCAGTCCAACCCAACTTTAAATCTAAGCTGATGTAGCCAAATTCGACCTTTTTTTTTTTTTTTACTAATAAATTAACATCCTAACTCGATCATAATTCTAGGTAGATCGGGTTAACCCAATGGATCAGGTTTAAATTACCACCTCTAATGAAACTTGAATGAAAATTTTCACTATTGCTATTAATCCCATGTTTGGGATAGCTTTAATTTTTTTTCTTTTTATAGCTAAGTCACAATTTTTTAAAATTAATATTGGTATTGTAAAAGTTTCATAATCATTAAAGCCTAGTCGAAAAGGTATGGCTCAAGTGATAACGGAGATGAATGTGAGATCTCGGACTCGAATCTTTTAATTACAAAAACTACTACAATGCAATCTAAACTTTGCAAAGTTAAGAGATATATAAAAAAAAAACTCAACAACTTTTAGGACTAGTAACTATTTTTAAAAATTAATTAGGAAAGGCAAATTTTAAAAAAGTTTTTGAAAACTACTATTTATTTTTCAATAAAAATTTATTTGAAAACCTTAAATATATTAATATTAATAGGTTTTTAATATATATTTTTACATTTATTCACTTAGAATTATAATATTATAGTATTATGTTTTGATTCGGTCTTTCATATATTGTGTCCAACCCTTTAACCTCGTTGACATAGGTTTTAAATGTTTTAATATATATTTTAAAAATAAATGTTTTTAATTATTTTAAAAATAAGTTTGTAAAACAAGCCATTCTCAAAGAACATGTGAAAATACCCCAAAAATAGAGTTTTAGACCGAAATAATATATTTGAAAAAAATTACAAAATTAGTTTTGGAAAGCAAAAATAAAAGGCAGTAAGGGTGTAATGTCGTTTGTCGCGGAAGGACGGTGGCAGTGGAATTCATAAATTGTCGAATGTAATTGGACTTCAGCTACTAAAAGTCGTTGTCGTGAGCAAAGCAATGATGGGAACTTTAAAGTGTCGAAATCTTCGTGTCGTGAGCCAGACGATTTATATAAGCAGGTCTGCTTGACCAGTTTCACTGAAGTGGGTTTTATTGCTTTTCCCCTTTTTCTCTTCTCCTCTCCGCTCCACTGTTAAAGATGCATCTTCTCTCCTTCATGCGGGTCGGTTTACCGGATCACGATTCGCTAGTTTGTAAGCTCTCGATCACGATCACAGTTTTTATTATTTTCTTGTCCCCGGGTTGATGTAATTGGGTTTTGTTGTTGGTGGTGTTTTTGCTTGTTACAGGAACGATTTGCGGGGATGTTGGCCAGTGTTGAAATAGTTGTTTGTTTGTGGTTTGGGTGTTTGTGGTGGAATTTGGGTTTCATCTTGTGATTTCTAATGATGTGTAATTATGGTTGTGGTTGATAATGAGGTGGGATGGAGTGCCAGCAGACCCTCGCACCCGAGTCCAATCAAATTAAGCGAATACGGGCAGGCTTCGGGGACCCGATTCTTTTATTTCTTATTTTATTTAAAATTTTCTTTTTCAAAATGTTGTGACCGAATCCCATTGACCTAAGCGGTGGATCTGACCAGACTCGGTTTACTCAGATAATTTTTATTATCTTGTCAAGCGTTTATTTCGTCATTTTCTTTAAAAATCTTATTCACATAACATTTTCAAATAGGCCAAGGTTCATAAACATTTATATTATACAATTTGGTTAAAAAATGGCAACATCATGCCCTTCTGAAAACAATAAACAAAAACACATTTCGAGTTGTGGTTCTGAAGTAACATGTAACATCCCAATTATACCTAACAGTTTTATAAAATGTTTTGGGTATAATAAAAATAAAGTATATTTGTCGAATAAATAGAGATAAAAACAAAAGTAAGGAATATGTAAGTTAAATTACAAATAATACAAAAAGAATATTAGAGGCTATTGTAAAAAATATTATAAATTGATTTGTAAATATTAGAAGAAGTTGGAGGCCAAAGGAGTGAAATAAAAAGGAGATAAGATGAGAATAAGGATAGAAATGAAATAAATATCTCATTTGGTCTTGGAAAAAAAAACGAAATACGGGATGAAGAAAGAGGAAGAGAAAGAAGAGAGTCCTTGGTATGGGATACGGTATTGGTATGGAACATGAATATGTGTATGTAAGCCCAGGTGTGTATGGAGCTGTGAATATTTAATATGGATCACAGTGTCTTGGGTTGTATGGGGCCCATGATTTGGTATAGAAAGTATGGAACCAGCAGATATGTATGTAAACTATGGAGGTGATAATGCGGACATGTGTAGGTTGTATGGAAGTCTAGTTTTAGTGCAGGCCGACCATGGATACATGTTTTAGAACCCTACATCTTGTGTATGGTTTGGGTTTGGGAACTCTAAACTCATTTCTTGTAGGGTTGAGGTTAGAAGAAGAGCTTTCCAAGGCTCACAAATATATGTTTGAAAAGGGTGCAGTTGCAAGTTGAACCCCGAGAGAAAATGCCTGTGTCTGACCATATCGTGTTGGATCTTAGGGTTTGGGTCAAATAAGGAGAATTGGCAGTAAGTCCTTGTGAACTTGTAGCCTTGCATCAATGAGCAGTGTTGGGCTTTGTTCAGGTCGGACTCACGTAGACCTTGAGAGTTATGGTCTTTACTCTGAACAGACAAATGGGTGAGGTGTCGTCAAGCCCCGGGGTCGTCGACAGGTCGTCAAGCGGAGGTGGGTCAAGCCGTGCTAGATCCAGAAGCAGGTGCTCGATCCAGCGGTGCTTTCCGTCAAGCGGGAGGTGGGTCAGAAGCCGGGGATTGGGTCAAGCCGGTGCTAAACGTCAAGCCGTTGCCACGCCTCAGATCAAGCGGGCTGTCAGCGGTATAGTCAAAAGCAGGTGCTTTCAAAATCCCGAAGCAATTTTCGTCGAGCGGTGCTCGTCGCTTTTGATCTGGCCGAGTCGGCTCGTCGGTATTTGTGACATAACGGAATTCGTAGCTCCTTCGTTTGAACTTCAGGTTGGGTGTTCTTGGACTCTATAGGCCCATTGAGTCAAGAGGCCGATCATATGCCTGGGAGATAGTAGATGTCGAACCGGTGTTAGAGCGAGCTCTTCCTTGACTCAGCTCGTCGGTCGGTCATTTCGTCCGTGACTAGCATGACCTCCTTTACGGAAGGTCATAACTCCTTGCCCGTTTGAACTCCGATTTGGGTGTTCTTGAACTCTATGGAAAGCCCATTGAGTCGAAAGAATCATCAATAAGCTTTATAATGTTGAACTCATCTTAGTTCAGAAAACACGGCGCATTAGGCACTACAACATCCTAGTTATTTATTGTATGAATGCCTACTATGAATTCATGAATAGCTCGTAAGCATACATGGCAAGCATAGTTATTTATGCATATAATGAGATATGAAAAATGCAAAGATATGAATAAATGATTGTATATATATATATATATATATATATCACATATAGTCATAGATTAAATAATTATTCGGGAATAGAATATACTAAACGGAAAATACACATTGATTGTACGCTTAGAACCTGGTAGAGGATAGATGGACATGCCTATTGGGGAAAACAATTAAATGCGGTCTTCCGACCACGTCTAGGTCGTGACATAGATCCGTTTGGATCGGGGGGCCACAGAAAGGGTCACCGTGTGTGCCTCAAATTACTCATGAATAGTCCTTTGTCTCATGCGGTGATGATACCTTCGGGTATCATATTCAGGAGCACTCATGAATGGTCCTTTGTCTCATACGAGTGATGATACCTTCGAGGTATAATATTCACAGAACTTTCGTGGATGGTCAACGTCTCCTCCTGTTGATGATACCTTCGAATTATCGTATTAGGGCATAGTACATTGTCTCACCTGTGTGTCTGGCGCCTTCATGCCCTCATGGTTTTCTGTATCCCTTCTAAGGTTTATCTGAGACATGAAACATAAGAAATGGGCGGTATATGCGAAATGTAAGAGAATATATGACATGATGTGAAGCATGCTTAACGCTATGTGATGATAGTATACGATTCTGAGAACAAGTAGTAAAATCTGATTGACATGAAAAGTATATGGATGATGATAAGAAATAGAGCTGGTTCTGTTAAATTATAATATATATTGAGGAAATGATAGAATGTGTAATTGTTATATGTGTGATATGCATTTGTCAGTGTGTGACTCTTATGAAGTACGTATTCCCCTTTAAGCGTAAAGCTTAGCACGGGTGTTCAATAGTGTGTAGTGAAGAAATCGAAGAAGCAGGGCAATCCACATCGCGGAGTCAAAGGCCACACATCCATAGGTGCCTTGGCTGCAGAACCTTTTAAGGTCACATTTTGTATATGAAATTTTGTAGCAATGTAAATATTGTAGATGTTGAACATTGCCGTATTTGGAAGAAACTTGTATTTATGTTTGTAATCATTGCTTGCTCTGAGAATGTAATACAAGTTAATTATTAACATTATGAATATGTAAGTGTAAAGGTTATAAGTTTAAAAAAAAAAAAATGACCCTCATGACATCTATCTTAGGATTTGAGTCACGAGTTTAGTGGTATCGAGCCTAGGTTTGGCGTTCTGGAAAACCTAGGTTTGGCGGCTTTGGAATAGAGTATATATGATGAAAAGCCTATGTTTAGTAATGTGTGGGCACGATGTAGGATGTCCTTGTGTTTTGTATAGATGGATCGTTAGAAGAGGCTGTGAGAGTGTCGACCCCGAGAGAGCAAAGGGGTTGTCGACCACAGACAGCCGAGGAAAATGTGTGCTGTGAGCCCAGGCCTTGCTGAAAATATCGCAGAAGACATGGCTGGGTTTTAGATAGATTGACCTCTCCTAAAGCTCCGATAGGCCTTTGATGAAGACATGAGTAGAGGGGAATTCCATGGATCGAGCATGGAAGAGTTAGAGAAAATGAGATTTTGGTTTAGAAAAGTTAGAAAGGGTATTAGAAGAGGTAAGATGTCCTCGATGAAAGCATTTTGTGCGATCTCACTATTGCGAGTGAGGCATACGATTAGTGGAAACTAGTGCTCAAAAGTCCGAGGATTCCAAATCCCGTGACTTGGGAGTTCTTTGTCGAGTTCAGGGCAAAAGTATGTTACCAAATGTATGAGATTCAGTGGAAAAAAGTTACTAAATTTGAAGCAAGGAGCTTATGGGTGGTACGTATGAAAAATTTATGCATCTTAGTAAGTATGCACAGGTGGTCCTCACCGGGAGCATTTCGGTGTAGGCAATTGAGGATGGTGCATGATTCCATGAGAAATTATTTGGCACCTATGACTTCTCTCAGTTTGTGGATTTACATCAGTTGATTATTTCTGATGAAAGTAGAGAAACTAGAAACGACGACGAAGAAAGATTTCAAAAGAAGAAGTTTTCTAGAGGGCCTTCATCCTCCTCAGGAAAAAGAGCTAGAATCTCCATTTCCAGTCAGAATATAGTTCATTACGAGAAGTGGAAGACAAAGGTCCAAGTGTAGCCGCGTGGTGCGAGTGAAGGTGCTTGATTGGGCAGGAAATTCCTAAATGCCCTCATTGCTAGAAGGCATTTGGGAGTTGCGAGATAGTGAAACCAGGGAGGGTGTTTCGATTGTGAAGCCTTGAACATTTGAAAGCAGTGTCCTCAAGAGTTGGGGATAATGGAGCCAGCAGCAAGGGTGTGGAGAAGATGCGACACCACTTCGGCTTCAGCGATCGTGGTAGAGTCAAATGTCCCATCGATATAGGGACGGGAGCATAGTTTGAGACGATAGATGGAATCTATGCCTACAGCTTTCAGCACGAGCATATGCTATGAAGGCTCGTGAGGATCGAAATACTCCTGAGGTTATATTTGGTATATTTCTTTATATGATATAGAGATGCATGCATTGATTGATCTGGATCCTACTCATTCATATGTATTGCATGGAGCATGTATTGATAAAGTCCAAGCTGATGGAGAAGTAGCATATGACATGTAGCTAGTCCGTTGGGGCACAGCGTTAGTGTGAATAACATATACAGAAATTACCCCATTGTTATACAGAAACAAGAGGTTTCTGCGCTGATTTGATAACACTACCATTCCGAGGTTTGACTTGATTCTAGGAATGGATTGGTTATCTAACACCGGGCTTCTCGTGGTTGTGAATAAACCAGTGTGTTGAAATGCGACCTGGTGGGGTAATAGTACAGGCATGGATCAAGTGCGTGTCACAATGTCATCTCCACTATCACTAAACTAGAGGAGAATTATGAGGAAGGATGTGAACATTCTTGGCACGATACTTGACTCAAGGAGTCGAGTTGATGTGAAAGATCCCGATGATGGGAATTTCGGATGTATTCCTTGAAGGAGTTCTGGGTATTCGGCGTGAGAGAGAGGTGGACTTAGCCATAGAAATTGTACCGAGGAGTGATCCACCCATGTCAAAGACACCCGTCTGGGATGGCTCCAGATGAAAGGATAAAGGTCAATTGAACTTAGATAAAGTTTATCCAGGCCAGTGTGTCCCCACTTAGGGTGCTGTTTTATTGTGAAAAAGAAAGATGTACTCTACGGATGATGTGCATCGATTATCGGCAGATCAATAAGGTGACAGTGAAAAACAAGTACCCATTGCCGAGAATTGAAGATCTTTTTGATCAGTTGAAAGGAGCGGGTGTCTTTTCGAAGATAGACTCGCGGACAAAAGTGGTATTATTAGTTATGGTAAAGAAGCTGAGATGTGCCGAAGATCAAAGGATGAACCCGAGTATGGACATTATGAGTTTCGTCATGCTACCTGGTCGATTTAATGCACCTAAGAAAGATTCATGGATTTGATGAATAGGGTTTTCCCGACCCTATGTGGATCAATTTGTCGTGGGTTTTTATTGATGACATCCCCGGTGTATTCTAATGATGCACAGAACATGAACAAAGACTCGAGAATAGTCTTAGAGACGTTAAGAGAAAAGAAGAGATGCTAAGCTCCAAGAAGTGTGATTTTGCCAAAGGAAGCTTTGCATTCCTAGGCCATATTGTGTCTCACGAGGTATAAGGAGCTGATCCCGCTAAGATTGAAGCAGCCAGAATCGAAATCACCTAAAATGTAAACCGAGGTGAGAAGTTTCTCGGGTATAGCCGCTATTATAGAAGATTTGTGAGAGGCTTTTCTAGCCATAGCTCCGTCACCAAGTTACCAGAAAGGAATAGTTTGAGTGGATGCATAAATGTCGAATAGTTTCATCGCTTGAAAGGGATCAGTCAAGCATGACGACAAATCCCATCCCCGAAAAGAGTATACCTTGTATGTTGATGCTTCGTGCATCGCCTAGATGCGTGTTAATGCAAAGATGGGAAAGTATGGGCTTGCGCGCCCGCATGGGGCTTGAAGCCACATGAACAAATTATCCCACTCATGACTTAGAGTTAGCCGCTGTAGTTGTTCGCTTTAAAATAAGGGCGACAATTACTTATATGGGGAAAGGTGTAGAATTTACACCGATCATAAGAGTCTCAAGTACTTGCTAACGTTAAAGAGTTAAATTTGAGACAACTAGGGAGGTGGTTAGAGTTATTAAAGGATTATGACTCCGCATCATAGATTACCATCTCTGAAAAGCGCTAATATAGTAGTCGATGCTTTGCCGAAAGACAAGCAGTAGCAATGTCACCACAAAGAGACAGTTGATTGAGATTAGCGTATGATGGAGCCATGTTAGTTCAACTAGACAAGAACCCGCTTTTAAAGCAAACATTATAGATGCTAAAAATGATGAAGAGTTACGTAAAATTTACAGATGGTTAGAAATGGTGACAAGACCAAATTTTTAGGAAAGAAGTCGGGAAGCTCGTATTTCCAACATAGATTATGTGTGCCAAAATGATAAAGAGCTGAAGAAAAGTTGCTATTCGAGGCTCATAATACTCAGATTTACCATGCATCCCGGCAACAGTGATGTACCGTGACTTGGAAATGTACCTTTATTGGTGGAAAGTGAAATGAAAAGAGATGTGACTCAATACGTGTCTGGCGTTTCCGACGTCGCGAAGTCAAAGCCGAACAACACCAAGTGCCCACAGTTTGTTAAACTCCCTTCCAATTCCTCAATGGAAGTGGGATAACATTGCCTACGGATTTGTGTTCTGGTTTTCCTCACACAACAAAACATGACTTTGCATGGGTGATTATGTATAGCTCACAAAGTCGGCCCATTTTATACCAAATATGATCGACTCATTCTATGGATCCACTAGCCGAAAGTTATATGTAGATGAGATTGCAAGGGACAAGATGGTGTGCCATTGTCTATTGTGCTCTGATAGAGATCCGTCGATTTACATCAAGGTTCTGAAGGAATTAAGGCCACTTTAGGCACTAAGATGAATTTTAGTACAGATTCATTCTAAGTAAAACGCATGTGGATACCAGAGAGATTGATTCATGCCTCAAGATATGCTTCGAGGTTTGGTGGTCATGGAATTTTCGAAGTCAGATGTGTATATTCCATTGATGGAATTTGCTTATAACAATAGTTTTTTACCAAGCATTGGTATGGTACCATACAAGCTTTGTATGGCTTCTGGAATGTAGAACTCCCCTGTAAAGGGATGTAATTAAATGAGCATAAACTCCGATAGGTCCAGATATATAGTAAAAGATACGAAGAGAAAGTGTGGCTATTCTACAGAGATTAAAGGCAGCTAGTGATCGACAAAAGTTGTATGCTAACCTAAAGAGGAGAGATATTGAATATAAAGTGGGGGACAAGGTCTTCTTAAAGGTATCACCATGGAGGAAAATTCTTAGGTTTGGTCAGAAAGGCAAGTTGAGTCCAAGGTTCATAGGCCATATGAGATTCCTGAACGATTGCCCCGTGGTTTATCGATTGCACTACTCTGAGTTGGCCAAATTACACGACATGTGTTTCATGTGTCGATGCTTCGAGATACCGTCTCGATGAGTCGCGACATACTACCAAAGGCAAGAAATACAAGTACAAGAAGATTTGTCATATGATGAGGAGCCAAAGACCATTCTCGCTCGAGGTGAAACACTTGCGAATAAACAAGTACCATTGGTGAAAGTTCTGGCAACACCACTAAGAGAGAAGAAGCTACTGGGGTTTTACAACTATGAGAGCACACAAGATCCGCAACTCTTCGATCGTGTGATGAATTTCGAGGACTCCAAATCCTTTTTAACTGGGAGAGTTGTAACATCCCAAATTATACCCTAACAGTTTTATAAAATGCTTTGGGTATAATAAACGTAAAGGTATATTTATTCGGAATAAAATAGAGATAAAAACAAAAGTAGGAATATGCATAAGTTAAATTACAAATAATAAAGAAGATTAGAGGCTATTGTAAAAATATTATAAATTGATTTGTAAATATTAGAAGAGTTAGAGGACCAAAGTGAAATAAAAAGGGGATAAGATCAAATAAGGATAAGACCAAAATAAATATCTCATTTTGGTCTTGGATAAAGGGAGAGCAAATACGGATAAGAGAGAAGAGAAAAGAAAGGAAGAAGAAGGAAGTTAAGAAGAAGACAAGGTGTATGGAATCAGTATTGGTATGGAACATGAATATGTGTATGTAAACTGTGTGTATGGAACTCAAAGAATATTCAGACGATACATGTCTTGGGGTTGTATGGAACTATGATTTGGTATAGAAAAGTATGGAACCATGAATATGTATATGTAAACCAGTGTGTACCTTAATAATACGTCTCTGGTTGTATGGAAGTCTAGTTTTGGTCTGTATGCATGATACATGTTTTAGAACCCTATCTTGTGTATGGTTTGGGTTTGGGAACCCTAAACTCATTTCTTGTAGGGTTGGAGTTGTAAGAAGAGCTTTAAGGCTCCTAAACATATGTTTGAGAAGGGTCTAGTTAGTAAAGTTGAACCCGTAAAATGCCCTATTGTCGACCACTATGCAGTAGCTGGATCTTGTGAACGGTTTTGGGTCAGAAATAAGGAGAATTTGGCAGTAAGTCCTTCTTGTGAAATTGTAGCCACATCAATGAACTTGATGTTAGGCTTTTGAATTTCTCAATTCGGACTCTTGTAGACCGTTGCGGCCTTTACTCTGAACGCATAAATGGGTGAGGGGTCACAAACAAGACTCTCGCCAAACAGGGTCACAAACAAGATTTCATTAAACAAGACTTCACAAACAAGATTAAACAGGGTTTGCCAAACAAGACTCAGCCAACAGTGGTTCACAACAAGTACTCAAACAAGATTTGTCAAATGTTGCTCGGGCTAAACAAGATTGTCAAATGCTGCTGTCACTTCAAGATGCCACAGTCACTGTCAAGACTGATCGCAAGAGATGACCCTAACTTCTAAGGTCATAACTCCTTCGTTTGAACTCCGATTTGGGTGTTCTTGGACTCTATGGAAAGCCCATTGAGTCAAGAATACATTCATATGCCTGAGGAGGATAGTAGATGTCAGACCAAGGTGTTAGAGCGAGCTCTTCCATGACAGCTCAGCTCGTCAGTCCAGGTCAGCTCGTCAAGACTGACTACGCATGACCTCCAACTTCGGAAGGTCATAACCTTCGCTTGGAACTCCGGATGGTGTTCTTGGACTCTATGGAAAGCCCATTGAGTCAAGAATCCATCAATAGAAAGTTTTTATAAGGTTGGAAACTCATCTTAGTTCCAGAAAACACGAAAACAGTAGGCACTACAAGCATCCTAGTTATTTATCAGATGAATGCCTCTACTATGAATTCATGAATAGCTCGTAGTTACATACATGTGGCAAGCATAGTTATTTATGCCATACGAGATATGAAAATGCAAAGATATGAATAAATTATTGTATATATATATATATATATATATATATATATATATATATATATATATATATATATATATATCATTATATGATTACCACAACAAATAATTATTCGGGAATAAGAGATATATACTAAACAGAAAATACACATTGATTGTCTGCTTAGAACCTGGTAGAGGGATAGATGGGCATGCCTATTGGGGAAAAACAGTTGCTGTACAGATATTCCGGCCACGTCTAGGTCGATGACATAGATCCCGCTTGATCGTGGGCCCCGGTCACCACAACTACCCGGCACTCAAGGAACGGTCACCGCCTCATACGTTGATGATACCTTCGCATCATATTACCGGGCACTCGGGATGGTCATCGCCTCATACAAAGGATGATACCTTCTCGTATCATATTACGGCATAGTACATTGTCTCACACAATGATACAAATACTTCATGCCCTTCATGGTTTCCTTCGTATCCACTTTGCCAGTTTATACGTATTACGAAACATGTACAAAATGACAGATGTATGCAAAGGAAATGTAGAGAATATATGACATGATATGATAAGCATAGCACTGCTATGTGATGATAGTATACAGTTACAAGAACAAGTAGTAAAATACAAGTTGACATGAAAAGTATATGGATGATGATAAGAAATGGAACTAGTTATGATAAGTATATATATATTGAGAAATGATAAGAATCTGTAATTGTTATATGTGTGATATGCATTTGTATCGAAGTGTGGTGACTCTTAATAGAAGTCATATTCCCACTAAGCGTAAAGCTTAGCACGTGTTCAACTGCAGGTGGGCCGTAAGAGGGAAATCGTGAGAACTAGGGCAATCCACATCGCAAATAAAGGCCACACATCCATAGGTGCTCACTGGAAGACCTTGTGTCTATTTTGTATATGAAATTTTGTAACCAATGTAAATATTGTAGATGTTGAACATTTCCATATTTGGAGCTTTGTATTTATATTTTGTAATTCTTCACGCACGTAATGTAATATGCTAATTGTTTAACATTATATGAATATGTAAGTGTAAAGGTTATGTTTAAAAAAAAAAATAAAAAAATGACTTTCACTGACATCCTATGCCGAGTCAAAGGCACACATACCATGTACCAAAAGAGATGATATGCATATGGCGGTATACAATTATACGCCGCAAATTTTGTCTAATACGACTTTACGCCTCGATCTTGGCCTCCTTCCGTTTACTCAGAACTGTGCATAACAAAAACTATACGCCTAAGAATTTTTACGCTTAGCTATCGATACGTCTATTCCAATTTTTAGTTTAACATGACATGCATTTATCATTAAATCATGCCTTTTATATCAAACAATACTCATGCTTATTCATTTTCGTATGCTTTCACTTTACAAATCATTGATCATATCAAATATATGCATTTTCACATACAACAAATCATACCACAATTCAATTCATGATATTCAAACGTACACTCTTAAAGATGTGTTTAGTTTACAAATCCCATTTACACTCTTCAAGTTCTCTATTTCACTTTATTTATGCAATTCACATTCATGACTACTCGCTCACGAATCCCATCCTTTTATCATTCGGTACTACGCTTACACATTTCACTTTTGCTTCCATCATGCTCTGATGCCGTACTGGGTGCACCCTACATGTGGTATTTAAATGTCATATACAACATCACGACGAATGCCAATCGTGCATCTCGTCAGTGGACATTTCTTCAATGTCATACACCATCACGACTGAGCTGACGTACAGATCCCATTATAGACATTGACAATTTCGGGGTGCCTTCATGACGGATGCCGATTAGGGCATCCCACTAGGTTATTCATTCGGTATATCGATTCAATTCAAGATGTCAAGAATTGACCAATTCGTTTACAATTCGATTAATCTTTCACATGCAATTAATCGTCAATCATTTCAATTATCACATTTTCAAATCCATATGCACTTTCGTAATATCATTTCAAAGATATACTTATTCCATATAATCATTTCAGATTTATTTGGTATACTACCAAAACACTTGAAATAAGATAGAGTCAAGAAACAAACCGGCTGCTTCATTGCTTCCCTTCCCTTTCTTCGATCTCTGGCCCTAGGTTAGTAATCTCACCTTCCCTTGAAACCCCTTGAATCTTCTTCACCCAAGATGTTTGATCACTTTTGAAGCAAGAAATGGGAAGAAATCACTTTGCCCTAGCTTTTCTCCCTTTTCTCCTCTCAATCTCTCTCTCAAAACGTTTTGCTCAAAATGAGCATCTAAGACCAAATTTGGTCTTTTAAAACCCTATCTCCTCAAGGCCTTATTTGGCCACCAAAAATGCATTCTTTGACTTAAGTTTATCTCTAATTGCTATATAGACCATAAATCTCTCTAATGGCACTTCAATTTTTAGTGGTATCTCACACTTTACACCTACAAACTCATTTATATATGACTCAGGTCCTTTATTTTACAATTCTTCACTTTTGCCCTTTTACACTTGGTTAATTTCGTGTCCAATCAATTCTCATTTAGCATATAATATTTGCATTTGGCTCTTAGCCATAAAATCATTTCAATCAATATTCATTTAACAATTCCCTAAAATAACAAAGTTGCCTAATTTATAAATTTAATATATATAATAATTTTTATTATAAATTTAGGTATTAGCTTCATAATGTGAATGTGTCTTTACTGCCAACAACTTGAAACAACCTTCTACGTGAAACCTTTTGTTAGGAAGCCCATTTCCAAGTTGTTAAAGGGAAATGGCTTCATGAACTGGATTTTGTGCAAGCCAAGATCTCTCATTTCAATGAGTTTATTTCCTTCTCATATTTATTCATTAAATTTATATTCAAACACTAATGTTGCCTTTATCACTTCCATAATAACCATTTCAATCATGTTTGTAAAGTATATATAGACAATAGTGTAGGTAATAAAAAAACAAAAAGAATTATTACTAGCAATCCACCATTACAACCAATAACATGATTCTCTTTAAGAAAGATGTTAAGCATATTTTTACCAAAGGAGCCCGATATATAAACTGTGATCCATCATCTTACCAAAGCTCGAATGCAGAAATTCCATGTGCAAAGTGGGAATAAGGTCTTGCTAATGTTTCAAGAATTTCATAACCTAGGGTAGCTTATGGTTGAATTTTAATGGTTGAAGAACCCCAACAACCTATGTTTTTTGACGTAATTTAGGGACAATTTCTGTTTGCCTTTGATTATATAGACTAAAACCCCTCAATTTTAACACTGCTACAAGAGACTTACACTCTCCTTGTAGCGATGTTTAATTGGATAAATTGCTTCAAATGAGTAAAAGTGGTTTTATGTTCAGGGCTTAGAATTGGGTTTAGTCTATGACACTGCAAGTGCAATGTGCGTCATATAGTAAATTCTGGATGTAAGTCCGTATTATCATTCCTCCTACGTGAGATTGACAAGAATTTGGAATCAACTACCCCAACTACTTAAGGTCCATTTGAACTCCAAGTGGATAGTGGATGGCTTCTTAATCTAGAAGATAATAGTCCTGATACATGTGGAATGTAAAAGGAAATTAAATGTTACCAACTAAAAATAAAGATTAAATACTGGACTGAATCGGTTCTCTATGAGAAATGAACACTATCAAGGAGGTACCTATGAAACAGCCAATTCTTGCATTAATATGCATTACTCTATTCTATTGCTGGATGTAGATTTGTCCAAGATGTCTTACAATGCAATTGGATTTCTCCATATTCACTGGTTAGAGGCCCTTGCTTTTCTCAAAGACAAGGATCTAACCAGCTACTTGTATTTTTGACCTTCTTGCAAGATCTAGGTATTTTTCTTTCTCAATACTTCACACCCATTTCTTGAGACTGCAGATCTCTTGCTTCCCTTCTCAGGGTTACTGCAAAACTTCTACAACTCAATTGATGGCTCATCCTTTAAATCTAATGGTTCTTCCCTTCCTTGATTACTCGCTAACACAGTGGTTAGGAACTTCCCTCATATTAAGGTGAAGTCTTTGATTATTTACATTGATAAATATTCTCCAACGCCACCTCATGAGTGAAAAGGGAATTTATCAGGTAACTTTCAAAGCTTGTAATTCATCACGATAGTCTATCATACTCCATTGTGGCGGAATGTTCCAAGCTCTCAGGAATCTCCATCTCTATGTCACTCAAAGGGCCTCCTCGAAATCGGGAAAGGTGAAACAATCCTGAAATGGTATTATGTACTCATCATCAGAACCGATCAATTCAAGAACAACATCAATCAAATAAATTCCAATCCAAATATTTCTAAATTATACGTAAAAGATTGTAACTAATCTGCAAATCCAATCTAGTGAAGCGCGTTTCTAATCATCGTGATCACAATCAACAATGGATCATCGATCAAGTACACCCACCGGTAATTGTAATAACCTAAAAGAACGACCTGTAAATTCGGTCAAGACTCCATTAATTTCAGCAAGAATTGTAAGAAAAATCATAAATTGGAACCAAACTCAACGCTTTCTACACGTCACCGGTTCGGGCCTTAAAAAGAAAATAAAAGAAAAATAAAATATAAAAATCTATTCTTAAAAATATACAAAGGAGTCCTTCTCCTCTTCCCAGCCCCGGTATCAAGACGGAGCCGCTTTTTACTAAAACTTATAAAAGCTATTTATAACTGTCCAAAATTGGGCCTGATTCCAAGCTCCAGGTGGATTTCCTAAAAGAAAGGCCCACTATCGCTTTCTGTGTCACGACCTCAAGATGGGAGCTCGCGACCGAATCCTCTCATTTGCACTTGTTCACCGCGACCGACATCTTCAACAGGACTAGATTCCTTGCAACGCTTGATTAGTGGTCGCGACTTCAAAATGGAGTCGCCGAATTCCTCGTTGAATTCACCTCGTTTTGTGGAGCTGACGCCGCACTCATTCGCCCACGTCGCGACCTGTGCTCTTTTGCCTTCGTCGTGATTCTCAAGGCCACGACCTTAATTTCGTGCTCGCGCCATTCCCACAGCACCTTCTCAATTCTAGGTTATGACTTCTTTTCCTGTCATGACTTTTACTTGATCTTCAGTCCTCATTAAGATCAATTTTTAGACACGACCGAAAATGGGTAGCGACCTCAATTGATATTATTCCTTGCCTTCCTTCCGGCCGCAACCCCCACCTTTTTTTCGCCAGAACCATTTTCCTTTCTCCAATCTTTCTATTTTCTTGGCCAAGGGACCAAATGGCGCGCGACCTTATGGTCAGTTTTTCTCTCGTAGGTTTTTGTCCCAGTTGCTCAAATGTAGTTGCGACCTGAATGATTGGTCGCGACCTCGAGTTGAGTTTTCCAATTAAGAACTAGTTGCAACCACAGTTTTCTTGCAGAGACCTCATCTATGGCTTCATCAAATATTAATAACGCTGCGACCTCAAGTTTAGTGTTGCGACCGCGTTGTCTCTCCATTTGGCGTCGCGACCTAAGATCTCTTCCTTGGAATATTCCTTCCGTCTCAAAGAACTCTTCCTGGTCGCAACGCCTATTGCCGTGCTTTGGTATTTCCGTCGCAACCTCTACTTTCCTCGTCACGACTGCTCGATGCAAATTCTTCCATTGCTCCTCAAGCACTAGTCTCGTGGTGTCGCGGACTGAAATAACCGAATCAAGAGTTCCTTGTCGCACTTCACTCCGCTGCGACTTCACCCCGCTATTGGGACCGGTTTCTTCCGTTCCTACGGGGGCTTTTAATCAGATCGTAATTCTTCCGCAAAAATTAAATTTGAGTAAAATATCCATGTTTCAGATATTAATCAAGATTCATATTGTAATATAAATTAGAAATGGATTAAAAAAATCCAATGAGTTTTTTACTCATTAATTTCGGGCTTAAGGCTTCATCCAAGAGTTCAAAGTAAAAAGTCTGAATCCATATATAGCTTCTCCTAGTAAGGGGCTTATTGCCATTTGGGGCTGAAATTTCTGGCCCCTTATAAAGAGGGTCGACACCACTTGGCCATTCCTACTCCTTCCATACATTTCCCTAGCTTTTAAAGGCCCATTATTGTGACTATTGCGGTTCTTTGCTCCCCAAAATTAGAGGTTTTTTGACAAGCATTTGAATGCTGAACACCAACACCACTGTTAAATAGCTTATGATCCAAAAAGTGTTCTTTGTGGCATTTAAGAGCATTTAGGCTATCCATGAAGTTGAGTGCATTTAGAATCCAAACACACTCATTTTTCTAAGGCTACTGAGACTCAAGCTCTAAATAGTAGACAAAAAAAAATGACCAAATCCACATAAAAGAAACAAGCTCTAAATAGTCACACTCTCGTTTGACACACAATCACTAACTCGCACATTAAGCTCACTCCCAAAGTGTGATTTTTCGAATTCTCCTACTGTTGTCACAATTATAAAATTTAATAAACCAGACTCAAGTTCACCATAAACAGATCATACCAACCACACCACCTATGTTCCCAATCTACACAAAGCCAATCTCAAATCCACTCACTACCTATGTTTCCTTTCCATGGACCAATTAAATGGAAGTCCAAAAGTCTTCTACTAATTCAAGGCTTTCACATGAATTATGGCCGATATAGAGGTTAATGTAAATGACTTGGAAAATGATAGAGGATATCCTAAAACTTATATGTTCTAAGCATGTGTTTTTTTTGTAAATAGCGAAGAAAAAGTACCCCATTATTTTTTCCCTCTGTTGTAATGTTGCGCTGGATTCATGGAAAAGAATAACTGAATAGGACAATATATCTTCAAAAGCCACTAATGGACAACATAGATCAATTAAGATTGATGGTAAGTCATTAATAAAGCTCGAAAAATAAATACATTTTTTCAATGTTATTGGGAGCATTCCACAATCCGGATGTTGCTTAAGTTTCCATGGGAAAAGCAAAGTCTCAACTTTAATTCTGAATTTAATTAAACAAATTGTTATTGTTCTCATAGAACTCGTAAGTGGAGGGGAGCTGATTGTTCTCGGTGACTCAGAGGAGAGAAAACTTAAGAAATTGGAAGCTTGAATCATAGGGATTTAACTAGTCAATTCATCGATTAAAAATTTCTAAATATCCCTTGCCAAATAGTCTTAGTAAAAGTGAATTACTGATGCAACTTCCATCTAATCTAATAAGATTGCAACATAAAATAGAAAGAAGGTGATAAAGTATTAACTATATTCAAAATAATATTTGAAGCTATACGAATAACAATCAAGATGTGAGACTCTTACTCTAACATCCATCTAATCTAGTAATATTTTGCTTTTTTTTGTTTTCTTTTTTAAAGAAGAGAGTTAATACAATGAATTAGAGTTAATTGTATTTACTCTAAATTTGAAATTGAGGATAATTTGAAATGTCATATTTTTATTTTTTTTAGAAGGTGATTGTTTTCTTTATGATAAAGTTGATGTGATAAAGTTGGTGGTAGCAACACGTTGTGAAATGATTCATTGGCTAAACAAGGTGATTGAATATAGCATCCATGAATGTAGTTTAAATGATAAGGATAATGACCTCTCGTATTATTTAATTCATTTCGGACCATTTTTTACAGGTCAATTATGTCTGTTTCAACTATTCCTATAATATGTTATTACAATAGAAAAATATTGAGGACTGAAACAGATGTCAATGGGGGGAAAAAGTTGTTATTGTGCATTTGGATGTACCGGTTGAATGCACGTGAACAATTGACTGATATGATATGCTCAAGGATAACCATTGACAAACAAATGTTCAAATTAGTTCTCAATTGTAAGTATCCCCTAAAAAATGGAAATAGGTTCCAACCTTTTCCAATATTGATGACAAAGAGGGTGTACCGAATGTTGAACATGGTTAACAAAACTGCCATTGAGGAAATTGAATTGTATATTGAAGCACCCGAGTCAAGCCGCGAATCAACTGGTGGGTGG
Source organism: Tetrastigma voinierianum (assembly GCA_016808115.1). Classification (NCBI taxonomy): domain Eukaryota; kingdom Viridiplantae; phylum Streptophyta; class Magnoliopsida; order Vitales; family Vitaceae; genus Tetrastigma; species Tetrastigma voinierianum. The sequence goes on from JAEQBH010003647.1 coordinate 616,195, forward strand.
CCATATAGATTTATCGTTCGCGACAATTATAATGTCAGAATTTGACTACATGGTTATTGACCTAGTAGCCACCCGCGACGACACCGGAGTATATGGAGATGATGAAGATCGGTGCTTTAAGTGAAGAAGCTAATGATGAATCCTGATGAAGATGTCAGATGATGAATCTAATGGAGACGCTGATGTTCATGCTTCGGATGGATTACGTATCCTTCTTCCGCATTTTCAACCAAGTTTCGAGAATGAGCAAGGATATATATCTCTCGCCCATGAAGATTCGTGATGTATCGAATAACCTGTGATGTTGAGGAACCAAATGAGCTCAACCCTCGTTCACATCACTTCACGACACCTCAATTTGAACATGTTGAAAACTTAGGTAATGCTATTTCAAGTGCCGGTTAAAGCACACCAATTGTTACCGAGTGGAGAATTTGTAGTTGGTCAAGTTTTTAATTCTAAATCTGATTTACAAGAGGCTGCAAAGATTTAATCAATTAAAGCACACCAAGAGTTTGTCGTTGTTGTGAATCTCAAAAAAATTGCTCGCTTAAGATAGCCAAGGTCGAAGAATGCCTATGTCTATAGTAGAAGCCGCGGTCATGGTTGTGAAAGATACTTCTGCTTATTTGTTATCAACAAATATAAATGGTTGCATACTTGTATCAACTCTTCTTGAAACCTGACTATCATCAATTGACTCAAAATGTGGCCGCCATATAAAGAAAAATAATTTTCTGGGCGCACACTATTAATTGACGGTCATATTCAAGCAACCGCGGATGGAGAATGGGGGATATGAACATCATAAAAAGGCGTGGATGAAAGCATAGCACTTAGATAGTTATTTGCGATTCTCTTTTCTCAGCATATACAGAGCTGCCACGTTTGGTCTTGGTCATAGAGCAAGAAAATCTTGGATGTGTTGTAATTTGGAAAACATGTGACATTAATATGGCAGACACTGAGATATTCCAATGCGTGTTTTGGTCATTCAAGTCATCTATTGAAGGATTCGAACTTTGTCGTCCCGTAATGAGTATTGATGATACGCATTTGTATGGGAAGTATAAAGGCACGTTATTGATTACTATGAGGTGTGACGGAAATAATCAGTTGTTTCCATTGGAATTTGCTATTACAAAAGGCGAGAATATTGATAGTTGGGGATGGTCCTTGGCATGTATCAAAAACAGAGTAACTCAACAAACGGGGATTTATGTTATATCTGACAGACATCAAGGTATTATGGCAGCAATGACCGATCCCCATCTTTGTTGGGCTATACCATCTACCTATCACAGGATTTGCATGTGTCATCTTGTAAACAATTTTATGACTCCTGCCTAAAGATAAACTCTCAAGATTTGGTATGCAGAGCATTTTGAAGTGGACAATGTAACGCAAGTTCAATAAGCATATGGCTACGATTAGGAGAATTAATTCTCTATTAACAAATTTGGTTAGAGACCACCCCCTTTTATAGTTATGGACACTCCTCACACAGATGGAGCCTAAGATATAGGATAATGACAACCAACATGTCAGGTTGCATTTACATCAAGAATTTTAAAGGAGCTCGTGAGCTACCATTCACTGCATTAGTACAGTTGACCTTCTTCCGCCTTAACAATTACTTTGTTGCAAGAAGGGAACAAGGTGCTAATAGATTGACATCTGATGAGCAGTTCACTCCATATGTTGATGCTCAGATTCAGGGTCGTGTTGTTAAGGCTGGTTCGATGGAAATTGTTCTTTACGATCACCTACAGGTCAATTTCATGTCAAATTAAGGAGTGGTCGAACGCATCACCTCGACTTATATGAAAAAACATGCTTATGTGGAAAGACACTGATCTATGGATTTCTATGTAGCCATATCATAGCAGCATGTCAGCATCGATGTGTTGATTTTCGATTATTTGTGCAAGGTTACTACACTACTTAGTCATGCTATGATACATGAGCAAGCTTGTTTCATCCAATATTCAATGAAGATGAGTGACCTCTTTATGATGGGTGCACTTCCTTGTAACGGTTTAAAAACTAAGATTGGAAAGCGAGATTATCCTATATTATATTTCTATAATTAAGATAAAATTGGAAAATAAACAAATAAAATAAATTGGACTGAATCAATTCTCTATTAGAAGTTAACACTGGCAAGGAACTATTGTGAAATTGCCAATTTCGACATCATAATATATTGTGACTCTCTCCTAATTCTGGATCTGGATTTGTCAAAGATTCATAGTAGTGTAGCTTGGATTTCTTATTAACTTCACCAATTAGATGTCCATGCTTCTTTCAAAGACTGGGATCTAATCGCCATTTGTAATCGTAACATTCTTTTATAAGATTCGCATTTTTTCTTTTTTCAGCTTACTTCATACCTATACTTAGGATCGGCAGATTTCGCTTCTTAAGACAAAGCCATTTTAAAACTCTACAAATGGTTGGATGACCCTTCCCTTTAGATCTCGATGAAGTTCTCCCTTTCTCGATTAGATCTCAAATGCAATACGGGATCAGGATCTTTCCATCGATCAAGGAGAAATCTCCGACGTTTAAATTGATAAATAATAAAACTCAACTTCAACCCTCGAAAGTGAATTGAAATTTATCAAGGAACTCTCAGAGTTCTTAGTTCTTCAACAATAGTCTAACATACTCCCAATTGAATGCTCCAAGCTCAGAATCTCCATTTCTCGTGTCACCAAAGGGCCTCCCTGAAATCGCAGGTGATACAAATTTTCGAGGGTATTCGATACTAATATTGGGAACAATTCAATTCATGAACAACATCAACCAAATAAAGTCCAAATCTAGGAATTTCCTCTAATTTATGCAGAAAAGACTATAACTAACAACAGATCCATTCCAGTGGAAGCTAGGCTTCTCAAAAACTGAATCATAATCGACAATGGAGTATTGATCAAGCACCTCCATTGTAACTGTAATAAACTGAAAAGAAATGAATTCCAGAAATTGTCTAGACTTCATTAATTCCAAGCATTAATTGGAAAAGAGATTAAACTATTTGATCCAGCTTTAAAATTCAAAACAGATTACTGGGTTCCGAAAGAGGTTGCTTTCTCCTGAAGCAGGGACGCCATTTATACGCTTCCAGAAATTAGGCCTGATTCAAAGGCTTCAAGTGGATTTTCCCAATTCAATGGCCCAGCTCACTATTCAGGTTGCGACCTAAAAGAGCTTGTGACTGAGTTGCAATTCTAAGATTGCTAAGTCTGTCGTGACTTCACTTGCTTGTTGCAACATTCTTTGTTTTGTTTTGTTTTTACAATATGGAGCCGCGACCTGATGTCTTCTGTTACAACACTGTTCTTTGCAACTTCTTCATTTGGTTGTCGCGACCCAATTTCTTTGTCGTGACTTAATTTGCTGCCCATCCCCTTAATTCTTGTTGCAACCAAGTTTTCAGTTGCAACATGGGTTTTGCCTAGAGTTTCTTCTTTCTCTGAATCCTAGTCACGACATGAATTTCTTTGTCGCGACTAACTTTTGGCTTCACCCTTTGTTTCTTCGTGTGCTCGCAACTGAAATCCTTGTTGTCTTCTTTTACTTAGCTTTTTCTTGAGAATCATCATTTTTCAGTTGCGACTTGAATTACTCTGTCGCGACCAAGTTCAGTTACTAGTAGTCTTGACTCTTGTTGCAATAACGTTTTCTTATCTTAAAGTATTTATGTCGCAACCTGGCTGTCCTTCCCTTTACTAAGTTCTGTGTTGTGACATAGTTTCTTTGTCACGACACTATTTTTGTTGTCAGCCAATTTGATTCCCGCTGCGCCTTTTATGCTAAGGAGCATCGCTTGGTCAGCTTTCCTCGCTTTCATTCAGTCGCGACCAAAACTCGTCGATTCAGCAAGGGAATCTTTGTCGTGATGATACAAAGTAGGTCGCTACTAGGCCATTTATTTTCTTAATGCAATTTCTGTCACGACTTAAAAGGTAGGTTGCGACCCAACTATATGTTCTTACTTCTCACTTTGTCGCAACCTCATTTCTCAGTTACAACAGTTGTTATTTATTTCAGCTTCTATTTTTGGTTGCGACCTGGAAAGTATGTCGCGTCTAAGTTATTACCCTTTTCACCTTGGCCCTTGTCGTAGTTTCTCAAAACATAGTAGCAACATGATTTAACTGTTTCAGCACATTTCCATGTCGCGACCTGAAAATCTTTGTCGCGACCTCGAATGATATCTTCATCTTGTATTATGTCACAACATCGAATTCCTTTATTGAAACATGGTCAGTTCATTAAGCAATCATTCCTTGTCGTGACATCGTTTTTCTATCGCGACAATAATTGTCTTCTTTTAGTGTTGGGACATATGTGACCCATGTAGCGACAGATCTTCTTGAAGCTTTTTCTATCTCAAAGATCCCGTCTCTTGTCGCAACATTCTTCCTTGCATGCAGATTACTCGTCGCGAGCCCGAGCCCCTCATGTAACCAAGTTTTGTGCAATCTTCATTTTTTTCTCTCACGACAGATTACAAACGTGTTGCAACATAATTTTTAGGGTCTTTATCTTCAGGATTTTGTAGCAACATCATCACTGTGTCGTACCTAAAACCGCCGATTTGTGGGGACCTCGTCGCGACATCAAAGTCCGCCGCGACCTTAGCCGGCCTTGGCTATATTCTTTCCGAGTCTTCATTGTGATTTGCCAATTCTATAAAACCTCGCAAAAACATAAATTTGGTAAATTTTCCATATTTTTGCATAAAAATAAGCAATTACATTGTAACAACAGGTCAGGAAAATTGATTAAAAATAAATGAGTTTTTGACTCATCAAATTCCCCTAAACTTAAAAATTTTACTTATCCTCAAGCAAATAAAAGAAGATTTGTTTGTCCTCAAACAATTGAACTTTATTTTTAAGGACATTTTTATGTTCTATACTATAATCTTTTCTGATTCCACCAATCAACTTGAAATAAGTCAGTTGCAACATTATTTCAAATTTCAGTTTTCAATTCAGAAGAAGGAAAAGTTTTTCTCAATCTCTATCACAAATATATTATTAGAATTCTATATCAGAAATGGTACTTCAAATAATCGATCCCTGCTCGTGAGTGTGTGTCATTCCTCCCTTTCTCCTCGTAAATTAGTTAATCTTCTCGAGATTTCCTGGTAAATTAGTCAAAGGCCCATATGCTTGTTTTTCATATTTATCTCCACTAATGTAGGCAAATTCAACCTTCAAGATCACTGAGTTCCTAGCTCAGAATGTTAGACCTGGGTAATCAGTAGATAACGGAAAATTTTAGGCTGTAAATTACCCAGATTCCACTCTTTAATTTTTCATAATTGCCTTTCTCTTTCATCCTTTTCCTTCCTACTAATGTAAACTTTAATAATTCCCCCAAACTTGGTTTTGGTGCATCTTCTTGTATTATCAGGGTCTCTTCTTTTGATTGCTACTTTCTTAAACTTATCGCCCAGCCTTCCTTTAATCGAAACTCTTGTTTCCTCTTTACTGTTAAAGATTTAGGAATAGTGCAATGTTTTGTCTTTTTAGGCTTTCTACCACTTTTAGATAACTTTGGGTTAGCAACTCTCATACCAATTGGCATTAGGGTACTAGGTGTTGAAACACCCCTACGAACTTAATTGTTCAAGAGAGATAGTTTTCACAAGACAAAACTTATTCCCTTGACTTCTTTTTCCGCATCTCTAGTCTTTTCAATTAGTCTTGTTTTATCCATCCTTGCAATCCAAAAGTTATGATCTCCCTCAATCTTGTTCCCTTCTCTGCATATTGGCGCTCTTGTCTTGAAAAATCTGGGTATTTAGGTTCTTCACATAGATTAGCTTAAGGGAGTGGATTTTAGGTTTTGAATTGTTATGTATTGAAGCAGTTAGGTGCATTCGCTCAAAGCATGGAATTAGAGTGTATGCATCCGGCATATAATGAGGGTAGGCTTGAAAATGTTCAAACTTCCAAAGATGGCCTCTATCATTTCTTGTTAGTTATTTTTCCTCAGATTTCGCCTCGAATTAATCTAACCTTGATTCGTGCTTACACAAGAGGGTATCCGAATCAACAATATTTGTATCCTAATTTTCCTACCGCCAGAATAAGCTACCGGCAGCATAGAGCTGCCTTAGGGTCGAACTCAGGGATGGGTTTTCATCTTACAAATGACTCGTATCATGATTCAAAATGGTGAGGCTTTCATTTGGATTTTCATTTGCATTAAAAAGTGTGGTTGGTGGTGTCACTAAGCTAAGTGAAGCAGTTTAAAATAAGATGTAAAAAGAACACCTTGAAGTTTTGGGTCACTAGTTTGATGTGATGGGGTTGTAGAGATGTCTCCTGTGTTATTTCCGCAGTGGGCAAAATGACATATAGTCATTTCAAACCCGATCTTCGTTTAACTTTAAATACCAACCCTGCATTCCTATTTGAACCATAGCATTTAATGAAAGCATTTAATGTTTCTCAATAGCTGAAAATAAAGCATTTAACCTACTTTCGTGGCTTTAAATGACATCTGAATGGATGTCAAAGGTATCTACCATTAAGAATATTAATCGAACCTTAAAGCATGCCCTCCTAATTTTCAAAGAAAATACATTAAATAGCATTTAAACCTAGGGGTTTGGAAAGTTTGAGAAATAGAAACAATGCTAGCATCTGCTTCATGAAAACAGAGGAACACCAGCAAACCAACATCAACTGTTCAGCAACCCTCCTCTTCATGTTTTATGCTTAGCTAAACATCCTTTGAGTCACATCCCTAAAGGGGTGTGTGTTCAAGTAATTCTGGTGTTTTGCAGAAAGAGGAGAGAGAAGAGAGAAAATGGGAACTAAAACAGGGGTTGAATGAAAAGTTGCGTGAATTGAATAGTTAGGTTACAAAATGTTCATAACATGGCTTATATAGCCTCCCAAACATGTGAATGTACCAAACTAACCTAAATAATATGGTTACATTGAGGGCAAAAAAGGAATTAAACAAAACTGAGCTGTTTGGATCACAAAACAGAGGTAGGATTTTCACATGCATAGTGAATTTCGCGATGATAGGCGTAAAATTCGCTATGACAATGGTAATTACCATACGAAAATTGAAATTTCACTATGCACGCACTCGCTATGATAGCTTAATTTTCGCTATGATAGAGAAGGCTTGGCCATAAATAAATATTCGCTTATGACTCCGCGAAAATCATGATGATTGCGAAAAATTCCTCGCTATGCCATAGCGAAATTTGCCACACGTCGTTTCTCGCATCCTCCCCGCATTCCTCTTCCAAACTTGATATTTCTTCATCCTGTGCTTCGATGAAATCGCCTGAATTCATACGAACTCGCGATAAATCGAAGACAATTACGATGCCAAGCTTGATATGATGGTGGAGGCTACGTTAAACCCGCAAAACTACCAAAAACAACCCGAAACAAAATCAGAATACTACCGACCCGTACATGTCAATCGACTTATAATATGATTTAAGTACGCAAAAGCACTCAAACCTATCTAAATAGGACTCAAAATAGCACTTTTTGGGTACTAATCACACTTCCCAACCGACACATTACTAATCCCTTAGTAATGTTAAAAATAAAAAAGGGTATGCAGGCTATGCTTTTGCAAAAAGAGTATTCTATTAAAAAAGTGTGTGTACAAGTGAGGCTTTACCTTCAGTATGAAAAATTTAGACTCTGTACAAAAGCCATCATGAGATAACAATTGCCATATCTAACAAGTTTTCGTGGCAGCATCAATTCCAAGGAAGTCAACTGAATCCCACCAAAATCTATGTGTTTTAAGGCAACTACTTGAACCAATAAGTTGCAAAGCTATTCTCCCAACCAAGCCACTCGGCTAGGACCTTAAATCGATGACTAACCTAAATAGATTCGCTTACACTCTTTATTTCTTACTGATTGTATTGTAGGGTGCAATGTCAAAACCTGACTTCACCCAAAATCCGTAACGGGGGTCCACCGATGACTCCAACCAATCAAGGTTTGGGGGGCATCAAGTCAAAAGGATCTGCCGACCACTAACTCTTCAGCTCTTCACCTCTGACTCGAATGTGATTTTGAAAAATTCAAATTTTCTACAACTCGCTAAACCCTACCCATCCACCCATGTAGTGAACACAAAGTCGGTGACTCCCAACCAGTGAAGGTTTAGGGCATCGGGATTTAAAGGCTTTCGTCATATACCCCTTGGACTGTGTTCGGGTTTTAAGGCAAAGTGTCACGGCTTTGAATTCTCTTTTTCTTCTTTCTTTTTCTTTTTGCTTTTTCTTTTTCATTGGGAAGACTTCATTGGTCTTCTTTATGGGTAACAAAAACCTATTATGGGTCGACAACTAATCTAAGGCTCTAGCTTTTGAAAAGTAAAAGAGGTACATGCCTTCAACCTATCAATTTAAAACCTGATGCAATGTGTGTGATTAGCTAAAGGCGGATGGACAAGGTTGAACTTTGGAACTTCAATCGACCAAAAACTTAATCATGCATGGAACTGTTCTAGCATTATGGTAGCATGCAGTGCTTCAAATTCTCAACTCAAAGTAAGAGCAGAAACATAAAAATATATGCGCAAGAAAAATGGTTTGCAAAAGTGTAAGAAGAATGGAAATACTGCTATAAAGCTTTTAATATAACTAAAGTGGCTAGTACAAGCTTAACATAGCTAAACAAAAAGATCACTGCCTACTATTGGCTAATATATACATCCTAAACAACTCATACAATAAGTAGGCAGCTATCAAAGCTAAACAAAACAAAATATGATAGAAGACACTTCCAACTCTAACTTTCCCTTCAACCAAAGTATAACCATGTTCCACCGGGTAGGATCTAAAGCTAGAGAAGGAGTGCGACCCACCACCTCGTGGTGGTGTAGACGCCGGTGGATCCGTCTCGCAACGGCCACAAGCATATCCAAGGAGGCTGCGACTATGGATACAGCGGACTGATCTCGAGTAGTGGGTCGTGTGGCTCATTACGACTCCGCGGAGACCGAGGTGCCCATGAACCAAGAAGCATGGCGTGATTCTACGCGAGAGTGACCTTGGCTCGGGCCATCCGCTCGTCTAACGACGCCTGAGTAGTAGTAAGTGCGCAGACAACATCCATAACAGAAAATAACTCCCTAAACTCGATAAAGGATATGCCTCGTGACTACCGCGGACGTGAGGATGGGCCAGCGCCTCGTGGAGGAGTCAAAGCAAAAGAGAGGTGGAACCGAGGAGATGAATCTGAACTGAGGTCCTCTCCACCTCCACCTCTGAACAGCCGCTTCATCCCCCTGGGCAGTCCTCTCGTAACATCATCCGCCGCTCCCCGCCGTCAGAGAATAATGGAGAGTGGTACATGTAGGGAGACCACTCCTAAGTGGATAAACCCTCGGGGGGGACAACCTCACCCGCCTCTCACGCGTGGCCCTCGTGGAACCCCAGATGCCGAAGACCCACTCAAGAACTCCCAGATCAACAGGGAAAAGCCCTCCGCCCGAGCCGTCCTTACGTGAATCCCCCAAAAATGCAGCAATGCTAGCCATGACGAGCCTCCGGGGAGGGAATCGGGAATCCGTAATCCCCCGAAAACTCAGATGCAGCCCCAGCATAGCCCCCCACGCCTATACATAATGCTGAAGTGGGAATAGGCTGGTCCGGAGTATGTGGTCCACGAGGAGCATCCAGTGGGGAAAGTCGCCGCTGGAAGAGTAGGCCCTATATGGTATCTCGAGAGAGAGACCGAACCATCTCTCTCTGCGATGGCTGAGGCCACACCCTTTAGTCTGTGGAATTCGCCAGAATCCACCGCGTGCCTAAAGTACCGTAATATCTGGCAAATGAGTACCCCTGCAGCGCCATCGATACCGAACTCGATCTTCAATCTGACTAGGCACTCGATGTCATAAAGGTGATAAAACTCAAGCACCACCCGGATAGAAAACCGCCGAGTCATGAATGGCAAGTAGTTGAATATCGCCGATCAACCGCATCGGTCTCTCGAATCACCGTCCGGGCGGTCAATGATATCGTAGTATGACTCCATATGGAATCCCGGCACGGCATCACGCTCCCGAACGGACGCACTCGAACATCGACGCGTGATCCTAGTATGTGGGGATAACTGGGGCGACGAACCTTGATCAGCTGGAGGAGGTGACGGCTCGGGCCTAGACCACAATGACTCACCCGGGCCTGATGTCCCCGGCCCGCTGGAAGTGTTGCCCTCCGGCTGCGGGTCTCGTATGTCAGGAGAAAGGGCCCGAGGTCCCACCCGAGTTTGATATCGCCCGACGGGGGCTCAAGCTCGAGCCTCCCTCCTCAAATGTAAGGTGGGCTAATGCAAAGCAAGGTCTCAGAGACTGTCCGGAGTGAGCAACAGCCTGACGGCCTGCAGACCGTCTCTCCCGGGGGCACCGAACTCGACCTCAGCCCCCAGAATCGATGGGCTCCTCGGGTACGAACCATGATATCGATGACCTCAGCGCAGCAGGGGGCAAGCAGTGGCCCTGACACGGCAAGGCGGCCGTGGCAAATGGGCGCGGCGCTGGGGAGTCAAGACAAAGAGTGGCTCGTAAGGCCCACGGCAGCAAAGCATGTGCGCATGGTGGTGGCACAAGCTGTGAAGTACCGGGAGGAGGCGCGCAGCGGGCGTGTGGCAGGCACAGTGGAGAGACAGCGAGCAGGGAGGCTCAAGGCGCCTCAGAGAAAACCAAAGAACTGACTGAAAAATGAGGGACCTTTTATAACCGCTTCGTAGCTGGAAAGGCCCCGTAAGCCAAGAGCCGCAGTGGTCTAAATTTCGCTATTATTGCAAATTTATGCCCCCGCACGAGCACATTCCCCGCACAATAAAATAAAACCGATTTAAATAAATTAAACAAAATAATATAAATAAAATAATATAATATAAACTAGAATAAAAACTAAAATAAAACTAAAATAAATAAAAGCTAAAATACAAATAAAAATAAAAAATAAAATAAGTAATAAAAAAATAATAAACTAAAATAAACCAAAATTGTCTTTAATTTAAACTAAAATCAACATTTTGAGTCGCAGCTTGGTCCTCAAGGAGCACCTCAAACCAGTTTCATCCGTTTCTGGATTTCATTCATGGAGGATTAAGGAGGAGGAGCCCTTTACTTTACTCACAAGAATGTGTGCCGCAGCTTGCCTTCATGCTCACCATTTGTTTTGGAGCTTCTTTCTTCATTTCAGGTATCAAAGCTTACTGGCTCTTTAGGAAGGATCAACATGCAAGCACTTCCATCAACTGCTTCACTTTTATTCACCAATTCTCCTCGCAGCTTTCAGAGCATTCGCTTCCTCGAACTCGGGACCAATCAGTAATCCCATCCGATCCTTGCCTCTCATCTTCGCTGCTTGTGCTTGTTGCTCGTGTGAAAGATATTAAGCCCAAGGTTAAATGTGAGTCGCATGACTCCATTCCTAGCTTGGATTATCGCGATTGAAGTGGCCAAAAATGCCCTTCCCAGATGATCGGGCACATGATTAGCTCCAATCAAGGACGCCGTGTCAAGCACTACAAAATCCACTGGGTAGTAGAATTTGTCCACCTTTACCAATACATCCTCAACTATTCCCTTATGAATTTTTGCCGATCGATCAGCTAAGGATAGAGTGATGTTGGTAGGCTTAAGCTCCCTTAAACCCAACTGCTTATATACTGAGTATGGCAGTAGGTTCACACTGGCCCCCAAGTCCAACAGTGCTTTATCTATGCAAGTTCCTCCAATGTTGACTGATATTGTGGGGGATCCTGGATCCTTGTATTTCACCGGGGTCTTGCTCAATGACGGTAATCGACTTTGCTCTATTGTGAAGGCTTCTTTTCAACGCCCAACCCCTTTCGACTATGCACAGTCCTTCAAAAAATTTTACATAGCTCTGACCTCGCTTAATCATGTCAAGCAAAGGATATTTTACCTTCACTTCTGCCTTAGCACCTCCCAAACCCGCCTTGGTTTGTGATTTTCGCTTGGCTCTGCTCGAGGAAACTGAGGGGGCATATTTTTCTCATCAATCTTCTCCGATTATTATTCTCAGTTCACTTCTTTTCTTTCCTCAAGCTCTTCTCGCAATCTCTGGGCATTGGTCAGTTTCAATTTCTTTCCACTCCTCAAAGTGACGATAGCCTTTACTTCATCCATTCTTGCATTAAGGTCACTTCACCGTGATCCTATCTCATGTATTCCCTAGGGTTTTGGCTTCGTGTCCGAAGGAATTTCCTTTTCAGACCTCGCCGGGTTAGACAACCCGGTACTTCTAATCTTTGTAACTCGTAATGCATACGCCTAACTTCTTGTCGAGTGAGCTTCGACCGCCTCAATTTTCTCCGATTGGTTTGGACATTGATGACTTTCAAGCCTCTACAAACGTGCCTACCACTTCGTTTAAATTCGCACTGCCTCGTCAATGGAGGAAGGCTGAGGTTGTCGCCGTCAGATCAAGTGGAGCCAAACTCATTGTCAGGTTCTCAAAGTGCTATGTGGGGTTTCGGCTTCATGAAAGGTTTTGATGATTTCTCCAATTGGGTTATAGGTGTTACCATAAGGAGTACGTAGGTGGCTTATTTTGACCTAAGACATGGGCATGCTCGCATTAATTCCTTATCAAGGAATTCATCGATGCTGCTCTCAGGTGGCTATTTGACTGACAATTAAATAGCCGTGAGATGCAGCAATTCATTCACTTACTTGCACTTCATGCTAATTTCTAGCCTTAAGCTCCTCCAACCTTCGGTCAGCAGCCGCTTTGCTCTTCATCTCCGTGTTCCTCGAAGTGCATGTATGCTCTCCCCTTTCAGGCCTAAGGCCCCATTCTTTCGCCTCCTCGGTTTGGCTCATCCCCATCCCCTTGGAAGTTTCAGCCACATAATTCAAAAGTCCATGGCTTCATCCTCGGTTCTGCTCGTGAAATCCCTCCACACACGGTTTCCAAATATAGCCGCTTCAATGGCCGGAGACATACCATCATAGAAATGATTCAATTAGCATCCATGCGTATCAAAACCATGGTGGACATGCACCGATGGTTTCCATGAACCTCTCCTAACACCGATAAAACTTCATTGTCGTAGTCAGTAAGTGTAGATTTGCTTCTTCAAACCGTTAGTCTTGGTTGCATCAAGAATTCTTCAAAATTCAATCTAAGATCAGCCCAATTTCTAATTGTTCTCAGCCTCAATGAATTGAGCCATATTTTGGCTTTGTCCTTGAGGGTTAATGGGAATGCCTTCAACTTCAACAAATCCATATTGGTTACACCTTCCTTAAAAGTTATGCACACTTCCTCAAAATCCCTAATGTGTGTGTATGGATTTTCATTTTCCATACCATGAAAAGTTAGGAGTAGGGCACCAGATAGGGTCTTACTGCCACATCCTCAATAGGTGGTATGATGCAAGAAGGAGCACTAACTCTAGGAGGGTGTATGTATCCTCATTGATCCCAGATGTTGTTGATCCATAAGAGCCGCTGTCGACTCTCATTGCTCGTAGAGGATCCATTCTCGTCACCGTGCACACCGACTCAATAACCCTTTGCTCGATTGCACTAACTCTTGCGCTTCACTCCGATATCCCTCTATCCCAGTGATGCATAAACACCTGTGACACAAAAAGAGACCAAGCAAGGAACAACTACAAAACTTGCCAAAAAGATTAGTGTTAGCCAAAATGATAAAATGACTGTAATGATAAAAACTGCCCAGCAGTGACTGCTGAGTAAAAAAAAACTTGATATTCTAAACAATGAAATTCAAAAAGGGTTAAAAGGTCACCAACACTTGTAATGAAGATTACAAGTACATATCAACTCATCATCTGTAGTTTGGCACCATCCTCTAATCGCGCCATTTGATTCAGGCTACGCAGGCGTGATCCCGAATCAATATTTGTATCCTGGTTTTCTCCATCACAGAAATAAGCCATCAAGAAGATAGCTGTCTAAGGTCGAACTCAGTGGACGGCCATCTTACAAATGACTCAGATTACGATTCAAAATGGTGAGTTTTCATTTGGATTTTCGACCTTGCATTAAAAGTGTGGTTGGTGGTGTCACTGCTTGCTAAGCAGCTTAAAATAAGATGTAAAGAACACCTTGAAGTTTTAGTCACTAGTGGATGTGACGGGTTGTAGAGGTGTCCTCAAGTTATTTCCTCGCATTAGGCAAATGACATATAGTCATTTCCAAACCGATCTTGTTTAACTTTAAATACCAACTCTTAGTAACATTCCTATTTAAACCATAGCATTTCATCGGAAAGCATTTAATGTTTCGCACTGAAAATAGCATTTAACCTATTTCGTGGCCTCGAAATGATACTCCAATGGATGTCGTTGTATCTACCATTAAGAATACATCAACCCCCTAAAGCATGCCAAGTATCGAATACCTCAAAGAAAAATACATTAAATAGCATTTAAACCTAGTTTTGAAAGTTTCAAGAAACACAAATACGCAGCACGCCCATGAAAACATAGGGAACACCTGCAAACCAACATCAACTGTCCCAGCAACCCTCCTTCAAGGTTTTAAGGTTTAGCCAAACATCTTTGAGTTGTCATCCCCGTTGCTCAAGTGTACCTCTAGAAAATGAGAGAAATAAAGGGGAGTAGAAGAGAGAAAATGGGAACCAAAACAGGGGTTGAATGAAAAGCTGCGTGAATTGAATAGTTAGGTTACAAAATGTTCATAACATGGCTTATATAGCCTCTCAAACATGTGAAAGTACCAAACTAACCTAAATAATATGGTTACATTGAGGGCAAAAGAGGAATTAAAAAAAATGGAGTCGTTTGGATCACAAAAATAGGGAGCAAGATTTTCGCTATAATGCTGAATTCACTATGATAGCTAAATTCCTCGCTATCGCCATACGCAATTTTCGCTATGATAGCGAATTCGCTATCATAGCTAAAATTTGGCCATATGTAAATTTTCGCGATGACCGTGAAATTTTCAAGTATGATCGCAAATTTTCGCTTTTAAGTGGATCAAGCAAATTCCTCGCTTATCACATGGGAATCCCTTTCGCTTGTGCCATAGCGAAACTCTTAGCTTCTCACAATGCTACTGCATCCTCCAAATTCGCATTCTCTCTCTTCCAGCCATATTTCTTCATCCCAGGCTTGATGAAATCGCCGAGAATTCATACGAACTTAGCATAAACCAGCACAATTACGATGCCAAGCTTGATATGATGGTGGAGGCTTACGAAACCTGCTAAACTACCAAAAACAACCTCGAAACAAAATCAGTAATACTAATGGACCTGCACATGTCAATCTAGCTTTATAATATGATTAGTACTAAAAAGCACTCAAAACCTATATCTTGGGGTCAGACTCAAAATAGCACTTTTTGGGTACTAATCACCTTGTACCTTTGACTGTGAATCACCCTGAAGATGTCCCTAATCCTTCCCAATTTGTTAAGGACTTACTTGACCATGTGTATTGTTTTCTAAGATTTGTATTGGCTTAACTATTCACACACAGATTCAAGAATCTTATTTGTTCTTTCAATTGTGTACCTTTCCCAATTCTACATTTTTTCAACTTTATTCAAGCTAAAATCAAACTTTGCTCAGCCTCAATTAGTTTCCTTACTCCCATTTCTATCACAGTATTGTTTGGATTTTATCTGTGGTTGTTGTGCCATTCACCAATAAAATCTTGAATACATAAAAAAAAAAAAAAAAAACTGCAACCTAATTCACTCGATCAATCAATGCATCCAAAACACCAGCGCTCTTAAATCATTCAACTACCAAATCCTCTTTAAGCATTTCAACAACACCTCTGCTCCACTGGGTGAAAATTATTGATAGCAACACAATCAAATTCACAGTTTAAGAGAATGGCTCACAAGACTCTTTTGATAAACTATACTGAGTTTCTATCAAGATGAAGAAAGAATACAATTGAAGAAGGGAAAAGAAACGAAATTGTGAAAATTCACTTTCTTCTCTTATAAGATTTGGGAGGTATTATATTGAGAGGATCCAAGTCAAAACTTGCCAAATAGGGAGAAAATTTTTGGAAGGTGATGTCAGGTCTTTTCTTTTCAATGGCCTCTTCCTTTCCAGTGGTGACTTTCTTTTCAGTGGTGCCTAGATCATTTGTGAATTCCACAAGAGTGATTAAAGTGTCTTGCTTCTGGCCCACTTGATTGATTGTGCTCTTAACCTCAGCAATAACACTTAGCATGTTTGACAAATTTTTATTGATCAGATCTAAGCTCATGCCAAATTTTTCGCCTGTAAACATCATTGTCCTCCAGCTCCATATCTCTTTCTTTCATGAGCCTCCCAAATTCTTTGAACTGCTCTCGATAAAGGTACTTGAAAGCTTCTATCTTTTTCAACATACTTTAAACTTCTTTCTTCCTCAAAATTTTTAGTAGTTCTGAATCTCTTTTGTATTGATTATCAGAGAAAGCCCAAGCCGCTCTCATATTTCCTAGCAATTCCTTTCCCCTCCTTTCCGTCTACCTTCTTTCACTTCTTCCTTCTCGCTTTAAATTTTGCTCTCATTGTTGTTCTCTTCTTTAAAATCAAATTTCTAAAATTCCTCTCTCGATCTATCACTGCCAGCCTCCCACTTCTTTCTCTCTTTCTTCCATCTCCTCATTAACACTAACATCTCCGTGACCTGCAGTCCCTTCCATTTCCTTTGAGCTCTCTCAGGCCTCGAAATCTTTCTTATGTTAGGGGCATGAATGAAGTAATGGACTCATTCTAAATCTCGCATTCCCTCATCTTTTTGCTAAAGGAACTTTTCTAGAAATTTTCATCTCCATATTATCATTCTCCTCTTTAGATTCTACTTCTACCTCTACTATTTCCTTTTGTTTTTTGTTCCTTGGCCCTTTTATTACCCCAGTCAAGGTTAGAGGAGAGACTCTAGGGCACGTTTCTTCTTCCTCCCATCTTCCTTTCACTCCAGCCAAGATACATAACCTAGTGATGGTTGTTGGATGGGGAATTAATCCTCTTTTGTTGCTCAAATGATACCCCAAAATGTAACCTTCGATCAGCCTCCCCACATTCACTTTATATCCCTTCTCGTAAGATAGCTATAATATAATGGCATC
This sequence comes from Tetrastigma voinierianum, assembly GCA_016808115.1. NCBI lineage: Eukaryota > Viridiplantae > Streptophyta > Magnoliopsida > Vitales > Vitaceae > Tetrastigma > Tetrastigma voinierianum. The sequence goes on from JAEQBH010003647.1 coordinate 633,325, forward strand.
TGCCTCCCTAACTCGAAAGCACAAGTGTTCGTAGGGAATTAAGTAACCTCGTTGCTATAAAATAAAACCAAACCTTTGCTTCTTTCAAGGGACCCCTCTGTTTATACTGCGCGGGTTCTTCCAATGCCTCCCCATCTTCCTTTTCCAAATGCTAAATAGGATTATTAATCTTTTTCATGATCTAGTTTTTCAACTAGCCTTTGAATTTAGAGCCATGTTTTAGTTCCTTCACTTTAAACATCCTATCGATCTTCTTACGCCCAAAAGGAACCCATACTCCCCTCGCACACACATACGTAGCTCCTCCCTCATTTTCTCCATATTCTAGCAAAACCTCTCAAGAGTAGAGAAACCAGCCTTGTGCTCACAAAAATTCCAACCCTTCTTTCTATTCTTCAAAAAGGGAAATAAACTTTCCAAACCCCCTCTCACTGATGAAACCCTTATCAACAAGTTATTTTTCCCATACAAAACGAGCCTTGGTAGAGACGAATGTCGTTTCTTCTTCTGATTCTGCATCTTCATTATGACTTACTAATCTAGGTCTTTTTGGCCTCCCCCCTTCCCTCACCGGTTCGCCTCAGCCGAGCCTCCTCGTTCTTCCGCATTGGGATATCTTTTGTTCGAGGCTCAGCCAACCTCTTTCCTCCCCTTGAGCATACTCCATCATTTCACTGAGATTAGGGACAAGATTCTGGTTTTCTGCCATCGATGAGCTTTTGAAGTTGGGTTTTGGAATCTAGGGTTTTAGATCTTCGATGAGAGGAAGAGAATGAAAAGTTAGGTGAGGATAGAAATGAATCATGATTGAAGAAATTGGTTGTTCACTTTCAAGATCTTTTATTTATGGGTTTAATGATATCGTTGTCTTATGGAATGTCGCAACATTAATTTCTAGGCCACAACACTAACTGTTAATAATAAATACCGCATTTAATGTTGTGACGCCTCAAACAGAATGTTAAAACCGACAATTATTGTAGTTTAAACAAATTCTTGTCGTGACTTACTTAGGTTTGTCGCAACAAAAAATGTGGTCTTTAAAAATAAAATTGTTGTCACGACATACCTTCCTCTTTCTTCAGTTATTCCTAGTAGCGACCTAATTTCTACTGTTGCAACATCATGTCTTTCACCAAATATCCGTATTCATTAACATCAAGGTAATCTTCGTAAATTGGCCTCGCAACCCTAGTCGCGACTAAATTCTATGGCGACATAAAGAATTGTGTTGCAACACACAAAATTTTCTTAGATCTCATGTTATCATCCAAAAACCTTTGGTCGCGACTAAATTGTCGTCATACCTAGAAAATTTTCGTGTCGGACCTAGAAATTTTTAGGGTCCTCGGCAAAAATGTTTTATCCCCATTTTCCTACAACTCCTATTCTCCTTTGATTGACTCAAAAATGTCATTCAATTCACTCAATGCATACTTGTAAAAACATGTATAACATTTGAGAATCTCAATTCAAGTATGAACAATTCATCTTCATCATTTAAATATTCAACGAATCAACTCAACTAAGCTAAGATTCACTATCAGTTCGAAAATCAAATTCCCCCAAACTACAATCATGCATTTTCTAAAAAGAATTAGTTAGAGAGCATAATACTTCCCCTTGTAGTCTTGTATGCATACTGAGTTAGAGGTTCATTTTCCATGTGAAGACTCCATTTCTGCTCGTACCCTCACTGATCTGCAAAAACACCAAAAAAAAAAAAATTTAATAGTAAAGCAACACACAAGTCTAACTAAAACACTTAAAATTTTAAACAATTTCATTGACTATGAAACATAAAAATAAACTATTGTATGGGTCATCTCACGGCGTAAATTTCAATTTTGAGCCCTACCGAATCTCGTCGCTATGATTCTCTTTGCTCAAAGAAATTCTTCTTTAACTTTAACCTGAATCGCCTTCAATTATTTTTCCTCCAAGGTAATGCTTTAATCTCCGACCCTTCACTTTAAATCTTCTCCAGCATCGGGTTTCTCAATGTCACCGCCCAAAGGTCAGACTTGGTTACCATCGTATAAGGACCACTCCCATTTTGATCTCAACTTTCCGAAATGCTTTAGTTTCGGGAGTTGAATAACAGACCTGCACTTCCTACCTGAAATTCCTCCCCAAAATCTTCTAATCATGTCATTTCTTTGTTTTATCTGTAAATTATGGCATTATTTCATGTTTCATTTCTCAGCTCTTCCAATTTATTCAATGAGTAATCTTTCTTCTCGACACTCCTTTAAAATCAAATTCAATTTCTCGATGACCCACATTCCTTTGTATTCCAATTCAAGAGGGAGGTGACAAGGTTTACCAAAGACACCTGTATGGGGACATTCCAATGGGAGTTTTATATGTAGTCTGTAGTTTCCACAATGCATCAATGCAGTTTTAGAGACCAATCTTTTATGCTAGAAATTACAGTTTTTTCAAGAATTTTCTTTATCTCCCTATTGGAAATTTCAGCTTGCCCATTTGTTTGAGGATGATAAGCCAAACTCGTTATGTATTTGATTCCATACTTGTTCATGAGTTTCTCAAACACCTTGTTTGCAAAATGGCTCCCTCCATCACTTATGATAGTTCTGGGTGCCCCAAATCTGCTCAAAATATTTCTCTATAAGAACCCCACAACCCGCATAACATCATTTTTGGGATGTTGCGCTGCTTCCACCCATTTGGATACATAGTCTACAGCTAGGAGTATGTACAGATTCCCAAATGAAGATGGAAAAGGTCCCATGAAATCTATTCCCCACACATCAAAAAGCTGCACCTCCAAGATACCTTGCAGGGGCTTTTCATGTCTTATGCTGATACTTCCCATTCTCTGGCATTGATCACAAAGTTTTACCAATTCAAAACAATCTTTGAATATGGTAGGCCAATAAAAACTTGATTAGAGAATTTTATGGGTTGTTTTATCTCCTGCAAAATGTCCTCCATATGGTGATGCATGACATTCATATAAAATTCTGCCTTATTCACTTTCTGGCACACACCCCGATTATCATACACTCCTCTTTGAATAATAGGTCATCCCATATATAGAATTTAATTGTCACCCTAACTTCTTTCTCTCCGCTGGTAATTGAATTTCGTGGCATATCCCCACAAGCTAGAAAATTTACAATGTCGCATACCAGTAATCGAATGACAACCTGGAATAACTCGCTCATCCGGGCTCGCTAATTACGTCCCTTTTCCTTTATAAGAGTCTTTTCAACTCTCAAGTGATCGCCTACTCACATTGTCACTACCTTTCTCTTGTCCTTGATCTCCATATCAAATTCTGCGCAGAATAATACAATTTATCCGATCGCCTTGGCTTCATTTTCTTCGCCATCAAATATTTAATTGCGTATGATCGCATGGATAAATTTACATGGGATCCCAATATATATGGCCTGAATTTTTCATGCAAATACTATGGCCAACATCTCTTTTCAGTAGTGTTAAGAAGTTCTTTTGAGCTTCATCAAAGTTTTCCTGCTGGCATAGTATATGACCCTAAACATGTTTCTCAATTTTCTCCCAATACAAATTCTATTACATAGTCACTAAGATCACACATAATCTCAAATTCCTTATTCCAGTCTGGTTTGGCCATGATGGGAACTTCAACTAATCTAGATCTGATTCCTTCAAATGAAGATTGGCAGGATTCATCAAAATTAAACTTGGTATCCTTTTCCAATAGTCTACATAATGGTCTTGCAATTTTTGAGAAGTCCATGATAAATCTTTTATAAAAACCAAAGATGTCCCCAAGAAACTTTATTCCCTTGATCACAGAGGTGGCAAAAGAGTCTTTATGATGGAAACTTTTGCTTGGTCCACTTCCAGCCCTGTTGCAGAAATTATGTGCTCAAGGACAATGCCTTCAGTTACCATAAAATGACATTTTTCCCAATTCAAGGCTAAATTCTTGTCCCGATTATCTCAGCACTGCCTCTAAATTTTGCAGTAATGTCAAAATTTGATCCATAAACTGTGAAGTCATCCATGAATATTTCCATAACCTCCTCTACCAAATCTGAGAACATAGACATCATGCATCTTTGAAATGTAACGGGAGCATTACATAGCCCAAATGACATTCTTCTAAAAACAAAGGTACCATAAGGGCATGTGAAAGTAGTTTTCTCTCTGGTCCTCAAGTGCAATAGCAATTTGGTTATATCCAGAATATCAATCAAGAAAACAAAAGTGAGGGTGTCCTGCCAGTCTATCCAATATCTGAATGAAAGGTATAGGAAAATGATCTTTCCTGGTTGCAATATTTAATTTTTTGTAATCTATACACACCCTCCATCCTGTCATAGTTATTGTAGGAATCAATTCATTCCTTTCATTTCTGATCACAGTGAATCCACCCTTCTTGGGAACCACATGAACTAGGGCTCACCAAAGGGCAGTCTGATATTGCATAAATAAAACCTGCATTTAACCATTTCAGCACTTCCTTTCTTACATCCTTCATCACTGGATTCAACCTTCTTTGGTGTTCAATTGAAGTTTTTGCATTATCATCTAGCAGGATTTTGTGCATGCAAATAGAAGGACTTATACCCTTGAGATCTTTAATTGACCAAGCAATTGCTTCCTTGTATTTCCTTAGAATCTTTAACAGCTTTTGTTCTTTCATCCTCTACCAATGCAAATTGGATATAATCACTAGTTTTTCCTTTTCTGGCTCTAAGAAAGCATACTTCAGATGACTAGTTAATTCAATTGCTTTTCCTCGTCGTACGATTTTCTTGTTGTTCTTAATCAAACTCAGGATCAAGTTTTTGTATTGTAAACTGGAATGCAGCAATTCATAATCAACACTCTTAAGATACTAGAAATTCATCTCATTTTCATTGATAGAGTGCTGGATATTACAATCATAGTTTAGTTCAAGACTGATGGGACTAATGTTATCTCAGAAATAAGTATAATTTTCTCATCAACATCGAACGTGCTAAGCTTTTGTTGAGATCATGCAATCGTCACTTCCAACCTAAGGGTAAGCTCACCCTTCGTACATCAAAATGATCAAAGCAAATTCAAGCATTAAGAAGGATTTCTAACAACAGAGGAACCTGTGTGTCCTTTTCCATTTTCATGACAACAAAATCCACAGGGAAAATGAATTTCCCTACCTTGACCGGTACATCCTCAAGGACTCCTTCTGGTTATGCCATTGACCTATCAGCCATTTGCAGTGTAATTGTTGTTAGAGTAAGTTCCCCCAAACTCAACCTTTGTACAACTGATAAGGGTATTAAGTTGATGCTGGCACCTGAGTCACACAAAGCTTTCTTGAATTCATATTTCCTAATAGTGCAAGGAATGGTAAAGCTGCCAGGGTCTTTCATCTTAGCTGGTAGACTTCAATAACTCGCACTACATGTCAGAAGCTTAGGCTCACCACTCCTTCCTCAAAGAATTTTCTTCTTTTGCCTGCGATATCCTTCAGGAATTTGGCATAGTTTGGCATTTGAGTTATAGCATCTGCAAAGGGAATGTTAATTTCTATCTTCTTGAAAATCTCCAAGAATTTATAAAATTGTTCCTCCTTCTTTGCCTTTTGAAGTCTTTCTGGGAATGGAACTGCATGCGTGTAGGCTTGAACCTTCTCTTTCTATTTTTGTTCACGCATTTTTTCATGTCGCCAAGTATGCACTTTATTCTCGCCTCGTAGTCCACTAACCGTTTCCTTTCTATTTTTTTCCAATTTCTTCTCTTCTTCACTAAACCTTTCTTCTTTCGCCCGTCGGCTGCTCACTTCCTTTCCACTCCTCATTTGGGCTGCCATACAATCTCGTGGATTCTTTTGAGTGTCACTAGGGAAGGCATCCTTGGTCTGGTTTTGCAAGGTTAAGGCCAGCTACCCAACCTGTGTTTCCAAGTTCTTAAGTGAAGCATTAGTGTTTGCTTGAAAATTTTGTGTGTTAGATTTAAAAGTTTCCAACTCAGAAAATCTCTGTTCATGGAGGTTTAGCAGCAATTTGTTATCCCCCATGAACTGCAGCATTTGCTCCTCAAAGGACTGAGTCCTCTTTTGACTTTGATATTCATTTCTATTCTCTCCTTGTCATTGTTGTCGGAACCTTAATGGACAGGTACCGTCGAAAATTCTTCCCATGTCTTGGGCCCTATGATGCTCCTCCACCATGTGAGAAGTTCTCATGGCTCCTTAGTGCTGGTGTATAATGTGTAGGCAAGTTGAGGTTAGGCTTGAAATGGTAATTTCTGTTCATTCAAATACTTGGCCTCCTGAACTTGATAGGGATCCTCATCAATTGGTCCCCTCGCACTTTGACTCCATCTCTTCCACCTGCTCCAATTTCATGAGCAGAATGCATTCTTTTCTCTTGATTCCCCAACCTATGCATTATTGCATCAAGTTTTACTTCCATAGCAGTCATTTTATTGAGCTCAATGACCCCACTCCCCTTTGTTCTGATGTTGTTCCCTGAAGATTCAGATGGAGCTTTCATGTTGCATCTAACTAGGTCTTCTATCAACTGCCTTGCCTCCTCTGCATTTTTTCGCTTAAATGCCCCACAACAAGCTGCATCTATTATACCCTTAGAGGTATCATTCAGGGAGTGGTAGACAATATCCATCTAGGTCTTCAAGTCTATGCCATGCATAGGACATCTCTTTAACAGCCTTTTGTACCTCTCCCAATCAATATACAAGCTTTCATCCTCCCCTTGTTTGAACACAATGATCTCCCTTCTTCTTTCAGATGTGAGGGATAGGGGGAAAAATCTGCCAAGGTAAGCTTCCACCAGCTCTTCCCATGTGTTAACTGAGTCATATGGTAATGATTCAAACTCCGTGTGGCTGCAATATCTCTCAAATAAAAGGGAAAGAGTTGTGTTTTGATCACTTAGTCTCACACCATTTAGTTTAACTATGTTAGCCATCCTAAGGAATCCTTACGTGCTCATTAGATCTTCAAGATGGCTCCTAGAATTGATCACTGCACCATGGTGATCACGCCGGTTTTAGCTCAAAATTGTTATCCTCTATAGCAGGTTGTCTAACTGCTGAATATTCTTCTTAGATAATTCCGCCTTAAACTTCCATTGTATCTTGCATCGGAGGCCTTTCTGTTGTTGTTTCTTGATTAACTGTCTGACCCATTCTTTCATCTTCCATAACTGTTGTTCTACACTTCTGACCTTCCTTAAGTTCCTCAATGTTCTTTCTAATTCAGTATCTAAGGGAAACAGATCTGATTCTGGCTTCCCGTGCATGAAATAACTTCCTGAAATGGAAATATGCTAAGATTAAATGGAATCAGTGGTATTGAAAATCATATATCCTTTAAGCTCTAAAGATCGCAAATTTATGCAGCCACAACTGTCAAAATCTGCTTTTTGTGAATTTCTTTTGTAAATAAAGAAAATGTCCAAATTAGTATTTTTCTTTGTCGAATATGGATTTTGTCAAATCCTTCTATCCCCGGCTAACGACATGCCATAAAACTTGTTTTTGTTCCATAACGTAGATTAAACCTTTCAATTTTTATACCTCTATTGGAGCCTTACAATTCCCCCAAGTAGCTTGTACCTCAAAATTGGAGTTAAATTGTTTAAAAAAATTGTGTTCTTGGTTTTATGTTCTTTGAAATTATAAAATGGGTTTAGTCTAAGACACTCGTAAGTGCAATGTGCCATACAAGTAGTAAAAAAAGATATAAGTCCGGATATCATTCCCTCATAGATTGACAAGAATTTTAAAATCAATTATCCTAACTACTCAAGATCCACACTATTTTCACTTCCTTGTAACAATTTATAAACTAAGGTTGGAAAGCAAGATTATCCTATATTATATTTCTATAATTAAGATAAAATTGGAAAATAAACCAATAAAATAAACTGGACTGAATTAGTTCTCTGTTAGAAGTTAACACTGGCAAGGAACTGTTGTGAAATTGCCAATTTCGACATCATAATATTCTATGACTCTCTCCTGATTCTGGATCTGGATTTGTCAAAGATTCATAGTAGTGTAGATTGGATTTCTCCTTAACTTCATCAATTAGATGTCCCTGCTTCTTTCAAAGACTGGATCTAACTTCGCCATTTGCAATCGTAACACTCTTCTTTATAAGATCCGCATTCTTTTCAATACTTCATACCCATTTCTAGATCGGGCAGATTTCTCGCTTCCTAAGATGGTGCCATTGCAAAACCTCTACAAATGGTTGATAACCCTTCCTTTAGATCTGGGATGAAGTCTTCCTTTCCTTGATTAGATCCTACAAATATAACACGTAGATCTAGATCTTTCCATCGTATCGCTTATGGAAATCCCATCGCTTAAATTGATAAATAATACAACTCAACTCAAACTCGAGTGAATTGAAATTTATCATGAACTCCTCAGAGCTCCTAGCTCTTAATAGTCTAACATACCCCCAATTGAATGCTCCAAGCTCTCAGGAATCTCCATCTCTGTACGAGGGGCCTCCCTCAAAAATCAAAGCAGATATTACCCTTCGAGGGCATTCGATTCTAATATTGGGGAACAATTCAATCATGAACAACATCAAACTTTCAAATCAAGTACAACCAGAAATTTAATTTATAAAAAGACTATAATCAATAACAGATTCATTCCAGTTGTAAAGGAAGCTTCAAAAACTGAGATCGACCACAATGGAGTATTGATCAAGCACCTTCACAGAATCGTATTAAATCGAAAAGAAATGAATTCGCAAATTGCCCATCATTAATTCCAAGCAAGAATGGAAAAGAGATTTTAAACTATTTGGATCTAACTTTTAAAAATTCAAAATGTATTTACTGGTTCAAAACTCAAAAGAAAAAAATAAAAAAATTTAACTAAATCTATTCTTAAAAATATACAAGTGAGTCTTCACTCCCCAAGGGATTTAGGTTCGAAAGAGGCCGCTCCCTACAGTGGACGCCTATATTTATACGCTTTACGTAAATTGAGTTCCAATTCAAAGGCTTCAAGTGATTTTCCAATTCAATGGCTCAACACTGGCTCAAAGTCAAGCACTAAAAGAGCTTACCGTGACCGAGCCGCACTGAAGCCACAAGCCGTTTCGTGACTTTACTTGCTTGTCGCAAACATTCTTTGTTTCTTTGCTTTTGTTTGCATAATATGGAGTCTGACTCAATGTCTTATGTTACAACATTGTTCTTTGCGCCTTTCTTCATTTGGTTGTTGCACTAGCTATGTCGCACCAATTCTTGCTTCATCCCCTTGATTCGTTGCAACCAAGTTTCTTTAGTCTGCGACATGGGTTTTACTCTAGAGTTTCTTCTTCTCTGAATCCTTGTCACGATATGAATTTCTTGCTACGACAAACTTTTGGCTTCACCTCTTTTGTTTCTTCAGGTGTGTGTCGCAACTTGGAAATCCTTGTTTTCTTCTTTTACTTAGCTTTTTCTTAAGAATCATCATTTTTCAGTCGTGACTTGAATTACTCTATCGAGACCAAGTTCAGTTGCCAGTAGTCTTAACTCTTGTTGCAACAATGTTTTTTGTCTCAAAGTATTTATGTCGCGACCAAGCTTCCATGTCGCGACTTGGCTGTCCTTCCCTTTACCGATTTCTCGTGTCGCGGACATAGCTTTTTGTCACGACACTATTTTTGCTATCGCCAATTTGATTCCCCGGGCTGCGCCTTTCCCTTTATGCTGCGACATCGCTGGCTGCCTTCGCTATCTAGTTGCGACTCAAAAATCGGCCGATTTGTTTGAATTCTCGCTTCGTGACATACAAAGCAGGTCACCACTGCACTACTTTTCTTGATGCAATTTCTATCACGACTTAAAAGGTAGGTCGCGACCCAACTATATGTTCTTACTTCTCACTTTGTCGCAACCTCATTTTCTCAGTTACAACAGTTGTTATTTATTTCAGCTTCTATTTCCGTTACACTCAGAAAGTATGTCGCGCCTAAGTTGTTACCCTTTTCACTCAGTCTCTCGGTCAGAGTCAACAAAACATAGTAGCAACATGATTTAACTGTTTCAGCACATTTCCATGTCGCGACCTGAAAATTTTTGTCGCAACCTCGAATGATATCTTCATCTTGTATTATGTCGCAACATCGAATTCCTTTGTCGAAACTTGATCGATTCATTAAGCAATCATTCCTGGTCGCGACAAGAATTGTCTTCTTTCAGTGTCGTGACATACATAACAGTGTAGCGACAAGATCTTTCTTTGAAGCTTTTTCTTATCTCTATGATCCCTGCCTCTTGTTGCAACATTTTCCTACCTTTAGCCCAAGATTACTTGTCGCGAATACCTGACATTCTTTTGTCGCGCAAACTAAGTTTCAGGCAATCTTCATTGCTTCTATCACGATGTATTACAAATCGTGAAGGCGGCATACTTATACCTTTATCTTGTAGATTTTATAGCAACATCATCACTCATGTCGTGACTTAAAAACTGCTAATCTGCTGAATCCCTTGTCGCGACATCAAAGTCTATCGCGACCTAGCTGCCTTGGTCATATTCTTTCTGAGTCTCTGCTGTATTTGCTAATTCTTCTGTAAAAACTTGCAAAACATAAAATTGGTAAAATTTCCATATTTCTGCATAAAAATAAGCAATTACATTGTAAATAACAGTCGAAAAATGGATTAAAAATAAATGAGTTTTGACTCATCACGGGTCCTGTAATGACATTGTACTTCTCCCGAGTCAATGAACGATGGCGTGACGCCCCAAATCAACCCGCGTATAAATGAAATAGATCGCTAGTGGGAGGGGAACCATTATCACGTGTGGGTTGTGCAAACAACCGGGTCTTATAAGAATAGAAATCAAGTTCAGTGATAAATGTGAAGTAACCGACTTTTGTTTTCTTTGCATGGGTAATTGCCTCCGAATTATAGTCAAGCTTATTAACACTTATGTACGAATGTGTATTTCTTGGATTATGAAATACTTGTGTACCTTATTTAAATAAATGAGACATCAATCATGTAAGTGTGTATTTTAATTCATTACCGTTGTAATTAGTACTTGCATTAATTATGTTGATACTATTTCTCCAATGTGTTTTATTTATACGCCTCTAGGACATCCAAAGCTGTAGATAATAAGTGTCTGTGAGGGCTTTATGTGATGCGCATCCTCAGATCCATTTGTGTCGTATTACAAGACAAATGCATATAATCCCGCACTTAGTAGATACGTAATGTAGTATGTATTTTATTACTTATCAATTAATATTTCCAATTGTAACATGTAATTTATATATAATCAATTATAAATTTTGTTTCTTCGTTGCTGGTAGTTTCAAGAAGTACTATACTCCTCGATGCCAGGATTTAAAGTCTTTGGCGCCAGATGTGGAGGGATTTGATATACGATTCGTCCATACGTGATCCGCGCAGAGTTTATGGTATACCGTCAGGGCTGCAACCATGATCGACAATACTTATCACTTGTCTCGCCGAGATGACGGCCCAAGACACACGCTTCATGTGTCACGCCCTTCCCCGTCCTCCACCAAGGCGGGGTTTATGGGAGGCGCGAGACCGGGGACCGGGACTCCTTACTTTCTTTTCCTCTTCTTCTTCTCTTCTTCCTCTTCTCCTCTCTACGCTTTGCTCTCCTAAAAATGAGAGACATTCGGTGATATTTTTGCCTTTTTATATTTCTACTTTTATTTGCACTTATGTCCTCAACCCTCCTTATCGACAAATCAAGTTCTCGTTTTTTCCATTTTAACCCATGTACTTCTTATTTTATGACACCTATAACTCCATTTTGACAAATTACAAAATTTGTCCTTGTGTCTTGTAAATTCTGTGCTCTCACTCTGTGCTTCAATTTCCATGTTTCGCATTTAAATTACGAAAAAATCAAATTATGTCTACAAAATACCCTAAACATGCCGAAAACGATTAGGGTATATTTCGGGGTGTTACAATTCTCCTCCCTTAATATAAATTTCGTCCTCAAAATTTACTCCGAATCGAAGAGCTTCGAGGGTATCAGACTCTCATTGTCGATTCTCGTTCTATGTTGCTTCTTCCATACCGTGATGTTGCCAAATCACTACGTAGGGACTTGCTTGTTCTAGAATCGCTTTATTTCACGTGAGTTCAGAATAGCTTTTTGCTTCATCGAAAGTGAAATCTTCAGACTTCTGTATATCTTGAACTCGGTATTATGTGCGATGGGTCATACGATATTCAAGCATAGACACATGAAATACATCATGTAATTTGGCTAACTCCAGATGGAGTGTCAAACGATACGCTATTGGTCCAACCCTTTCTAAAATCTTGTAAGGGCTAATGAATCTTGGACTCGGTTTTCCTTTTCTTCCAAAGTGGATTATCTTTTTCCACTGAGATACTTTTAAAAACACTGTCTATGACTTCAAACTCTATATCCTTTCTCTTTAAATTAGCATAAGATCTTTGTCTATCACTGACAGCTTTTAACCTCTACTGAATAATCTGAACTTTTTCTTCTGTGTCTTTTACTAAATTAGGACCTCAATAATCTTTTGCTCGTTCTCAACTATGTCCAACACTACATAAGAGTTCTACTTCCATACTGTAAAGCTTCATACAAGGCCATACTAATACTGGACTGATAATTGTTGTTATAGGCAAATTCCATGAGTGGAATATACCTATCCCAACTTCCCGAAAAATCTAATACACAGCCCCGAAGCATATCTTCCAACACCTGAATCACTCTTTCAGACTATCCATCTGTTTGTGGATGGAAAGTAGTGTTAAAATTCAATCCGTACAAAGCTTTTCAATCAGAATTCCTTCCGTAATCTTGACGTAAACCGTGGATCACTTCGGCCAACGACTATCGATAAGGGAACTCAGGCAATCTTGACAATTTCACTCACATAAAGCCCGCTTTAGACGATCCACATGGAGTAGTCAAGTCGGACGCAGAGGAAGTGAGCGCACTTAGTCAACTGGCCTACAATTACCTAAACTGCATCATGTTTCCTTTAGGTGAGGGGAAAACCGGATACGAAATCCATAGTAATGTTATCTCACTTTCATTGGGGAATTGGAAGGAGATTCAATAAACCGGATGGTACTTGGTGTTCAACCTTTACTTGTTGGCACATCAGACACTTAGACATGTACTCAAATGTCATTTTCATCCGCCACCGCATACTCAAGCTTACATATCCTGGTACATCTTATTACCTCCAGGGTGCATGGTAAAAACAGTATTGTGGCTTTCATATAAGATCTTCTTTCTCAAAATCCATATCATTCGGTACACATAATCTGCTCTTGTACCACAAACCTCCATTTTCATCTATGGCGTAATCAGTTTTGTCTCCATACTGACTAACTGACTATCTCTCGTAACTTGGCATCATTTTTCTGAGCATTTACTATCATTTACTTCAAATCCAGTATAACTCTCAATTAAGCCAACAAGGCTCCATCAGGTGCAAGTCTCCAATCATAATCCTTCAAAGTCAAAGCAAAAATCATCTTCCTACTTAAGGCATCCGCCACTACATTTGCTTTCCTCAGGTGGTAATCAATTATACAATCATAGTCTTTAAACAATTCTAACCACCGACGTTGCCTCAAGTTCAAATCTTTTTGAGTTAGCAACATTCGTGACTCTTATGATCAAGAAAATCTCTATGGTTTTCTTCTCCATATAAATAGTGTCGCCAACTCAAAGCATCACCACAAATGCTAACTCCAAATCACGAGTGGGATAGTTTGTTCATGCTGGCTTCAACTCAGGTCTCGGAAGCATAAGCCACCACTTTCCCATCCCGCATCAACACGCATCCCAAACCTATCCCTCGAAGCATCACTATACACGCATATTCCCTACCCGGCGAGGCCAATCAACACTAGTGCTTCAACCAAGATTTCTTTAACCTTTCAAAGTTGATTGACACTTATCATCCCACTCAAACTTCACCCTCTCCGAGTAATCTCATAGTGAGGATGCTATAACCGTAAAAATCCTTGTACAAATCTCCGATAATAACTTGCTAAGCCCAAGAACTTATGACTCCTAAGCATTCCGAGGAGGTTTCCAATTCATGATTGCTTCCAATCTTAGCAAGATCAACTCCCTTATACCATCTCGTTGATTACACATGCTCTAGGAATGACACTTCCTTAAGCGCCAAAATCATTACTTTACTTAACTTTGCAAAACTGATTCTCTCTCAAAGTTTGCAATACTATCTCAAATGGTGTTCATGTTCCCGTGCATCTTTTAGAATACACCGTGGATGTCATCAACAAATACTACAACAAATTGATCCAAATAAAGTAAAAACCCTATCTATCAAGTCTATAAATGCACTGAGCATTATCAACCCAAATGGCATTACTAAAAATTCATAGTGGCCATAACGGGTTCTGAAAGCTGTTTATGGGACATCAACCTCTTTTACCCAGAGTTGATAATATCCCGATCACAAGTCTATCTTCGAAAAGACACTTGATCCTTTCAAATGATCAACAAATCTTCATCTCGCAATCTGATACTTATTCTTAACCGTCACTTGCTGATTCGTCGATAGTCAATGCACATCCGAAGAGTGTCATTCTTCTTTCTTAATAAATAAAATCTACAAGACCCAAGGTGGAGAGACACTAGGCTCCGATGAAACCCTTATCCAATAGCTCTAGGTCATAGTCTCAATTCTTTCGCCTACTTGGAGCCATACGGTAGGTGCCCTCAAAATAGGAGTCGCTCCTCATACAACTCACTGTATCCACTTCTCTTTCGGTGGTAATTCCAGAATTCCTCGAGAAATACATCAGGGAACTCCTTAATCACAGGAATATTTTCTAAATTCACTTTCTCTTTGAGTCAAGAATCAAGGCCAAAAGGCTTTCACAACCTTTTCTCATATAAACGCCGCTTCCATTATTAAAATAATTGCCTGTGATTGATTCGACGGACACTGCATCATACTTCCGACACGACATTTCCAAAGACTATATTTTATCATTACCAACTATGACCCAATGTCTGGACAACCAATCCATTCCCAATATCAAATCAACCTATGGAAAGGCAGTGAAGCAATTAGATCAACTGAGAATCCCTATCATGCACCAACAGGACAATTCTATACACGCGGTCGACTCTAACACTATGCCTCGTAGGACTTAGCAAACAGGTCATAAGCTAACAAATTTTACTAAAGGCAATTTATCACCCATTCACTCTTGATGCATATATGAATGCGTAGAACTCCTGGATCAATTAAAGCATACAAATCAATATCAAAGAGAGTAAAGTACCTCAGCACAACCCCTCGTGATATGTCCTGATCTCTTCAATGAAGCCTCATAGCATAAGCCCGGTCAATAGTAGTAAGATCATCTACCTGGTCTCGAACACTACCTCTTCCTCAGGTACCACTCCGTCCTCTACCCCTACTCCTCGAGCCCATATACATCACCCTCCTCTACCCCTCGAGGATTAACTTCCCGATCCTCACTAGAGCTGGCTATCACATGATCTCGCGTCCCACATCTAAACAACCCCTCAGCTATCGTCTACAAATACCAAGATGATATTTATGGTAGTGCGGGCATGCATGGTAGGTCCTTGTCTCCTACCCCTTGTAGCTGAACCCTGTACTGAATCAACTTGTGACTCTCTAGGTCTTTTTCCCGAAGAGGAACCCTCTTGAGAGAACTTTTTTTTCTCTTTCTTTTCTTTCGACTCTTCATTTCTGACTTCCTCAATTTTTATAGCCGTCATACTATCTCGATAAAATTGACAACTCAGAATAAGTAACTCGTGGAGGTACCTTTTGATGGACTCCATGTAAGCCTCCTCAAATCGTTTACATCTAAATTTTCCGTAAGAACGGATTCCTAAGGTATATTTCATTTTCAAGATGGCTAAATTCCTTTCTCATTTAGCCATCGTCGCTCCCTTGTCTTAGAGTAAAAATTGTTTTCCCATTTTGACTCAGAATCATCGCTGATATACTTTGCATTAACTTCGTGACTGCTAGCCCCATGTAACTGGATCTAGAAGCAGTGGATTTCTCAATACCAGCTTCCACCAATCATAAGCTACACCTAGCAGCAATGAAACTGCACATGTGACCTTTTGGTCCACAGGACATCTCATTTCATCTAGAGCCCTTTCCAATTTTTTAAGCCAAACTCACTTTGGTTCGACTCCTTCCATACTCGTAATTATGGAATTCTTCCACTCCATGCTTTCTTACTCGAATCACTCTGAGTTTTTCTGAGGGGCCGTGAGCTCCATCTAAGACCCTCACATATCGTAGCGAGATTTTACCAATGCTTCGCCTAAGCATGTTCATATTTCGTTGAACGACCTTACCAGTAGCGCATTGATCCAAAGGATCGACGCCTTCGCCTGTTTCATCTACCTCCTAAGGTGGATCCCATCCCATTGAATACACAAAACAAGGACATCCGCATTAGGCCAACACGTTACTATGTAGGTACATCCTTAATCTAATACTCTTCTAGAAACGCCTAAACCTAGGCTCTGATACCAACTTGTCACGCCCCTTCCCCCGTCCCACCAAGGCGGAGCGAAGGGGGAGACGCGAGAGACCGGACTGGGACTCTTTACTTTCTTTTTCCTCTTCTTCTCTTCTTCCTCTTCCTCCCTCTTTCACGCTTTTTGCTCTCCTAAAAAATGAGAGACATTTGAGATATTTTTGCCTTTTTATATTTAAGTTTTCTTTTATTTGCACTTAGGTCCTCAACTCTCCTTATTTACAAATCAAGTTCTGTTATTTCCATTTTAACCTTATACCTTCTTTTATTTTATGACATCTATGTCCCATTTTGACAAATTACAAATTTGTCCTCGTGTCTTGTAAAATTTCCGGGTTTCTCAATTTCCATGTTTCGCATTTAAATTACGAAAAAATCAAATTATGTCTACAAAATACCCTAAACATGCCGAAAACAATTAGGGTATATTTAGGGGTATTACATCATGTGCCCGTCGAAGAGATGACGATCACGTTACAGGATGTCAAGTATCATCCCGTTCCATATCGAGCTGCACTCAAAGAACCACGGACATGTGTGCCTCGATGTGGCTGAGTTATGTGGGGAGCTGCTCGGTGTCACCCCACTTGCTGATGCTCTTAGAGGATCCGCCATTCCATCTCGGTAAGGGTTGCGTGACCGGGGCTATCCACCAAGACTGATGCATGAGGTCGCTTTAGAGCGGAGTGCGCATGGTTTCATCTTAATGCTGATGGGATCCTTCTTGTTTGAGGACAAGAAGGGAGTGCATGTTCATCTGTGCTTTCTCCCACTACTACGAGATTTGACACATACTGCAACTTATAGTTGGGGTGATGTAGTACTAGCACATACATATCGCGAGTTATGTTGAGCCAGTTTGGATCGTAGACGTTGTATTAACGGTTGTATTACACTAATACAGTTATGTAATATTTTTTTTTATTACATACACATTCATATACACAACACATCATTAGGTTGCTGACTTTCTGTTTATTTTATATTCAACTATGGTCTTTGGAGACTTCACGTAGGCAACCCGATTTTTTGGGCGTATCAAAGAACATATTCAACACCACCATCCCATATGCTCATGATGACGATGTCGCCGTCGCCTGATAGAGACCTAGCCAAGGCCCACGATGGATTACCACTGAGCTCTACCGCTGAGCCAAAGAGTCAACTCTTCCATTGGGTGTAGGTGGAGAGTACTTTCGACATCGGTGCATAACCCATCCTGTACTCCTCTTATATCGATCTAGCTGGATGCACAAACCTTGATCGTGTAATGACATATGTAAAAGTATATGGTTCTAAGTAGTAATTTCATTCATGTTCACATAAAAGTTTTTTGACTATGTAAATGTGTAGGTCTTATGGTAGCTATACGCCGGAGAGTCAGTCACCTCAACTTCTGGGGATATCCGCTTTAGCCGATCAGAGATCCGCGGACGATGTCACCGCTATATGCTCTCGAGACTCATGGCATCAGTCTGCAGCGAGTCTTGCGCCAATTTGGGCTACACCAGGAGATACCTCTATCTTGCTCTTATGAGCAACAACTACATA
This sequence comes from Tetrastigma voinierianum, assembly GCA_016808115.1. Taxonomy (NCBI): domain Eukaryota; kingdom Viridiplantae; phylum Streptophyta; class Magnoliopsida; order Vitales; family Vitaceae; genus Tetrastigma; species Tetrastigma voinierianum. Next base: position 651,414 of record JAEQBH010003647.1, read on the forward strand.
TAGTGGATGCACGTGGACGACACCAGAGAGATTGGGCGACGTATCATGCTTCATACATTACCTTATGGGATACGCGAGCAGGTAGGATCATCACTACAACCCCTATGGTGGGTATGATGGACTTCCATGATCCATATATGCAGTGGTATCGTCGTATTACATGATGTTTTATGACACCACCACTCCATAGGGATGATATGAGGTTCCATACTACAGCCGCACTACTCTCAGTTTTGGTAAGTTATCTTCAGGTTTCTAAAGTGTTTTCCAAATTTGAATCAATAGATTGGTGTATTTATAATTCTTTCGTTGGTTCATTTAGATCTCTGCCATGGCTGACATAGCTACTTGCTAGTGTTGTTCTACCACTGGTTTGGTGTTCGACTTACATCATATCAAGTAGGGATCAATGTTACAATTAACCTGAGAAGAGCATCGTGATCACCCGCCATAATCGTGGAGGCATCTACATCACATGGACCATCCATTAGACATCCGGTGTCATCCACTCCAATGCGTATGCAGACCATTCGAGGTAGAGGGAGAGTTGATCGGCTAGGGTCGTGGTCGAGCTCATGGTCGAGATGGTGAGGGCGGTCGGTACACTCGTCGACATACTGCCTATTTCCGACAGTCCCCCATACTTACCCATCACCGAGACTTTATACCCCCACAGACTTACACATCACCTTCCATACCCCAAACACTTATTTTACCATATACCTGGTGTCGCCGCAGCCAACCTCCATAATAATAGATATCACCTTATCATCTCACCTCATCATCCCTTACATTGCCTCCCACCTGGTGAACACCATCAGCGACCTCAGACGTGAGTCGGGTGCACTTCCCACCAGCGACCTCGCTCCACATATACGCCGAGTACTATCCATCAAATTCCTACCCATAAACTCCATCGCCCATTTGAGATTGCATGTAGACCCATAGATCAACTAGTCGTGTATTCTAGGCGTCGTCCTAAGAGAAATATAAAGACGCCATCTCGACTTCATCGATATATTATTGATATTTTTATATATTTATATTTCTATAATTTTTTTTATATATTTATATGATTTGGTTTATGCATGGAGGTCATAATCGCAAATAAGGTTGTCTCCGTTACGATTCTTCGATAATTGTAGTTCTATTGCCTTTGCCTGGGATCTTAGTTTCCATGGGCTCGTGGTTTTTGTTTCTTTTGTAAAGGTCTTTGGGGCACCTCATGTATGCATCTCAGATGCTCTTATAGGCTGCTTTGTCACTCGTTTCATTGAGATCCCTTTGCTTATCAAAAAACAAAAACAAATCAAACGACAAATTCTACTAAGACCATTTATGCATACATATTTGTCTTCTTTGTTTTAAAGAACGACAATGATCTACCTTTAAAAGATAAATGAGGCCTCTTTAATGGAAGTTACTAAAATGTTAATGAAACTAATACAAGGATAAGTTAATTCAATCAAATCAAATGAGAATCAACTGGAGCAAGATTTTTAACTTCAACGGGATGCTTAGCAAGATATGCAAGGAATGATTTCGTTAAGTAAACAAAGAAGTAATACAAACAAATAACTCACTTACATTTGAAATAACGTTAATCATAATTTAGCATTTGAAAACTCGCATCAAAATTTTACGCCAATTGAAAAAGCCCTACATTTGAAAACTCGCATCAAAACTCACATCATAATGAGCCCTAAATTTGAAAAAGCCTAATTACCGTTGTCTGTGATAGTGACATTTGAAAATTTCACACCTAATCATAATGAGCCCAATTTATGACAT